>JAUCNO010001819.1:23089068-23108383 GCA_032353835.1 Enteromius viviparus
CGAATCAGGGCTCTCAGGTATAAAGACCCAGTCTGTCGATACGACATACGTCGTAGTGTACGACAGACAAGGGAACAATATTTTTTGTGTTACGGTTATGTTAAATAAAAACAGTTAAATACCGTAATTTTTAACAATAAGCTGTACTACTATACTGATAAAATGTTAATATTCCAACCTATTAAAGTGGTGAAATCTATGTAGTACCTTTGAAATACACTGAAATCTACCAAATGATAAGAAAGTCATGATAAAGCCAAAGCTCTTAATAAAAAGCTTTTAAACAGTAACATATATAGAAGGTGCTCAGTGTCATTCACACAAACACTAAACACTATAATGGTAAGAATTATTAAACTGACATGTGCAATAAATATTCATTTAACAACATTACATATAACATACAACCCTAATAAACATAGCTGATATAAAAAAAAACTACGATGAAAAAAAAAAACTAGTGCGTTGTGAATAGCAATTCTAAATATTACTTGAGTCACTGCTCACAGTTCTCATGACTGCTACTAAAAAAGTGTTTGAATAAATATGTAAAGTTTCTAAATCATGGACGTCAGCATTCGTTTCATATCTCTATGATTGTGTCAAGAAAGGGCACCGTATTCTCGAGAGGAGAGGGAATACCATAAAGCAGGGATGGTTTTGGTTGGGGAGAAAGTAAAATAATTCAATTTTGCTCAATAGACCTTGCTCAGTTACATGCAAGGAGAGATCCATAATCCCGTGTGTTCTCTATCTGCCTGCATTTCTAGTTTGCACGCTGCTGACCAAGCAGCCTGCTCTTTAAACCATATGCCTGCTTCCCATATACATAATAAATCCATTGCCTTGCTCCCACCCCCCCTCAAGCTTCGGTTTGGCCGCTGGGTGATATATGAATTTACCTCAGGAGCAATGTTCTTCATTTGTACCCCTCTCTCTGGCCAGGAGGAACAGAGGAGAAGGTTACATTTAAACAGTGATTGGGGAGTATATAATTAAGGCTTGGAAGGGCAGCTCAGTCTTTTAGGTGTGAATTGAAGGGGAATGAGAATGACTCTGTCTATTAGATGCTCTAAAGTGAAGCCACTGTGCAAGTCTGGATCGCACTCTCGGGATTTCGGCTGCGCCCTGTGAAAAAAACATCTTCTGTTCGGAGAGGTTTCAGTAAAAGGCCTGAGGAAACTGAAGTGTGTGTCTATGCTTAATAGTGCTTATTTTGGGATTTTGCTGTAGATTATTGCAAGTCACCCTTGTAACCCAACATATATACAAATGAAGTGTACGATTACAGGTTCGGCTTGAGATGTGAAAATGAATGTACGCTATCAAAAAGACGTTCTCTTGTTTTACATGTCCTGAGTGAATGCAGTGCAGAAGAGAAAGAAAGAAAGAAAAAAACTCCACATATTCACTCTCCTCATCGCTTCCTTCTAAACAGTCAGCCCATCACTCAGGGAAAGTATTATTTCCAGTGTGAAATGTGGTTGGGCAGTGGAGGGGACTTCTTTAATGGTACGTGGAGCAGGCTTAAATGTCTTTCAGATGACAGGGATGGAGCATGCTGGGAGATTGATGACATTTATGGGCACACACACCTATGCAGTCCTGCCCCCAGCAGGCCCTCATCGGACCCACATCACCAGCACATTAGGCAGAGGGAAATGTTAAATGCATGTAGGGAGGGAGATGGGAGAGAGGAAAAGTAGGGAGAAAGAAAGAAAGAAAGAAGGAAGGAAAGGATGCAGAATGTTTCGCTATTGACTTTTGAACTTACTCAAAGAGTAAAACTGGAGTGCTGACGTAAAGAAATACGTCTGATCCTAACCATCATAGATGGACACACAGGATAGAAATGTATGAGACCAAGTTATATAAAATATAAAGTTTAACCCACATCTATAATAATACAGACACTGAATGAAGCTGATTTTAGCTTTGGAATACCTAGTTGACTATGGGACTACTGGGAGCAAGACTGTAAAAACTGATTTTTCAAAATACTATGTGTAATTCAATGTATTACTAGTCATTTCATTACTACATTTACTAGCAATTACTGAGTAAAAACTGATTGTGCATCTTTTTCCATGTACATAGGCCTATACCTGCTTATTGTACAGCACAAAGAATATGCAAAATGGAAAAAGGAGACCATGAGTTTAGACCTAAATTATGATAATACAAATATGCCGTTATTATCTTGAAAAAAAAATCAAATCTTGTGTATATGATATGTGTAAATATCTAACTTTAATAAACACACTTTTTCAAACATGCAATTTCTGAACACATTGAAGAGCTGTTGTATAAGATAACTACCCAGTGACGTATGTGGTGTATATTTATTGTTTCACATTTATTGCAACTTAACCCTAGAACTTTCTAATGCTTTTTAAGATTCTTTTAATCTTGACTGAGAGAGAGAGAGAGAGGCGGATGAGTTAATTTTAGGCTCTTCTGTGACCATTCTCACCTTCTCACTATTACTGTGATTCCGTTTCCAGTCACAGCGTCTCATCTCTGAGCTCACAGCACACAAGCTCATGTTTTTGTTAAGCCTAATGCAATTTATAATGTGCTCAAATATTATTTGTAAGATCCCTCAAATATTTGTTTTCTGTTTTACTCAAGCGTAAGCTTTGAAACAATCTGTACTTTTTAGTTTTATTAATGCAAGCTTGTATATTTGCACTTTTTTTGGAAGTTTGATTTTAGTGAGGCTATATCTTTCTCTTTCTAAATAGGATAAATCTATATTTTATCTGGTTTATTGTTAATATTACTTCAAATCTGTTTCAAACCGTGCACTTGACTTTGGGAAGACTGCACAGATTTAAAAGAGACATCTGTTTGTGTGTGTGAGCCAGAGAAATGGCAAGTGTGCACAGCAGATGCTTCTAGGCATTTGTATGGGTGAGTGTGGTCCCTTGCCCCGGCTAGACTTGACCTCTGACCCCCAGCTTTCAGCCAAGCATTGTCACAAAGAAGGTCAAGGCTACTGCACACATGTTCTGTCCAGACTCACTGGAAATCCAGAGAAGAGAGGGAATTATAAAGACCTGGACATTTGAAAGTTTCTAAATGGGTCCACAGTTCAGAATATAAAGGTCTTAATAGTTTTTTGATGTGGATATAGTGCAAGATTACGATTTTTTCCTTATGCGATCTTTATTTTGATAAGTGCTTATGTTGTTATAGGCAACAAATTATTTAAGAATAATATCATGAATACACTGATGCAAATGACATGTTTTAGAATGAACAGTCTGGTTATTTATAATAATAATAATAATAATAAATAAATAAATAAAAATCTTATATATTTTTTTAAACATAATGTATGCAGAATAATATGTAATACATAGCCCTAGATTAATAAATTTGAGTGTTTCCAAAATATTTCTTTGGCTAAAAGTGATAAAAAAGATTACATGATTTTCAGTGATTGTTGTTCTTCCTTTTTACGAACGTTATATGCTGTATTTGGGGTTATATACTTCACACATTTTAGATCATATACCACGCAGGCTATAAATGCTCTCAACAAGGCATTGGAGACGGATGGCATCTACAGCAGGATCTTTGAGACGCATATAGGTATTCCTACAAGACGCAAAATAAATAAAGTAAATACGTTATGCAAAATCTACTCCGCCCAAATGGATTTACACCGGCATCCGGAAGCTTGGACTCCCGCGGTCCTCACGTGAGTGTCTGTTTTCATTCACTGACGCAGATGAAACAAACGCTATAAGTTCAGTCAAAGCGACAAACAAAACGCAGAATATACAGTAAAAGCATTTGCCTTTTCGTCCAGCTGTCGACGAAGCGTCCTCTCTTTAGTTTTAACGAGACACGTCTCAAAAGGTGCATATAACGTTAGCTCAGGGAAGGAAAAAACATTTATGAGGTAAAAAGTTATTTTGTACTTAAGTTTTGTTTTTTACTGAAAGGAAATTTGTCATTTCAACAGTCATCTTTAATATAAAACTGTACTTTAACGTAATGCTTAATGGTTTTTTAAACATGTAAATATTGACATGCTTCAATAATGTCGATGCTTAGTGAAGATGGTTTTGTCAGCCTGTCCTATTTTTATATATCCTATTCAGTTTTATGCCGAACAAGCACCTGGAAAATTAGAAAGGGAAAAAAAAAGTTATGAAGGCATATTGTGTGTGGGGTGCAGCGTTATAGACAGTTTGACAGGTGTCAGAAGTCTTGAACCTGTCCTTTATATTATAATTACATACGGGACTCTGTAATGTTAGTAGAATTTGAAAAATGAAAGGAAAACTGTTTTGAAAATAATGTTTGGGGCGTTATTTTTTATGTACAAGTACGCCTAAGAAGTAGTAAAACCACGTTATTGCCTTAAACAAAATAATCAGAAATAAAACAGCATAACAAACAACCGTGCAGCACAAGACACCCCCCAAAAATGGACTCAAAGGATAATGCAAATGGCTTCCCCTCCTGTAATTCACCAGTGTATAAATGTTGTCATTTTGTCACATAAAAAGATTGTTAACATCAAAAAGTGCTCCAGCAATATGCTGTCTTTTGTGTCTGAACGCATCAATCACCCTTATGACACACTGTACACAAAATTGCAGGCTGTCTATATTTGCAGATGTCAACAATTGTTTACCAAGAATGTTTTTCAGTAAATCAACAGAAATTAGGTGACTGTAGAAAAAACATGATAGTGAAAAGCCAGGAGAACTCACTTTCGACTAACCGAACCTCGTCTCAATCAGGACCTCCCTCTCATTTCATTTATTTCCAAAAAAAGACATTGCTTTCTTGCAATAATGCCATGTACTAGCTGTAGGGTAATTCTCTGCACCCTATATAGTGCGGTATCGTGGCTGTGGCTTTGGGATTTTGCCACTGATCAAAGTACTACTCCTGCACATTAATAAAGGCTTTTTTGGGCCAGCTTGATTAGCTGTAATATGTGCCTGTCTGCTTGTCCATGTCTGACATGACCGTCAGATGTACGAGGCAAGAAGGGGGTGTAGAGAGTGTTGTATTTCAACATTGCTGCCTTTTAAGGGCGCTGGGGCTAGATTTGTATTGATTTGAATTTGATAATGATTCTATTTGCTCTATTAAATTTGTATATATTCAAGGGCTCAGTTACACCCAGCTAGAGGGGAAAAAAGGACAAGAAGAAAAACAAATTAGTGTGTGAGGGTGGATTAAGTTGCATGTAATCTTAGAGGAGGGCCATTGGTTAGCTTTATAGGAAGTGTCCTTTAAGTTACTAAGAACCAGACACAAAGGCTCGGTGGAAGTGTGTGCGCTGTGGCTACTATTGAGTGTGTGACCACATGGATTTCAGGAAGACTTTTTTTTATTTCGATTTTTTTTATTTGTCCTTGTCACACCTATTTCCACGCTCATTCGTGCGAGTTCCAGCATATATGCTCTAAAGCACTTGTAGTCGAGGGTCTAGTTGTGTCACAAGGCCAATGGGTCACCTGTTATTAACAGACTTGGCACTTGTTGGTACCTCATTGATGGTGGTCAGTGGGCCTGCCGATACCTGTCCATTTCCATCAGCTATTGACAGAGGTCATTATCAGGCTCAGACACGGACCTCTGGGATTGAGAAGTAGCGCGGGCCGACCCCTGGCCGCTCAGGTCAATTGTCCTCCGGCCGTTACGACCGCCTCTCCTCTCTCACACACTCCTCAGCATATGTCAGCAGCCTCTCAAGTCCAAACGTGCCTCCACGCAAATGACAGATTAACACCAGAGACAAGTGTGAAGAATCCCACTAGTGAAGTTCCACACTTTTTTGGGGCTGTAATATTGGGTTTTTGTTCTCTCTCTGCCTGTCTCGGTCTTTCTCTGTTCAGTTTCTTTAATAAAACATATGTAGTGTGTGATAGAAAAAAAGGCAGCATTTAATATTTCCATGCATGCGTTACATGTAGTACTTCAGTACTCTTAAAGGCCATTTAAACTACACTCATTCATGTTGGAAATTGTGCCTATATTTTCTTTGCATTTATTTTGTTTTAATGTAGATTTTTAAAGACATTTTGGGGCATGACAGTGTATCTATAATACTTTTGTTCTGCATCACATGTCTTGGCATACAAATATGTTTTACTGATAAATGACTTAAAATGACAGTACAGCTGAATTAAAATATGTTTGCAACTTCAGTTAATTTGTTTGTTTTTATTATTGTTTTAAATTGTAGTTAAACATTATTCTTCATTATGATATCAAGACAGATGTATTATTAGCCTGATCAATTTGTTTACATAATAGGGCTTTGAAAAAGCTCAAATATAACAATATTGATTCAGCATTTTTACTTATTTATTTTCAGTTCACTACATGAATCCCCTAATCTCATTTTGTATTATTTCATAGTTTGGATTATAGTATTACAGTATATTAAAATATGTAAGATTGTGATAAAGAATTAGCAGACATGTCTAAACCATCAACCGCTTACTGTTTAAAAAACCTTTAACATTTTGTACTTCACACCCGCAAAGAAAATACAGCCCAATCCATGCATAATTGATTAGCTGTATGATTGCATGAGTTTAATGTCCTTTTTCTGTGGTTTGAGAGAGAGCTCAGGGGGCTGTTTAGTGTAATAGGATGCTGATATTTTAATTCTGATCTGTGAGAAGAATGGCACGTGTTTGTGTCACTTCCTCTTCTGGAGAATGTTTGACCACACCGCTCAAATCACTCTAATTAAGCATGGTGGCCCAAGGTTAAGCTGGCTTTAATTGCCCCTCATTTCGTTAAACTTAAAATGTGTTTGTCTCACATTGCAGTTTAAAAACAAGTTATTTGTAGCACTGTATGCTGCTTAGAAATGAATTTGGAGTGATGGTGTGTGTGTGTGTGCGCGGGTGATCATGCATGTCATAATGAACTCTTGAACCCGTGACCCAGACAGAAAAGCCTGAAGTGTGTGAATTGCTGTGGAAAACAGCAGCTAATGACTTAAATGCTCTAAATTGTGCACAACACTTATCACATGGATAATAGCATCTAGCATCCCTCTTAAGGCTGATGACTTTGAATCTGTCATGTATCCTGTTGTTGCATGCATATAGACATTTAAGCAATTTGTAGGTTTGGAAAAAAAAATTGTTACACTTCACTTGAAGCCTTTGTGTACAATGCATTGTGTTTTCATAGATAAGTGTAAGCTAAATTAAAATGCATGTGTTTGAATGCATTATACTTTTTCTATAGGTGTGATTTTCAAAATTAGTCGTGTGATCATGTAATGGATTACAAGGCTTATTTTTGTTGCTTGTTTGTTTTAATTTGTGTCTTTAGACAGCTGCAGTATGAATGTGCATGCAAGAGAGAGTAGAGGTCAGTGCACTCTGCTTCATTTGCGTGTTTTTAACCAAGCAAAACCCCATCCACCATGTCCTCCCCGGTGGGGACCCTGGAGGTCCCGCACTGCGCATTCGTCCGAAACCAGACCCAATGAAGTCCGAAACGCACCGTTCATCTTCTAGATGGAATGATTTACAGATTTATCCAGGACCGCGTGTCTTTGGAGTCTGACCGAGACCTAGACCAATACATTTATATTCTGTAAGCTGATGTTTGCTAGTATGAAAATAGAAATAAAGCAATTGAAATGCATTCTGAAACAACATAAGAAAATGACACAGTGGACACTGCTTCTCTTGGGGTAATTGAGGTCTACCAGGTAAAAAAAACAATAAAAATACATTGAGATGCAACAGGGATTGTTGTGTTTTTCGTGTGTTGCCATCTCAAATGTAGAGGAAAACCAAATGCAGCCATTTTTTCACCAATAAAGAGGGAAGACTGGATTTCACTTCTGTGATTCTCTCATCCCTCAGATACAGCCACCTGTCTCTTCCCTACATTCCCTTCCTTTGTCTCCTCAATAATAAGTATTTTCGTGCGGAGTGGAGAGAGGGAAGAATAAAATGACTGCAGAGGAAAATAGAAGGCGTGAAGTGAAATGCACAGGAAAAAAAAACGGATGGAAGAGAGGAAATGATTGAAAAGAGGAAGTATTGAAAGCAGAGATGTGACCTTTTTGCTGTTTTCAGTCTTTTGCTCTCTACTCTGCACCCCCCCTCTCTCTCCTGTCTCGCTCATCCAGCACCAGCTATATATTTGCTGGCGGAGGAGCCATTTTGTGGCCTGTCTCATTATGGGGTGTTTTATTCAGTGGTGCAGTGAAGTACTGGTCATTGGGGCAGGCGTCAGCTGGAGCGTGTTTGTGTGTGTGGGGGGTGGGGTTGGGGAACGAGGGGCTGCAGGGGGTCAGGATTAGACAGACACACCCCTGGGCTTGAAAGCTTGAACCTCAAGTTCATCACACCAGACAATGGAAAGCTCTTCAGAAAGCCATTGGGGTCTCTATGACAGACTGATGGCTCGACTCTGCCAATTGGTTCTTTGGGATTTTTAATTTCACTCATTTGTTTATTCAGTTTGTTTTATTAGTTCAGAGTTGTATTACACAGAGGTTGGGCTTTCATAGGATGCAGCTTCTCAGTTATATGTCAAATGTATTATTTATTTTCATTCTGATAGATAGACATACAGAGAGCTAAAAAAATTAATATCAATAACATTGGAAGCATGTGATATTTTACATATTTAATTCAGTTTTTAATCATTTTAATAACTCATCTTTAAAAGCTCTAGTAATTGTAATTTTCGATAATTCAAAAAAAAAAGTTTGTTTTTATTTGAGTTTCTTATTAAAATAATAGCTTTAATTTCAATTAAAAACTAATTTGAAAGACTATTTTTTTAATATCTTCTTTATTGTTTCCCTTAACAGGAAGACATATTATTTTTGTGTATAATATGTCTATAATGACACATTTATTTCTAAAAATGTATTTCTTTATTTCTATACATATTATTTCTAAAATTAATGAATTGTTGATGTGAAAAGTTTCTACACGTCCAGTTTTGAATGAGTCTTTTACGAACCTCTAAATTTGACTGATGTGAAAAGCTAAGAGTCCTGCACTGTCTATGATCTCTGTCTCATCTGTCTTTCTCTCCCTGTATCTATGTCAGAAGATACTTCACTCTGTGACCCATAACCTTACAGTCCTAATGGGGTCAGAGTAAGGCACATGAGTCATTCACTCACAGTCAGTGTGTGTGTGTGTGTGTTCTCATTAGCTGGACTGTTGTGTCATACTGTATCACAACCTACACACACACAGTCATGTAGTGACACTCCCTTTATGTATCGTCTATGCTTTAGACCTGAACTGACACCATCACATAAGCACTGTCCCTGGCCACCAGTCTGCCGTTTAAAATGGCTGTGATGTTATGAATAGCCGCCGCTACTGAGCATGGGCAGAGAATGAGGACGTCATGGGAAACTGAGTTTTCCAGAAGCACAACATTGTTGTTTAGATAAACAGCATGATCCCAGAATGATTTTTTTATATTCAAAATATTCAATAACCCATTTTCAGATTCTCACAGTTTTGCAAGAGACAATAGAATATGTTTAATAGAAAAGAGAATATCTTTAATAACTCTGTGGAAGTTTTAGGTCTTTAGTTAAAAAGAGGTGAAAAAAACCTAAGGTGGGATTAATGAAAAGGCAATTTTGGCCTGAGCAAATTATCTTTTTTGAAATTAATACTTAATATTTTATTATTTCCATATATATTTGATGTGCTCTTTGCATTTTTGCAAATATAATGTATCCGTCCACATTCATTTCACCACACCGCCTTGATGAGTACTTCAAATGTGAATTAAAGCACTCCATTTTTAGGGAGAAAATGAGTAATAATTCAGAAATATTAATAATACATAATCATAATGCTGTTCAGGAGAATTGAAAGTTGAAAAACAGCAGGAAAGAACAGAAGCACAGACAGAAAGAGCAGAGACAGGTGGAGACACGGAGAGAGGTCCTGACTGGAGTTGTGTCATGTTAAGTGTTTTGCCGGGTCCGTGTGAGTGTGATGTTGGAGCGGTTGAGGTTTGGAGCAGGTAATTGTGTGGAGGGAGGGTTGGTTAGTCATTTATAGTGTGCCAGACGAGCTCTCCTCAGCGAAAGCTAATTGAGAATGAGCGTTAACAGGTCTCCCCCCCACCTCGTCAGCTCGGCCAGTTGTACTTAACCCATTTAAAAGTCCCTGCCAACACAGGCACCCTTATTAATATTAATTATCCTTCGTGTTAATTTTAGCCAATTCATATCTCTGTGGGCTTGTAAAATGCTGAAGATGACAGGACTACTGAGCGATTTATGAATGTCCTCCTCCTCTTCGCTCTGTCTCTTTCCCTCTTTCCTGCACCTTGTCATTCTTGGAAAAAAAAGTATCTTTCTTTCTTTCTTGCTTGCTTTCTTTCTTTCTCTTAAATTGTCTCTGTAAGGGAAATGAGTTCTTTTTTAAGCATGGCTTTTAAAACTGATGTCTAAAAATTTGGATGATTATGAGTGTATTAGAATGATTGAGTTGTAATAGTACCTGTTCTAAGCCTTAATGGTTGTGCTGAAATGGCCGTAACTATTTCCTCCGCACCCTCATCTTACCTGCACACAATGGCTTTCTGAACTTCACCAGAAT
Organism: Enteromius viviparus; assembly: GCA_032353835.1. Taxonomy (NCBI): domain Eukaryota; kingdom Metazoa; phylum Chordata; class Actinopteri; order Cypriniformes; family Cyprinidae; genus Enteromius; species Enteromius viviparus. Next base: position 23,099,664 of record JAUCNO010001819.1, read on the forward strand.
GAGCCGTTCCGATGGTTTAGGAAAAGGCAGGAACCAAAGTGGGTTTCTATATATAGACTATGTTTCAACTTCAATACACCGCCCTATGTGAGGCATGCTGGTCGCTGGTCTGACGCCTGATGTCTGATGTCTGGGTATGGGGCTTGTGGTTATGTCCAAGCTTGAATGAAATATGAATCATTGGTTTAGTGTTTGGTTTTGTGTTTTCTCGGACTGCTGTTTTGGGCCTGAGGTCTACAGAGACCTGTGGAATAACTTGGTAAGAATAGCTTATACTGATGGTTGACGACAAGTTAATAAAAAAGCAACTTTAAAGTTAACTTAATACTTTATACATAATACTTTAAACAATGCACTTTTTGTTGACTTTTCTGTCTAAAGTAGGGCTTAAGTGCCAGAAAACCAGCTTAATGCCAGGTAATGCCAGGTTTTGAACATCCAGATTGGTATTGTAATATCTCATAATCAGTACACAGTTGCCCACACGTTTTTAATATACCTGCTTATAGTCTAAACAGTATGGATATGGGCAATTCCATATATAATATCTAGAATAACAAAATTTTGGGGGGTTATTCACAACAGAAGTACACATTTTGGTCTCCTCATCTGGCCTATCCAAGTCTTGAAGTCTCTACAAATGTGCTAATGAGCTGATTCAGATTACTTTGATTAGGAAGAGTTTTGAAAATGTGTATTTTTTTAAGTCATACAGACTTAAAATTGCGTTGTGTATAAAATAATATAATATAATATAAATAAAGGCACATCAACGTCACAATTAAAAAATAATGTAAAATGCCAGTAAAAAATATATATATTTTAGTTCCCCTCACACCACAACAAATCCTAAATCTAACTGTATTCACAACAAAAATGTAAAATACAAGTATAAAAAATATAGTTACAATCATTACAAACAAGTATATATTATATATATATATATATATATATATATATATATAAAGCAAGCCTTAACAAAATTAATTTAAAGTCTGACTGAAAATACTAGTGTGTGGGAAATGCACTATGCAAATATACTTATACCTCTGTTGTTTGACACAAAAAAAGGTGTTTTGCATGCTTGATATTAATTGCATTATATAATTTGCTGTGGAATAAAAGTTGCTCCCGTTTCAGATGATTAAAGGAAAATACTGGTTATCCGGAAAATACAGTACTTTTAGAGGAAATGCTGTATTGAATTTTTGCTCCCCAATAAGCCTGATATTTCCAGTTAATAACATGAATAAATATGAGTGCATATTTTTTATTGGCTTTTTCTGTTTAATCATCATTTCTTTTTCTGTATTATTTGTTTTATACAGCTTTTGTATCTTAGGCTATCTTGCGTGAAAGTGTGGACCCATTGGATAGCATTATTCTCAATTTTAGATATAGGCAGTAACACACTGGCTCACACACACACACACACACACGCACACACACAATGAATTGAAGTCATTTTGAAGAAAAATGAGAGGCAGGGTGATTTTGGACAGCTTGAAGAAGCTGCCAGTGATGTCATTAAGAGACACCAGCCTGATAAGGCATGCGGACTGGCTGAATAAATAAATAAATTAAATTAATATCTTATATATTCTTTTCACCTCCCTCTAGGCCTCGCTCACCAAATCATGACCACTGGCTATATCTCAAACCCCCTACCCACAATAAAACCCTCGCACCTTTGACCCCGCACCCCCCCGCAACTCCAGCTCTGATTCTCCACCCCCCTTTTCCATCTATCCCGCATGTGCGGAGGGGGGGGAAACTGAATGCGTCTAATACACATTCAGCCCGAGTCACAATTTAGCGCACCCGTCCGCCCCCCACCGGGACCCGTGGCCGAGGGACCGAATCCAAAAGCGCAAGGCATTCCCTCAGCAGAAACATGTGGCAGCTCGATAATAGGCTAAAACAACTAGAATCAGACAGACAAAAAGAGCAAGAGACTGGAAAGCATATTATAACTCATCCATCTGGATCATCCTAGTAGATTCGGTGCAATCCCTTGTCGAAATTGTCTCCTAAACACTCAGAAAGAAAAAGAGAGCTCCGCTTTGTGCGTTCTCGCACCGGCTACCGGCTCTGCCAAAGGTACGGAGGTCTCGGCGCACCCCGGTCGAGCCCGGCGTCTACCTCTCCAGCCAGCCAGCGACTAGGAGAGCGTACTAGTGTTTGTGTATGTGTGTGTGCGGGAGGGAGAAAGAGAGAGAGAGAGAGAGACACAGAGAGAGGGAGAGAGTGGGGGTATTATGCACTCTAGATGTTGGCTCCTGCTTTAAGCAGCCTGCCTGCAAGCCCAGGTACAGCGCGCCGGCTCTCTAAATAAGCAGCACATTCAGGAACCCCATCAGGACAGTAGGCAGGGCTGCAGCCTGGGTGTGAAATCACACTAATGCGCCCGCTCTAGTCAGGTTGAGCAGGATCACTCACTCTCTCTCACTCACACACTACCGTTCCTCTACTACTGTAGCCCCAGCACCAGCAGCCAGAAGACAAGTGTGGATTGGACGTCAAGGAGGGCAAGAAAGAAAGGAAGGAGGCAAAAAAAGAGAGACAGAAAGGTCAGTACACTGCTTTCTGCTCTTTGGAGTGCAGTTGCACTCTCTCTCCCTCTGTGTGTGTGTGTGTGTGTGTGCGGTGGAGCTGGGACTGCTGCGTGGTGTTGGCTGAAAGTATTGATTGTAAGTGAGTTTGTGGGGAGTGCACGCTTGTTTGATCCTGCCAGGTGCGAGCGTTGGCTTGTTGGGGGGCTCTGGATTCAGGAGCAGGCCAACTGCCTGGACTGGTTCACAGGTGCCGTGTCGCAGGTACTATGTGTGCGAAACGGTATAGATCTGATTGAATCGGAAATTGGGTGGGCTGGCTCACCGGTCAGATAAAAAGATTTGGGATGGGGGGGTGGATGTGTGGGAGGGGGGCTTCAACAAGAAATTTAAGAAGTCGCTTTGTCATAGTGATGCGTCTGCATGACGGACAGCTGTGCCGTACGCAAGACTTATGTACACCGCTTTGACATATTACACACAGGGGTCACTGCACTCATGACCCAAATACACATGAGGGCAAACCCCCCCTTCGTTCAGGAACACTTTTGGTGCACTCGAGTCATGTACGAAAAAAAAAAATGTTGAGTTGAACATACATGTACAGCGGCACAAAGTCAAACTCTGGATTTTTTATTTTTTTTCAAATTAGAGTTTGGGGGGGTGTCAGTGAGAAAACAACTTCTGTAGTTATGTTACATTTGTTAAAATGTCATTGTAATTTTTACAGTCAAACTCTTAATTTCATGTGCAAAATACCAAAGTATAGCACAATTCTTGGAGAATGTACAGTCTAATGATTAAATTTATAGCACCTTCTTAAATTAATAAAAAGCTAATTAAAAAAGCAAAACACACCCGATGTGTATTAATCTTTTGAACTTTGGAGTTTAAAAAATCCTGTTCAATTTCATGTAGAAAAGATGTGTCGCCATCTTGTCTCCGACCAAAGTGACTTGAATGAACTTGACGAATTACAACATGCCAATTCATAAATTCTACTTACATCATTTACAATAGTAATTGTAACTTTTTGACAGGAAGACGTTTAAATGGACTTTAGCGATGTTGCATTGTGCTGATGTCATAGAGGTGGTCGCAGTACGGGCCCCTTCTCGTGGGTCGTGTCAGCGTTTAGATGCCTCGCGCCCCACACGCAATGCTGTGAGAAACAGAAAAAGGCTAGATTTACAAAATTGTCGGCAACACTAAAGACATCAACACATACATTTTAGCCATCTATCATGGCTGTCGCTGCATTTCCGTGGCGACAGTGATTTATTCCAGCGTGGGATCCCATTTGAGCTGTGATGGAGAAATTAGCAGCACCCAGTCTGGCTGGAGGACTGAATGCTCACAAACACAACACATAATGACGCACACCGCGACGAAATGCACCTTGGCACGACTTTACATTCACCTCATGCTAAACACTACAAAAACTGTCTGAAATGTTTAAAATTAGTCTAAATGTTTTTAAGTATTTGAATATGCAGAAGCAGTATCAAGTATATTTATTTAGATTAGATGCTAACACCAGATGTTCTGTAAAATTGCAAACATATGCTACATACAGTATGTGAGATGTAAAAAGGAAATAACTCTGCTTCCAAGCCACACGGTGTGCTGTGCTGCATCTGCTCTCCTCTAGACTGGAAACTCTGTACGGAGATACTCAGAGGACAAGTGCATACACAGACACTCACACACACACGCACTCTAAAACAGTGGCTTAGTTTTACCGGCAAGTGGAGAGAGTGATTTGGATTTCACGGCATGTGTTTTTTTTTTGTTTGTTTTTTTTGTGTAGCATGATGTGTTGCCAGCAAGCTCTAATTTTTTATCCATTCGAGTGTGTGCATTCGCATCTGGCCATTTTAAGATGATAAATTCTTACGTCAGGTCTGGTACTCAAGATTCATGCAAATGATCATGCACATATTCGTACACATAAGCAAGCACTTCATATTTAAGATGCCTAAATGGATTTATATATAGTTTGTCATTGCTGTGTGTGTGTTTGTACTTTTCAGCTTTTGATTTTGATCAAACAACGTGTGTATGTGTCATTATCAATGTGTGCCTGTTTTAGGGCCCAGCTTTATGTGTATTAGATGTGTAAATGTGGGCATTTATGTGCATTTCTTGGCAGGTGCACTGACGGAGTGTATAACTGCATGAGTTAGGTGTATGTGTGGTGTTCCAGGTCTCTATATTTGTTATGCTGGGTGGCTGTATCAATAGCTGTGATCTCAGCGTGGCCTGCTTGTGTCAGAAAAGAGAGCGAGAAAGAAAGAATAAGGTTCTCACGCTTGCATTACGTTACTGTGAAATTATTTATATTAGTACCAATATTTTGTGGTGTAATAATCAATCAGATCTGAATGCACATTTTAATTGGAAATACATATAGGCCACACTTAAATGCTGCAATTGCATCATGTTTTTCATGTATTTCTATCCAGAATGTGCATTCAAATATCATTTTAGGTTCATTATGCCACAAAGCATTGAATATTTGTACAGAATTGGAGCGTATCATTTTGGGGATATTGGGGAACAATACTACTGCTACAACTTGCGTTGTTGTATTCGTCTAAACTTTTAGCTAATGTTAATATGTTGTTTTATTCACTACTTACCTTTCTTTCATTATTTTTGAATTACTTTTAAATTTGATGTGAACTGTAATATTGCGATTAGTAACATCTAAATCACTGTCTCAGTGATTAGCCGGTTAGCTGTGGTGCAGCTGTGCTGCTGAATATGGCGGTTTTGGGCTCCGCTCTGAAAACATGAACAAAATTCGGCTCTGCACCTCAAATCCAGGATTAATGACAGCTTTTAGGGCTTAACACGAGCAGTCATTCATATGGACGAGGACAGTGTGGCCGGCCTCTATCCCGTCTTATCGTCTGGGAAAGGCCGGAGATGCTGTACGCATGTGCTGTAGCTTCAGATACTGACCCTATTGAACTGTGAACTCAAGTTCCACCTGCTAATGTAGAATGTGTTCATTGTGAACATCCTATTGAGAGTTACATTGTCATTTTAGCTTGTAGTTGTTGTGAAGTGATTGTAACCATCTTAGCAACATTAATATTCTTAGAGCTATTACAAATTTTGTTCAGTTTTGGCTATTTAATGTACATTAAGAACCAAAATCTGTTGATTTGGTTATATATAGTATACAATTAAATTAGATTAAAAATAATTTGCCATATTTTAATTACTAATTTACATCACTTGTAACCTATTTTTGTATAGTTATGGCACAATGAATACAGTATTCGTCTTGATATTATGAAGTTACCTATTGGCTATTTATCATGTTAAGCACTACTGTGATTGTAATAAACACGTTAATTAATATAATTGGATTGAAATCTATATTTGTAGACATAAATGGTGATTTCATGTATGCATAATTAATTTATAACAATCACTTATGCAAATCTAATCACGCTAATTATATATATATATATTTTTTATAGCATTTAAAATTCTTCAATTCAATTGAATTAATGTATTGTTAAGGTTTGGGTTAGTTTAATTTAATTGCATCTGTTGGTATTTTCTGATTATTATTTATTTTTTTAAAGAATAGGGTTGAATTGAAGCTTGTATTTGCGTTCGTGTCTGAACTGTGCATGTGAAACATGTTCATTTCTCTTGTCTGTTGTGTGCTGCCCTGAGGACATGTGGATGTTCTGGTTGGAGATGTGGAGCAAGGTACTGCTTATCTGAGCTGCCTGCTTTTGAAAGGATTTTGCGATTTAAAAATGAAATCAGCATGCTGTTAATCTGTAGTATGAATTTAATCATTTTTGTAAATGTAGGTATACCTTGTGTGTCCGTTTCAAAAATCTATCTGTTGTATGCACCGTATGGTTGCTGCACACAAGGAACTGTGCGAGTCCGGCATGCTGCATCCGCAGGAGACGAGCCCATTGGCTGCGCGAGATGATTGACACCTGTTCTCTGCCTATTAGACATCTCGGTCCGTGTTGACAGAGCATCCGGGAGTCGTGGATTGGCCGCTTGCTTTCGATGTACGTGTTTACATGCATCAGCACAGGCAAAACAGCCTAGAATCCTTTCAACCCTACTGTGACGTCTGCTAAAAAGTGGACTCCTGAATTTCATTTAGTGCACAAAAAAAATAATAAAAACCATTAATTCAGGGCAGGCATGTGAGAGCTGGATAGGTGGAGGGGGGGAAAGGAGCATGTTTCACTTGCTTTTTTGTTTTGTGTTAGGACACCATTACCAAAGAGACGCAGGATGCCCAAGGCAGATAAAAAAGTTGACGTGTTTCTGGAATTCAATTAATTGCACGAGTTTGCTTGATTTGCACGTCTTCTACTTACATTTGTTTTTTCTCCTTGTTGTTTCCCGGCCGTGGTGTTCCATCCAAACGTGTAAAATCCCTCAGGCTCTGAGGAGCGATTGTGCCGTCTGGGGCAAATACAGATGGTCATCTCGCATATCATTCCCTCTGATTACCGCAATCATGTGGATAATCCTCATCAAGCTCTGGTGTCCGGGCTTCTGTTGTAGACTCGTACTGTACGTGGAGCCAGATCAAACAAGAGCTTTGGCTTTCCAGCAATCTCGGTTTATTTTCTGTGTCATCGATATCCGAGGGGCTTATTAGTTTACCTTCTTTGTCTTCCCCTCGTCCCCCTCTTTTCCATTATTCGAGAAGCACCGAGAGGAAGAGAGAGGGCTGTCTTGCACCTCGGAAAAGCGTTCGGATCATTTGTAGGCCTGAATCACACATTCTAACTGAAACACACATCCAGTTAAAATATGATAATTCAATCCCGCTCTGTTTTTATTAAATCACGCTCTCGGAATGCTGCGCTCTGCCTGATAGCGCTGTTATTGTTTGTGTAAAACACATTTTCTTTTTCTGCCTCTCTCTCTTTTGGGCTGGGGGTAGATGTTAGTGGCCAGTATGGGGAGGTAGTACGTCAGAGAAGACTAAAATGAGATTTCTCAGCGTGTTGTGTGTGTGTGTGTGTGTGTGTGTGCACATGGGACGTGATGTGTGAGACTAATAGCTGTCGGTTTGGTGCCTTGGCGTTTTCATTCTGCCTTCCTGTCCTGTAATCGGGAAGGAAAAAAAAGACATGGGGGGAAAAACAAAGAAATAACGGTGAAAGAAAGAAAGAGAAAGGAAGACCGAACAGAGGAGGGGAGGAGAGTCTGTTTATTCCTCCATCCCCCTCCCCGTCATCCGCCTCTTCTCTCTACCTCTGGAATATAATCCACTATCTCCTGACCTTCAAATCATGCCGCGCTGCAGTCATTCCAATTCACTGGCCACTATGAGCGTGAAATGTCCTCTAGCCCATTTCCCTCTCTCAGCATGGCCTCACTTCCTCTTTCGCTCTCTCCGCCCCTGCACGTATTACACACACATGAACGTGCTCCAAAAAAGCCATAACACACAGAACATTTCACCGTTTTTAAGCATCTTTGTCTTTTCCCCTCCTCTGTAAATCCATTTAAGTTTGTCAAAGGCTATTTTTTTTTATCTGTGACAATTGTGATAATCCTTTGAAGAAAATGCCAATTAGTAATGTGGACTGAAGCTGAGGTATTTTAAAATGGACACTTCTAATAATTCAGTTTAATTTTATAGTTGCTATTTTGAATCAGCCTTATGTGTAGGTTACACCTACAGTATGTACAATATTTATTTTTATAATAATTCAGAAAAAATACTGAGTGTGTGTGTGTGTGTGTGTGTGTGTGTGCTGTCAAACAATTGATCTTAATTAATCACTTTTAAAATAAAGGTGATCGTTTACATATTTTATATATATTTATATATGTGTGTGTGTGTGTGTGTGTGTGTGTGTGTGTGCATGCATGTTTATATATTTTAGACCAGTACAGTATCTTTATATGTTAAATGCATTATTAATATAAATTATATGAATTTAAATATAGTAAATTCATTCAAAGTATATACTTAATGTGTTTACAAAATAAATATACACAAACACACTCATATTATTCATACTAAATTTTTATTTTGTATGAAATTAATTATGATTAATAATTTGACAGCAATAATATATATTTCACGAATTCGCACTTCTTCATTCAAATAAATAAGCAAATAAATAAGCAAATTTGGCGTGCTGTCCGGGGAGC
>JAUCNO010001819.1:23122985-23141074 GCA_032353835.1 Enteromius viviparus
ATTTTTTTTTTTACTATAACAACTCTGGATCCATACAATTCAATACCCTTTTTTTTTTCTTTTTTTTTTATATGTAAATCTGAACCAGAAAAATGTTTCTGCAATTATACAGAATGAAAGGTGTATGGCTGAGTATGCATGTGCACACAATATGCATTAATGAATTGTGAGTGTGTTTCTTCATCTGTTGAGAAGACCTTCCATAGCCACGGTATAGAAAAACACTTACTGCTAATGCAAATAACAGGGCCGTATCAATCAGTGGCCAGGAGCGGGCAAGTGAATATTGTGTAATAGTTATTGCGAAATGAAGTGGCATTGGGATCAATACCTCACTATATCTCACTCGGCTGTGGTGGGCCATTGGAGGCAGGGGTCCTCTCTGCTGCCTCCGCGGGGCACCATAAATCTGTCGCTGTGCCTGGATGTATATGTGAGCCTATGCCCTCGTATTAAAAAGAGCCAGTAATTAGCACATTGGCCCAAAGCTGCTTTAATGCACCGACAGGAAAATAAAACCGCATGTAAAGCCATCTCGCTAAAATATGTCATAGTGTGCATTGTAAAAAAAGATTTTTCAAAGTTGTAAATAAAACAAAGGTCATTGGAGTGTTTTTTCAGGAGGGTTTAATTCATTGTGTTACTTGCCCTTTCTTTGCAAATTCTAAATTTGTGCCTTTTCTGTATGTTTTCCTGCAATTCCGTTACTGTGTGAACCCAGTCAATACATTCTTTGATTAGTAGGTATGCAAGGCTACTAGGTCAAAAGAATTGCTGAATGCGTCATCTTTACAATTTTTAGTGGCTTTTGTTTTTATTGTTTTAATATAAAGAGAGCACCGCAGCTGGCTGTGAAGTGGTACAGTGTGAAATACCATTGTGGTCATCCCAGTGTTTGTGTCTGCAATGTAACACTAGCGCAAGGGCCTCGTGCCATTGTTGTCAAGATGTACACCTTTTTTTCTTTGGTACAATATGCCTCCTATTGTAATGGATGTAGGTTTGTTCTTTTCTCTGGCTTGTCCATTACAAGGTTTATTCACAAGCTGATTTTATATAGTGTTAAGTACGGCCTTGGGGCCAGAAATGATTGGGACCAGTCAGAAAGATTTGAGCAAGAATGTTGATCAGTCAGCTTGGAGATTAGAGACCTTGGTGTTTTCTTTGAGACGGCTGATTGAAGTGGATGAGGAAAATTGAATTTCAGATTTGATTGAAGGCTGTTTGATTATGATTTTTTCTTTGTGTCCTTTTTAGGTCTGCAAGGAAACGAGGAAAAGGATTTTGCAGCTGCTCTTCATCGACTGTTGGTGAGTCTAAGTGCACAAAATCATTAAAAGAAGTTTGTCGTCATACCGCGTGTAATTTACGAACGTGCCATCTGTAACCTACCTTGTGGGCAAATTTTCCGTCTCTTTTTTCCGCAGCGTCCGTAGTGCCTTTAGCTGGGAGAGTGAATTATCGCTGTGGCAGAGACGTTTGTGCAGGTTTAGATGTGACAGTATATCTAAAGGAGCTCACTACAATATTGATCTCTCACACTGGAGTCGTTTGCCATGTGCTATTCCTGGCCTCTGTCACTCACTGAGAATTATGGGTAAAAAATGGCATGACAAAATGTCACATCTTTGCAAGTAAAGGGAAAGTAGGAACTTAGAACATCTGTGTGTTGCTTTATGCATAAAATAAGCACGAATGACATGTAATACACATTTATATTCCATTTTAAATGATCACATGAGCTTACGTGAAATATTCAGAAATAGTTTTTTGTAGTGTTTTAAAGGCAATTAATTCATTTCCTTCAAGTTGAGAAGGCGAAAAAGCTCTCTGCTGTTTTATTGATGCTTGAAAACATCTCTCCGGTTTCATACTTGCCTTTAAGACATATGATCCTAAAAGTAGTGCTGCTTTTGCAATACTTTATATTGAAGTCCCACTGTTTTAAATGCAAGCGAGTAATTACCATATAAATATCAGCCTCTCTTTTATGAGAAATTTAAAGACACTTTGAGTGTAAAAAACAGATGTTGAGGCAATCTCGCATAATTGGATATCGACATTATGTGGTTTTGCTAATCAACGCCAATGAAGTGGCATTCTGTTATTATTTTTTTAATTTATTAATCCACTCAAGTGCAGTTTTATGGCTCTGAAGTGGTAGACTTGTAAACCAACAGGCCTGCGCTCTCAAAGGGGAGCCAGATGGAGAGTGAAAGTGTTTTGGCAACATGTTTTCCAGCAAACCACACGCACACACAAAAGCTAACAGTCTCTTCATTTGTAAACCGATGTTGGTCCGTGGGTCTTTGCTGGCCATATGGCTGCTCTTCAAAACCCTTCTTCTAATCTATATGTATCTCACCCCAGCCTAGCCTTGAACTTGGAGACACTGGATGGAGGTCAGAGGCCAAAGGTCATCCTCCGTGTCTGAGGTTGATCTTGTCGTGTGGATTATGAAGCGGTGGGTTGTTTGCACTTCCACTCTGGAGTGGAGGAAGGGGCAGTTGCTCAGCACAGCTCAGAGCTGCAGCCTCTGGCGATCGAGTTCGACTCATGTGTTAGCTGTGTGGTGTAGGGTTGGAGTTCCTGACCTCTGACCTGCATCAGTGAAGGACGCATGATACAGCATGAGCAGTCCTAATGCTCTTCTCAATGAGTGGACAATAGACACTGCTATTGATCCACTGCTGCTGTCTGCCTCACTGACTCTAGACATCTACTAGAGTTGTGACTTTCAATATACAATAGATAAATCAAGTTAGGGTGATGGAGCAAGTTCCATCTGTGTTCATTTATATTTGTGTGTCTTTGGATTGGATCTTGCATTTAGTATTTGTAGATCAAAATATTGGCTCAAAAGAAAAAAAAAAAGAAACTAGGTAGAAAAGAGGTATTTTAATAAACTGAAATTCAAAGAAATTCAGATGACTGTAATTTTAACTTAAAAGGCCTTGGAAAAGATTTTTGGAAAAATCTAGAAAAAATAAAATATGTAAAACTTGAAATACTGACTAACCGTGTAGATTTGTCATCATTAATTAGAAATGAACCTTTGTAGCTTTGTAGCTTCTTGTGGGGTGCACCCAATTCGATTCAAAATCACATTCATGTATTGAAAGACAGACAATTCCTCAGTTCTGAACTTTATCCAACCCTGATGTAGATGATCCATGAACGTTTCCAGTAACCTCTGAAGTATAGTGCTTTAAGCCTAATCCTCACACATCTGTAAGACTAGCGCTCCACATGAGGGATCTGTATGCCAGCTTACACCATTCTTTGCTTCAGTTTCAATTACAGTAAAACTATGTGTAAAGCACTGCAATAATAAAATATTATAGCTTGTATAACTTACTCAGGAAGCCCCTGTTCCCCTTTTGATAGCACCGTGTGATAAACTGCACCGTGAGGAGTTGGACTGTAAGGGTCACTCCTGCCTGTGGCTGGGCCAGGTGTTGGACCGCCACCTTCTTCAACCCAAACAACGTCCTAATACGCTCCTTTATACCGGTTTTGCACCAGTAACATCTGGATGTGGAAGTGCAGAAAGAAGACTAGAAATACATGGGTTTTTTTCCCTCCTCCCTTTCCTTCGCTCCCTCACTTGTGTCGAAAATCTGCTGGAGTGGTCAGAGGTAGAACAACATGTGGAGCAGCCGTTTTCTCTTTCGTTTTCCTTTTTTTCGTGTTTTGTTTTTTCCCCTCCTTCACGTTCCAGGGGAGATCCAGGCCAGTGATAATCCCTCTCTCTCCTCATTAAAGGGAGCTGAATAAACACAGGCCTCTTCCAGTTGTTCCTGCAAATTTCCTCACCAGTCGTCAGGAGACCTCAGAGCAGGCCGGCCCTTCAAAGGCCTGGAGGGCTGGAGGTGGCTCGGGGAGTGCTGGGTCAGGAACATTAGCCGCCACTGAGGGAGCCCGACCCGGCCCGGCACTCACTTAGCCTGCGGTCAGAAAGAGAGAGGGAGAGAGTGAGCAAGAAAGACAAAGACAGAGCGCAGGAAGATAAAGCTAGAGACATTTTGTGAAAGTTTTGTTGCATTTGCACTTTCTTTCTGTATTCGGATGTAGTTGTCGCTTGATTTAGGAAGAAATACTTCAGAGTTTTAATAACACACTCACTTAACACAACACACCACACACTAATAAGGTTTTTGCGGTGGGCAGGGACTCTCAATGAGTAGTAATACTCCAGACACAGGCCAATCTTCTCCTCGGTTAAGTTAGAGCCTGTTGTCGGCCTTGTTTTAATTTACAAGCTGTGTAGTGACATTCATTTTCTCTTCTCTTCACTTCCTGCCCATCAGCTAAGAGGGGCAGCGGTTCACAAGCGTCGTTTGTAGAAAAGGCAATTAAACAGTCAGAATAACTGCGGCAACTTCAGCGGAGAGCCAAAAGGAGCCAAACCTTTCGTTTAATTGCTTACTCAATAACTCTGTAGAATGAATAAATTGATCAAATTGTGTCCCAAGAGGTACTGAGAAAAAAGCACCCTTAAAAATGCTAAAAGCGCATCTATTATCGCAGTGCACTGTTTGTATGTTGGGGTTTATTTCATGTTGTTACAACAGACTGATTTAGATTTTCATTTTCAAATTAAAATCAATGTGATTAAAACAAAATAGCGTTGCTAGTGCTCTGATGTATTCAGCATAATCATATTGGAAACATGTGCCTCAACCTGCATTTATTTTATATATATATATATATATATATATATATAACAAAAATAATGATTATGTAGAAGATTATAAATGAACAAATTAATAATACTATGTTAACCTCAAAACTTGTTTTTGACATTTGCATCATGTAATCAGCTCCATATTAATGACTTTTCATTGCTATGCGACTGTATAAAATAGACTAAAATCACACTAAAATGGCATATTTGCACACATAAATGCATATTTATTTTTTCTTATGTTTGCTTTTAATAACACTACCGCCTATGGTTTGGGTATTTTTTTAAAACACAACCATTAACTTTTTAGCAGATTTATCCTAATTCCGAAACAAAATGTCCAACGACCGTCATAGCAAACTGAGCATGCTTTCAGCCACTAACTGCAATTTTTTACTCTGAAAATACAAATGCAAGAAGCAGTAAAGAAATCTTTTGTAAAAATGTCGTACAGGCATGGTTTTCCAGTGAGTCTGGATTGGACTGGGTTGAAGCTGTTGTATTCATGTGGGCTCATTGTACTTAAATTCAGCATGCATCGTTTCCCCATGCCATTCATCCACTGTTTCTATTATAAGGCATATATATATGTATATATGTGTGTGTGCGTGTATGTAGCTATGCTTCCCTATATACCATTTGTTGTCTACAGAAACTGTGTATATCAAATGTGGACTGGTTGTGAATTATAGTTTGGATGCATATGTGTGTGTGCTTTACGGTGATTATGTGTGTGTGTGTGTGTGTGTACACATGAGAAAGCCTTGTGGCCATCAGACTCCCATCAGGCCATTATTATTGGTTGAGCAGAGAGTCAGTGGCAGAGGGACCTGCCTAGAATACTAACGAGCACAGCAGGTCAGCACGCACATACACACATTTAGCATGCACATGTAGTGTTTGATGGCTCACAGTTCTTGATCTTCTGTATCAGAAAGGAAACAAGATGGCTGCCACATGGACGTGCTCTCTGGATGTAGACGTGTTCACTTCACTTCATCAGGGGAGCAGACACATCATAGCTTACACACGCTGAACTAACGTCACACACCGCAGAGTACACACACCGACGGCCGCTGCACAAAGGCAAATATGGCCTTCTGTGTCCCCTTTTGGTCTGTTGTACATGCACACACACACACTCGTGAGGAGACATATAAGAATGGTCATTACAGTGTACAAAGCAAAGACGCAGTTCTGCTGCTTTAGAAAAAAGCTTGTGTTTCTGGGTCCATGTTTAACTCTGTTATACTTTGGGAAAGACACTTCTTATTATCTCTATGACAATTGCTTTGAGTTTTTTTGTATGAATAAATTAATGTAAATGTAGCTTGTAGAATGGCAGGCTACAGATTTAAAGTGGTCAAAAAGCAAGTGACATTGCATTGGCTCTGATATGTCTGCTGGCTGATTATGATGTGAACAGAAACATCATTTTGAAGACAAGGAGAAGATTTTCAGTCTATAACTTCTTACAGTTCTTATATAAGCTGTAGCAGCAATAATGCAGTGCATAACTTAAATTAAGTGCATTTCTTTGGTGCTTTTTAAATATATTTTGAGCTTGGAATTGTCCTTTATAACATTTACTATGGTATTATCTATATATTTTGTGGTGGTGCACAACTCTTCTTCCAGTGGTAAGATTTTTCTTTTAAGACAGCAATTTCTGATTAAATAGTGTACGTCTCTGAAAGAAGAGCTAATTAATGTACACAGACGTATTGATTAGCACAGCGACAGGGATGAGACATAATGAGAGGCTGGACAGAAGCTGAAAATGTCAAAGCCAAAAGGTTTCCAGGGATGGAGAGAATGAAGAAAGAAAGAGAAAGGGTTGGTTAGGTTGAGTTCAAGGCCATGGAGAGGTACGCTGACCCCGAGGAGTGGGGGAAGCTGGAGAAGAATCGGGAATGGCGTGATGGGCTCAACGTGTCCGACATTCAGCCGACTCTATAGGACCCAAGGGAGAGCAGGGTCAGGAGTGCCCCCTCCATCCCCCTGCACATTACTGCACCATTTCAAGCCGCCCAGCACCTATTTCCTTCAATAAAAACTAATAACCTTCTCTGTCAGGAATCACAGCAACCCTTAAGTGTTGGACTGAAGGGGCCCACGCAGGATGGGCTGTAATTGCAGAACAGGAGTCCAACCCCAACCCCCCAAACCTGCACACACACAAACTCACACTCACTCAGAGATCCCTGTTTTACAGTGTGTTGGACTTGTGTATGTGCACTTTTTTCACTCAGCCTATCGCTGATTGCATGCACTGCTCGGACTCTACTCAGCAATCAGCCAAAGGCCGTGGAGCAGCGGCTCAAGGACGTTTTTAATTGGAAGGATGCTGCGAAACAGGGAACGGCACATTCACAAAATTCACAAGGAAAGCAGGCCAGCTGCTGTAATGCATTATGGTGTTGGATTCAGATCCGTACATATAAAGAAATATCTTTATGAAAATCAGCATGTGCTGAGGGCTTGAATATTTTTGATCATTTAGAGATATTGGGCATCCTTTTTTTTTTAGTGACTACTGGTTCACAGATTTATCAAGAAAGTGTTTCCATATTTTTATACTCTTTTTTTCTTTTTTGAATACTAAATACTAATTTTGCATATTTTCCTGCAGTATAGAATCATTCACAAGCTGCTTAGTTGTTGACAAATAAACATTTTGTTTTCTACAATGAATTAATTGCCAAAATCTGCTTCAGCCAGCTCTCTTTTTCTCTCTCTCTTTTTATTTTGTTTTAAAAAACGTCCTATTTGGTGCACGAGCAAACTGTTCAAATGAATCAAACTGATTCGCAAACTTTTTTTTCAAACCAACATTTGACCCATTAGTAATTTAAAATATTTAACTGTGGCACAGCTGTGTTTCACAGGGGATCTTGCTCTGGTAAACAGGGTCTAGCAACACCCCTGGTTACTAGATTAACATTGAAAATACATTTCTGTACGAAATGCTGCTCTGATACCTGTTTCACTAGTTGCTACTCTAGATATGTGTACGTCCAATTTGCGACTAACATTTTCTGGTCTATTTTTGCAGTAGGCATTTGTTTACTAAAACCGGCTCCATTTCCTGTAATAAAAGCCATAATGGTAAATTTGACAGGATGGTTATTGAGTCAGTGAGATAAAAGAACAACCGTCACTGCCATTATATTTTGATTTTAAATGCACGCCATTAGAGCAACCCTGAGAAGGCAATTTCTCTGAGTTTTGTTAGGTGTATATTTATCTGCAAACTTTTTTGTGTTGTAGAAACGCAAAGAGAATGCATTCACGCCACCACAATTTTACTATCAAATCTCCTCAACCCCCCTCCTTTTTCCACTCTGCATCTCCATCTCTTCCTCCTCCTCGGCTCATTTTTAATGGCAGATGAATGAGACAAATGGCCCCTCTTTGCTGCCAACGTTCGGGGCCCGGATCAATCGGAGGCCCAGCAGTAATTAACTCTTTGCTAAACTTACACCATTGATTTCCATTTAATGCTGAGCACCACGCTCTAAATGAAGACCGATACCTGGGTGCAAGGGTGGGAGGACGCTGTAGGGTGGCGAGCTGTGAGGACTTAGGGATCTGACAAATTGGGCCCCTTTTAATTGGGAGTGTAGCAGGCTTAGCCGGGCCCGGTTGGAGAGAAAGGCCCAGCTGGGGACTAATTGGGGTGGCTTTTGTGCACCGGAGAGGACCCTGTCATTGTCTTTAGTTTGTTCCTCTATTTCTCCGCAGGGACCAGCTTGCCCAGCCACTGTAGTGTTTCCTTATAGTCTTGGCGGAGCGATCATGTGACCGGCAGCAGAGTGTAATCAACAGCCCATGTCCGTGGGCTTTCTCCCGGACTCCCTTATCTGTCCCAATCTGTATATCCACCTTTGCGTAGCAGAGCCGGGCAAGTTATTAAATACTTGAGGGCGTTAATGAATAGGATGCTTTCTCAGGCCTCGCTAAGCTTTTGTACTACAGCAGTCTGTCAAAGGCTTCCTTTGTTTGCACTTTCTAATTGAATCTGTACAAACACAATCCCCCTTCTGAACGGGGGTCTGTGAGGCAGCGGTCCGACGCACCGAGGCACTGCAGGCGGAGCTGTTTTCCAAGTTGGAGAACGTCACATCTCATTTGGACAGAAGGCTGCTGACGGAGAACAGAAGGCGCGTGAAGCGCTTCCACAGCGGCGGATACATTCAGTCTTTTCTCGTCTCCTCTTCCTATTTCATTTATTCCTGACTTTGATGCATTCTTCAGAAGCATTAATGGTTTAGTCTCCGATCGGTTTACCATCTCGCTGCCATCTATCAGGAAAATAGATGAAATTTTGTATTTGGGGCTAATGTTAGTGAGATGTGTAGCGCGATGGTTGATGGCTCTTGTCTGAAACAGTTCTCCATTGTTCTACGGCCTGGTGGGGTGCTCAATGTCTCACTTAAACTGCTGTCACTTGCCAGCCAATGAACTTGACTTTAAACTTAGGGAAATCCAATTGGAGGCTAATACACCATAATGGGCTGATCAATACTAATTATGGGGCCCCCACGTCGAACAAAAGATAGCACTCTGGGCTCACGTACACTTATGTGTGCATGCAGTAGTTGGCTTGGAGGATGTGCACGTGTGTGTTTGCTTGCATGCATGGACCTGTTTTATGTGAACTATGAAGGGGTAGTCTTGCTCCAGAACTGTGTTTGATAAATGTGCAGTGTCCAGTTAGATGCAGATCTCGCTCCAGATCTGGAAATTGACCATGCAGAGTGTTTAATGGGTCTCGTGATGTTTTAATTGATCAGCCAGCACTGGTTAAGTCTCCTGTAGGCTGGCAGTGCAGTTAGGCCTGTTTACAGATTGAAGTTTAAGAAAGACTCCAAACGGCCATAAAAAACAACATTGGAAGATTCAAATGGAAAAGAAGGTTAAAATGTGTGTGAACAGTGACCCTAAAAAAGTATTTGGAAACTAAAGCCAAACTATAAAAAGTTGCACTGCATTATATCAATGGTTCACACATTTTTCAGGCCAAATGACCTTCTACCAAGTCTCTTTAAATGTAAGCCTGTGGATTTTTTACAGTATGCACAACATTTAGAGATTTAGTTTTGCAACCCATTTACATTATTTTGCTACCATTTCAAACACATTAATGTGCAATTACTAAATATATTTATTAATTTAGGTACAATACAATTACTCTTTATTGTTATTATTATAATTATTATACAATTGCAATAGCTCTCTCTTTTGTGTTATTATCATTATGATGCTCAAAATGCTCAGTTTAGTTTTTAGAGTCAAATTCAAACAAATAATTTTAGTTTAATTTCAGGTTGAAATATAGATTTATTCAATTTCTGTGCTTTTATTGAAGGTATATCAATGCCATTTACTCTTTAAAATAAAATATTTTAAAATAATGTTAAGAATGAAATCTATATAGTCATATAATCTGCTTTTCCAAAATTGTATTGGTCATGCATGATGCAATTATTGTTGGCTCTTTAAAAAATTATAAGTTTTGGATGTGATGTAATGTAAATGTAAATAAAAAGCACATTTTCTGTATTTAACGAAACGTTCAAATGTTGTTGTTATTTACTATAATTGTAATTATTAATATTAGGTAAAGTATAACATTTTATTGCCATTCATACATTAAGCGTGGCTTAAATGTCCAAGTACTGTATTTCTACAGATATGTAGGGTGTGTATGATAAATCCTACTTTTGTCCTGTCCTGTTCCAGTTTTAGATTGTGTGAGGGTAGGCCTGGGACATGTGTTGCATGATAAATTAACATTTTCCGCTTGCTCTCTCACCCTGTTGCATACAAATACATGTTTGTGTGTGTGTGTTTTCTGTGCGTATGCATCCTGTAATTGCATTAAGAGAATGACGCACTTTCTTACTCTGTTTAAACTCATTGTAATTGTCAGTGAATGGTGCACTAGTGCGGTAATGTGAGAGGACAGAGAGACATCAATGAGAGATCGTTCATAAAACCTGGCTCAATGAGACAGAGCCTGTCTGGAATGTCACGTGCGCTGACACAAACTGCCCGAGTGTGTTTGAAGCCCGACTGGCATCCACTCATTGTGACATGACTTTTATGAGGAAGAGATAGACACGACTGGACAGAGGGGGAGAGAGAGAGGGAATGAGTGGAACCAGGATATAAGAGGGAGAGGAAGATAAGACAGGATGCAGAGGAACAGAAACAGGCAGATAAACAAAGAGAGCTGATGAGTAAAACGTCATATTCTGTTTCAAAATTAACCTATATATTTATACAGTTCAGGCAAAGTGCAGCACTGGTTGTGAGGAGTGTGTGTCAAGCCTGACTTCTGGGGGTTTTACTGTAGTGTGAAATTGTGAAATTGCTTTCAGCACCCACCAACAAATCAAGAAGAATGACTTACACACGTCTGCATAAACAGTCGAGGGAGAAACACAGCTATGCTGAGTTTTCTTGGTTTTACATGCTTTATTCGGGATATTCGAGGCTAAATAAAGCTTTATGGTCACACGTTAAGAACGAGGGAGACAAATGGGTAACAAAACAGAGCAAATAAAATGATATTTGTTGCCTTACGTACTGTACTCTATATTATTTCCAACATGTTTTTATTCATTCAGAATTTTAGTCACAGTAACCACAACATGTTTAAAATGTACTATTACTCAACTGCTAAGCATAAACCAGACCCTTATATTACTTACGAATATAAATACACTTCAGCAAAGACATCTTAAAATAATATGATACAAAATAATATATATATATATATATATATATATATATATTATTTTTTATTTAAAACTGCATTTGTAAAATTATTTTTTACTTAATTTCACCTTTAAGAAATATTTCATGTTTATTTTTTAAATAAACAGTATACAGTATACACAATATATAATATACAGTATACACAATATATGATAGGCTATATGCCACCAATGCCACGAGTAGGCCTTAATTTGTATTTAACCTGGACTATTTTAGCTCTCTCATTCTTTTATTCTCTAACTAAGTCTGATTGCATGATTTTGACAGGGCCTTTGAGACCACCGACCCTCATGTCATTTTGATCACCCATATATTGCGCCTTGTAATAATATTGCAGCTTATAACGATAATGGTCTTGCAGTCCATAAAAATGGCTGTATATTTCATAAATATTAATTCATACTACAGGTGTGTCTGAAGTATACAGCCAATAATGACCTAAGTAGCTAAATAAAACGCTATATTAGTTTACGATGGCTTTCTCTAGATTAAGAGGAGAGTGCACAGGCATGCCGCATGTGTATGAATTTATACGTGCGAGCTGTAAATCCACTGACGTCATGCATTAGCTTAATGGCATTGTTTTGTCGCGTTCTTTCAAGATGCGTGAAACACAATGGTGTGTGCAACCGTGTACCTCCGTTCCCCTCCCCCGAATCCCCTCTTATTCGCTTTTCTTTGCCGTTTTCCCTTCTTCGCTCATATTTCTATGCCCCTACACTATCTTGGACAGTCTCTCTCGCTCCCTCTCTCATCATTTTAATAGTGGACCTCAGAGCGGTTGCCATGTCGACCAGCCAGCATATTACTATGGCAACGGGTCTGTGAGGCGAGCCTGCTGATTAGGGAGAGATGTCTAGTGTAGCCTGGCCAACAGTGAGGTGCAAAGAGAGAAAGGAGGTAAAGGGAAAGGTGTTGGGGGGGCCATCGTGTGTGTGTGTGTGTGTGTGTCATTTTGAAGTGTGTAAGGCCTTCTATAATTAGAACTGGGTAGACATTTTTACCAGCCCAG
The DNA here is from genome assembly GCA_032353835.1 of Enteromius viviparus. Lineage (NCBI taxonomy): Eukaryota > Metazoa > Chordata > Actinopteri > Cypriniformes > Cyprinidae > Enteromius > Enteromius viviparus. The sequence goes on from JAUCNO010001819.1 coordinate 23,135,471, forward strand.
ATCGGATCCGTATAAAGCCACAGCCACCAATGTGTGACTCGCTGTTTTATTTCCCACAGCAGGACACGTTTACTTAGTGGTGCTGACCTGGGGCACTCAAGTTAATTGTCTTTTTGCCTTTCTATTTCTTTGTCTGCCTAATACTTCCTTCATGCATCTCAATACGCATCCTGTTTGTTTCTATTTCTAGGCACTTCATTTCTCTTTACCTCTCGGCTTGCCAGAGGTTCTGGCAAATACACGTCACTTTTACTATTACTCATATTTTAGTTTATTATAAATAATTTATGAAAAATTCATTTTGCATTCAAGCCCTCCTATTGTAGGAAGTTCATACTTAACAGTTAAGAATCTCAATTTCTGCACGATGTGTTTTCACAGTGTGTATTTATAATGTAAGTGAAATTGAGCTTCTTCCCCTTTTTTCTTTTTTTTGGCTTTATGACAAAGGCCAAAGACTTACTAAGTACTAAACTAATATCATTCAGTACTTAAATGAATAATTACATTTTTACAAAGATATCTAAAAAGTGTAACTAAATATGTTTATGGACATAAATTATTATAATAATAAAAATGGCGTATTTTATTTGCATTCATTTCAGCTCAAAATATTAAAGCTTACAAAAAGTCCCAAGTTTGGTGGTTACAACTTGATTGCAAACTTATACATATAAACATTCCAACAGGACATAAATGCACTCTGCCCTGCATCGTTTGCATCATGGATGCTTGTGAAGGAGAGTCAGGCTATTATAAGCAAACAACCTTATGGTTTTTGTATAGTGGTATTAAGCAACAACCCTAGCACCCAGAAACCAACAAACACACATGTAGTGGAAGTTTTGCATGGGCAAGCACTAATATTTATTTAAGAAAACCTAAAAATTTAGTATGACAGTTGGAGACATAGTTTTGCATAGCTAGTCATTGCAGTCTCAACATTGCTAGCTAAATATTTTTTTGGGCCTCTAACTTTTCACTAAGAAATTTCAAAAATACGTGCAAAGAAATGGCAGACTGAACTAAACATGCATTTCTAATGTATATATGTAATATACTCTTTGAAACCAAATAACGTGTAAGGTTACGAAGGTAATCCACATTCCCCGAAGGAGGGAACGGAGACGTTAGATCCCATATGTTATGTTGGAGTGACTCGACTGAAGGGGAACACTGGATTTACACAGCTAATCTTGCGATGAGCATTACAGCTGCAAAAGTTTTGTTTTCACTTAGAATTTACTAGTACATTTTGCATCTGATTGCAAAGAAATGCCAAAAGACGTAAATAATTGCAATTTTAAAGTAGATATTATTATACCTTGAAATATATATGAATATTTTTTTTTGTTTAAATCAACATTAGTAGCTAAAATCATATTTTAGACTAAAAATTATAAATGAACCAAACAAATAAAGACCTTGTGAAAAGCATTACAGCTGTGAAATTTGCAACTAAACTCATGTTTTAGGCTATATATTTTTGCTTAGAAATTGCTAGGAAATTTTACAACTAACTGCAGAAAAAAGGCAAGTAACATTGAAATAACTGCAATTTTAAAGTAGAAAGAATGAAATATTATTTTCCCATACAACGTATTACAGTAATTTTCTCGCTAGTTTTCCGTAGCTAGTTTTGTGAAAAGCTATAGCCACACTCAACATATTTGTGGCTATAACTCAAATAACTTTAAAAGAAATAGCAAGTAACACGTTGAGCACAACATGCAGTTTTGAAGTAGAAAACACATACTCTCAAAAAAAAAATACAAGCTAACATCTTGCAAAAAGCATTACAGCCACCAAATTTGCAGCTGTAACATGTTTAGGCTTTATTTTTCACTTTAAGATTGCTTAAAAATAATTTATTTAATAAAATATTATTTTACTGTAAAACATACTCTGCACAAAAATGCGTAACATTTACGGTAAAAAACTGGAAGCTGTTCTGTCAAGAAATTGACCGGAAAAATATGGTAACAACATTTCAGGTTTTACGGCATTAAGTTAAATTTTCAGTTCAATTCCGTTATTTCATTTACTGATGTAATGTTAATATAGTACTGAAATCTGTATTGTATCTTTGAAATACACTGATAAACACCAAATGCAGGCGGTGCTGAGAAGGTCACATGATGAACCAAAGCCCATCACAAGCAGCTTTAAAGTAGGAACATATAGAAGGAGCTCAGTGTCATTCACACAAACACTAAACACCATCATGGTGAGACTTATTAAACTCAAATATGCAACAAACATTTATTTAACAGCATAACATGTGACACACAACCCTAATAAACATAACTGAGAAAAAAACTAAGAAGAAACCGAGTTATTTCAGAGAAAAAACATCAAATTCAAGCAAAATTTGAAATGCAGTGCATTTCCCTGTAAATTTTACAGGAATTTACCGTTAACTATTTACCGTTTTTTTCCCGTGGCATTTTCACAGGTTTTTATTGTTAAAATCACAGCCATTTTTTTTTTACAGTGTAGCATTCTTTAGTTTTTCACAGCTAGCTTTGTGAAAAGCTTTACACTCTCACCATTAGTAGCTAAAATCATATTTGTGGCAGTAAATGAGCTCAGTGGTTCCTGTGCTGGTTGATCTGGTTGGTCACGTCTTTGTAGGAAGGGGAGGAGGGTCATAAAAGCGCTTCACCCACAGCTATAGCATTAATGAACAGCACACGGGGGGCTGTACAAAGTTGTCTCACCCCTCACGCACTTACCAGGGCCCCACAGACCTTCCTGATCTATCAGAAAAACTAATTACAACATCTAATTAGGGAGAGAAGGAGAGAGACTGACCCATGCAGCTCATTTAGGACAGTAATTACGCCTTATTTATTATTCATCTCACAGCTAAATAAGACTCTGACATTTCAATAACAATAAAAGATGGAACATTTAAAACAAAAAGTGTCCGTACTAATTGCCCGTTTGCAGATGAGAAACCGGATGTTGTTATTTGCATTCGAACGCAGAAGATGAATGCACAGAGAATGAGCTCGCAAACGAGGCTGACCCTCATCACAAGCCGACCGTTATTTTTTAGTGGCGCTGCATTTATTAGGAAGTCTGATTTTTAATGGCCCTTTTTCCCTGTTGTGTCGGGTGTTTCCAGAGAGCCTTCTAGTCTTCCGCCGGCCGCCTCTTGAACCGCTTCACGACACATTAGGTCGCCACTTTGTTATGAGCCTGTGTGTGGCCCGCTGCCAGAATGGAATAAAAAAATTACTAATAATAGCGTTCGGAAAATGGCCGGCATGAAAGATGCTGTGGGGTATTTATTAGATTTTTATGGCCGTTTTTTACTGTAAACCTCCCCAGCCCTAGCCACCTTTGTACATTACAACGTTTTATCTTCCATTTCTCCAAAACTCCTGTTCTGCTCTTATCGTCCCAAGCCCCCCTCCCATCCGAAGAGCTCGTTAGGACAGTGTGCGTCTGCTGGTCTCATTGGCTGCACTGGAGGTGGAGGAATAGCACATAATTATGAAGTGGAGATGGCATTACGCTCATCAGGAATTATGGATGAGTCTCTGGGCGCCGGTCTCGGTGTGGACTCACCACTGGCCTGGCGCAGGGAGGATGGGGCTGAAAGCAGACGTTTGGGTTACAGGTAGAAAGGTCACTTAAAGGAACAGTACCTCACCGCTCAGAACTCACATCACCAGCCTTAACCTACACACACACACTTACTGCAGTCATCACCAGTCACAGTTGACACCCGCGTCCTCCAACCTTGTATACTGTTGCTGAGGCAACTACCACCTTCTCTTTCCATCCTACTACATCCACGGAAGGGCATCTCTGATGAAAACCCTGCAGTCTGCACCTTTGTAGTCTGTACTAATTTTAAGTAAGCTGCCTACATGCAGTGAGTAGCATCAGTGCCTATGCTATGGAATATGAAGGCTATTTCAGAATTTATTTAGACAGAAATATAATGGAATACTTCATTGTGGTAAACTTACCGAATAATAGACAATGTCTATATAGGAATAATACATTTCATTGAGTACAGAAATGTTACAAAATTTAGAATTTTTGTATATTTAAACATAGTAGTGTTGTGTTTTTACTCTTACAAAATGAACCATGGTTTTGCTACGAACAAAAAAAAAAAACATGGTAAATCTAGTTCAACCATGGTTAACCATGGCTTTGCTACACTACTCATAGTTTAACTATTTGTAGCTATATGTGGTAAAACTGTGGTAATACAAATGGAAAAAAAATAATTTAAAAAATGAAAATGAAAATAAATAAATATATATATATATATAATATTGTAAGTAGCACGGGTATACAGTAGTTAGCCATTGCCGTATATAGCAATACTTTGCATAGCTCAAAATTATACATTTTTCTTTTATGACAAAAATCATTAGGATGTTAAGTAAAGGAAATTAAGATATTTTGTAGATTTCATGCCATACATATATCAACACTTACATTTTTGATTAGTAACATGCATTGCTAAGAACTTCATTTGGACAAATTTACCACCAATATTTTCAATATTTACATTTTTTTAACCCTCAGATTCCAGATTTTCTCAGCTGTCCTGTCGTACATCAACGGGTGGCTTATTAATTCAGCTTTTAGATAATGTATAAATCTTAATTTAAAAAAAAATTACCTTTCTGACTGGTTTTGTGGTCCAGGGTCATTCTTATCTATTTTTATGATTTACAGTGTTTGTAAATCCATTTTTAACAATCACATGTGTGCAAACACCCTATCACAAATCTAAGAAATATCTCAACAATATGCCAATTACCTTTCTTTTTTTAAAGAATTTCATTATTTTTATTTATGGCTTTTCTGTGTATAACCTTCTATTTGCTGAAATAACCCCATTAAAGACTGCCTGGATGACTCATTATAAATTGAAGAATTAACCTGTCAGTTTCCTAAAGTGCATAACTATTGATGGTTTGCATTTAGATATGTTATGCTGTTTATGTGTAATGAGGACTTTTGGACAAGTTAGCTTGTTATGTAGTTCAGCTTGACTCTCACATTATCATTAGATAGATGGGCTCCTGTGAGACTGCTAAGCCAGGCTGATCAGAACGGAAGAAAGGAAAGGAAAAGGAAAGAGAGGAAGAAATTGCAATCAGTGACTTGCTCGTGATCCAGTGCATTTAGAGTGTTCGCCTGCTCCCGCCCACTCGAGACCTAAACCCAGAACTAACTGTGTGCCAGTGCAGTAAACAGGTCCAATTAGAACAGTTTCCCCAACACAGACACACACTCACAGTATAATGCAGTGCAAGTAGCAGTTGCCAGCATCTTAATGCACACTAATCTTTATGACGTTTACCTGCTAATATGGTTTGATCCAATAAGTCAAGTGGCGACAGACAGATTTCCAGAGAACTAGAAATCAACTGTCAATAATTGACTCAGTGTGCACAAGGTTTCTTTGTGTTAATGTGTAAGGCGGGCGTGTACGCAGAACCTGATTTTGCTGAGTTTGGCGTGTCCCTGGGTCAACATCATTGTGGACCCTGGAACAACGTTGTGATTAGCCAATCAGATTTGAAGAACCAGTTTATAGTTTTTGTGAAGTTTAGGCTTACAATCAGT
>JAUCNO010001819.1:23141174-23166537 GCA_032353835.1 Enteromius viviparus
ATGCAATATGCAGTTACTCCGAGGTAATTGTTGTCCCACTTTCCTGACAAATAATTCGTCACACCGCGCATGCGTGATATGCGTTAAAAAAATTAACGTAATTAACGACAAAAATTTATTACCGCCGTTAACGCGTTATTTTTGACAGCCCTAAAATATATATATAGACTGTATATATTGGAGTGAAAATTTATATGAATACATTTCTCAAAATAAATCAAAACACTGTAAAATGCAATTCTTTCCTAGTAAATAACTCCTAGAGTTAAAATGTTGAAAGTGTAACTTTACATTAAAATATATTCAAATATATATTAAAAAACTTTCTCACAATATTACTTTGTAAAATAAATAAAATAATTAATTTTAACTATTATGATAATTATTTTCTACCTTTTGCACACATTTATAATTATAAATTTAAAGGAATATGCTTCACTTATCCTAACACTTCAAAAAAAAAAAAAAAAACAGGCTTTTGAGCAAGATGCTAACGGTCTAATCATATTCAATCATCTATGCTAACTGCAGCTAAAAGTGCTGCCGCTAGACCCGGATACCGATACCGAATAGAGTAAAAAATGGTAAAACTCAACTGTTTAATCTAGGTGAGTTGGAAAATGTATGTATTTATTTATTTATTATTATTATAATTATTTTTTTTAAAAAAAAGTGGCATGTTCTTTTAATATTACAATGTAATTAATATAAATGCTGAAACAATAACCCCCTAATGAGAGTAGCTCAACAGGTAAGTGAGCTGATGGGTAAGTCACCTGTATGTTGAGCAGTGTGGCTCCAGTCCTCATGGCCTCACTGACCTCCAGGCTGTATATGAGCTGAGAGAAACGGGGAGGACTCTGGTTGTTGGGGGGCAGTACTTCGATATACACTGTAGTAATGGAACTTCTAAAGAAACAAAATTAACATGATTTATATAGGGTTTTTTTTTTTTTAAGTGTCTTACTCCAGCTACTAACTATGTCACACCAGCCACAAAATACACAATGAGTTTTAACATGTTATTTTCTAAAATGCCATGGCTCTTTTTCAAAAGTGAGAGATTTGACAGAAATGGGAACACTGTAAGGCACCGCAGGTAGTCATAACGCAAAGGTAATTTCAAAAGTAGAGGTTACATAATCACACTTCCTTCACAGATGCCTTTTGTATATTTCCCCTTCTTATACTTACACCTATATGTTTTAAACTATATAGGTTTTAAATCAACAACTTTTGAAAAGTTATTTAATGGAAATTTACTTTACTTTTTTACTTTTTGTCATTTCTGATATATCCTAATAAACGCCAAAAAAAAGTCTTTAAAAACAAAACTTTAATATTTATATATGTTCTCATAATGTTGAGAAAAAGAGTTCTTAGAACAACATTCTCGAATGACCTTGATGATGTTATTTACATATAAACTTCTAGGGCCCTGTTTACAGTAGAGCGTTCTCATTTTAAAACAGCGTTGCATAATGAAAACAATCCTCATCTACACAGGCATTTTCAGAAACGATCTACATAACTGAAAACTTATATCACATTACCCTTTATTCAGATATAACCATACCCAGATTGCACAAGTACGTCTGCAAGATGTCTGTTAAAGATCTCTTGATCTGCAAAGCATCTACTTTCTACAAACGCCAGGCAGACATCTTTCAGATGTCAGTTTAAATAAATTCAAAATCATAAACATCTTAAAGACATCAAGTAGACGTCAATCAACTAAAAGGAGATGTCCAATAGACATAATGCAGATAAGAAAACAACCTAAATAATGTGTCTTGCATGTATGTAATGTAAATGCAGACATCAAATAGATGTGTGTAAATATAGGTAGCTTCACAATAATTTAGATGGCACCCGCATCTATGTGCTTGGAATGATCGAATAAGGAATCTATGTATACAGTACATATCTATGGGTGAAACATCAAACATGATGTTTTTGTTTACACAGTTGTCAAGATAAGTAGAGTGATTCTGGGCAGCCACACCATCGTTTTCAAAAGTCTCAGTTTTGGTCCGTTTACACTGAAATGCAACCTTAGAGTTTTTAAATTAAAACAGGTAATGCAGTGATTTCGAAAAAGCCTTTTTTTTCGAAAATGCAAAAGCAGTGTAAACAAAAAGTTATGTGTTTTAAAACTAAACGCAATAGTGCAAACATAGCTTAAGAAACATCTTTGTAAAGTTTTAATTGCAACATTAACTCTGGATATTGTAATGTTCTTTTAAATAATAAATATAATCGTTAACCTAATCTTAATATTTTGATAAAAATAGCCTTTAAATAATGTTGTAATCATGACAAATAAAAAATTAATTTAATAATTTTAGAAACATTTCAAAACAATGTTTCCGCAGTGCTTTCATAAGCTACATTTGTTACCTGGGAATGGGTGCATCACATACAATTTTATATGAGTTTTATATGAGTTAAACAGTTTGAATAGGTTTCAGTTCTGGAAACTGAAGATCAATCAAACTTATTTTCTGTAATCACGAGATACAATCGGATACAGCTGATTGAGCACATGCCGCTTTTTGTATGAACTCTGATATAGATTTTCTTTTGAAAATCACTGTGTATCTTCCTCAGCCCTGTACACTTTTCTTTAAGCCAAGCTAACAATAGCAGTCCAATTCCAGGTCATTTTCTGGATGTTTAGTTACAACCCAACCTGGTGCTGTCATTGTTTTATGACACATTGTATCAAGGTGCTCATCAGCGTGGTTGAAGCAAATTAGATTTGGGAGTATTTTCACTTTGGAAATGTTCCAGTGTGATGAATTTGATGCCAGTGCTTTCATAAAACTTTAAAACAGAAAAATAAGAGATGAAAATAACTTCGGTTCTCACAAGCTCAACCACCATCTGTCCAACACATACATATAATAGCACACCTGCTGCCTTTGGCTTTACCCATAAACCTCTCTACAATACCTCAATAAAGTGTATACACGGTTTCAACCAAGTATCACTCTGTGGAGCAGAACTTGAAATTTAGGTTGATTTATTGTGAATATTAAGACGCTTTTAAACTTGTTCCCGAACAGTGAAACAATGCATTTCCTGAACTTTGCTTGCCCCCGTTCTGTTTCTGCTTCATTCCTCTGTATTGATTTGGCGGTCAGCAAGAATTACAGAGGGCAGCGGCTGCTATGAATTGGGCGGGAGGGGAAGTAGCGGCAATTAGAGTGAAAAAGCCCTTAATTTCCGCTCTTCCAAGTGTCAGATGGACAAGAGCAGGGGCCTATATTGGCAGAGTGTTCTTGAGGATATTTCCGAAGCAAAATCTGTCACCACGTGACATTGTATTGATCTCAAACAGGGTATGCGAGGTAGAGTCTTCTGTTAAAGAGTGAAAGGCGCTTGGTATTTCAACCCTCATTGGGTTTTCAGTTGATTTACCTTCTCTGGGACGCAGGAGCATTGTCCGAGGCCCTAACAGTGAGGGCATAGGAGCGGCCCACGGTCAGGTTGACACCGGGCAGCACTGTGATCATTCCTGTGTAGTCATTGATGGTGAAGTGTCCCTGATCCCCTGCCAAGATTTTGTAGCTCACCAACCCATTGGGACCCTCATCAGCATCCACTGCTGTCAGCTAAAAAAAATAAATTAGAGGCATTACTTTAGAGAGGACCGGCAAAGGGTGCTTATTCATGTTTATCACTGTCTAAGCTTCCTCTTTGAACCAGGCTGGATCATGAAACCTGGCAAGTACATGTGCAGGTTGTGTTGGCCAGATTAACTAAAAAGATTTTAGCACATTTAGCAGCTGGCTGTAATGGGTTAGGGGTAATTTGTCAATTTTTTTCTTGCACTTTATTTTACATTTGATAAATGTGCATATTTTGAATCTAAATTCTATGCAACATACTGTATAGTATATATCACAGTACTGTCTGTAATTTATTCTTACTAATAAATACTTAATAAGTAGATAGTACTTTAAGTATAATACTAATAATACTTTATTAATAATTGTAAAATTAATGTAATATATCAATGCCATTCAAAACAATATTAACTGCAAAACAATACATATAAAGCCTCATGCACACATTAGATAGCGCTTAATGAAAAACAGAAATACCCCGGTACACATAGAACCCTCTTTGATTTCCAACTCAGCTCCATAACAACTCTCTTAACAAGATTTTAGTAGTCGCTGTTGTGTTTGTCATAAAACCCTTTGTGTTCAGACACCAATGAGACCAGCAGCTCTAATTTTATCTTAAGAATTTTTGAATTTGGTATCATTGTGTGTTCGGTACGTTTTGAGATTTGTTAGAGAGATGTTTTACTGTAACTTCAGCAGCTCTAGGCACGTGAACAAAAGCACTATATTTGTATTCCATGTGCATAAGCCTTAAGACTAAGATGAAATCCTTTATACAATATACAATCTTAATCTTTACACACAATTACTCAAAACCACAAATACTTAAATATACACACACATACACTGTATTTATTTTGACATTCTTTCTGACTTACTAATTCAGGGAGAAAACTAACTGACTAACTACAGGCAGGGAGAAAATATTTATTTCAGAACCTTTATGAAGTGATGACTACCATCATACAGTACAATGGAGCAGTTAACCTTTTGCATGATACAACTTGCACTTTTTAATTTTAACTTCTGGGGTCAATCTTTCAGCATGTCAGAGCAAATCTGCGCTCAGCTCATGTTCTGATTGCAAAGGAATCAGTTATGCACACATTTCCAAAAGACAATTCCCATTAAGACAAAGATTAAACAGAGATCTGAGCAATTATTGCAGCAATAAGCCCCTCATAAATGTGGAAACTACAGCTATTAATTCAAATGAGTGGATTAAGGGTGAAAAGCTCAGCAAATGCGATTTGCCTTGTTTTCCAGTAAAGACATCTAAACATTTCCAAAACAAGGTCATTGTATTCAGGGGCGTAGCACCAAATTCTGGGCCCTATGCATCAAATTTGAGGTTCACAACTACCTACAACTAACCTTACTGCTAATCTAAGAACTCTTATATGTATAACAAAAACAGCCTTATTATACAACTTATCTGAATTTCTGTTTTATTTATTTCTGTGTCAAAAAGTAGTCTCTTAATTAGGCTAGCCAAACAGCTAGACTACAGTAAAAGGCAGAGCATGACAGTGTTGCTAAACACATTACAGTATAAATAGCTAAAATTATGTTCTTCCAGTTTAAACTACAGTATAGGCTCAACTTGTCTTAAGTCCATAGTATCAGATGATGAGGGGTCTGTTGCTGCATCACCCTCTGTGACAGTTTCTGAAACTGAGTGCCATGAGTTTCACATGTTAGCTTTGTTACTACAGTACTATGACATCCTATCCTCATCAACCTATATGACATTGAGCCTACAAAGTTAGATTTTTTGGACTATTAAAGTCCAATAACAAATATTAAATTAGTTTTCAGTATTACCACTGATAATCGCTGTGGTATTAAAGTGTTTTGTGTGCACAGCAGCAGAACCTGATTTTGCTGAGTGTTGAGTGTCCCTGGGTCAACATCTTTGTTGGCCCTGGAACAACATTGTGATTAGCCAATCAGATTGAAGAACCAGTTTATAGTTTTGGTCAAGTTTAGGCTTATAATGTGTTTGGTGCTTGTACATCAGTGTCAGTCATCTATCATTTCCTCTGATTTTAGGCATTACTCATGGGTAGGGTTAGGTTTAGGTGTAGACATATGGTCAAAACTAAAATTTCGTAATAAAAAAAAAAAAGTTAACCCAGGAACACGTCTAACTCAGCAAAATCAGGACGTGCGGGTGGGAACATGTGTGTGTTTTACTGTTGCATTAGAATTAATTTTAGAGATAAATTAACATATTTGCTGCCAGAGAAATTTGTTTTTATATATATATATATATATATATATTTTTTTTTAAATATCTGTAAAAAATTGTTTTTTGTAGTAAATGTTTTGCAAATATTAATACGATTTTTTAAGAAATGCTAAATGATTACGCTGATTACTTTGAAATTGTTTGCGTAACTAATAGTTATTTATCAGCTTCTTTATGAAATCAGGACAGTTGTATCATCCTGACATTTTTTTTTACATTTAAATTGCATTTTTTATGAAAAACGAATAAAATGAGTCTCACGTTATTGACCCTTATACACATTTATTCACACATGCATATAGACACATGGACACTTCAGCAGAGAGAGAGATTTAGTTGTTGACCTTGTGGATGCAAAAAGGAGAGTTGAAGCCCAGTGACCCATATAGACTGGAGAAGTTGTTTTGGGGGGACGTCTCTCTCCTTTCCCCCTCCCTTCGTCCCTCCTTTCCTGTCTGCCATGACTCCCTCTCGCTTTCAACTCCACTTATCAGCTGAAGTAAGTGCCGTCATCAGAGACTGGGATTGATAGCAATCCCAGCATGCACCCTGCTACATTATTTAAACCTGGAGTGGACATCAAGACTTCTGCTTTTGTCTTCTAGTCTTCAGCTGTCAGAGGTCTCAGATCTGTGATTCCTGTTGTGTCATTTAACCGAGCTCCAGTGTGGAGCGGCACAAAGAAGTACGACAATTTGACAGATTTGAGCTCCGGCGCTGTATCTCAATAGCCCAGTCCCAAACAAGCTGGATTTTGGCTTCACGGCCATGCGGAAAACTAGATGCGCAGACTGAGAGAAAGCGAAAGAGAGAGGGAGCTCTTCACCTCAGGGCTGTGGGGGAAGAGTTTGAACAATGTCTCCCCAGGGGGGTGATATTTTATAGTTTGTGTCCATCAGTGGCGTGGCCCGGGGCGCTGGGGTTGACAGTAAGTGCTCTCAACACCGCTGACACTGATTCATCTGAGCTACGACATACATGAGACGAGGGGAGGGGGGGGGTGAAAGAGGACGAACTACGCAAAAAAAGAAAAAATAAAGAGAGAAGGGAGGGGTGTCAGGACAACATCTTAGAGCCATGCGCACGACTTTACCTTTATCTTTTCAGACCTTTATGTTCATGCGTTTGTTCATTGGGCCGGCCGGTTTGAGAGTGGACCCTCCAATCTAACATGGCATTTCAATTTCTCCTTCACTCCACCTGCTCCATTTCCCTGCTTCTACATTTATATATCCCGGGCCCGCAGGATACGCATACTAAGCAATCAATGTGTCACCTCTTTTTGACAATCCTTTCCCCCCCCCCATAAAGAAGACCTGCTCATTTTTTCTTGTCAGCAGAAGGTAATTTGCTGTATTGTGATTCGGCCCAATAGCTGGGTGATGGAGGTGCATGATGGGTCCGCACCCAAACCCCCACCCATCCCGTGCACACGCGTCCTAGACGGCCTCCCCGGCTCGAGCGGAGGCACCCCACCCAGAGCCGCATCTCCATCTAAGGCTGTTAAATGTGATAAGCGTGGAGTGTGGCGCAGGGGCCTCTGATTAATAAAAGATGGGGCTGCACCGAGCTCCCAGGGGGATGTCCTTTCTGAACCGACCCGCCCCGCGCGCGCACAGACGCTCCACACAATGCCTCTTGCACCCGCACAATAGACAGGATATGGGGAGCGAGAAGCAATCATGGAAATATAACATTTGAAACGTCTGCGTCCTGTGCCCCTCGCATCTCGCACATGTGCATTAGAATGGACAGCCATTGGCCTTTTGAAAAGCCAAAAATATGACTAATATATTCACATATTTGGGAGATACATATGTGAGACGGGACGTCTGATGCCCCGCTGTTTTGGAGCACAAAAAGCATATTTTTACTTTTATGTATTCAGATTTTGAACGTGTGCACTGATGCAGTTGTTGATCTATATTGAAGAAAAGGACATTACATCCGTTTGCATATTTATGGGGGAAAGTGTGAGCGATCCGGACGCTTGCATGCAGAGAAGCTGCGTGGAACCGTGTCACCTCTTCACTCACTGACATGTAATGGCTTTGTTACCAACAGACGCTTTGTCCTTATTCTCCTCATGTTTACACGAAAAGACAGCATAACCCTGGTTGCCCATGGAGACCAGAGACATCCCCTTTTCTCCCTTCCTTCTTGGCACTTGAATGTATCAAATTTAGATGATTCATCCTGTTTATTTTTGGTTTTAAATGAATAAACTAGGGGAAAAATCATAGAACCACAAATATTATCGTAAGGGCACACGTACAATCTTTTTTGTTGTTGTTTTTTTTTTGCAAAATTGCATAGCCATTCCTTAAATAACACAGAATAAACCTAAACACACACGCATGTACACACACAAATGCTCATTAAACCAGTGCCACAGCCTGGCAGCTTGTAGTTTCTCTCCTAAGACTCTTGAATCTCTGCAGTTGCTGCTCTTTTGTAGACGCCGCGTTTATCTTTTCATAACCACGCCCCCACCGCGGGACCAGACAATAGCAGGACGTTTCTAATTTTCTGCTGGATAATGGCGGTCATGCTAAAATGAAATAGGTCAGAGGTCAGTTCTGCTGGATGTGATTTCTGGGGACACGGACCTTTCCCTTTTCATAAATTCGATGCTTTAATTCGATTCCATTGAATATTGTCTTTTCAGAATGGCGGATGAGAAAATAGCTTTTGCGTTGAATGAATTTCAAATGACAGCGTTATAAATTCAGTTTTATGACCAGCGTTTTGGAGTTGTATGTCAACCTTTGAGTTTATTTACTTATTCTGTAAAGAGTGCATCCAGATTCGATGCAGCTGTGCATGTGCGCTTCTGATATTCATGTGTCTGTGTCCTTTTTGACCTCATCAGCGGGCTCCTCCCACTAGCCTCAGCTGAAATAGATTGATATAGCTGGGGCATGAATATGTATGCAATATGCACATTGACTTGAACTTGGTTTTGACCTTTGTTTTCATAAACAATATACATATACAAACACGAGCCATTGGCTTCACTCTGGACACTCGAGGTACATAAAATCTTTCCATACATTATTAAAAAAATGCATATATATGTATTTTTTTTCCTTGCAGCATTTCATTAGCACATATATACACCCACAAAAAAAAGACCTGCAATATTTTTTACCAGTCAACTATAGTACAGCCAAAACAAATGGCAGTTACTCTAAATAAAAATAATGATTGTCTCTAATAAATACTATTGTTAAAACAGTAATGTAAAGTAATGTTCATATGTGCACAAAGTAATTGATTTCTTTACACTTTGACAAAATCCTGAATCTAACAAGTATTGCATATTCTGACTGTTAAACTAAATATAATAAATATTCATTATTATATCTAAGGGGTGTTACTGGCAAAAAAAAAAGTCAGTTATGTGTTAAATCTAATAAAATGCCTTATTCATTCAATAATTATTGTGATTACTTGCAATACTTTTCAAAATGCAATAATGATTAATGATAAAATCTCATGCTTATTACTGGTTAAAAAATTGAAAGGCAATTCTTGGCAGAAAAAAAAGCCAATTCTAACATCTAAAAATAGTTATTTTAATATTCTAATTGCAAAACTGAATACAAATTTCTATTCAAAAATCACATTCTTGATGAAATCCAGTGACAGCTCTAATGCAAATTATTGGTAAAATGTAATGTAAAAAAAAAGCAATTAGTAAATGACATATTGTAAAATCCAGCTAATGAATTATACTGGCAAAAATCTAGTCAGATATGTAACAAAATCTAATTAAATTAACACAAATAATATATGCCAGTTTTTGTCAATTCTTTACAAATTCCAATTACAGTTTTAATGTAAATCATTGTAATATAATTAGCAAAAAAAAATCTAATTGCAATTACATGTAAAATCTATTAGTGGTCTTGGCAAAAAATTAATAGCAATTAATGGCAAAAAAATCGATTTGATGACAAATGGCAAAAACTAACCTCAGTTACTGGTTGCTGCAACCATAAAACAGAATAAAAATCTTAACAAAATCTAATAGCTATTTCTCTCGAGTGTACTCTTCATACAAGCACCTCATTTATGTGTTTGACATTTCTCCCCGCTCCATGTTCTCATCTACATTTCAGTCCATATCTGTGCTGGCGTAAGACTCTATTTCCCAGAGAGCCGCACAGGAGAGGAGGTGGGGTTGCTGTACTCTCTTAAACTGCTGCCCTGGAAGGTCATTGCTCACAGTCATGTGAGAGGCCAGTGCAGCCCCTTGGGCCCTATGACAAACAGGGCTGCAGTGCTGAGGTGTGTGTCAGGGGTGTTTTTCCACAAAGCATTCTATAAAAGTGTAACCGCTCCGTGTTTGCCCTTTCCTCCCTGTACGCACGCACTGCTCAGCCAACAGGCCCCTAAAGAGCTCTTAAGAAATGCTGAGCCAACACACAAGCCGGCCCTGCTAGCGAATTCTCTTTCTCGCTCTTTCTTCCACTTTTCTGTCCCGTGTTCCCTCGCTTGTGCTGAATCATGGCAGACTGCGACTGCCTCGGAGGGGAGAGCAGGAAAGGCGGTGCTTGTTTGGGGCCTGAAGCTAATTATGGAGCATTAGAGCAGGGCTAAATAAATGTGTAGTGTTGCTAATTGCGTGCCAGTGAAAACAATAACTCTACAACAGATGCCCAAGGGCACATGGCAACGAGAGGCTCTGGGAATAGAAGGCCTTGGCACGGGGCCATCAGCGGCCCCTCCTCCAACCCTCCTGCTACCTCGCCAATGATCTGTGCCAGCAGCACTGGGAAACACATGCAACCTGGCATCAACAGTTAGCAGTCAAGCTGCCTCTGCATGAGTGCATGCGCTTCTTAGTGTGCGAGAGCGAGAGTTCCCATGATTCCCAAGCTGGTGCTACACATGCAAACATGCACTGCAGCAATCTGTCCCTGCCACCTTCACACATCGCTGCATTAATAAACATGAATTAGTAATAGCACAATTAGACCAGAAAATGCGAGAGCGCAAGCTCTGAGAAGCTCTGTCACTCACTTCTTAATACTGTCCCAATGCATCTGTTTCTTTTATGTCTCACACATCTTTCTTTGTATTTCTATGTCTGTGTGTCTGTGCTCTAGGTTTGGATCCGCTCCGTGACGGGAGACAGCGTTTGAACGGTGCACACTGCTGGATCTCCAGTGGCCTGCCGGTACGTACGCCCACTTTCGCACAGATTTCCCAGCAGCACCTGAGTGAATGAGGCTAACATGAGTCTTTACACCCGCTTAGACCACACACAGGACATGAGTGACAGCGTCACATCACAACCTCATGTGTCAAATCGGAACTAGAGATCCAATCACCCTTTATTCTACTACCAAAAATGACAGGGAATCTGAAAAACACACTCGCTTTCTAACTTACAGTGGCCTCTCAGGTCTTTGCCGCAGTGTTTAGATAAGATTAGCCTATATTTTACAGCCAGAAATGCTGTGATGAGTAGCAAACATATGAGTCTGAACTGTTACAGCTGGTATGTGCTTAACACACACACAGGTGGACTGCAGACTGCTTGTCTCAGGGCCAAGCCGAGGCTCCCTCAGCAGGACTTACGCACGCACATTGCAACGGAATCTCCTTGTAATCCAGTCGTAATGTAGTGCTAACTTACTGGCAGACACACACTGCCACAGGCTCTTATTGATCATTTTACTCACACACAGTCCTGCACTCACAGGTGTGCACATATCCTCTATTGTGGCCCACTGACATATTTGTCTGTTGCAACACTAGCCTAAGGAAGTGAAATCTTTTCTTATTACCCCTTTTCCTTGTTTCTTGCAACCCGTTCCCTTTTTATTCCCTCATTCATGCGTCGTTATTTTTTTTCCTTTACTGATTGTGGCATTAGCACAGATTGCTAATGATCCCTTCGTTTTAAGCCTTTCCGCATCACCGTCTCAAGGGAGCCGTTTTCGTTGTGTTTTTACTAATTGCCATAATTTATTGACTTGTTAGGGTTTCCTGACCAATTAATGGTGCCTTTTCCTAACAAATACATGTCTTGCTCTCCTTAAAATAGAAGGACGGGGCTTGCAGATCTTAAAATTATAGAATGAGGTCATTCCTTTTATGAAAAATAGAGCTTGCGCACAATATTTGTTTTCCTTTCGTAACTAAAAAGTATATATATATTATTCTTCTATAAAAAATACTATATATCCTACATTAAAGTTGCACAATAATATATTTTATTTGCTGTAGCACATCTATCATTGAAATATGTCAGTGGATGATACCCACAGCCTGAGTTTGAGTCTAAGTTTAAGATCTAAACTACGTGTGTATATGTTATTTTGATACTACTGCAATGAATCAGACGTGGATAACATAATCACTCTAATAACCTGCGGTGTGTCTGTGTAACCACTTAAAGAAATGGTTCAGCCAAAACTGAAAGCTCACCCTCCTTTTGATTCAAATCTGTATGGCTTTCTTTCTTGCATGGAACACAAAAGCAGATATTTAGCAGAGTATCCAAGCTGCTTTTTTCCATACAGTAAAAGTGGATGGGGACCAAGGCTAACAATGGTGGCCAATCACTTTTGTAGACTGGATAAAAACAACTTGGACCTTCTGCAAGATAACACTGCTAGAAAGTCATATGGGTTTGTAAAACTTGAGTAATTATTGGGTGAACAATGGTTCTATCATAATCACAATGCAGTGTTGTCTGCAACTCGGTAGTATAGGTCTTTCTATCATTGTGACTTGTTTAGATCCATGTTTCAGATGCTTATTAGCAGCCAGGTCACTACAGCCAACATGATGTCATGCCAGTGGTGTACACCTTAAATGTGTGCGTTAAAGTGTACATTTCCATTACACAAAGGTATTCAACAGAAATACACAGGGCTTCATTCTCTTGGTTCTAGATTGTGGGGTTGATAGGTGATCAGTGGTTTTACACCCTGCATCAATTCTCTTCATTGTGGCCTGCAGACCAGGCCTGATCCTCAATCAGCCCCGAGCACGTCAGTTGAGCACAAACCACAGTGCTGCCGAAATACACTTTGGTCTGGATCAATACAGGCCTCCCTTGGGTTCTTGTGCCTGCCTGATCCCCCCTTGGTGTGTCATGTGACTGAGTGGCAAGACAGGCCTGATTTTCTAAACACCCCTCGCCTCATCCATTGTTCTCCACTGTAAGACCAGCAGCTCTTCTGTTTATCATCCAGACTTTTGTCCAAAAACAGAAACAAGTATTCAGTCATTAGAAGGTTGAAAGTGTACTCCAATAGCGAGGGACTGATACAAGTCCAATGATCAATATCCAATTATTGAACGTTCCACCATGATCCATTGGTGCACATTTGGGGTTTACGATAAGATCTGGCACCAAAATCCTTAAAGTGGGCCGAAATGATCCTCAAGGCTATCAAATGCATTGGACCTGCTCTCGGTATGATGTTTTCTCATTAAGAAATCCCTTCGGAAGTGATCGTCGGCATATTTAGCAGGCCTCCTTATGAGCGAGAAGTCATCGGGTGTAGTCGTTCGCAGGTAAATTTTATGGTACGTGACTCCATCGCCGTCAACCACAGGCGTTTTTTTTTTCCTAGAGAGAATAAATGATAATTAAATTTACAAAGCAATCAGAATTAATCGCGTACCATCTCCCACAGCGATTACACACCTCCGCCTCCCCCCGCGCACACGTACGCTCATTTACTCACCAGGCCAAACCTGTGCCTGTTTCCGTTCATACGTTACCTCTCTCGCCCACTCCCTCTCTCTCCGTAAATTATTTTGTATACTTACGGCGAGACTCATTAGTCACCCCTCCCTTCCACGGCTTAACGAGAAAGCGATTAGAATGCATGTTAATGCAGTCCCAATGGCTGCTCCTGCTCGCTTCTCTACGTCCACACCACACTGCTTTACCTTCAGCACTGCCTCCTTCTGCCTCTCTGTGAGATCTCCCCTTCTCTCCCCTCTACCTCTCTCTTCTGTGGCTGCAGCCTCTCTCTCCTTTCCTCTCTCTCTTTCCCTTTCCTCGTCCTCTCTGCAGCCTCTCTCTCCCTTTCCCTCGCTCCTCCCTCTCTTAGAGCTGCAGGCTGCTGGGGGTTTTAGACGGATCACTCTCACAATGCCTGATCAATACGGCTATTGATCGGCTGGCAAAATGTTTATAAAATCATCCCGGGCAACCGAGCTACGGGGTGGAGAGGAGGAGCACGAGCGAGGGGAGGGCCGTGAGGGCGATGCCATTCGGCCAGGGTAGAGGAGGCAGCGTGCCCCTGATTGGTCGCTTCTCTGCCCGCCTTGCCAAGCAACTAACGGGGTACGTTGTTCTGGTATGGCGCTCTGCCGAACTTTCCAGCCCCACGCAGCAGCGACACCGCTTTTACTGCACGCCTTTGGCTGCCAGCCAAACTCTTGACAGCACCCACCCCCCGACATCCCACCTCCCAGGAGTCTGTAACCTTCATTTGCATAAATTAGCAGGCGGCAGGCAGTGCCAGGCTCTTAACGAGTCAGTGTCATGTCATGTCGTCCCTCCTCCCCTCGCTCATTTCCTGCTACATGAGGACATGCGTACTCCCGGCCCACCTGCTTTGCAGGTTCCCTTTGGCATGGAATACCCTCTGGAGCCTTCTCCATTTCACCGGCTCTCTGTGTGGCTCCTGGGACCCTGCTCCCACTACATCAGCGTTATCAAACAACACGTCCCCACAGATCCCTCTGCTCCTGTGTGAGCTTGTGCTGGGAGATCTCAGACTAAAACACATGCTGAGTGCTGCCCTTGTCCCTGAGCACATATGCTGGGATCTTACTTTTCTGAACGGTGCTGCGGTTCCTGCAGACTTTTTTCCCACTTCGCACTCAAAGATGCTAACCACAGCAAACCCCAGCTAATCTTTTCATGTAGAGCTCAATTCATGACAGAGAAGGACTCGTCCTTGACATCCCAGCAGTCGTGACAGTAAAAGATCATTAGCATTCATCAGTCATTCATCAGCGTTTGAGGAATAAATCTAATCTGCAGTTCTCACAAAGATGGTAGAAAGATACCTAGAACAATTAAACTCTTGCATCAGTCTCTGCAATTGCTTGGATTGCTTCCCCTTGGCACAGAAATGTTTAGAAAGCCCACAGGTTATTGCTATAAAAGTTTTCAGACACAAAATATTACTGTTCCAGGGATCGGTATCTTTAGGCACCACACATTTTCTTTTCAGGTCACAATTATTCTCAGTGCAGTACAGTTTTTTAGCGTAGATGCAAATCTTTATCAAGTTTGCTGTTAGGCTTGTTGCCAAATTCAACAGCTGTGCTAAAATATGGCCAACCCACCAGCAGAAATGGAAGTTTAATAACGTAACGTCTGGTCTGTAGCTTTCATTTAGATTGAAGTCTAGATCAGAAAACTTTATTGTTTTGTCAGTCAGTTAGTATCTTGTTTTCTGTGGCTGTGTGCAATGATCAACTGTTAACCATGTCATATATTGTTAAAACATCTATATATATCTGTGTTGTTTTGGTATTGTCATTGGTCATGCAGCATATAGCACTTATTGTGTCTGTAATTAGTTTCCTTGTTAAAGAGATTTAAAGAGTAATGTACATTTTTTATGTCGATTATTGTCAGTTTGTCTGAGATGAGGCTGTCTGGTAAACTACCACTGATATCCTCCTAATCCTAGTGTTTAGCCAATCTACCGCTGCTTCTGTGGCACTGTATTTCATCGCTTAGGGCAAAGTCACATAGGTCAAGACATCAAGTGGAGTCTGCTTAATTAAGGTGGTGTTTTTAATTAACCATAAAAGCTACTTATCTCCCCAAATGATTGGAGCATAGATGGTCTCAGCATCAGGTCTGTTCTGAAATACTAACCCCGCTGAAATGTATTAATATTAGCATAAACCTCCTAAGAATATGAAAACTAGGAAAACCGGAACACTTACTTTCCTGGTCTAATGTTAGTTTCTTTGCTATTGTAGTGACAGATGACTTTTTCCACAACATTTGACATCAGCAACAAAACATATGGGGCTTCTTCTCCCATTTGTTTTGCTATATATGCTTAATTTTGCATCATATTTTTTTTGTTGCATTTTGCGTTACTTTGTTTCCTTGATTGACAAGAGCCACAGCACTAGACCGGACTAGTGACCATTGCAGGTGACCGATTCTGCTTTGCTGGCAGGCCCTAGATCTGCATCCTTCACATTTTTGTTCTCCATCTTTATCTCTGTAACATCTGAGTCTTTATCCTCTCACTTCTTTTTTTGGTTCTGTTCCTTCTTTTCACTTCATTATTTTTCCTTTTGCTTCTGTTCTCTTCCATTTTACTCTTTCATATGCCCCCTCCCCTCCTCACGCTGCATAAGAGGGTGTTTTATTTATTCCATCAGAATGCAGAGGGGCTTGGGGTGTGCGTGCCTCACACAGAAATCAATTTCAGTTCAGCCAGTGGAACCAAACAAAGCGCCATGCTCATCGTAGCATCCATGTGCGCTCACAAAAACCTATCGCACTCATCTCTCCTCTACTTCCCTCCCTTCTTGGGAGACATTTTGTTCTCACTCTGCCACCATTATTGTCAATCACTGTGCTCAAGTGATGAGGTGTGAACACAGCTGGCAAATGAGTGATGGTCATGTGTATGTCATTAGCAGGAAACTCAAACAAGAGCGTTGTCTGTTTGTAGATATCTCTTTAATGATTCAGAGTTGTGGATTTCTCCCTTTTTATCTTACTCATTCTTTCTACTCATATCTCCCTTCCTCTCGCTTGATGTTTATTAATTTTTTTCTGTCATAGGACAATTTTATTATTCAGAGGTTACTCCTGCATCTCCGAAGACTTAATAGAGTTCTTAGATGTGTTCTGTTCAAGTGTTTATTTTGATTTTTGCGATAGTAGCTAAACATGATTACATGGTTTGTTTCACCTTTTTTGTGTATGATTTTTTCCTGATGTCTGTGATATAATCAGTATAATCAGTATAGACCTGTGATAAATTGAGAAGTACTAGCAGATGTATTGGGTTATGTGCATATTCTCAGGAAATATAATTTATTATTGAGTTGGGATGACTGAATTGCATTATATCCTGCACATTGAACTTTTCTTATTACAATCATGTAATATTTTACAATAAGGCATTATAATAATGCATTAGGTATCATGAATTTACTTTTCTTAAACTTGGGTGAATGATTATGACTTCTCATGAGTGGGTTATAGATTTCTTTAAGTCTTAACCTCCAAAGAAACATATAATAAGTTGAATACTCACTTAAAGAAAGAGTCTCAGTTTTTTTTTTCTGTTGCATATATAGGTATATGTATGTATAGTATGTTTATCTGCTGTACATATGCATGGCATGAGTCATAAATCTGTGCATCAGTGTGTGTTTGTGGGGGTCAATGTGTCCTTGAGGTGTGCTGAATAGTAAGTAAGTGTTGATAATAATATGCCTTTTGTGGACTGTGCTGTATAGAGGCCTATGGTAGCCACAGCTCTGTTCCTTGGTCTATTTTTCTCGCTCTCTTTCTCACTCCACTTAATGTGAGTTCTGGATCAGCCTTATTCCTCGCTCCACTTTTATTGATTTCAGCAAGAAATAGAGGAAGGGAGGAAGAAAGAAAGGGCCTTTTCACGAAGAAGTTAAATGGTCAAGTAGCGGGTGGAGGGTGGCTTTCACCACTTATTGACGAGGTGGAAAAATGTCACTATTATGGAAGCCCTTTCAGGAGATAGCGAGCTGATTGGATGAGTGTGCTAACCTGATTTTGCCAAGTGCAAGATGTCCCTGGGTCAACATCTTACATTCCTAGCACAACCAAACAAGTGTGTATAAAAGGCTAGAGGATTCAGTTGAACATGTAGAGGTACCTCTTCACCAGTTGCCCTGTCTATTAGCTGTGTCCAAGCTACTGTCCGAGGCTACAAGGCGCCGTGCGAAGCCATCACCTTTCTTCTCTGACTCTCTGCGGAAGGCAGTCTTACAAGTCTGATCTTGCCACCAATGATCAGTAAGCGTGTTTGTTTGTTAGTGTTCTGGGCTCCGTGGCCTGTCTGTAGAGGAAGTCGATGGAAGCCAATGCCTGATGTGGCTCAACCGCATTTAAAGCCCTCAGCAGATAACGTCTTGTGCCAACTGGCCGCATGTGGCTGGTGTCCAAAATTCAAACTAAAGTGCACTGTGTGGGTGCTTGTGTATGAGAGAAATAGGTTAATGGGAGCACGAGAGAATTAATGGAATTTACAAGGAACAAGACTGTTAGAGAAAAGAGTTGGGTGGACAAAACGGCAATGCGATTCCTGAAAGACTTCTGCTGACCTGTGGCTAGGGGTTCAAATATACGTAAGTCACTCAGCCTGTTCTGGGAGTTTGACGTCAAGGCCTTTAATTAGGGAAGCGCATCATCTGGCAAACCGGTCCCCATAGAACGAGACTAGAGCCTAGCAAAGGTCAGCGTGCCACAGAACAGACACAGGATGGCTTAATCTGAGGTGAAATGGTTGCTTTTCTAAATTGATTCCAGTTTGGCGAAGACAAGGGCTGTCTTGTGTTCTAATTGAGCCACTTGAAGACTTGGGCGGAAAGCGGGAACCCTCTCAGAGGAAGGGTTCATAAAGCAGGACACATGAACAAACAAAAATTGTTCAACTGACATCTGGAGCAAAGCTGTCTCCGGGAAAAGCAGTAGGCATGCAAGCGCAAACTCACACTCATTCACACATGCTCATCCAACTGTTTAGGAATTGGATATCTAGTCTTGTTTTCACAGTGCTGCTGGAGTTCACTATATAAATCACGGTTCCCAAAGTTAAATCCCATTCAGTAAACAAATTTCATTGCGTTAGATTATGTTATATGTTAAATGCAATAACGTGTCAAATAGTATAGTCAGAGTATTATTATTATTGTTTATTTATTTTTATTTTTTTTTCATTTTTAAATATTGAAAATATTTTTTAATTAGTTTGTTTATTTAAAATATACTTTAAGTATTTGACTAAAATACAGTCCAATTTAAAATGCAACAATAAGAATGTTTTGCTTTTACAATATTGTTTAACCCAGCTGCATATTGTATTGACCAATCAAAAACCAAGAATATAACTATTTATTTTATCACACTGAATATATATTCCTACTGTAATAAGTTGCAACCCCCAAACATGGTGTAGCCACATGGTTGCCAAAGCACTTGACCTAAGATGGAAATTCAGTTTTTCTCCCACACACACATTAACACATGCCACACTGGCTCACAGACTTTTTCAAGCTGAATGCATAATATATTAAATGAAATAATGTTTCTTGTGGGGAGGGTTATGGCGTGGAATGGAAATGCATTGAATCTCAATGCAACTCGCAAGGATCCCTCAATTGGTGTGATGACAGGGGGTAAATGAGTAAGTGTGTGTGATATGGAGGAGGGCTTAGCATATCGCCTCAGGCCAGTCTGTGACGTCCAGAGATGTACATGAGGACTGTACCCCCCGCCAATCCCAGCAGACACCAGCAGACCGCTAGACGTGGACCCAGCAGTCATTAGTGAGGTTAAGATTCATTGGCGCTAATTGATGACTATTCCCCCTCTCCTCACATCCTGTGTCCATGCAAGAAGCTCTTGCCCACCCTCACCCCTCTAGTCTTCAGACCCTGAAGACTACAACTCCTAATTGGACCAACTCAACCCCCCGTCATTAAAGATTTAGAAGTAAGGCGCCTTGTAAAGCGTTGAATTTTGCGGAGTTAAGCTCAGGAGATGGTCCTCGCTAGGCTGTACAGAAGGGCAGTTGGTGGGTGGGAAATATGATTGAGGGAAGTCTATAATGGTGGTACCCCAGGCCTGAAAACTGCCCAGTAAGTACACAGGCGACAAAGGAGGGAAATATGTTGACTTAATTTGTTCAGAAGAATCTTATAGGGGCCATTTTTACCCCTAAAGTAGTGCCTTAATGGTACATTACTACTCCAAAATAATAATATGCATCTTTTAGAAGTATATAAGGTACGCAATTAAGTTAAATTATATTAAGTTATGCAATTTAAGAGTATTGTGCCCCCCCCCCAAAAAAATTTTTTTGCAAGGCACTTAGAGAAAGGGTTGTTCAAAAGCAGTGCCATAGTTTAAATTCAAACTGTAGTCCATTCAGAATTACGGTGCAGGGGTAAATTAGGAGGAAACTTCCATAGAGATCTAGACAGGTGGTGCTGGGGTGGAGGAGGGACAACGTCAGGGTGAAAATGAATATATTTGCGTAGATAGAAAAAAAAATTAAAATAAAGATGGAACAAAATACTCAACTGCGCATTCATTTTTACTGTTATGTTATTAAGGCAGCATCCCATTTCGAAATAAGTAATGATGTATGGCTTCGTGTATTTCAGTGTTTTAAATGGCCGCATATGTAAAACAGCAATATCCTGTACCCTTCAACATACTATAACATCTCTGTCCTTCAGAGTGAATAGGCTATAGTGGTGCTCACATATCCAGCAGTTGATTCATTATCACAAGGGGTCAATGCAAAATTTTCAGTCTCTGCCAAAAAAAAAAATTTAACTTCTACAGTTAATACATCATCCGTCTACTTTAAATTTTATCTTTTTGACTTTTATAGTTGTATCAGATTCGAGTTTGGCCAGTTGTTACCATAAATAATTGATTTAACTCCGACATTCAAGCAGAATTTTTCCACTTCTGTGTTAGTTCTATCGCGGTTTAGAACTGCCTTTAAAACATTCAAGCCACTGACCTTTGGGTTGCATCCAGAATGCAAATGACCTCAGTGAAAACTGATTATACAAATGAATATTAAAGACTTTTATGAGAGACTATTATGAAACTTTGTGGAAAAATGTCACTACACGGATATGCAATTATTTGGTGTCCTAGATATCACCTTAACAACCCTGTTGAGCAGAGAAAACAAACATACGCACAAAAACAATTTGGTATTTGCTCTCTCTCTGCTAGAAAACCTCCGTACTTTATCAGCCTGTTCCGCTGTGTTTGCGCTCCTGGTGCGGCCCACTCATTGGGCCCGTGTGATCTGGAGACGGGGTGAGGAATGTGAGAAGCATCTTAGGAAACATGAGCTGCTATTTTCCCACAAGCGTAAAAAAACAGATGCCAGTGCTCTGGAATCCTGGTGACGCAATGCTTTCGTGGACGGGCCAGAGAGGCGGAGAGAGAGGGAACGAAAGAGGGCAAGAGGGTGAAAGAGAGAAAGAAACAGAGGGAAATGGATGTCTGGCTTGAAAGAGGGAAAAGCAGAGAGTAGGAGAAGCAGCTGTAAGTTGCTGGGTCTCCGCTGGGACAGGTTTCTGGCCCCTGCTGCCTCGTTTTTGTTTTTTTTTTCTGCAGGAACATCTGCGAAGGAAGACCATTAATTGTTTGTTGGCTAAGTGATCATTACAAAAGCAGATGCTCGATGCCTTTTTAAGATCCAGACAAAGAGAGCGAGCGGAGTGATGGAGCAAAAGGCAAGAGTATATGCTCCCTCAGGCTCTGATTGAGAGCAATACCATCAGCAGCATTTCTTCACCCACCCTAATTTCTCATAGATTCAGATACCCCCTTAAACACGAAACAGTGCACATCAATGCCCGCTCCTCTATCTCTGCCTCTCCTCCTGCTCTAATTATCGGTGTCTCTGTAATTGCTGTTATATTCATCATAGCTTTTGGTATTTATAGGGTCTGTTTTGATCATAGTAATAATGTCACTCTGGAATTCCCATGCTTGGGAGGAGAAGAAGAAAGAGAGAAAATGAGAAAAGGAGAAAGGGGGAGGGCAGGGGCTGATGTTTGGATCCTGGCAGACTCTCTCAGACATCAGTTGCAGTAGGGGCCCAGAGGCCACTGCTCCAGGCTGCACTGCTGCTTGGCTTTAGGTGACCCGGGTCCCATGTGGATGGGGCCTGGCGGGGCTGCGTGCTCAACGGAGCTACGCCGAGCAGAGCCAGGTCTCGCCTGCTGGGGGTGTTCAGGACCAGAGCTGCACTGAGTCTTGGCGTCCCTGGGCCGGAGGAGTTGTGGTCTCATTTTCCTTGCCTTTTTTGCTCTTATTCCCGCCCCCCCTCCTCTTTTTTTAATTTCTGTTCCTTCAGTTTTTTCTGTCTTCATTCAATCCCTGCTGCTTAAACGCTGGTCACAAATCAGCTACATTTAATCATGTCTAATTAAGTCAAATTTATTTAAGTAGCTTTTTTTTTTTTTCAGAGCTGCTTTACAGAATATCCTGATGTTGATGTATATAAAACCTGAATATATTCATGTAGCGTTTAGCAGATTAGAGCTGGGTGATAATACAAGCAATCAATCAATATAGATTTTTTTTTTCTGCAGAACAGGAAAGGAGGATTTTTAAAGAATGTTCATGAAGCTCTTTCCCATAAAATGTCCATTCGACAGTACAATAACAATGCCTGTCAATAAAAGTAGTTCATATAACTCCTTGTCTTCTGAAGCCATACGATACTGAACAGCAGAGTGGACTAAATTTGGAATAGGATGTCAGTCATATTAAACACTACATTTATGACGTTTGTGAATTATAAGTTTGAGTTATGGCTTTTTTTTTTCTGCTGAGCAGCCGATATCACATGGCTTTTAATATAAAGTACAAAATAAAGTGCACAGTTCATCCCTTTTATCATGCTTTTAGTGTTTTTTTCTTATTTGGTGCTTAACATGTTACAGTCCCTGAGTTACTGTTGTATATAAAAAAGACTTAAGACCATACCAAATATATGGCTTTAAGTCTTTTTTATATTTTGCATTTATGCTTGAGTATTTAGCAGGCTTGTATACTGGACGTTTGTCTCTAGTAATCAACAGCATGCCACTCTTCCTGGAATTTCAACTAGTCTAAATCAAGCACACCTTTTCTAAAGAGCCAAGACTAAACTCTCCACTCATCTCTGTCCCTCTCTACATGTCTTTGGCTTTTTTTTCCCCGTCTCTCTCCCACTTGTGCACAGCTCCCAGTGTTTGGGTATATATTTACCACCCTTGTGTGAGGCCGGGCGAGTGGGCCAGGGGAATGGAAAGGAAAACAATCATGCCCTCTCTCCTGGCCCTTCGGAGCAGGCCGCCTATAAATAACTACGGTTGGTGCGCCAGTCCCACCGCCCATGGCATGGGAATCTGGTCTCCTTCAGCCCAGCCCCGGGCTGCTCGACCACCCTGGGAACCCTTCAGCCAGGCCACTGAGGACAGACGGCAGGCCAGAGCAAAGTCGAGGCTGACTGCAGAGCAGGAGAGTCTTTCTTCTTGACTTTCTTCCAGTCTTCCTTTGAGACTGTAATTGTCTGTCTCTCTGTTGTGTCTCTGAGGAGAGTTGCTGACTGTTTCATCCCTCTATACCTCAGCTTCCACGGTGCATCCTTCTCTTTCAAAGCAGTTTTACACTGCATTTAGTCTGTTTTTGCCTTATAAAGATTGTATGAATATGTGCTTTTAGAAGTGTTAGAAATCCGGTTCGTGGAACTCAGATGAAGCGTTTGTTTTACCCCACCGAAAATTGATTTTGACTTTCAAAGGCTTGCTCTTCACAGCGCTGTCTTCCGTGTCAGTGTGAGACAGGTTTAGCTCACATTTTTGGAATTTGAGGTAATAGTTTTAAACTGACAGACTAAACATCACTCTTCTTGACTGTTCCACTTCTGAATAGTAAATACTTACACAGACACACACATGCGCGCTCAAACATACATACACAGAGGCAGACTGTGAAAATGAATCTGTTAGCCAGTGGTAATAAAGTTCTAAAGGTTTGTTATGTTATGCACTAAAGCCACGATATACCTACAGGCAGTTTTGTCACTGTGTTAGTCATAAACACAATCACTGCACTACAATGGCAGGGTTGGCTTCCTTTCAATTCATGAGTTGGAATTAAAATGGGCCACACCCAGCAAAATAATGAATTAAATGACAGGAAATGAAATTTCAAAGAAATGTAGTTTAATAATTTAACTATATGTTAAATATAAAAAAAAAAAAGTTGAAGAATGTTTATAATAACAATAATATTTATTATTATTTGTATTAGTATTATCATCATCAAAACAATATAATTAAATAATTATTATTATTGTTGTTGATGATAATTATAACAACAACAAACAATAATACTAATTATTAAACAGTAGTTTTTATAACAACAATAATAAAAACAACTATTAATAATATAATAATAAATCATTTTATGATTGTGTTTAATTATATAGAAAGTAAATACTACCTAATTATTCAAAATATGTAATGGAAATATAAATTAAATCATGAATGAGTTATTCCAGAATTATGATTTTTTTTTTTTTCCTGTCAATTGTGCCTTGCTTGTCAGTTTTTCTTTCTTTTCATGCTTTAGTGAAATATGTCAGTCGTTTCAAAATGTGAACCTGATTTATAAATGATATCCCAGATAATATGAAAAGCAAAACTGGGTTATTCTCTTTTTTTCAGCAGCTCTGTTGGCTGTACTCTCTAGTATTAAACAGAGTTTTTGTAACAAATCCACCGCATGTCTGCTTTTTTCTTCCTTTCTGTTAACTACTACCCTCCGTTTTATGTCTTGATAGATTTTCAGTCCTTCCCTTTAGCCCTTAATTTTTTTTTTCTGCATACCCCCATTTTTCTCTCTTCCTCACGAAAACCCCCTCGCTCCCTCTCCTACAAGGCACACTTGTTATTTCTTCGTACAAGGTCCCGTAATTAAGTTTGACATAAGCGAAGGGATTAAATATGTGGTTTGGGAGGGGGAGAAAGGGGCTCTGTTACAATCTCAAGGCCAGCTGTAAAATGGAACCAGATTGCGACACTTGGAGTTGGAAAGTTTGGGAAAGCTGCCGAGACTGAAGCTGTGTGTTCATACAGCACTGGAGTATGAATCCCTCTGCAGCATAAGTGCAGCCAAAAAACTACTGCTCCCCCTAAAATCCACCCCCTCTGAAAACCTGTCCCGGCTCACACGCTATTAGACCACAAGCCCCCCCAATACCCACATGCCATGCGTCCGCTGCCCCCCTTGTGCCATCATGCCACAGATCAAACGTTACATTTTAGAGTAGGCAAGACTCCTGTTGTATACAAATGGGGTTCAAGGAACTTTAAAGTGTATCAAAGTATTCCTATGGTGCATGTCCAAAAAGCATAGTATTACTGTGCAACATGGCCAAGACACATTAATTTTTCCATAACTTTTCTGTTTTGAGTAATATTTTTGTAGCTGATTTATACAGTAATTATGGAAATTATATTTTTAAAACTAAATCAGTACTATAGTCATTTAATGACACAGATCCCAAATTATTTTATTTTTATTATTTGTTATTATTTAATTTAATTTTATTTAATTTTATTTAATTTAATTTAATTTTATTTTATTTTATTTAATTTAATTTAATTTTATTTTATTTTATTTTATTTTATTTTATTTTATTTTATTTTATTTTATTTTATT
>JAUCNO010001819.1:23173877-23186166 GCA_032353835.1 Enteromius viviparus
ATCTAACCATTCCAATATTATATGTCAGGTTGTGGTGGATGTAAGCTTTGTGTTGGGTCCTCATCACAATTAATTTACCTAATCCATAAATGTATGGTAATTACAATATAGGCATAAACTGGTAAAACTATATGTGAAAGTAGTCTAACATTGATGGGAAATTATGTATATCATACTATTTTAAAATAAATGTCAAATATTTACATGTGATGGAAATTACATTTGTGCAAGGCGGGTCAGGAAAAAAACACCAATTTGTCTTGTAAAATTAGTGCGTTCTCTTATGGATCATCAAACTAGACTAGTTTAACTAACCTATTAGACTTTGACAATTTTGATTTGAACACTTTTTTTTCCCCTCAAGTTCACAAGGCCAAAAGTGCCCGTAGTTGAAGAATCGCCCATATATCACAATATAGCAATTTGTATCTGAAAATGAACAAATACATTAAAGAAACTGTTTCATATATAATTTAATTTAAACTGAATTGCAACAATACTTTAATTAAAAAAAAACAACCATTCTGCTTACTGCAATGTATTGTAAGTAGGGATGCTCATTTCAGTTATTTCTCGTAACCGGCAACTGATGCACGTTCACCAATTATTAACCAACAACATTATTTTAAATT
Source organism: Enteromius viviparus (assembly GCA_032353835.1). Taxonomy (NCBI): domain Eukaryota; kingdom Metazoa; phylum Chordata; class Actinopteri; order Cypriniformes; family Cyprinidae; genus Enteromius; species Enteromius viviparus. Next base: position 23,174,510 of record JAUCNO010001819.1, read on the forward strand.
AGAATTTCATTTAATTAGAAAGGATAAGCACCTGTGACCTGTTAAAAATAGTAATGTTTGTTTTCTGTGGATTCATTGTACATGCGCAAAAACTAGCAAACAACAGAAGACGAAGATTGATCATATTGTCACAGGTGGAAGAATCACTCAAATTAAATTAAAACGGAATTAAAGTGAAGCCAAGGAGGGTGGATTCTATTTACAGTTCAGGGAAAAAAGACAACAAGGTTCAGCGAGGTGATCTGGGGCGCTGAATTTCAGGAGCGTGACTGGCGTGGTGAGGCAAAAGGTATGTGCTCAGGCTGGTAGTGGCTATTCAGGCTTGTAGCTGCTGTCTGCAATGGGGAAACAGAAAACAGAGTCATTAGCTGCGCTCTTCGGGAGAGTGTTTCTCACTTGTGTAATGGTCGGTATTGTTTATATGGCCGTATTTTAATAGTCTGCAGCCGTGCCCGATCAGCCTGTGATGTACGGGGACAGGTGTTGCGAGTTGGTTTCCAGGGCGACGCTGATGGTCCTTTGGGACGCCCATCACACTCCTCCTCCCTAAGTGTCGTCCTGGTCCTTGATGAAAAATGAGACAGAAGGGGAGAAACTGGGGCGGGAGGGGAGTGACCCCTGACAGACCTGCAAAAGCAGCCCAGATCCTAGAGAGGCCGTCCGCATTGGCATTGGCGGCTCCAGTTCGATTGACAGGAGCATGAGGAAACATCTTGTCACCCTGGGGTTGGTATATTTAGCCCTGGCCATCCATTGCAATGGAGCGTGGTCGGTAACCAGGGTGAACTTAAGGCCGAGGAGGTAGTAGCGCAGCTCCAGGACTGCCCACTTGACGGCGAGGGCTTCCTTTTCTATGGCCGCATAGTTTCTCTCGGCTGTGATCAGCTTCCTGCTGATATACAAGACTGGATGCTCCTCACCTTCCTGTATCTAGGACAGATACCAGTCCTGTGTCGGAGGCATCTGTCTGCAGAAGGAAGGGGCATCTGAAGTCCAGTGCACGCAGGGCAGGTTCCGACGTGAGGGCCGTCTTCACCTTCTGGAAAGCAAGAAGATATGGATAAAGCTGCAATAGTACCCCGCCAACCCTAAAAAGGCTTGTACCTGGGTCTTGGTAGTCAGAGCCGCCGCTGCTTTTACCGCTTCCACTTTCTTCTCTTGTGGCCGGATGAGACCTATCGCTGCTTTGTTTGTGTTGACATGGGTGTTTACATGTGGCGCGCTCCGCGTGGATTATTATCATACCTATTGTTCGCACCGCGCAGGGGCAGGGTCGCATTAAAAGATAATGAGGGAGACGCGAAAGACTGGTTTCATATGAATTACTTTATCACAGAATATTTGTTAGACTAGATTAGACTGTCTTAGTGTAATAGTAGACATATCAAGCTTTCTACAGATATATCTATCATGTCTCTGTGTGCTTTATTTGCTGAGTTTCATTTTAGTAACTCATTGCTCTTTGAAGATCACGCAGACCAACGCGGCAGACAGCGCACCAAGTTGTGTTGTTATTATATGTGCATAGTAGACCCTTCACAGATTCGATTGATGTATTGCTCTTATCTGTACGGTCAAAACTAAATGTGTAATTTAAGTTCTTATTGGCTTCATCAGGAGAAGACACCTCAAAACATATGTAAAACACAAAGGAGGTTGACGTGGTATAGTTGAGTCGAGCTGCAGCAAGGCCCCTGGGTTTGGCTGCCGAAAAGAAGTTTGAAGGGGGTGAAACCAAGGCCTGGGCAACTTCCCGGATGCCAAAAAGTATATATGGTCACATTTTGTCCCAGTCTCTTTTGTCATCTGCGGCAACTCGTATCAGCATTTATTGGAGGGTTTGGTTGAACTGCTCCACTAGTCCATCTGTTTGGGGGTGGTAGACAGTAGTCCTCAACTGCTTCACCCCCAGCAGCCAGCAGAGGTCAGCCAGGACATGAACGGAGTGCCCTGGTCGGTCAAGATCTCCTTGGGAATACCCACCCGGCTGGCCAGCAGGAACAGCTCCTTCGCGACGGCTTTCGCATTAGCTTTGCCCAGTCACATCCTATGAGCACCGGCACTGGCAGTTCTTTGACCAACCCCACTTCTACTGGCCAGGCTCCGGGGTCTGCTGCATTGGTGACCTTCCGCAGTGGCACCTGGCGGGTGTCCCCATGGACACACGTAACTGGTATGGTGGCTTTGGAGTCTGGACGAGTGGGCACCACGTTCAGGCGAATCAATGTGACCGCACTGCCTGAGTCTAGTAGGGCGGTGTAAGGCTTTCCAATCCAATCGAGGCGGGAGTTCTTTCATCAAACTTTCACTAAACGACAGCAGCTTTGCGCGGAGAGAGGAGCATTTGAATTGCGCACTGAACACAAAACTGACGAGATCTAATAAAAACTTCAGATGACACAAAGCTCATTTCTCCATCACTATAAGTTACCCAAAACACACATAAAAACACCTGGTAGATGCGCGTTTGTGCAGCAGAGTGGCTCTCTTTAGCGGTTGTCACTCCCCATGATAGGACTCATATTCTGCTGCTGTGTGAATGTGGTCAATATAGACTATGAGTAGGTTAAAATACTGAAATAAACAAATAAATAAAATGACCTTTTAAACCGTTCAACTGATTGTATTAATCGGTCAAAATTCATATCGGTCAGTTAAAGGTTAAATGGTTAAAATGAACATCCCTAATTGTAAGGTTAATGTGTTTTTTCTGAGAACAACAGGTACTATAGTGCCTGACAGTATACCAGTTTCCACCGCTTGCTAAATACGTTGCAAATCACGTTTGTCTCATTCAGATCACTTTTCCTATACCCAAACCAATTCAACACCACAGATGATGCACCTTTTGTCTTTACAAACTCCTCGTTTGGTGGTTTTATCAGATCTAAGTGAACTCACCGCTGCTTCACTGAGGGGTGTGTGCGCACAGGGGAAAGAGCTTGTGCGTGTGCGGCAGTACCAGTGACAAGTCTTCTGTCTCTTTTTTAGAAAAATGTCACCAAGGGCGTCTGAAAAATCACTAAATCTAGTGACAAAGTTGATAAGTTGGCAACATTGCTTCTTCCATTGTCAAAGTTAATGTTTATTGCGGGTTTACGTTACGTGATAAGACGATAAACCAAAATCTCTATCCATTGACAAATTTCTACCGGTTAATCATGTCTACTGGTATATCGCCCACCCCTAATATATATATATATATATAAATCATTGTTACCATTCATGAGAAAAGGACTTAATATACATCTAAAGGAAACAATAGTATTGTACACTACAGAAGTGCCCAGTCCTGTTCCTGGAAATCTAAAGTTCCTCAGAAGAAGAAGAAAAACAGTTCCACACCTAAACAAATACAACTGATATAGCTAATTATTATTTATTCAGGAATGATTGGTAAGTGTGTTCAAGTAGGAATGGAACCATGGGTATACATTTAATTTAACAGTAGGGGGGGGGGGCAATAAACAAAGAATTTCTCGCATGCAATTTTTGAAGGGGACACAAATAATACAGTCAAATTGGATATATAAAGATATGTCAAAAATGTAGAAAACTTTGCTTCTATTTATACTGTAGCATGGAGACTGCGTCGTTATGGTTATTTTAAAAGTTTTTCTCTGGTTTAATGAAAAACTATTGCATGTTTCTTATGTTGTTTAGGGTCGAGTTACTCTCTCTCTCTGCCATGACGATCTCGTAGGCTGCACTGAACTGATAACTTCGGTCCCCGAGAAAATAAAATAAAAAGCCCAACCACACTGAAAGTTGATTAGCTTATTTTACTGAGCAAACCAATCAGGATGCTCTCTGTCTAGCACACGCTATGAACAGGCACACACTCTCTCCTTCACTCAGTCTTATGCGCGCATTTTAAGATGCAAGATGCAGACATTAATGTCTCACGTGCATGCGCTTGCCCGCTTGGTCTAGAACACCTTTTACATCTGTAATCAGAATTTTTGCCACAACTAATTAACTAAGCAACAACTACATTAAAGAGAATCGCTTTATTTAAAGTGAGTAAAATCCCCTACTTACTTCAGTTTAACAACTACAAATGCACAGAGCCCATGTCCCCCCGGGATTTACGCCCATGGATGAAATTAAACTCTGTAAGAAGATAGAACTCCAGGAATAAGATCTGGCAGCCCTGCTGGTATACAAAGTCTCATAGACATTACAATAAATTTGCATTCTCTAAAAATTCCACCCACTTTTCTTTTTCCTTTTTTTTTTTTTGCTTTAAGAAAAAAAAACTTTTTCACATTTCAAAGGCTGTAGGTTGGGCACAATTTGTTGCTTGAGTTGTAGATGAAATTTTGCTTCTGTTTTTACACATGCAATACACATCTTTCCCTGCATATTTGTGGACATTTATGTTATTTCTATCCAAAATTTGGACTTAATTGTCTGCCACTGATGAAGTCAACTGGACCCGTCTTATGGAAGGAAAGACTGGTGTTCATTGTGGAATATCAGTCACTGACATCAGCTTGACCAGCTGGCATCACAAGGTCTTCACCACCCACAATGTTGCTATGCATTTAAGCCCACCAGTTTTGGCCGCTCAAGCTACTTCCGTCTCAGTGCCTTGAATAGGCTAAAAATGTATTGTAGAGTCAGCAGTGTACTGTCATCGGGTCGTAAAGACTCAGCTGCACTGGCTAGCGGCAAGGGAGATCTGAGGATCAACGCTCTTCTGGGCCAGTCCCCACAGACTTCCGACCCCTCCCAACATTGCCCAGTGGAGCTCCTGAAAGATGCTGCCGGTCCATCCTGCGGTGGACCTAGTGTCTCTTTTGGGGCTCCAAACAAGGATGAGATGTCTATCGTTGCATCAGAGGAGCTATCGTCTTCTTCTAAAAAACCCACAGGTTTGCCAATCTATTTAAAATTTAAAAAAAAATTTAATTACTTATAAAGCCCTGGATGGCTTAGCTCATCAGTACTTTAGTGAGCTCTTATCACATTATAGTCCTCCATGTCTGCTGCGCTCTCAAAACTCTGGCCATTCGATAATACCTAGAATATCAAAATCTACTGCAGGTGGCAGATCTTGTTCCTATTTAACACCCAAACTCTGGAACAATTTACCTAATACTGTTCGGTAGGCAGGCACACTCTGTCAGTTTAAATCTAGATTAAAGACACATCTCTTTACTCTGGCTTACACATAACATACCAATACACACTTATTAATCAAATCCGTTAAAGGATTGTTAGGCTGCATTAATTACTGTAGATCAGCCGGAACCGGGAACACTCCCCTTAACACACAATGTACGCATTACATCGTAAAAAGAATGTCATCTTTTTGCTAATATTAGTCTGTCTCTCCCCTGTTCCTCAGTCCGTATCCATATCAAATTGTGTATCAGCACAAAGAGATGATCTTCATTGGAGACAGGAACACCTAGATGAGCTCTGTGGAGAGATCACCGGAACCAGATGCACACAAACACACACACTATATGTCCTTTACACAATCTGACATGTGCTTAAAATTAATTAGGTGCTGGGCATCCAGCCAGAGGAGAACTGGCCCCAACTAAGCCTGGTTCTCTCAAGGTTTTTTCCCCATTCTCTCATAGATCTCTCATAGGTTTTGGTTCCTTGCCGCTGTCACCTCTGGCTTGCTTAGCTGGGGACACCTGATTTCTAGTGATTATCGTTGTCTTGACTACAGAGACCATCTCTGCATTTGATAAATAAAAAAATTCTTGTCATTATACATTATACATTACCATCAATCTGTTCTCCTACTTGATAATGTTCAGTGCTTTGCTACAATCTGTATTGTTAAAAGCGCTATATGTCAAAGAAAGTGACATGACTTGACTAATCGTGCTGGAATCATGCTAGTAACTTGCTAATCATGCTGGACTCATGCTAGTAACTTGCTTATCATGTTAATACAATGCCCCTAACAGCACACATTCATTCGGCCGACATCTGTCAAAGTCGTCGGCTCAGAGTTGGCTTCACTACCAACGGCTGACTCTGCGCTTTTCTTTTTACTGTATGCATCAGCAGAGCGTAAGCAGTGTGCATGGAGAGCAGGAGCAGCACAAGTTGATTGCGCTTTCACAGTGGCAGCGTTTGTCATGCGCAGCTGAACCGCAGTTCCCTTGTCTTTCGGTCACTATGACGTTATGTCATGACAACAGACTGGGGTCATTGACTTGGGAGCCCTGATTCGCTCTGGTATAGAGAAAACGCCAATCAGAATCTTTCTGGACCCCAGGTACCATTCATCCAGCCGAGAGGCCTCCGGGCTGCAAGGTTTTGACACCTCGAGCCCGATGCTCTTCTTGTCTTCGGCTCAAAGTGTCAAGCGATCTCCTGATCGCTAGGTAGTAGGCAGACACAGTATGCAGGTAAGTATCTAACTGTTGCAGGTATTTCACAGTATTCAGTGCTCGGTGCAGGTATGTGAGAAGGTAGGGCATTAATCTGACGAGGACAGAGAATCCATGAATGGTCCAACATCCGATTATCCCAAAGCAACGTTATAATAGTTTTGGATTTTTCATTAGTTTTAGTTTTTATTTCGTTTTGACTTTTTGTTTTCAAATTCAGCAGATTCACTAGTTTTTATATTTTGAAATTGCTTAGTTTTAGTTTAGTTTTTATTAGTTAGTGTTAGTTTTATTTTTTTTATTTTTTATTTTTTGTAAATTAGGATATTTGTCAGGTGCATTAATCAAAATTACCAGATTAAGTATTGTATAATAAAAAACTCAACCAAAGATGCATCTTGAAACATGTATCATGTAACATGCATCAGAGGACACATGAACATCCATCCTCAAATTGAAATACAACAGCCCTAAGTACAATATCTGTGCTTTACACAACATGAATCTAATGCAGTTGCATTATGGGCTGGAGCGGTAGTGGAGCGCTCTCGGAGCGAGAGAGAATCGCGACGCTCCGACTTTCAAAAAATCCGCTCCAAGCTCCAGACAAAATCATGCCGCTCCACTCCTCGCTCCGCTCACATACTCTGATTGAATTGCATTATATGTTTTGTCACAACAATTTTATTTAATCCGTTTATTTATTGTTTTTATTCCAGGTGAACTCATTGGAGTGCAGTATCTATTCCAGCAGACTGGTCAGGTACTGCAGGACATGAACCCAGACTCAGAGGAGAATGCAGAACTCATTGAGGACCTTAATGTGGAGGAGCGAGATGTAGATGAGGGCTTCTGTGACGTCAGTGAGGATCACACCATTGCAGATCCAGAGGTTGTTCTGTCACCAACCTCCTCCACACTGACACTGGGTTCTTCCACCCTTGTCATCAGCAGTGACACGGCTGTACTGGGTTCCACATCCCCTTCACTGGTCCCTGACCCCACACAGTCTCCTTCATCACCTGGACCCTCAGGGACTGCTGTCTCACCTGTTCCCTCTGATACGTCTGTTTCACCATTCCCCTCAGAGCCAGAGGATGCTGGTCAGGATGATGATGGAGAGACAGTAAGTGTTTTTTCTTTTTTTTTAAATAAACTACAATAATTCTAACAAGGATGGGACACAATCTACTTATTACTACTGCTTTAAATCCAGACTTTGCTCAGATTTGAAACTAAAGTCGTTAGTAGGTAACAAAGATGCATAGACTCAAATCAGTTTTATTTTGTGAATGTTTTGTAATGTACAGATTGTGTTAAACAGTTTTACATTGATAAACAGGAAAATAACAGAATCAATGCAATTGGAAATATGCATTAAACAAATGTGATGGAAAAATATTATAGTTTGTGCTTGTGCTTTTTTAATAGGCTGTTGACTACCAAAATGTCCCGGGGTATCAACATGTGGACAGGCTGGCAGAATATCTGGTGGAGCTCCGGGGTCACTCGGCCCTTAGCCTGACCAATCAGGAAGCCAACACCCTAATTGAACTTTGGCACAACCTGGATGACCGGGACAAGCAACGGGTGGTGTACGCAGCGCGACACCAGAAGAGACTGCTGAGTGGGCGCTTCAGAGTACCAAAGACACCCACTAAAACGCCAGGAGTAGAGAGCACCACCAGATGTGTGCTGGGTGCAAGCAGCGCACCTGCTCAGTGGCCTGACTGTTGCCGTCTGGTGGAGACCATCTTCATCAGGCTTTGTACTGTTCACCCAAGCCCGAAAAGAAAAGGCAAGGGAACACTGTCGAGATGGTCTCTAATCCTCCAAGACTACAGAAGGATAAGGCAGCTTGTACTGGGCAACAGCTTAGTGATGGGAGGAACCTCAATGCAGCTGGTGGAGGTTAACCAGAACACCCTCATTCAGTGGTACAACAGCAGACAGAAAAAGCAAGAGCTGTCTGTGCTGCTTCAGGGAATTCAGTTGCCTCAGCCCCTCCCTGAAGCTCAGGAACCTCTCCAGGCTGCCAAACGTCTAAGAACTGAGCCAGAACAACCAGGGGAGCAGTACCAGTACAAGCTACCAGAGAGCACAGCAGGTCAGGCAAAGCAGAGGCAGACTTCTACTGGACGACCCCCTCTTAGACCCAAGGCACCAGCACAGAGTCCTATGATGGTTACAACATCAGCACCTGGAGCAGCAGTGCAGATGCTACCCAACACACTTATACCAGCAGCACCGGGTTTCCAGGGTGTGCCGATGCTTCAGGGTGTGCCTGTGTTCCAGGGTCTGCAAATGGTTCAAAGAATGCCGATAGTCCAGGGAATGCCAATGCTTCAGGGAATGCCAATGCTTCAGGGAATCCCGATGGTCCAGGGGATGCCAATGTTACAGTTTCAGTCTACACTTATGCAGGGCACCAGTTCACAACCTGCTGCCAGTCCGCAAGCCATGCCCAAGAGACCGTACAAGAGAACTGTAGAGGCAAACACTTGTAAAAAGTGCAGGCAGTTCAAAACGAGCGCAACAGGACATAGCCAGTACAGGGGGAAGGTGTACTGCCCACAGACTGAAACTGTAACAAAAGAACAGTGGTTGGAGGAAATGCGGAGAACCACTCCCAAATAATGTATAAAAAATGTATTGTAGTGTTGTATATAGTTGTTTAAATATAGTTCACTATTTTTAATATTTGTTGAATATTATTTAACTTTTGTATTTTTTAACACATTTTAATATTTAACTTTTTAATATATTTATTTTTTTATTCAACCTTTTGTATTTTTGTATAACTTTTCATTTAACTTTATTTATTGTTTTTGAAAACGTATTTACCTTTTAATATATTGTTTGAAAACGTATTTATTGTTTATTAAATATTCATTACTTTTCTATTAGCGTAGTTGTATTTATATTGTAATTTTTTTTATTTCTGCTTCTTTTATCTTTATTTCCCTTTTAATTTATTGCTTAATTAAAATTTAATTTGTTCAATATTCATTACATAATTGTAAAAAAGCAGATTGGAAAATTATTGTTTTTTATTTTGTACTTATTTTTATTACTTATTCTATTTTTAATCTATTGTTTTTGTTGTTGTTAAAATTTAAAAATCTAAACTCTTCATTTAATTTATTTAACACTATTACTAGGGGCGGCACGGTTCACAAAACCCACGGTTCGGTTCCTATTGCGGTTTTAGGGTCACGGTTTTCGGTTCGGTACGGTTCTTGTTATTTTTTCTTTTAATCTTTAACAATCCAGAAATGTACTTCAGCATATGACATATACAGTAGCTTAATCATCCACAATTTAGGATACAGTATTAAAAAGTTATATCATGTAATGATCATTAATAAACTGAATTTTTTTTTTTAAATGTCAACGGATGAGAGCATCAGCGCACGCGTACCGAACGGTTCGTTTTTTTGTCATGAACTGTGCCACCCCTAATGTCCACGATGTAAAATATCACAGACCCAATTTCAGTCAGCAGTCTTTTTTTTTTTACATTAATAGTACGCTGTTGATATTTTCACATCTGTCTGTACAGAAGCTATCCATGATCCATTTAGTCTATGCAGAAATGTTTTTACAGCTTTTTTCTCAAGAACCCTCAAATAAACCATCACATGGGTCTGACGGGATCGCCTCGTTCATATCTCTTTAAACTGTTGTTGATATCCAGCCACTGACATGTGACATGTCCTTTAAAGGGAAAATCATGAGGGATGTGTCCAAGCGTAATTGTCCCATTTTCCTTCTGGAGCTTATTTCGGGGCTGTTTCGTTCTTTGTTGCTCTGATTGATTTGTTCCATAACCGATTTAAATTCACACACGACAAAGATAAGAAAGTGCCCAGATTTGGAGGGAAGTCGAGACAAATTGAGGTCAAAACTTCATTTTGATACAGTGGCTGAGATCCTCTTGGATTCACGTAGACCATTGGGATTACTGTCTAAAACTGGGGTTATTGTTTTTTTATATAAAAAAAGACGCTTTGGTTAATTTGTTATTTTGAAAACCTGTTTTCCCGTCTGAAAGTGTGTCATGTGTAGACAGATGCAAGAATATTTATTCAGACGCTGAGATTGTATTAGGATGTTATTGTTTACTTCGTAACCCCCCCCCACAAACACACACATTTCCAATGGTACAGTTTCCTGCCAAAATCCAACCAACACGCATCAATTTGAACAAAGATCGTTCTATTCTGTAGCCTTAATTAGAAGAAAATTGTAAACAGACGCACGCCTTTCTTAAGGGATTATCCATACTTTATGACAGAGCGTTTGAAGTCAGGAAGCTTTCTGAATCAGCATTGCTCAAGTGGGTCTCTTATAGGACATTGTTGTCTTCAATTATTTTCCCGTTATATACATGTCTGTATGAAGCCAGGATATCATCTATTATTTAGAGATGCAATCGTTTCTGTTTATCAGGTCTTTCTTAAAAAGGGGTTATCTGTATGCATCACTTTTTTGATTAAACGGAACAAAGCGTAATAAAGCAAGAAGGGTTGAAATGGCTGCTCGTCTCTCCTGCTCCGCCGATTCCCGACCTTTATTGTCATTTAATGCGAGCGAGAAAGAGATCTGAAGAGCAGCTGGAGCTGTGCTACGCTAACACACAGGGAAACGGGTTTTACACAAGTTCTCTTACACAAACACACACGCATTTGTACTGAAACTTTCTCTGAAGCGCTCTCTCTTGCACCCGGGTCTAAAGCTAACAGCTACTTAATCTTGCAAACAGTTTAGGCTTATGAGAGTATCTAACACTGAGTTGTTCAGGTGCTGATTACTGCTGTGTCCCTTTAACTCCTTATGGGAATTTAACAGGACATTGGATGTCAGTGTTAATAAGTTTGATATCTGACATGTGGCTCTGCTTACAGTGGCAGTTTGTATAAAAAAGGAAAAAAATCTGGAATATTATAGAATATTCTGACATTATTTACTAATCCATCATGACTTTCTTTCTACTAAAAGGACATAAAAGGAGACATTTTGAATACCGTACGAGTCACTCCTTTCCATGCGATAAGAAAAACAGGTAACCCTTTATTCTGATGGTCCACTTTAGATATTCGACTAACATTAAGTACCTTTGCAACTACATGTTAACTAGCAGTCATTAGAGTATTAGCAGACTGTTTGCTTAATATATTCAACACTTTATTTTGATGGGTCCACGACATACTAGATGCCAGGGGTGTGGACTCGAGTCACATGACTCGAGACTCGACTCGGACTCGAGTCCCAAATTTGATGACTTGCGACTCG
>JAUCNO010001819.1:23186266-23212896 GCA_032353835.1 Enteromius viviparus
CACACAGATATATTATGTAAAAAAAAAAATATATATATATATATATTGAATGTGATTAATTACAATTAATCATTTGGCAGCTCTAGTGCATATTTTTTCTTGTTATCAAGCTCTAAAATATTTTATCAATTAGAAATTGCTGAGGAATTGTCGGTTTGTGAGTTTAAACGTATAATCACAAACAGGTGGAAACGTCATGTTAATATATTAATATATTAACATTAATATCATTTGAATATGATTGCTCTGAAAAGTGTTACTGGACAGAAAGTTTGAAATTCACACAGGTTCGGAGAGAAACATTCTCTTTAAGCTGTTTAATTTCAGGGTGATCACATTTGCATATTTTAACAGGTGAAATCTCCAGCCATTTTAATAGAAATCTGGAATTTTGCTTGAGAATGAACAATAATGCAGATTTTCATCAGGTTCGGCTGGTCACCATGTTGACCAGCATTGAGCTGCTGGGTTTGAAAGTGGCTTTTTTGTGTATAAATGGACCTTTTTGCCTATAAATCTTTTTCAAAATGTATTTATTTACAAGAAGCTTGTACTAAAATAAAGTTCAGCAATTTTCCTAGCAACCAATTTTGCAGATCTGTTTTTTTGTTTGCTTTGCTGTGTTTTCTCTGTAATCTCAGTCACAGACACATTCACTGGTGCTTAACTGTTCTTTGGAGACTCTGCTATTGGTGATTAGCGTGGCCTTGACATAAACCACTGGATCAATACATGATGTAAGCAGCCGGCCAAGGTCACTGCCCCCGCTGTACGATGACCCGGCTGGGTTCGGTCAACTCCTGGCTGATAAATTCAGGGTGACTGACCTTTGCTGACCTAGGCACTGCGTGTCAGACTGACCAGAGAGACTTGGGCTGTGGTGGCCGGTCATTGGGCTGATTCTATAATGAAGTGTTCAGTATTGCTTTCCTGTCAGTCAGTAATTAAAGGAAGAGATATGAAGCCTTAGATAGGTGTTGAATGGACAAGCGGGCCATTGGCTACAGAATGGCAATGAACAGGCAGTGGAGCAGTAAAGTGACATGTAAACTACTCTGATATGGACTGCTAATGGCTGCCTGGAAGATAGATTAGATGGGCTGCCTGGGAGTGCAGTACACAACATGAACAGATCTTTAATCTGTGTGATGTGTGACATTAAAACAATCTACAAATAATATAGCACACAATTTGACTAAATATTAACGTTTTTACATTTAATTGAATTTAGTTTCATTTCATTTCTTAAAATAATTTACATTTAAAATGAATGGATTTTTTTATTTATATCAGGTAGCAATTTCAATTAAAAAATGACTGCATTAATAAAATACAGTAAATTATACAGTAAAAACTGTGATATGTGAATAAACTGTGAATGTGAATAAACTGTGATAAATGTAATGGCCTGTTAAATGGCTGTAGTTTAAATGTTAAATGTTTAGAGAAATCTGCTATTTTAAAATTTTATGAATATAAATATAGATCAGAATATATATTGTATGTGTATATTTATCTATACATAATAAATCAAAATTCGAAGTGGATCAAAACCTTTCGTCAAAGTTGTCTTAAAATCAAAAACAATACCTATTCTTGTATTAGGACAAGGTAAATACACTCAAAATACACACATATATTAAGCAAACAATCTTTTATTTTGGATGTGCTTAATCGTTTGACAGCACAAATATTTGTATTTCTTGCAGTTTATTCAGGGTAGACCTGGTCATGTGGTGCACACCAGTATTCAGGGCTTTCCCAGCGCAGGTGAGGGGAATCCCGGCTTCCCAGTCATCCATGCAGCCAGCTGCCACCACCTGAGACCTTGCGCATTCCTCCATCCACTAACTATTTAGTTGTCAGTGATTTGGTTAAGTGGAATTGACTTTTATCTTTACTGTGCTGTGGGGCTGCCAGTGGCGATACACATTCCCCCATCCCTCAGCCGCCTGTCTGCTCTCAGCCCCTGTGTCACATCCAGCACATTGCTATTGGCAGCCGAGGAGCGGCTGATCAATAGCCCAGGCCAGGGATGGCCCGCGGCCCTGCTGTGCTGCAGGCTGGGGTATTGATCCAGATCCACTCCGTCCCTCCGCTCCACCCAGCGTAAGGCCACGTCTGCCACCGGGAGAAGGTGCGAATGGGGAGGAATGGCCTGAGAGAGCTTTTGAAAGCAAGGCACCCATGCCCACTGAGCTGCACTACAAACTCCAGTCGGGACAGTATAATAAGTGTGTCTTATTGCAGCCAGACCTTCCTCGTCATGCTCCAGTTCATTGTATATGTAAAGGAGTATAATTTCTGTAATAGTAGTGTGACTAAGCAATTTCAAAACTGACTGTTTTCAGACAGGTTTCCAGACCAACAGATAGTCATGCCATTTACATCACTTACTGTCTGCTGACCTCTGCCCAGAGCAGCAGACCTTGTCTTAAACATGAAGGGACCTTTTAATTATTATTTATTATAGGAATTAAAAGATGTAATATGATTTAAGGGATTAAAGAAAGGGACATAGATGTATATACAGTAAATAAATATATTTTCATTTTAAAATACACTCTTTAACTAATATCTAAAATGTTGAAAATAGCTCCATTAATGCGTCTTCTTGCCCACAATTAGTTGTGCATTTCCTGAATCACATAGATTATAGCCTATATTTTCAGAAATACCGCCTATTACCGTTGGTTGTTGTAACATTTCAGTCATAATAAAACAGTTGTACTGTAACTACTCACTGCTTACCTCTTTGACCATTAAATTAAGCAAACCCTAAAGCCTGCCTTCTTACATTTAACTCAGTTTTTGACATTGAGAAGCACAGCAAACAGTTAAAGTCAACATTTAAAGTGGATCAAATGTAAGACAACGAATGGGTATCGTTTAGGTTGTAGGTTTAGGTTTCGATCCATTTCAAATGTCGAGTTCTGCATACCTCCTAGTCATATGACAAGCCCTGATGCAGACCAGCCTGAAACTTTTCAAAGAGAGCAGTTTCGAGAATATCAAATATACTGAGGGGCACAAGTATTGGCGAGTACCGTTCCACGTCGTTGTCTGTAGCGGTCACAGGCGCTGGCGCAGAGACGGACGGGCGAGCGTAGATGTAAACCGGCATCTAAAAAGTTCAGACCGCCACACTCCATCCATTCATCATCCATCTCAGAACCCCCGTCGCACCTCCTCCTCCGTCCCCTCACCAGCTTTCCTGCCTCAACTGCTTGTTTTTGTTGCAGTTTTAAGTGCCTCTCCCTGGAGCTCCTCATCAACAACTTAATAAGAGCTCTTGGGAACAATTAAACAGCATCTTTAACCCTGCTCTATCCACAGAGGTAAAAATAATCATAAAAATGTTGCCAAATAGAAGAGACTCCAGGGGGACCGTTCAGAAATCACAGTCTGTCTCCTTCTCTGTCCTTTATTCCCTCAACTGAAGCCCAAGCAGCACAGGCGAGAGCTGTCAGAGTCGTAGCCTATGATAGACACATTTACTCGGCTTTCTATCCTAGCCCCATGTGGCGCTCCCTTTTGCTTTTCCCTCCTCTTTTTTTTCTCTTTCAATGTTGGAACTGACATGTGAATAAATATGTACTGTCTAAGTGGCTTTGTTGTTGTGTATGAGAGATCTTCCGCAGAGTGCACAATTATGCATGTTATTACAGGAATATGTCTTGTTCTGGTTATGGGGGAAATTAAGTTTCTCCGGAAATTTCAGTTGTTGTTTTTTTTTTCTTCTTCTGCTTTTTCTTTTTTTTTATGGAGAGAAAGAGCCCCTAATGCCACAAGAGGAAAAATTACTCAAAGAAATGCATTTATTACTTAATGTAATCTGGAAAATCATAAGGTTTTGTCCTGCAGCAGTAATAAAAATAATTATATATTAATTTTCCGTTCTCTAAAACAGCTTATTACAGAATTCAAAAGACTTGATAGAAGCCATATTGTTCTGTGTCCTCCCCTCCTGAAAGAGATTTAGCCGGCTCTTTCTCAGGGGGAACGAGCACGCAAAGCGAAAAATCTGCACTCACTTATGGAACATAACTAACAATGGCCTCACCTCCTCTCAGCTCTGCTTTATAAAAGGCAAAGTGTGTGTTTATACGACTCTGTGAGAATCTATTAAATGTGTTTCTTGTTTCATCCTTTGTTCGGTTGCATGAAAGAACTTTTGCTGTAAATGTTAATAGCATGTTTTTTTTTCTCCCCTTCTCGTCCCTAGGTGGCGCTATCATCGCCTGTGGATGCTTCAAACCAAATCGCATAACCGGATCTCATAGCTTTGAAAAAAACTGGAAATACCTGGAATTACAGGACTACATCATCCCAAGCCCTTGCCAAGGGACTTGCTAATAGTGCTCAGGCACTGGATCTGAAAGCTTTACTTTTGAAGACACAAAAAAAACAAACAAAAAAGCTTTAACACTAGCGATAGCCATCCGCCTGCCATTGCACCAAACCTGCTGTGACCGCAAGGGTTGTGACCTTTCTGGCGCCCACTTCAAACGGACACTTGAAAAGAAGGACGCGGTCAGAGAGGGCTTCCGAGCGGTGGCAACTGAAACCAAAAAACCCATCAGGTAAGGCTGTGAAGTCACTTCTTTTCCTGCTGGCAACACCCCCAAAGCTCCTCGGGGGCTTTTGAAGCCCAGATGGACTCCACGCCCACATAGGCTGCTTCTGCTCCATGCTGGGCCTACAGGAGAGCCCACAGTAGATAAAGGCTACCGGGTTTGAAGACTCAATCACCTGTCTGCTGCTGTAGGATTAGAGGGAATGTGTGCTGATTAAATTTGTTTGGCTCAAAGATGCTCAGGTGCAAGGAAATCCTGGAAAGCGACTGAGAAGGAGATAGATGGATTGATTGACAGAGTATACTGATGTACAGATATATGCTATCGTTGCATATTTTCATCTACACAATGCAAGTTAGCCCGTGCTGCAGGAATATTCTGAGTTCGATACAAAAACCACAAAAAATTATTTTGACTCGTCTTTCCTTTTCAAGGCTACGTAAGATTATTTTAATGGGTTTACTAAATTGTTTACAGATCCGGTTTTGCAACTTTATTACAATGTTTTAAAATGTCCACGCAATGGCCAGGATTTAAAATAAAACAGCGGCTTTTACAGTATAATTAATATAGCTGTTAAATATATTTTTTCAAACGAAAGACGAGTAAAATTACTTTTTGCGGCAATCAACATAATGCCATAAATGCTGTTGATTGAGCATAATTCGGAATATTCTTTTAATGCTTATTCCTAGCACGAGAGTATTTTTTTCAATTTCTCACCTTGAATATGAAAACTGTGTTCGTTTGACCTTTTTACCTGCCTTTTTTAATGTCTTCTTTTTGTGGAGGTGGTTAAATAATTTCTTTGATTCAGTTAAAACCAGTTCGCTTAGACGTTTTTGATTTTTGACAAATTCTATAAACATTTTACAGTGTAGCTACAAAACAGCCACACAGTGCTGCCCCAGTGCCTAGCATATTCGTGTGTAAATGTTAAGCAGTGATATTTTTGTTTTGCTAACATGACAGACACACATGCTCTTTAGCTGTTCAAAATGATGGTGTTCGCTGCTCTCGGTGTAACCCTGAATGAAAGTAAATAGTGTTTAAGGAATTCCGAAAAGAGAGCAGGGCCTTTGTTTGAAAAGTTCAAAGTAATTTTGCCAAATTTAGGTCATTTCACATTAGTACCCAGCGGGGAGCTGTCATTTGTGGGGAAGGAGAAAGCAAATAAATAAATAACCTAACAGATGGAGCACTAAAGCTTTTCATACATCTTGCTTATATATGTAAAAAATCCACAATTAGCCACTCTGGAATAGGCTAAGTCAAAGTTATATAGGGTTTGAGGGGTCAGGCGCCCTCGCAACGGGACCAGTGTAAGTCAGCAGAAGTCATAAGCGGTGAACGCCCCCGTCAGGAGAGCCAATCTCCCCCCTCCTTCGCTACACCCGTCCTCCTCCTTTTTCCCCTCCATCCGAGAGCGCTAATGGAACAGTGCTCTTAGCCCAGGGCTCCGGCACCAGACCCCGCTCCACATGAAGGATGTACTGCACTGCGGCCGGGGTCGCTCCCTTTGTGCCGGCCCTCCTTGGCCTTGCGGTAAAAAGAGCCATGCATGATTTCATACATGAAAGATATATGTAATTGGACAGCAGCAATGCCTATACGCCATATTTACAATTCTAAACAGAGGACGAGAGAACCAATTCCCTTTATCTCTCTCGGTCATAGTCTCTGCGAGGAACGAATTTCTGCATATCGCAGAGCCCATGATGTACAAAAATACATGAAATGCAGATTATCACACTTCTTATTTACTTTCATTATGGATGAGTTGAATGTGTCATTTTGACACAGCCCAGCATCGCCTCTGTGTCCTGTCTAGTTGCTAGATCGCTTGGACAAAAATAGGGGAATTATTCCTGCTAGCCTCGCTTTCTGACTAATACCGTGGCGGCGATGCTGTCGTCCAGTTCCTGAAAGGGACGTCCCGATGCTTTGTTTATCCGTGAATGGAGATAGAGAGTGCGATAGAGTGTGTTTGGTGGCCTTCATAATCCATCTTTAATAATGGAAACATTAGAGTTCCAATATAAGTATTTGGATTTAATACTGGGGAACATGCATGTTGTTTAATCTGAAGTTTAATTTGGACTTCTGCTTTATGTGACGTGTCGTGTTGGTTGGGGACACACACAGTCGTGTTGTGTGGTAGGGTCCCTCCTGGAGTGTTAATGTAGTGCCAAGTTAAACACCTCTCTTGTTAATTGTCCTAACGAGCTCATGCTTTGCCGTGAACAGCTTTTTTAATGGCTTGTTTAATGGGCGTGTGGAGCTCCAAGGCCAGACAGGGTCTCCGTCGACCCTTACGGGGGCAGCGGTTATGTGTTACTGGCCGTGATGCACAGCTTGCCCCCTTTTTGACGTCAGCTCTACCCCCCACCTTTGAATTTTGCAGAAGCCCACCTGCCTCCGAGTCCTGGAGGTCACAGGGGCGGGGGAAATGGCAGGGTTAAGCACCGTGCAACTATGTTCCAGCCGCTGTGGTCACTTGCAATTATACCCCAGCTACATCACCCACAAAACTAGTTGCGGGTTTTAGGCTGTGGCAGAATTTCCTGATGCATGTTGCTCCACGTGCCCTTTTCCTTGATCCTTAGCTACTCGTATGAATTATTATTCTTGTAATTTACACATTTAACTTAGGCGTTGTACGCAATACGTTGTCTCTTTAATTTTATTTTCCTTCACGATCAACGTAATTCATTTTAATTATATTAAATTACTAGCGTGTTTTTTT
This sequence comes from Enteromius viviparus, assembly GCA_032353835.1. Lineage (NCBI taxonomy): Eukaryota > Metazoa > Chordata > Actinopteri > Cypriniformes > Cyprinidae > Enteromius > Enteromius viviparus. Next base: position 23,193,590 of record JAUCNO010001819.1, read on the forward strand.
CTCCTTTTGCATAAAACATCAATGTCAGACCATCCTAAACGATTAATTGTTATGACAAATGTATTACATTCATAGATTACTAACAAATGTTTTGTAACAATACACATTTTTCCTGTTTTCTGAGACTTTACACATACCTTCATATTCAGAATGAAATATTTAATTTACATATTTTACACATAATTACTTAAATATGATTGAAGTAATATTGTTTAACATGCAGTATGTTTGGCAGCATAACTTTTGAAATATATAGTATTTGTTTGAAGTCCAACACACACACAATTAGACAAGCCTGCATGGGAGAATTTGTTCCTGGCTTTGTCCTTTCATTTGTCTTTGAAAATGTTTGTCAACAAAATGTCATCTGTCTAATTTTTAAGCTAACTATTCATGACATTTGGGTCATGAAATCATCGTGTTTCTCGGTTGGAAACTCGGGGTCTCCGATTTGAGATGAAATGATTTCCTGAGCACATAATCCTGCCATATATGTCAGAAGATAGAAGTGGGGAAGGATTTGCACGGTGACCCTTGGCGGGAGCCCTACGTCTCTGTTGCCCTTCTGTGGCTGCTTCCACCTGCTATACATGAATATTATGAGCCAGATGTAGATATAGGCCTGTGCGCTTTGCCCAAATAAATAAATAAATAAAAAATGCATTTGTAATAAATAGGTGTTTTATATTATTTTATGGACAGGTGGCATATTTGTTTATTATTATGTTTTGTGGGTGCTGGAATCGTTAAGGATTGGATATTGTATAAAATATATTCATTTCAAATGGATGTACAGGCCCGAAACGCGCACATGCATTGCATATATTGCATGTTGGTGTCGAGAGCACTCTGCTTTTTCTTGATTTGGATCATTTTCTTGCAACGCATTTAAAACTGGACAGTCGTTTTATTTCCGCCTGCGTTATTCTCTTACCTGCGCAAAGATAAAATGGAGGTTGCAGGGGATCGGCGGTGTGAGGACGAGCTGGTTTGCAGATGTAGCTCCTCTGGACGCAGACTTGCTCCAGGCTGCTTTTCTTTCTGATTGTTGCACGACCGTGAACAGATACATTTGTACTGCTTAACCGCACAGACGGAGAGTATGATCCGTTCCTGGATTTTTTGTGTAAATAAGGTGTATTTAAATGTGATTCTGCTGTTTTCTTTAAGCTTATGCATTTCCTAAATGCAACATAAATGATGTATATGTGATTGTGTGGGCGTGTTGCTTTTAAGAGCTAGTGATGTTCTGATATCGATAAATAAATACAAATAATGGTAGAATTTTGAAAACAAAATACCGGAGTATATTTTGGATTTAAGTAATAATTTGCTCGGTGATGCACACAAACACACACACACACACACACACACACGGACGCACGCAGGTGTTTTATGATACACTGATATTATTCGATTAACACATTCACACATTCGGCTTTGTTTTTCTCGGTATATTTAAAGGGTTATAATCAAATAGTATTTTTAAATATTTTTCAATTTATTATCCATTTACACATCTAGACCTTTTTAGACTGCTGAGAAACCGAGCCTAATACATACATCATTTTATCAAACTGTATGGAAAGTCTGTCTTGTTCAACGGTTAGTTTTTTTAATTTTATTTATTATTTTATGTAATAATTGCTTTTGCTAGAATTAGAATTCACGTATGCTAATTTTGTTTTGGCGTTACACTTGTTTGGGCAGCATCAGGTAACTTTGACGATCCAAATCAGTTATAGAACTGAACTAAATTGAAGGATAATTGATAATTAATTTTAAATATTTGCATAATTAATTAATCTAAAAAGTTAATGCGTTTTACAAACATTTTGGAGAAGCACAACATATAAGTTCGTTTTTGAAAAATATTGTCATTTTGGTCAATTAGTGTTTATCGGGGCAAATTAAGTTATTTTATATTTAAGAGAAATTGACATTCGTGCTGTGGGTTATTCATAATGTTTATCCTACAATTTGCACAAAACACGAAATTATACATCTATCATAACGTTCTCATTAATTAATTAATTTTGTAATTTGTTTAAAAATTATGTTTTTTTTTTTTAATTAATTTCATTTTTTAAAGATTTTTATGTTTCAAAATTAAATTTACAGACATCTTCATTTTTTTTACATTGGCTACAAAACATAAAATGATGTGTACAAGCACATAACAAAAAAGACACGAACATATTTAGCCATGGACAAGCTTTTGTTGTATTTATTAACGCATTCGCTGACATATTCAAATATTAGTGAATATAAAGTGGGTTTTGACACACTAAAAGGAACATATGTTAACATTTACCCCAGCGTAACCGAGTTTTTTGCGTTAATTAAGAGCGTCCTGCTCTTTTTTCAGTCACATACTGGACATATTTGTTCCACATGGATATTATAGAGTGACGGTAAAACATGCACAATTCTTCTTAGATGTGTATTAATTTATTGTCAGTACTCTTAATGCTTTTAAATAGATCATTTAAATATTTATAGTTCAAGAACGTTATCATTTGCGGAGTTAGATGCAGTTCTGCCATTAAACATTCTACATCACCACAATAACAATATCATGTAAATAAAACATCGTCTTTTTACCCATTATACAGTAAGAGATAGCATGTTTTCATCTTTATGTAAAAAAACAGAACGATGCTGTTCTACTTCAGTGTGTCTTTAAGGTAGATGATAATTAATACATTCCTTTGACGCGAATCATATTTGATTCACTCACGTGTTTGTCACATCTGCGAGCTGATTTATATCATAATAAGACAACGTCGTTTTATCTGTGAATCTTGATGTTACACAGTCATGAAATAATTTTGCAGTAAGTGCAATATTACTTATTCTGTCTTACGTCGTTTAATCATTTATACACTGCTGTGTTTTTTTTCTGTATTATTATTTATGATTTCCATCATATCTGTTTTTTCCTAGCTCATGATATTTTCTTTTTCTGCTTTAAAATTGGCCTCTTTTCAAAAACTCACACACAAAAAGGGTCTCCAGTCGTGCGCGCTACACACGACTTAACCATGGGTGGCTTCGTGCGTAAAGTTAAGATATTTGATGAAGCCGGGTGAAATGTTAAGCAAGGAACTTAGTCATTCGCCTACAGACATTTACCGGTATGCATATGTGCTTGATTTGACGAAGTCCGGCGATACAGGACACGCACAGATCTGCTGCAGATGGCAGATGGAGAACATATATCCCTGACAAGGCAGGTTCATGTTGTGCTTGAGCCCCTTGGCCAGAGTGAACATAAGAGGGCGCTGCCATTGCACCTGGTAACACGTCCTGCCCAATACAGCCACCCGCGGCTTCAGGCCGGACAATGCTTCTGTGCTGTCAGTGCCATCGAGTCCCAGTGTGCTTCAGACCAGCCATGCGCCACAGCTCTCACCTCCTCTGCTGCTGCTGCTAGTTTATGCGCCCGTTGGAGGGCCCGTTCCCAAAAAGCCGCTGCTGTTCACCGGTGATCGAGTTAAAGTTGCGCTAGTTAACCATGCGGGAAAATGTTAATTACCCGCCGGATTCTTTCATTATTGACGCGTGAGGATGGAACTCCTTTGATAGCTCTATCCGAATGCAGCTTGCACTCATGTGCCTTCCATATTAATACCGTGGCAAAATGTCCAAATATATTAGTGTTTATCAGAACTATATGCTCTTCGCTTTTTAATAAAGTTACAAGACTGTTGCAGACAGCTGTCCTTATCTCTGAATACTTTCGCCTGTTTAATTTCCTCGCGGCTCGTTTTTTGGTTTTTATTATTCGGTGCATGAGGGTGAAAAGCACAGGCTGTCTTTTTGAAACGCTGTAAAATAATACATAAATGCACGTTGATTAAATTAATTGTTATTATTATTATTTGACATTTTTGCCCTCTCTAAATTCGGTAAATTTAGATTTTTTTCATCATAAATAGCAACGGATTTTGATTGTGTTACTGCAGTTTAGGGTTCATATGTGAAATTCATTGTTTGCACGGCGATGGACCGAGGTTTGCACACACATCTCTAGTCAGATCAATCAGCTTGTTCACCAGAGGGGTTGGTCATGCGTATTTGGGTGTCTGTTCAGTCATTCCCAGTCATATTTAGGACAGAGCATTCGCAATTGATTGGACCTAACAGATAAGAAACGCATTTAGTCTATATTAAAAGAGCGTGCAATGACGATTCTGTGTGCATCTGCTGAAGAAGACGAAGCTCAGGTGATATTTGCGTCCAGAAACACGGCTATCAAGCGCCAGACAGGACCACACTGCATATTCAAATGTGCTTAGATTGGCCATGGCAGGTCACAATGCGACAGACAAGCTCTGATTCTGTCCCTTTTCACGCACCGGCCTCTTATTATCTCACTGCCCCTCTAACTCTTCGCGCACTCTATTTTCCATTCATTCATTTTTACAATCCCTCTTTCCCAAGAGAGCCATGCACATCACCAATCCCGAAGATTCTCTCAAGGCAAAATCCGTATGCATATCAAACATATCGACGTTTTATTTTGTAACTTTTCATTTGTCACTTCTGTTTTCCGTCGCACGTGACGGAAGTTAGTTCCTGCGAACGTGCAGCCCTGCTTACCATTTCATATATCTCTCCATTTGCGCGTCAGTTATATAAAATGCATGCTTTTAAAACTAGAACTTACATTTACGCGAGCACACACACGGACACCCACGCGCCTTCCACGCACATACAGCAGCAACTGTCACGTCTAGTCTATATTATTCGCACGAGGCCAGAGTGTTTAATATTGCTATTGTTTGTATAATGCATTGATGGCCGTATTTGATAATGCTTCAGTGCAATGGATTTCACAGAGGCTAGGTGTGTTTCCTTGAAACTCCCAAAGCTAGTTCCATACTGACTGTATGCTCTCCAACATGTGCTGTATAATATGACATGAGATGGAAAAAAATAATAAAACACAATGTTTATTATATTCTATATATTTATTGAAACTGCAATGCTATTACATTAAAATATCACATTTCCTCTGATAAAAAATGTTCAGAATTATTTATTCTATAGCACGTTTATGACAACTTCAGTACTTAATCATAAAATAACATTTACAACAATTAATTATAATCGTGCAGAACACATTAAACAAGTAATTCATTTCTGACATACAAATATCGCCAAACACGACAGTAAATGATAGCACGGAAACAATCCGGGAAAAACCAACATTGTCTTAAAAGAGAAACAGAGAGAAAGAAACAAAAGAATTTCATACAAACAAACAACTAAAAAAAGTTACATATGATCATTTTCCAATAAACAGTATGCAATCGATAAAAACAGGTTAGCTGTATTTGGCAAGATTAGGGCCCCTTAGAGTTGTCAATAGCGAAAGCAGTCATTGAGAGGGAGAGAGGAATTGTCATTTCTTTAGTGAGAATCAACAATAGAATTATCATGAGAAAGGACACTGGCCTGGGCTCAAAGGTCGGAACTGGGATGCACGCTTTTGATTCGGGAAGAGGGCGTTTTAAATGACCACCAAGAGCAGGAGAATTGTTTTGGGGCAAAGTAAAAAAAGCAAACCTGTGGAGAAACCCACCGATCTATACTACAGTTGTTACTATTGATCAAATGTCACCTCTTTGAACGCACGCGCTTGAAAGTTACACTACTTATCGAGAATTATTAAAAAACACACACAGCACGTAACGTGTCATTTTATCGCCGCTGACTGTTTAAGCAGCGTTTTACATGCTATTTAAATGTCTAACTAAATAAACACGACTTGCGTTCAAATGCTCTGTATTTAAATTCTCTTTGTTGGAGTTAAGTTCTCTTGTTGAGCTGTTTATTGCTGTAATATTAGATAAAGTGCAGGAAACACAATGTTCATTAAAGAACTTGTGATTTTTACATTGCACTCTCTCCCTCTCTTCACCTACTGCCTGTGAGTGTGTGAGGGTGAGAAGAGAGAGAGGAACAGAAACAGAAAATTCCAGATATTAAAATTCTTCATAAAAACTATACAGTGCATTTTGAAATGTTCATCTTTCTATCGCATATACTCGATAAAGTATGCTGTCTATAGGTGCATCTCTTATCACATGCTGCTGATCGTCTCAAAGTGAAGAAAACACGTAACCTGTATTGCGTTTGACTCTGACAGGAATTATATTAATTTGTCCAGAAAAGCTACAAAAGAGGGAAGTGGTTGTTTTTGCGCTGTCTAGTTTTTGCACAGTTTTTCCTTCGCATTCGGGTGCAATGTCTTGATTCTTCCTCGTGCACTTATCTCAAGATCCAGCATGATGGGACAGAGCGCGAACGCAAATACAGGCAATCTATTGAGGTGTTACTACGACAGATAAAAGTCCAAATTCATTTATTACACCTAAAAATTATTATACTTAACGATATTACAAATGTTACGTTACATGCATATCGAAAACAGAAAGTTTATATTTACTTCAGAACATGATAATACTAAAAATACACATCCAAAATCACGTACCGTGCATGCTGAAATCAACATTTAACACTGCACCGTGTTTTAACTGTTCATGTGCACAGAAGTTCATCTTTACAACCAGATCAAATACAATAATAATAGCTAAATAATAAGGTGTTTATTATTTGCCAATACACACAGTGTTTGTTAGCCTACTTTCTGTCAGTACTGTTCTCGGCTTAAAGTTTGTTGTTCACCATAAGTGCATAATACACTAAAACACACTAAAGTATTTTGCTTATTTAACATCTGCACTGATAAAGCTTCACAACGAGTGTCGCGTTATGTTATTGTCCACATAAAGCCGTCTTTGTTTCACTTTTGCCTGTTTTAAAAGAAAGAAAAAAAAATCTAAACAGTGCTAATCCTGTCATGAGATTTTTTCTTTTATTAAATGCGAGGCAGCTGAAAGTGTGGCGAACTTGTCGGGGTTTGCAAGCGCCCGAAGTCGGCGGTTTCGAGGTTATAAGCGCGTTATTTCATTTCTTAAACATACTCGTTTTAAATCCTAAATCTAAAAAACTAGCGTCTGGCGAGCAAATAACACACACCGCGCGGCAGGGGCTGCGCGCTCGCCTCTCCACTATTAACTTTCAGTGTCTTCCTTCTCATCCAACTCTTACTTTGTGCTGTACTTAATTCCATATTTTCAATTCCCGATCACTACTTTCCTCTTTCTCGTTCTCCATCTATCCATCCATCCCTCCCTCCCTCCTCTATCTCCCTCCTCCCTCTCTCTCTCCTCGGCTCTCTGCTGAATCTTATTGATCCAGAAGGTGGCTAATTAGCCCTTCCCGTCGTGCCTGTGTAATGAAGCACATGCGCACTGAATTAATCACAGCCATTTTTTGCAGGAAACTAATTAGCAGGAATAAAGATCCAAAGAGTTTTTTTCTTTTCAATCATCAGATCTCACTTTCACCTCTTCCTCTCTCCCTCTAACACAAGACTCATCGCCAGCTTTGCATCCAAATTATTTTTATATTGCCTTTACAACTAATACTCCGGTTTTTTACTCTCCGCAACAACAATGATCTTTCTTTTACCATCATCCTAAACGCAAACTGACCAAAAGGGACTGCCTTGATGGGATCTTTAGCCAAAGCGTCTCAATACTGGATTAAAAAGCAAGGATCTCAAAGCGGCAGCCAAACATTGTAAGTTGTAACTTTGCTTTCTCTTTCTTTCTGTCTCTCTCGTAGCGTTACGATTCTCTTTAGTTTCAATAACAGACTAAAGCGATGGCTTTCGGGATTTCGCCGTATCAGCCCCGGCTTTGCCTATTCTCCTAGCAGGATAAAGAACAGGCGATCGCAAGTTATTTTCATGCAAGTTGCTTTTATTTGATGCCGTTTATTAGTATCGTTACCTGTGTTTACATCTGGCTTCGTCCTCGCTCTTCTCATGACTGGAAGAAAAGAAAAGGGCAAGACAGCGGTCCCTTTTTCCAAACAGTTGGATTTAAAACACACTTCTGCACGTTCATGTATTCACACGGGTCACAAAAGGACCGAATAGTGTCAAGAAAGAGGGTTTTGAGAGGGTGTCGATGCGCGAGGTTGCTGGGAGAGGAGCGGGAGCTCTACGCGATCGTAGCCGGGAGAGGAGCGTCTTAGTCCAGCCTCCGAGTCCGTCCGCGTCCGCTGAGCGGGAATCGTCGCCCGCTTTTCCATTTTTTACACCGATATGCTCGTTCGTCCTCTACTTTCATTTCCTCCCGCATTTAGCGAGCAAAAATCCTCAACATTGCGCCCATCGTTACTTTTAGCGTCCCTTCTAGTGTGGATTTCTCCGCCCTTTGCTGTGCATTTCAGTTCCTCTACTTTTTCGCTCCAGTCACTTTCGCCGTCTTTTCTCGTATTATTATTTTTCATTCCAGACGACGTTAAAGTTGCTCTTTGCTGCTTCCCAGCCGGAGTCACATGCAAATCGATAGGCATGTGTGTGTGGAGTGTGTGCGAGTGTTTAGGGGAGTGTGTTTGGTATAGAGACGGGTCTCAGGAGCGGTTCAGCCGGAGCTCACAGAGCCCTAAGAGCCGCGCTACACACACAGCGAACACGGCGAATGACCTAAAACTAAAAACCCACGCTTACGGCGAGAATTTGTGGATCTAAAAATCAAAACAATGGAATGAGGTGTAATTTCGACAACAAAGACGATGAGAATAAAATTAAGAATTAGAATTACGTTTTAGAACTTGCGTGCGTTCTTCTGAGGGACAAAATAGAACGAAAAAGAGTTTTCAAATTATAAACAACGCTAACAACTCCGCCTCGCTTAGTTTGAACTAGCTTAAGCTACTAGAGGCGAAATTGCCCCCACAAATAAACGAGGGGCTCGAATTTTAATAGAGCCCAAACTTAGCTAATGAAGACCACAGGTGTAGCATAAATTAAAAAAGAAAAAGAAAATGGAAATGGGGACTTAAAAAGTAGCGTGAACGAAGAGCTATTGACAGATGGATAGTCCTTCCAAGGTATACGGACAAGAACAAGCGGAAATGTGGATCCATAACAATGATACAATGTAGCCGACAGTGAGATAGAAAAAGGAGAAAACAGAAGAGATGCAATGGAAGGACAGACAGACCCAGAGCTGACTGACTGTTTGCGAGCTGCTCATGGATGTGCAGGGTTGGGGAAGAAAGAGAGGGGGAGGTTGAGAGACTTGGGGTCAGACGGCAAGAAACAAGGGAGCAGGGGTCACCGAGTGAGTGGAAGAAAGATAAAAAAGAAAGAGAAGGGAAAAACCCAACATTACAGAGCCAGCGAAGAGTGGGGTGGGTTTATGTTGTGGGGTCACACAAACAATGCATAGAGATTGTGGGGGTTAGCAGGACTGTAGAAATGTACCTCAAGTTTGATCAACAAAAGAGCAGTCGGAACGAGACCGTGTCTCAAAAAAGTCCTTAGTTTGAAGTAATGGATTGTTATTATTTTTTTGTTGGAGAAGAGAGAGAGAGAGAGAGAGAACACTCATGAAGGAAGGCATGCATGCAAAGAGAGTTGAGAGGATAGACGGGGTCAAATAGCCATGGGCCATATCGAAGGAATCAGGGAAGAGGTCAGAAAAACACAAATCCCAAGACCTTTTTATCCTTTCCGACGTGTCGTAACAAGAGGAACCAGAAGCTAGCATAGGGACGACACACTTGTTTAGGTTAAGACTCTGCACTGTCTGGAAAGCGTAGGTTTTTGTGTTTCGTTTTTTTTAACAGAGAGGAATTATTACAACAGAATTGCAGAAATCTGTGTGTGTGTGTGTGTGTGTGTGAGAGAGAGAAAGGAGGGGGAATGGCAGGAAAAGCCATTGTGTGTTTTCGTTATTATATTTCAGTCTTTTTCCTTTTCTTAACCGTTTAAAAGAGGGCATAGTGGGCAACCTAGCTTCTCTGTTTTTAGGAGAGAGAATGAAAGAGGGAGGGAGGAGAAGGACAGATAAGTCAGGGGTTTAATGTCTCTCGGGCTCCCTAGTAGAGGGGTGGCAATAATTACAAGCGTCACACAAAAAGGATATATAGTATAATTCAGATGCTGTGCATGGGCTCTCTCTCTCTCTCTCTCTCTTTCTCTAGCTCTCCCTTATCCTTTCCCTTCCTTTCTCTCTCTCTTTCTCTCTCTGTGCTCTGGCTTTCACCATCACAAAACAAAGACAGCAGGCAAGGTCTTTGCCATCTCACTCACTCTTCAAAAACTCATGGATAGGCTATTCAGGGCTAATCCTTTTGCGGACAATGATTTTGATGGCAGTTGACTCATTTCTAGGAAGTCATATTGTTTCACTATTTGTTGTCTGTCTTGCCTTTTGTGTTTCGCCTAGTCATGAAACACTTTAACATGTAGCGTTTAGTATCTCTCGTCCATGTTCAAGCAGTGTAAAAACGATGTCGCGTCGAGTATGTATGTCTTATTATAGGCTCTGAACAGATTTGTGTGCTTGTTGGGCTGCTGTAAGGATATTCGCTGTGTTACAGACTGAGTTGTGCATATGTTTGCGGTGTGGTTTGGCTGGAGGTTGGCATTGTCTCAATTCTTTAAGGCTTTTCGCAAGCCTACAGAAAGATACAGACAGGCGCAGTAGTCTGTTTATTTGTACCTGATTTGAAATAAAAGAATAAACTGCCCGTCGTTTCTGAAGGACACAGACTAGAGTGTGATGATTGTTTTTATCACCTTATACGTGCATTTTTTTTGCACGTTTACTTTTAGTTTAGATATATGGACATTGTGTTGAATGATATGTTTTTGATTAAGAAAATATAATCTTAACTGATGCAGTTTTTCGAATTATAATTTGCTCCTAAATTAATTAAATTAAATAAATACTATTTACTTTTATTACAATTCATTTATTGACATATATAACTGTTTTACTACTATTATTATTATTATTATTATCTCTGTTGTTCTTGCTATTTTTTTTATTCTTTTAGTTTAATTGTAGTTTTGCAGGATTTTTATGCTGTTCATTTGATACCGTCGCCAGTGAAATTGCTGGTTCAGCAGTAGATTTGCTATATTTGCTTTCTTTCTCTTTCTCTTTTTTTCTCCTGTGTCTTGACTTCTAGTCACTTCCTCTCACAACAACAATTGTACATATTGCCAAGTGTACTCATTCTGGTCATCTGTGGTGCATGAATGGAGATACTCAGTGACGAGACGGCGTGCCGTACGAGTGTGTATGGATCTCGTTGTGGAGATATAGGGCAGGGGGAGACTGTGCTTTCCTCTTTACCCCTCCCTATTCTCTCTCTCCTCTCTCTCTCTCTCTCTTGCTGGCACCCTTAGGGAAAGCCTCAGTGATGTCCTCAGTGGAATAGGGCCCTCTTTGGGTCAACATCAATGGCAGGCCGCCTACTGCATGATAATAACAGGAATATTAAATGTTTATACATTTTATACACATTTATTTTGTAATAACTATTAAATGCACATTATACATTATATTTGTCTTATACTGGCTCATATCTTATTTTTCACAATACAGATATCACAGTTCATAATAATCAGCATCAAATACACTGATATTTTAAAAAAGCTTACACTTGTGTGTGTGTGTGTGTATTAGAAAAAAGGTATATATATATATATTGCATTGTAGTAACAAAAACACACCAGTTAGAGATGGTCCAATGTGAAGGTTAAAGCGGTGTAGGTGTGTGTGTGTGTGTGGAGAGGAGCCGATCTCTGTCACGAGTTTTCCATTAATCCAGTCGTGCCGAAGAGGCGCGCAGAGAAAGCCCAGCCACCTCCATTTGCTGTAGGGCTTGGATTGTGTGTGTGTAAATTAGGTTAGCAGGAGCACTGGGTCTGATTACACATGATGGTTTTGAATATGCAAGCCTGTGCAGTCAGGACCAGTTCTTCCAGTCGTCCCATAATGAGGGGGAGGACAATGGCGTACGTGTCAGTGCTATCATTAAACCACGGACTGGGGGTAGGCCGAGCGTGGGTGGGGAGGATGGTCTATGTGTGTGTGTGTGTGTGTGTGTGGAGGGGGTTCAGGGATAGTTAGGTACGCTATACCTGTGTAAACTCAGCTTTTACCACAAGCTCAGCTCAAACCACGGTTTCACCTTTCAGACGGTTGCACTGACTGTCTGCATGTTTCTTTCTGCTTCCTCTTTTCCCCCCTCCTCTTCTTTTGCTGTTTTCTTTTATTTGTTCCCAGTGAAGTTGGCAGAAATCTCTGTGGCTTGCTGTTTCACAATATGTTGTCATGTTAACTGTCTCCAAATCATTGCGGTGGAGATTTATGCTAGAGAAAATATGTGCGTGTACACGTGATCGTCCTATTTTTTTAATAATCATTTTTTTCCAAACTATTTTTTTCCCTGCTGTTTTTAGAATCATTTCCGCTCTACATACATACACATGTGCTATAATTTAACGACCACATGCTAAATAAAGTGTTTTTATTTTTGCTTCAAAAGGAAAAAATGTCTGATAGAAAACAGAAGGAGAGAAGCAGAAGCCTTCACCTGATCTAGTGGATCCTGTGCTGTTTATAGACAGGGCCAGCCCTGAAAAGATCATCTATATATATGTGTGTGTGTGTGTGTGTGGAACGGCGACAGGAATTCCTCTTTTATTGCGAGAAGCTGCTTTTGCACATTTTCCGTTGGTCAGGGAATATTTTGTGACACAGACGTAGCCCTCAGCGTTTGTCATTCACAGCTAATGTCATGAGGACGCACAATGCCTGCATTTCACTAACTCATGTGAAGCGAAATAGCTAATTTATGAAAAAAAAAAAAAAAAAAAAACCCAGACAAAAGGTTGGTGCCATTTTTGTGTATGCACTGTCAAACTGTCAAATAGTAACTGAAGAAATGGAATTGATATTTGCATAAATATATAATATGATCCAAAAGCAGATGCTATCTCAGGGTGTTTTTGCTGTGGTACGCCCCCATGTGTGTCGTGCGTGTTTGTGAGGGTAAATTCTAGCCTACTAGCTTGTCTGCACAGGCGGCAGCGTTATGGAGGCTGTGGGTAATAACAGTGCAGCCGGCCACTGGAGCCGAGGCTAGTTTCAAAAGACAGCTCTCCGAAGCAGAGATGGACCTGCTCTCCCCCCCCTCCTTTTCGTTGCACCCCGGAGCCCAGCGTCCGGCCCTCTGCGCTGGCGCTTATCATCACAAAGAGGCAGAATGCATAAAACATGGAGGACACACAGACACTGGCAGCCCAGGTCGCCTTTCTCTCCATGCAGAAACAAAGCGTGAGGTCCTGTGGCCTGTGACTTTGACCCGATCCTTGGCTTCTCTCCCTCTCTTTCACTCTCTCATTTTTTTCGATCACTTTCTCAAGGGTGCACACTTATTTTTGTACAGAAGCATGCATGCGAAGGCCTTAAAAGTGTCATTTTCAAATGAAAAGTCCTTTTTATACAAATTATAAAGAATGATGTTATTATGAAACCTATTTATAGACGAAAAATGTTAGATAAATATAACCCCAAAAATAACATATTATTCAAAGAATAATTCTATATTCTTAAATTATTATAATTATCAATTGTTATAAAAATAAAAAATGGAAATAGTAAATACAGTATAATTTACAATTCTTAATTCTTATTTGATTATATATGTATATTTATATATATATAAAGGACAGAGTATGCTGTAAAATTGTAATATTAGAAAACTCTTTGAAAGGCTATTTTTATATGATAGTAGTATGATTTGTCGATAGTGCTTGTGTGAGGAGCAGACTTGTGCGGTGGTGGAGGCCCTGAGAGCCTCTGCAGATGTCATTTTTCCAGCGCATTTTACGCTTAGCACGGCATGTGATACAGCCAGTGTTAGCCTCGGCTAGATTAGCACCATGACATGAAAACAGACCTGGATTGAGTGTGTGTGTGTGTGTGTGTGTATCGGTCGAGGAGTGTCGCTGTGTTATGCTCCCTCTCTGTTGATTTCTGGCTGTGTTTTTTTTGTCATTTGTTGCATTACTGCTGCATTTATGTGCATTTATTCAGCTACTTTATATGTTGTAATTTTTGCATTTAAATGCAGCACTATTTCTAGCACATTTCAAGACTGATACATTATTGCACATTTTATTTAACATTTTAAAATTGCATTTTTTTTCCTTTTAGGCTGCGCATTGCTCAGCACTGGTGCCGTAAATAGATTTTCAAGAAACGTGCAGCACATTTTTTTCCAGAGTGACAAATCGGCGAGCACGCTTGGATCATTTGCAACTGAGTGCCGTGCTGCATGCGCTGTCAGTAAAGCGGGCCGTTTCTGTGCATGTGAGTGAGTGATCGACAGCACGCGTGCGTGTGTGTGTGTAGTGTGTGAGGGCTGCAGGAATGCTGAGTGGGGACGGGTGAAGCCCGACAGGCCGATGGCACTTCCTCTCTGTGTACGGCACAGCTTATCCTCCTCAGGATTAAAGACAGCAGAAAAGAAAAGAGCGATGGCAGGAGCCCCCCTCTCTCTATCTCTCTCCCTCTCTCTCGCTCGCCCTCCTCTCTCCCTTTTTCCGTGTTTGGAGAAGGGGAAAAAAACCTCAAACAAAAAGCGTGATTCATTTGCAAATGTGCAGCAGCCCATACGGGTCCCCCATGGTGCACTGGGAGAGGAGGAGCGGCGAGAGCGAGAATGAGAGGAAATAAAGGTATAGTAGAGTCGTTCGATTCTGTCTTTGTGGCGTTGAGGCCTAGCGGTACTTGTCGGGCCGGTCGGACTCTTGAATCCATTAGTTTGGTCTGAAACGGAGCGGCTATTACAAATTGTGCCGTGTGTAGTTGAGTGTTTACGTGTGTGTTTTCTGCACGTGTGAGAGGAGTGCTTGTGGTTTCCATGTTGCGTGAGTGTGTGTGTTTAGCACTGAAGGGGTTAAGAGGCAAAGAGATACCCCTTTGTCTCTGCGGCCCTCTTTGTCATTGTTGTGCTGGAATTGAGCTCGCTGCACCTCACTTGACCACAGCAAAGCAATAAAATGGCCCCTAAGTGCTACGGGCTCCGTGTCCCTCTAACAGCACCTCTCCTTTGGGCTTTCACTTCTCTCTCTCTCTCTCTCTCTCTCTCTCACACACACACACACATGTGGAGAATTTAATACCATATATATTACACCTGTTACTTGACAGAAAAGGCAATTGTTATTTATTTTACATTTTATTCTCAAAATATAAACTTCATTAAAATTTTTAACTGTTGTTCCAAGCTATTTACTAAATATAATTATTGACTTATTATTCATTATATATATATATATATGTGTGTATGTATATGTTTTCCAATTGTATTTTTTTTGTATGATTATTGTGTGTGCATAACACACACACATTTATATATATATATGTATAAAATCTGTATTATAATTAATTAAACTTATAATTATAATTTAATTCTCACATATTTATGATGTTATTGTACCAATATCAGCAGCACAAGCGACCCTAATTGATTGGCTGTTCTAGTTTGACATGTTTTATGTAAAAACATAATTAAATGTGATACTGTGGTTGTGTGACTGCATTATACACAACCACAGTATCACCTTTGTCTATGTTTGTGTGTGTGTGTGTGTGTGTGTGTGTGTGAGGATCAAGGCCTGTGTCTGGTAGAGTGTGTAGACAGATCACATCCATCTCCGATGGCAGCCATTTTGGTGCCATTTCAAATATGTCTATGAGGAAATAAATTTAGGATTCAGTTCTGCTTTATTTTACATAATGCATCTTCTACGCACCCATAGTCCCAGACTGACAATGTAATATTTAAAAATGATTTTAAGCTGCGCTGTTATATGCAAATGTATATTTGTACAATTTATTCAATCTGTTATTTTGTTCAACATCACGGAGTAAAACACTTTTAATTTAGTGCTTTTACATTATTTTAGCAGTTTATTTACAAGCTATAAATAAGCTGTACCAGCTTTTTTTTTTTTTTATAAAAGAACAATATGACAGCAGTGCACAAATATCAGTGTCTGTGTCTCGGCGCTCAGAATAAGTAGTGTTGTTTTCAATAGTAATGATGATTGTTTACTTTGCCAAATTCTTTTCCTCCCAGACATTATAATTAAATGTTGGGCGGAAAAAAAGCCGTCTCTTCTTGTCGCCTTCCTATCACATAGGTATTTAATGAGACATGAGAGGTGTGGTGTGATTGGTTTATTGGCACGAGGAGTCCTGTGAGAGGTCAGCTCATTGGTTGAGGTGTTTAATTGGTACTGTTGGACACCCCTCCACCCCCCTCTTGGGTGTAACTTGTTTTTGTCAGGTGCACTGCGCTCTCTATTAAGTGTTACATAGGACCACAATTAAATCAGGCCCGAGTGAAGTTGTACTATTGCTGTCTGTCCGTCTGAGGACGGGGTGTCTGGATACTCATCCATTACCCACACCTGCTCGCACACAACCTTTTTTACTCATTTTGTGTGTTTCTGTTGAACGAACCTTCTGCCTGAGACTGTTACATATTCCAGCCTGTCCTTATTGTAATTTAGGGGTCTGGATGAGTGGGCTTGGGGTGCGATCGTGTCACTGGGGATTGCTGAAGGCCAGACAGCCACAATAGATCGGTGACCCCCACACCGTGACGTCACACGTGCTGTCTGCCATGCTGTCATATGTCAGCCAGAGACCGACCTTTTGTGATACACAACCAATTTCAAGTACTATATTCAAATTTCAATGACAACATTGACTTTCTGAATGTGCGTTGTGTTATTATATGTGCACGCAATAAAAATGCACACAAGCGTTTGCTATAACATTACTAAAGTAACAGTTTAGCAAAATTGAATAACTGCTTATAATACTAATGCTATTTTTGAATAAATAATAATAATTAAAACAGGTGCTCCGTTTTTCTTTTTTTTTTATTTAAAGCTGTCTAAACTAACCGGACGGCAAATAAGTGAGAGAGTGGGAGAGAGAACGAGAAAGGAGTGTAGGGGGGTCAGGCAGAGGTGAAAGACAGGCTTGGCGCTCACATGAAACATTTATGGATCAGTTACTTTGTCAAGTGCCAGTCTTTTGTTCCTTTTTTCCTGTCCTCCTTTTTTTTTGATGAGTTTGTAATAGCACACATAAGCCAGATTCTCTCCCCCTTTTTTTTTCTCTTAATGTAGTTTGACCTGACGGCTGTGTTTAAAGGTAGACTGGATGATACTACTGGAGGATTGTGATGACTTGTGGTTGCTGAGAATACAAATCGAAAGCTAATTTGTTCAGTGCCACGTAAATATTAATATCTGAAGCTGGTAATGACAGACGTGCTGTCAGGGAATATGACACTCGTGTGACAGGGCGTCAGAATTTGTCAGAAGTCCAAATCACATACAGTATATGGAACTGAGTCATGTTGCATGTAAAAATATCCGCTTAGCCTGCTGAGTTTAAGATTGGCTTCCTCATATAAAAAAGAAGAAATGTTCATGAGATCTATTTAATATGATCAGGGTTTCCTGGTCCTCAGATATTTCTTCTAAAAAGAAAAGTTTTTCTCTAAAATTAGAGAAAAGATGTCACACGCAACACCAAGATACCAGTGTCTGCAATTAAAGCTTAAATTTTACCAACTCGAACATTTCTCATAGAATTCATCCCGGAATAAATGGTTACCGTGTCAACAGTTGTCTATAATTCTATCTTTCCCAAAGAATTTTAGCAGAAGTGTCTGAGCAAAAGTTGCTTTTTAAATAAAGAAAAACTCTACTGAGAACATCCTTAGCTCTGAAGGAGTGATAAACTTCATCAGGTTAGTTTTAGGCAGAGCTGCTGTTAGGGCCAGCTGTGTGTGTTTTTCTTAGTGTTCTGTAGCTTATCTCCGTTCTGGTGTGGGTAACTCCTGTTGGTGACTTTCATTGTGTTTACAGTGGATGGGATGGAGGGGTGGAAGGAGCACAGACACTCGTTTCATCACTTCCTTCCTCCTCTCCGTTTTTATGAATCGATCTGTCATAACAACTGCGAGAGGCATGGAGGAAACTGAAAAAGAGAGAGAGAGAGGGACGGGGGGGGGGGACTCATGGAAAGGAAAGAATTGTTGCACGTTGTACAGGAAGAGAACAATAGCAGCCATCCCAAGGCTAGATGAGGTGATCACATAGCAGTTTCAGGGAAGAGGTTATGTGTTATTTTTATTTCCCAACTCCATCTGTGGGGCCGAGCGCTCGCAGTATCAGAGGCCGAAACAAAACCCATTAAAACTTCCTGAGAGCACAGTGTGTGCGCTTGCCTGTTTTGTCATGGCTCGAAACGCTCTCGTGACATAAGCGGAGAAACAGGAAGCCTGGCTGCCATCTTTCACAATCTCCTTCGAAACAGGAACCGAGAGCAGGCCAAGCCATGGCCCCTCGCTGCTAGCAGATGGGTGCCAACCTGTTGAAGGCAACGGGCACGGGGGAGGAGAGCCGCCCGCAGAGGGGGCTTGTGTCTGCGGTGGGCCCCCTGGGATCCCTTTCCCTCTCCTGGAGGGTCCGGAGGTGTGGTCACCGTCTGTTATGGGCATGGCTCGTGATGGTGTGTTTAGCACTTGCCAGCAAGAGCATTTATATGCAAATGCTAAACAAGCTAATTACGGCAGATCCCATTGAGTGCGTGCCAGCTCAGAGAGAGGAAGGGAGGTCCTACAAGCTGGGGTGGACTTCCCTACTTGTTTACTCATTGTCTTTCTTTATTAGCCCCTCATTGACACTCCTCCTCAACGTTGAGGGGGGTCTGTTTGCAGGGGCATCTACTTTTTACAGGGAGCTGACTCTATGGCTTGATGAAGTTGAGAATCACAAGGAATCCTAAGCTGGTGGGAAAACCAGGGTGGACAAGTTTATAGTGGTGAGGTTTATTAGTGAAACACGCTAGCTGGTTTGTTGCCTGTCTACGGGTCTACCAACTGGAACACAGCTGATCAAGCATCTAGAGATATCACCGCTGACAGATAGAATGAGGATTATTATTATTATTTATTTTTATCTTGCTAGCAATACTATCTAATTAATATTAGGGTTTATTTGTTCTATGTTTATACAATGTGGCCAATTAGAACCAATCACACATGATTCTGTTGACTTTGAATGCAGTGGCCAATCAGAGGCATTCAGATGAGTCATCGCTGGAACAACAGTCCCTGCATGTGCTTACTGATTTCAGCTCTCTTGCAAATTCTGTCATCATAAACAAAAAAGAAGAAATTATGTATCATAAAGTGTAGATAACTCCCCATGTTTTTTTTTTTTTAAAAGTGCATATACTCACTCTAGACCAGTGTTGGGTAAGTTACTTAAAAAAAGTAATTAATTACTAATTACTAATTACTTCATCAATATTGTATTTAAAATA
>JAUCNO010001819.1:23215334-23234785 GCA_032353835.1 Enteromius viviparus
CGCGTGTGTTCCGTGAACGCGCTCGCGAGTCCTAAACATTTCCAGGTGAGTTCCGTTACAGAACGCGGTTGTCACTCTCTGTACTCAACAACTGTATTCTGCTGCTGTGTGAATGTGGCCAATAAAATGCGATTTTTTTTGTTGTTAACACAATTTTATATAGACTATGAGTAGGTAAAATACTGAAATAAATAAATAAATAAAATGACCTTTTAAATCGTTTAACTGATTGTGTTAACCGGTTAAACTTCTAATCGATCGGTTAACGGTTAAACGGTTAAAATGAGCATCCCTAATCTCATATTTTATTGTTACCGTTTAAATGCATTTTTTCTTTCACATTCCTTTCTCTCCTAATTTATTTTCTTTATATGCTATAATTGTTCAAAGTAAATGTTTTAATATTTTGCAATCAATGCAATAACACTAATAAAAAAAAAAAACCTCTGCAAAAAAAAAACTTTATCACATTTATGTTTTTGTTTATTATTTAAATGAATTTTCTTGATATTCCGATCATGTTCTATTTTTCTTCATCCACATTTCTTTTTCTCCTAATTTTAATTTTTCTGTATTTTCTCGAGGTGATTTTTTTTCATTCTCCTCTCTCTCTCTCTCTCTCTCTCTCTCTCTCTCTCTCTCTCTCTCTCTCTCTCTCTCTCTCTATAGGCTTTTCTCCCCATGCCGTCCTGCATTTTCTTTCTGTGTTGTGTGTTCAGAATCTGTCAGAATTGAGAAAGGCATTCAGGACCCTTAATCCCAATTCCCTCTATCAGGAATGCAAATGTGTGTGTGATTGTGTGACCCTCCAGGACCTGGCAACATCTGCAGGGCTCAACAATAAGGGTGGCCCGCTGGCCTGCAGTCGGTGTGAGAGCGAATTCGGGTCAGATGATGGAACTGTCACTTGCCCTATCGGGTCATGACATCACTATGTTTTTATCCTTGAAAACATAAGCATATGGTTTCCGTCATTTTTTTTCTTTTTCTCTTCTTTTTTTTGGAATGTTGTTATGGATTATGCTTGTTAAACCAACGTGACGTTATCCAGCTGGCAAACAAGTTTTGTTGAAATCGTATCTGTATGAATTGCGTTAAGATTATAAGCTAACCAGTTAAAACTATAGTTGTTGTTTTTTTGCGAGGCCAAAAATCTGAACTACTAGCTTCATCAGGTCGAAAAAACAAATCTTATTGTTGATCCTTGATCTGCATGAGAAGCCCCCCTCACTCTCACACTCTCTGTGAATTCATTGTTTCTCTTCACGGCACCATTAACCCTGTGCTGCATGGCCAGGCTCCCAACCCGGCCCCTTTCAGAGGCCATGTCTCCACACCACGTCTGTCCATCTGGACACTAGACATAACACACTGTTGACTTTCCCTCAGCAGTGTGTGTATGTGGCTTTTGGGTGGGGGAGGCCTGGGTGAGGCCTTCTGTCAGGCCTGTGGTTGATACTCATCTGGCTGGTAGCAACTGAAGGATTCTTCCCCCCTGTTTTACCCACTTCACGCGTCTAGGCGGAGCCTGTCCATGTATAGGAGTAAATCTGTGCTGCCGGCCAATAAAACGCAGTTATTAGATTTGCACCCGCCCCTCTCTGACAGGTATCAGAGGAGAGAGAAGTGATTGTTTGGATTGTCTCTGTTTTCGAAATGATAAATTAATGGTAAAGCGCAACTGACAAAGTGAATCTGCGTCAAAGCCAAGTGGCGCTGATTGAATTACAGTTTCAGAGACCTAAACTCTGGCCACATTCCTGCATTGACTCGCAAGCCGCAGCGTTGGCTTCTACAAACACATGCACACAAAGGCTTTATCTATCTGTAGGGTGAATTCAGGTGAAGTGGGCCACAGTTTCACATCGTCATAACTGTTTCAATGTGGCCAATGTACTGTTTATCATTGATGCCCAGTAAGAAATCTAATGTGTGTGTATTTATGCATTTATATCATATTGTGTTATATATATTAAAAGTAAAATAACTTAAAATAAAATAAAATAATGAAAAAATGACAGTTGCATGTGACCCTGGACCACAAAATCAGTCATAAGTGAAATGCATATATCTGATTATATCTGAAAGCTGAATAAAAAAGCTTTATATTGATGTATGGTTTGTCAGACAATATTAAAAAATCTAAAATAAAAAAAATATTGAGGAAAGCTCCTTTAAAGTTGTCCAAATTAAGTTCTTACCAATGCATATCACTAATAAATTAAAAAATATCTTCATGAAACTTAATGTTTTTTAAGCATAAAAGAAAAACTGATAATTTTGACCTATGTAGGCCTTTCATCTAGATTCTATTTTTAATATATTTATACAATTTACATCTATTTATCTAGCATCAAAAATCACAATCTTTATTTATTTATTTGTATGTTGTTTGTAATTTTTGTACTCTATCTGTATCTCTTTTATCGTTTCTCTTGACCTTACAAACTTGCTGTGATTGCTAGTTTCCCGATTTGTAAAGTAGCACACTTTGTGGTGTGCGAGCAAGCACATGGTCACACACGGCCACACACCCCTCGCATTCAGCGAATGGTGGACAGCGGGGGAGTGGGTGTGCGTGTATGGATCCCCCTGCAGTCACACACTGTCTTCCTCACAGCATTTATGTTAGAACAGCGGTGCCGGCCATTGTTATCAAAGGCGCGATTAATCATTACATTTGTGCAAAGCAGGGGCGCTGTTGCCATGGGGACCCAAATGATCTGCACTGCTTTGCATATCAACAGAAAAGTTTACAATCGTGGCAGAGCAAGGGCGAGGCCTCAACTGAAACCTGCCAACCTGCCTCGGTCCTGCTCTCTCTCTCTCTCCTAGTGGATGTACAAATAGCTCTTCAACAAAGCCTTCCGCAAGCTAATCAAGATGGCTCCTAATGAGCACACAGGGAAAAAAAAAAGTGCGTTAACAACTCGGGGAAATCTCATTCCCATTGATTCCACTCTGTTTAATATCAAATGCGTCCGCTGATAAACTTCGCAGCGAGAGAAGTGAAACTTTTCACCTTTTTCCCCCCACGACTTCCACCGATCAGGCCTTGTTATGACATCATGCGATGCTTAACCGCTTGAGTAATCTGCAGGACAGAAGAGGAAGTGAAAGCGAGAGAGACTTGGCAGCGCTTGAGGAGAGGTTTGAGGGTTATTCAGCGTCTGAGGGTGTTTGCTGTCTGCTGAGAGCTCAGGAATGTTCTTTGTAATGGGCTCAGACCTCAAGCCCTGACCTGCCCGAGCTAAAGAGCTTCCAGTGACCCCCGAAACACTCAGAAGGACTTGACAGCGTAGCTATAACACGCCGTTCGTGCTGAGTGCTCCGTTTTCAGTCAAAACACAATGCGACCGCATTCAAACCATCCATATTTTTTCATTTTCTGAGTCGGACACATATTCATCCTGTTTGTTTAGTCATTTCAAGCAAACTGTGCTAGCTGGTTTTGCTGGAATGAGCTCTTGGCAGCCAAATGGGATTTGTATATGTAAATATCATTTGGACATGCAGCGAGGAACAAAGTTGGCTAATTATAGCAGCTCTGAGAAACATGAGGGTTAGCTTGGAAACGGGCCCCAGTTTGGCCCTCTTTAATAGAAACTACACTATAGCAAAACAAATCTGGACATCATCGAGGACTGTGGGGTCGTTGCGTACACCATCTTCATCAGGCGTTTTGCGAGAGTGTTGCACAACTTTTAGAGCATAAATCGGTCGTCGTTTACTTAAACACACGCTCGCGACTCAATATTTTGGAAACCAGATTTTGTCCATTCTTCACATTGCATGCCATTCACGTGACAGCTCTGATTACATGTTACCAGTTTATTAACAGTTGGTTAACAGGATTTCTTGGAAGTAGGTGTCAACATGGCTGTTTTGTGTTTGTTCATCTTTAAAGTATGTGCAGCAGGTTCGGAGGCGATAAAACGCACACACACACACACACACACACACACAATCACAGATACTTCAGTCTGTGAGTTTTTTCATGCCCGTAGTACAAGAGGAAGTTTTTCTTCTGTAATTACATGCAGTCCTGACACATGTTTATGCTAGGCTCCGCCAGAGCGAGGCTCACTTCGTGACAAAATAGCACTTAAAATTCCTCCCCAAATCATTTATCAGTGCCTTATTCTTCTCACTCCTTCCATTTCCGGTCACTCGCTGTCAGAAACGTTTGGTGAAAGAAGGTATGGTGTGCTTGTCGTGTGTATAGTGAAATGTACACACCAGCCAGGGTGAGGATGAATGTCATATGTGGCATCTGTTTAATACAACCCGGCATGTGTTTCCTTTCATTTATTTATTTCGCTCTTGAAATAGACGAAGGAAGGAAGAAAAGGATAGAGTGGAAAAAAGATTCTTTGTGTATTTTCTAAACTGCAAATTTCCATACTAATCTATTAATTCATTACTGCATGTTTAGGATTGTGCAGTACGTATACTTTACCAAGTATGCAAATTTATTTAAATCATACAATAACCAGAGGAGCTACTTTGAAACTAATTGTTAGACAACTACTGTGTACTTTTTTCAGGATTCTGTATCCCATAATGCAATGCTTTCAGTAAATGTTCCCAGTAGGATGTAATATAATTTTTTACTATAAAAGTGGGCCATAAAATGTGGATATTTTTGCATTCAATTGATAGTTGATAGAGTTGATCAAACTTAACAAGGTGCTTTTTACTGCAGTTATGTAGGTTAATTTTGTAAATATGTAAAAAAAATCCCCCCCATAATGTGTGAAATTGCTATTTCACAAATGCATTTGTACATGTAGAAATTATTATTAACCCATATTAGTAAATGATTAGTTCATGATAACTAATGCATTACTAGGAATTATATATATATATATATATATATATATGTATGTATATATACCATAACATTTTTATTTAATAAATGGGAACTTCTAGATCTTTTTCACAAAATACCGCATATAGTTTTGCATTGTTTTTACAAACTAGCGTGCATTAACAGATTTACTAATATTCCATTCAGAATATAGCCGTTGCTGGTTCTAGTGCAAAACTTCCCAGAGCTTAAAGGGAGTATTTTAAATGCGTGTCTGTGTTGAATGGGGGTGTGGGCAGTAGTACGGTCACTATCTGCTGTTTTATGTGGAGGAGAAGTCTTTGTGGATGTGTAGCGAGCTGGCAGAGCACAGCACGGTGATATTGAGGTCAGCTGTCCAGAATGATCTCATGTTAAGGAATCGGCAAGTCAGCAGGGTCAGAGCAGAAATGCTATGACGACACTTTCTCCATGCCGATAAGGACTTGCCCTCTTTCCGCTCTTCTCCTGGGAAACGGAGAGAGAGAGTCCCACCGGCACCCTACTCACCAGACTGGAGAAACGGCACAGATCACACAATGTTCGAACATTTACCTCTTTTTTTTAAGTTTTTCTTCGCATTTCCCAAGCACAATCTCTCTCTCTTTTCCAGTTTGTCCCACCACACACAGCCTGTGAAGTTCTAAACAAATATCAAAAATAGCTTAAAATAGCGTTTCCTGGATGTCATGGTGGTGCTAACCGGTGCCTGAACAATCCCTGCCTCTGTTTCCCATGTTGCTCTGACTCTCAGCCCGGCAGACGAACTGAGCTCAGGAATTCGACATACAGGCAACGAGAGCGGATTCCTCCTAAAGAGTTCCGTTTGGAAAGCACAGGATTGTAAACAGATAATGGCTCTCATGCAGAAAGGAACCGGAAGTGGGAGGGATCGGGCCAAGTCGGTGCTGGAGTGTGTGAGTGTATGTTTTGTTTTTCTGCACATGTGACTAGGGTTGTGTAATCTCGAGGTCTTAATTTGGCCATTCGAATGTTCGGATTGGTGTAACAAACGTGATAGAACACTGTAAGGATTCGGCCAAACGCGCACGCACCCTACCCTCAGCCGCCGCTGCTAAAAAGATAGAGCTGGAGCTCTTTGTGATTTTTGAGGGTGTGTAGATGTAAGATGATCAGCTCTGTTGGGGGCAACTTTGCACCGCCTGCAGCTTAAACTTTCCCATCGTTTCGCTTTTCAGTGAAGAAATTCCCCCGGCACGGACACATTCTGCCACACACACTCACACACAAACATATGTCTATAATTTATGGCTGCGAGGTCCTTGATCAATTGATAGCAGCGAATCCTTTGGTAAATAGAGTTTCAGACATATTGCCAATAGACTTGAGCTATTGATTGGAGTGTAAATTAAAAACTTAATCAGGTCCCCGAGATAAGATTTATCTCCGCCCCTAGCAAATTACAAGGCGGGCTCGGAGTCAGGCGAGGCGGCCAGCGGTGCCCTAAGAGAGCGTGCCAGTCCCGGGTATCAGACAGCACTCCCTTCTGCCTGCCTCGCTCAGAAAATCTTTGCACGCTCCCTTCCCGGCCCATTGAGTGCGCTTAGGGTATTTGACATAGTGGATTACATTGTCAAAGTCTTGAGACATCGGGATTGGCTCTAAAAAGATTGCTTGTATTCTTTTAATGGATTGACTTGTTTTGTAATCCTCTTCCCCGTGTTTTCACTCTCCCGCCTCGCTTTGTGATGAAATATGTAAATCATTAAACTTTCGCCTCGTTTCCTCAATAGCCACAATCCCCCCATTGGTCATTTTCACAATAGCATTTCCACGTCCGTTTATGCAGCCTATCATTGTATACATATTCAGCAAGAGCCATATTTTATATGTATTAAGACAATCCCTTCGAATTGCGCATTGATTAGATTATGGATTTTTACAGTAATTGCGAAGGGGAGATTTTCTTTGTCCCAACCTGTCTCCGTTATTAATATTGGGAATGAAAAAGCATCGGAATAGAAGCATGTGATGCTGCTCATGTTTAGGTGCAGAGTTGATGCGGCGATAGAATAACCACCGATTTTGTACGATAATTGCCGTTTACCGTTTTTTTCAAACTTCAGTGGCATTGTGCTCTTCGGATATCTTCCTTTCTCTGTAATTAAAACCAACATTTAGTCTGTGATTAGAGGATGTACTAGACTCCTCTGTGGGATTATACTGCTCTCATTATCTCTCCATCCATTCTGCTTCTCATATTCAGAAAAGACAGGAGGAGGAAGAGGAAGGAGCCTAATTGCTTGATCACCGGACTGAGTCTATAGGTGAACTTTAGAAGGCCTAGAAGAGTAAATCAGTTGCTAGTACCGTTTATAAATGTTCCTCCCCTGAATCAGTATTGCCATTGGTTTTTGTGTAAAAATATCGAAATATTCCTAAAACATTTTTATGAAGGCACTTGTACCAGCAGTAGTCTTCAGGTTAGTTAATACTAAGGTATTGCACTGAACCAGTATACAGTAGTTTTGATGTTCACAAGCTGGTGAAGCTGGTCAGAATGTTAAATTTACATAGTTTACCAAGAAAGCTGTTACTTAAAGCAACCCAAGATAGGAAATAATGCTTAAAACCCAACATGTGCTGTTGGCTAGAGTCACTTGTGATGAGTGAGGTATGCTCACCTAAAGGCCACGTTAACTCCTGTCCTCCCAGGTGAAGGGGCTATTGAAGGTGTAAGTAATAGCCTCTCTGGCCAGATAAGCTGTGGAAAGACTGGTTTAGTTAGGAAAAGTGTAGGGGGATCTTAGCTTGATAAAACCACTCTTTCCCTCTGTAATACCCAACAGCTAAAATCAATACATAGGATAATACTGCCGCTATTCCTTCAGTTGCTTTTGTCTTCCGCCACGCTCTGCCCACATAGACTTTGTGGAAATAAGTGTGTGCGTGAGTAGACGCCTGTGTAGCTGGCAGGGACTGATAGGCTTAATCTACTATATTTTAGATTTACTGATATATTGCTAATTTAGTTCCTCTTGAGGTCATGCATAACTGCATGTTTTTCCCATATCACACTTCACTTTTCTCTAGATGAGAAGCAGCGTGTGAGCCTGTGTTGTGAAGTTACACATGTAGGTCATACGGTGCTAGTGTTACTTCCAAAGGATAAGAAGCAAAAGGGTTTGTGTCTGTTTTCACTCAGGTCAGGTGTATGGGTAAATCTGAGTGTCAGCACCTTGATGTTTCTGAAGTAATTTTGTGGCTCAGGCCTGCTGGACTTCACCATATATGGCCTACTCAAAATAATTTTTACCTCTGGATGTTTGCTGTACTTATGTGGCCTCTTTTAGTTAGAAATGGTGTAAACATTGCAGGTTATTTTACTAAGAGTATTAGGCAGAGCTGTGGCCTAGTGTGTGGTGCTCCTCTTCTTCTCCTCCATATCGTTTCCTGTCTTCTCTACGACAGTAGGATTAGGATTATCAAGGATTAGGTCTCATCTGTACATTTTTCATGAATTTGAGGGACGTATTGCTATTTAAAAAAAAAAGAAGTAGGCCTTACACATTAAAATTATCAAGTTATTTACAATGATAATATAAAAGAATAATATACTATAAAATATTGCTGTCAAACAATTAATCACATCCAAAATAAAGGTTTTTGTTTACATAATATATGTCTGTTTATTATTTATATATAAACACACACACACATGCATGTATATATTTAGGAACAATTAAATAAAATTTATTTATTATATATTTAATATATTTATCTTATAAATTATATTCATATAAATTTAAAAATGTAACTATATACTGTATGCATGTATATAATGTTTTCAGAAAATTAATTTCAGGTGAATTGCAATTAAGCAAAATTGATTATAGTTTAAATTCATGTTAAATGTAAATATTTAAAGTTCAGATGTTGACCCATTAAAATTTTTTAAGATTGTGTTCTGCAAGGAAAGTACAGTAAAAGTATGAAAGTACATTAAAAATCTGAAATATAGTTCTTTTTCACATGCATGCACATTAAAGTTTAATACTAAGACTCAGGGATTTGCTCATTTCCTTAATCCCAAGTACGAATCTTCAGAAGCACTGCTAAAAATGAAAACTGCATATTTTAATTGTAAGACCACAAGTAAAGTGACGCTGTTTTCTATTCCAGGCTTCTCAGCCGTCACACTTCAGCTGTAAAATATTGCCCCAGGTTAGCCTGTGACATCCTCACCCAAAGTGCAGTGTATTAAAAAGCAGTGGGCCCCCAGATCTCAGTATATCACAGAGAGAGAGTCTGTGATAAGGCCTGCCTGCCTGCATGTGGATCAATGAAGGTTACTGACATCATATCACAAAGTGATAGCCAGTGCTTTACCCCCGGCTATTTATCAGCTCACAATCTCCCAGAGAGAGGAGACGGGGATACGAGGGCCTCTCTGCTTTCTCTGTGTTACCCCTTACTCTTTAACACACACCTCAACCGCCCCATCTTTCGCCGTGTCACCTGTCTGTCAACTTCTGAAGTGCTTTAGTGGCAGGCCGCACACATCAATGCTGCTCAGATGCTTTAGCTCTACAATAATCTCACATTCGCGCCTCCTTTCTGTTGTTTTGTTTTTTTTTCCCCTCCATGTCAATACCGTGCTGTGTTTGGACTCAGCAAGCTGTTTCCAAGGGCCTTAATTGGCTATTGAATGCTTTCATTTTTTTTTAATCAAGTATTTTGATCATGGCCACAATGTATCGAGCGTACGTTTGTGTACTATAATTTCCCATCCTGTAATCTTGTGCCTCTTGAAGCTGAGCAAAATGATTTTCGGCGGAGGGAGGGAGACAAACATCTCTGTCCAAGGAATCATTGATGACCTTCACATCTCTACTGACCATTTTTGCCCCTCGTATGTCTCTCTCTTTGTCTCGCTTCCTGTTATTATCCTCAGACTTCTTTGCTTTGTCAAGTTTTCTATGTGTCAGCCTCATTCTGTGTCACTATGCCTCTGCGTAAGTGTGTGTGAGGGAAAGCATGTGTGTGTGTTTGTGGGCGCTTATACTCTCAGGTAGCGTATGAGTTCCATTTATCAGCTGCCCGGGGCACATTGTAGAGGATTTCCCCCAATGGGTTAGTGTGTAACTGCTCTGTCAATACCTGCTTGTCAAGGCAGTGGAGAGCAGAGGGGAAAAGACCCCTCACTCTGTGAACCGAAGCCACTTATTCAGCAGCCAATAGCTATTTACCTCCTGACAGGAAGGGGGAGAGAAGGCCCCAGCTGAGGTAGTCAGACTTTGGCTCTCTTTCTCTCTCTCTCGTTCTCTGTCATTTGCTTCCTCGTCTTGTTTAGTGTGGTTTTAAGCGGACTTATGAAGGATACATAAGCAGTATAACCTAGCTTCGGTGTGTTTTGTTGATCAATAGCTGTGGAAGAACAGATTAGGAGCACGCTCGAGGTGATTGACCTTCCCAATTTAGAGAGTTTCACGCTACTGTAACACTAATGTAACATTTCCACTAGAAAGCCTTCCAAGTGTATTTACTGTGCAGATTTTGGAGGGAAATCGGTGGATTTAAATGCGGTCAATTGTGTTCAGTGTACACCCAAAGTTTGGGAGGAGTTTGTTCATCTAGTCCTGTCAATCACAACACAAATGCTTAGTTCACCGTGACAATTTATCTGCTGGCATCCCTTTACTACTCTAATCCCTACTATTAATCAAGTCCAAAAGGGAACTAACTTGATTAAAGTTTCTTGTTCTGGCACATACTTAACTTTCACCTTTCTATTGAGGAGCAACATTTGTGTCCTGAGAATTTTTATCAATAGAATTGAAGATGTACTTGAGATTAAGGTCGCTTGAGTTTTGAAAAAGCAACAAAATGCCTTCCTTTTGGTGTTTGTTAGGCGTTTGTGGTGCACTAATCTGTAAAGCCCAGTTTCCTCTGTGAAATCGCTATGTTGACAGAGCATCTGGATCGGAGTGAGCTGCTCCGAACACGCTCAGTGTGGAGGTGACCCAGCCCAGGCTGACTTTCATCTGGCGGTCACACCCTGCCTGTAACCCAGCCCCGACCCCCTTCACCCCAGGGCCGCAAACACCTCTCTCCTCTCCTGCCCCATCGCCTGCGCCCCACCATGAATGCCTGTTTTGATGGATATTTCATTTAAGCTGATCTACTTTGATTCAACAAACAAAAGGAGCTTTCTCTGTGATCTGCATTTTTTTCCCTCCTCTTCTTTCCGTCCGCTTTTGTTTTCTTTAAACTTCTCACTCTCTCCCTCTCTTTCTTTGTGGGTTGAGCAGAGCGTTGTGTTCCACGCTGGGCTGTTGGTGGCCTGTTGGGACACGTTTGGTATACCTGAGTCACAGAGCAAATGTTTAACTCGTACAGGTCCACAAAGAGAACGCACACACACACACATGCATACATGCATGCACAGCTGTCCGTATCGGCCTAGCATCAGGCCTCGAGACATATAAAAATCTGTGCATTTTAGCAGGCACGCACATACAAGTTTGACAGAAAACAAAGCAAAATCATACACCCGCACAAACGGCCTTTCAAACATACCACACACGAATCCCCCTCGCTAACCCGGGCGCCTTCCCGTTGCCAAATTGGAAATGTATTTCATGTTTATTAAGTTGAAATGAGACGTTAATTCCGCAAAAAAAAAAGCAGAAGAGTCATGCTAGAGCAGCATCTGAAGATGTCCCGCTGTTAAAGGACAGCTGTCCAAACAAGGAGAGGGGGGAAAAGAACTAGAAAAACACATTATATAAACATTTGACAACAGTTGCTCTGTAATCTGGTATTACTTCCACAAGCGGAGGAGAGACCCGTGGTCCTGGGTTGGGCCGAGCTGAAGGGGGACACCACTGCGGTGGGGTTGAAGCCTGGTGTGCTGAAGAGGTCAGTGGCAGATGAGAGGGAATGAGGATTCAAGGAAACCCCGCTGAGGAGAGCTAATCACGTTTGATGTGCATGTGAACCCAAACAGGTTCGTTTTAACACCGTCCTCATGCGTGAACCGGGCACAGTGACCCACTAATTGACTGCCATGGTTTTCTAGCCTCATAAAGATGTTTTTGTTCTGTATTCCAAAATACACTGCGCCCACATCTGCCTATTTTTATAGAAAGATTACACTTCTCATTCCTCTCTTTCCTTGTGTGTGTTTGTAAGATGATGGTTAGATGGGAGGGGGGGGGGGGGGTTTCCAGCGTAAAACCTCTCTGGAACAGAAAGACGTTTATGTCCTTGGCCTACTAGTGGGTGGCATCCCAGCATTCTCACGTACATTGCAATTATGTGGCAGACTGTGAAGAAAAGAATTGTGCATGTCTTGCTCTGATACATTTATCTGTGACCGAAACAAAATAGTTAGGTACTAGTGGACTAGAAGTCAGCACAAGTCTTGATACTGAGCTATAGAGATTTGTCTATGGCTATTGTGAGTTAACAAAAATATAATACACGTACGGTTT
This sequence comes from Enteromius viviparus, assembly GCA_032353835.1. Classification (NCBI taxonomy): domain Eukaryota; kingdom Metazoa; phylum Chordata; class Actinopteri; order Cypriniformes; family Cyprinidae; genus Enteromius; species Enteromius viviparus. The sequence continues at coordinate 23,227,641 of JAUCNO010001819.1, forward strand.
GCTATCAGGAGATATGAGAATGATAATTACCAATATATGTATATATATATATATATGAAGAGTCATTAAAAAGAGAAATGTTGTCAGCGGTGAGGCATAACAGGCTTTCGTATCAAGAAAAGCGATGAGGAAGGTGATGAGTGGTGGTGAGTTGTACCAGGATAAAGTAGTTAAAAGTGAGTCAGCTGCTTCTTTGGTTCTTATCACAGACATGCAAACATACACAGACTTCCCGTGCCCTGACTGTCATCTCTTTAATATTGTTTTGGAGCTGTTCAGGTGTGGCTACCTTTGGCAGCAAAACCTAGTGCTTAGGGCAATAACAGGCTAGTAGGCAGGCTGCCAGTTCAACTCTGCAAACTTTTTCAGCTACTTTCTGTCTTTCTCTTCCTCTGCTTATGTCTCCCTTTCCCAAAGAGAGGTTGACCTTTATACAAGCCTTGGAACACTTCAGCTGTAACAGACTTCAAACAGAGCTCAAAAGGACTGTGGGAGAAAAGAAAAAGTGTCTGTTAAAACATACTTACAGCCCTTATATTTGCTGCTGTGATTCTGTGGGCATGTAAGTGACTTGGAAAGACAAAAAGTGAGAAAGACACTTCTTCTCTGAGCTGGCCCTAAGTCTTTTTAGGATGCGATCTTCCCACATCAGAGTTCAGAGAGTAGAGGTCACGTCTGGAATCACTCTCCATGCTTCATCTCTTGCTCACTTCTAACCCTTGTAAGTCAGACGCTCTCCACAGAAATGCTGCGGTGAAGGTATGAGGTTAAAGCAGCCAGACAGTCTATCGTGCAAACAAATAGATAGCTGAGTGCATTTTGGGTCAGCTCTGGTAAATCTGAGGACATTTTGTCACGGAACGGGGCTGTTGGAAAAAGTTAAGATGAGCACAGCTGAACATAGCAATTTGGCTGCTCAGCACTGATTCATTAGTGACTCATGTGCTTGATGCCAGTATTCCTGGCTGTTTTTAAAAATAAACCTCCCCATTTCTCAACCTCATCTCGCTGAACTCTACATAATACATGAATTTATTAATTCACTCACCACAGCTTGCCTTGCTCAATCATTACTCCGTCCCAGAGTTGAGGAGCCCCAGAGGACTAGAACAGCGCCTGCTTTCCCTCAGGTTCCTGTCAACCGTTCAGAAACCTACGGAGATAGCAGAAAAGAGCGAGACGGGTTGAGTTGCTACAGAGGCCTTGCTTAAGCTACAACCTTATTTTCACCTTGCTGCCATTAGAAGATCCGTGTAATAAATGGGTTTTGGTCAGGGGTTCAACTTAGTGTTCAGATGGGGCTCATGCAGGAAATTTGTTCGAATCCTGCGTTTCCGATTCAGTTGTGCATCTTTTCCTATTGTTTCCTTCCAATGCCTTTTAATTGAAAGCGATGAGAACAGTAGCTATTTAAAATTTAATGTGAAAAATGGAAAAATTGGAAAAATTAGTGGATTATCTAATTGTGTTCCCAGACAAAATCCTGCAGTGACAACTTTCCCAATTTTCAAAAATATTTTTTATTTTAAACCTTTAAAAAAAGGTTCTAAAAACTAGGGCTAGGCAATAAATCTAAACATTTGATTGACATGTACATTTTGCTGTTAATGTCTATCACCCGCTTTCAGATGGAGCAGCGTTTACTACACAGAACCGTAGTTCACTATGCAAAAAACGCAGGTCGTATTTGTAGTTTCTGCAGGAAACCTTGCTTTACTGGAAGACACTCGGAGACTTATTGCAGCTTTTGCCTCATCTCTAGTGCAATCGATTTATCACCCAGCCCTACTAAAGACTATTCCTTTGTGATCAAGGCCATTCTGTCCATAGACTCTTTTATTAACCTTGGTTTGTATACATACTCAACGTGCTTGTGTATTTTATTATTAGCGTGGTCATGTGGATGTTTTTGTTTGCACGGTAGTACAACAGTAATTAGAAGCTATAGGGACCGAGTCTTTTTATTTGCTGGCTGCTGGGGCTAAGCTGTCATTATGAAAATGGCCGTCATTCCCCTGCTGATACCTTTCTTCAGCTTTTGTGTGGAGATCTGTGCTTTAATTACAGGTCTGAGAGTGATGTCACTGCTGTGGCGTCTCCTGCCATTCACCCGGCGCCTCCCCGTTCCCCCCATACACGTGTGCTTAAACACACACCTGCCCCAGCTGCCCTCCATACCTACCTCCATCTCACCCCTGAGTCCTCCTCAGCCACACCGGTGCTCGGATCTAAACAACTCCCACCTAACCCCAACCCCCACCCGCAATTGTTCAAAGATGGCTTGATTATTTGTTCTGTGAATGCGGTTATTTAACTTTCGTCCTCAAGCGGAAGATAAGAAGCCCTACAACTGTTGTAACAAGAATGAACTTGTGCCAGAACGGAAAGAAGTTGGTATGTACGCACTTGTGAGCGAGTGCCTCTCTCTATTTTTTCTTTTTGACACGGATGTACAACTAACATATGAGTTTTAAATGTATGGGAGTATGCAGCGGATGTGTCTCTGAGTGAGTTGGATTCCTCAAGACATTATTGGCGGGAAGAGAACAAGAAATGGAGACACGGCACTGAGTGAGAGAACGTTTCAATGGTGGAACACAGAAGCAGGATAAAAGCATGTTCAAAGCAAATCAGTGTGGACGTCATGGATCAGCACTACACCTGACCTAGTGAATGCATTACCTAAAAGGCCGCGAAAACCGCCTGGAGACCATGGAGCTCTTATCTTAGTTGTTAGATGATTCTGCTAAAAAAAAAAAGGAGAAGGATCCATCATGAAGTCTAAGAGCCCTGCAGAAAAACAGGATTGAAGGCTTTCTCTCTGCTTTTTGTATTTGAGGAGAGAGCAAGGGGAAAGAATGGTAGGTAATGTTATCTTGTTCACAGTTACAAGAATCCTGCTCAGAGAATTCTATGGGGTTTCGAGTTTCTAATATGTATATAAAGTTTCTCTGGCACAATGGAGCTTTTGTGGAGTGCAAAATGACCCCCCCCCCCTTGCCTCTCTCCCTTCGTTAAAAAAATGCATTCATATGCTAGCAGAGCTACGAGTGCGGACTCAAGTTTCTGCTATCTTTATGTGTTGTGTCGTCACGGAGCCCCCGCGGGCTGAAATGTGCATCTCATTCACCAGCTCCGGCGCTCTGCCAGCACTGCCAGTGCTCCTTCCAGACATGGATTAGGGAGAAAATCTGGGAAAAACAACAGGTTCCTGACAAAAAAATATATATATAGCTGAAATGACAGTCAAGTCAAAGAGAAAGACAGTGAAAGAACGAGAATGAGAGAGAGAGAGAGAGAGAGAGAAGGCAGACGATAATTACAGAGCTTTTTGTTTTCAGGGCCACTTTTAGCTGGCTACTTAAGTGCCTGATCCCAAATATATGCCTTGTAATTATAGTAGTGGGCCCCATTAGGGCAGAGGTCTTTGGGGGGATTATGCTTTGTATGTGTATGCGTAGTGAACTAAGAGATGGCACAGTTGCATACCATATCCTTGTCCTTGATTAGCTGTAGATGCTTGGGTCAAGTCCCCAGTTTGAGGAAAGCACAGTGTTTGTATCCTGCTTTCTGGTCTGTTACTACTGTGAGCGCTCACTACTAGCTTTTCTCCCAGCTCTTTCTTTCCCTGTGTGCTGATGCAAGGAGATGCATGGTGATTATGACAGGCTGTCTCAGTGATGACGGCCCAGTGTGGCGTGTGTCATGTCAAGTTGACTGGGACTTTTTGGTGGGGTGTCCATAGAGGCCCAAGCGGTAGGACCAACTTCAGTGCTGGGTATCATTAGACCGAAGGAGACAGAGCCAGACCTCACTTACAGGGGAATTTTCAAGCTATGGCACCCGGCCAGATCCTCCCATTGTCTTAGCCCTTGTAGATTAGCACGGTGACACACAAACACAAGCTTAGGCGAACAAATGGCATGAAGCCGTGCCTTGAGACTGAACAGTGGAGAAGACGAGAAGGTGATGTGCATAGCTGTGCCTGTGTGTGTGTGTATGTGTGCTTGTAGGTACATCAAGCCAACCTGAGAGCAAAAGAGGGAGATCTGCCTCTTTAAGCTGTTAGCTTTCCTAATAGATTCTTAAGCACTGGCTTTAGTGCATGTTAAACCAGGATTACCCAATCAATTATGGTCAGTACAAACAAGGATTACTTAAAACACTACATTTTTCTTGTGCAGAGGGTAAAAACGGGGCAAATGAAGGTAGCAGCACCAGTGGTGATAAGACAAGGAACTCATCCAGGTCAGCGTGACCCTAAGCATAAGGGACGTTTCTTGTCAGAGGGTTGCCAGGAAAAGAACATTGCTTGGCCTCTTCTGGGTCTGCACTTTGTTGATGCAATCTTGTAGGTAAAAAGAGTGCACTAATGAGCATGCTTCTGTGCCTTAAAATATCCAAAAGCACACTCTCTTGTTGATGTAAGATATGCACACGTCAGGTGTGCATCAAGTATTTTCTGTATGCTTGTTGTTTGCAGCAAGACCCCGATTGCAGTTAGTTGGTGCTGTTGAGTCTCTCTCTTGGGCTGTTTATTTGCACAGGTCGGGTTTTTCATTTGAGCAACAATGTATGCTTCTGTAGTGACTTTGCATTTTGTCAATGCGATGCAATTTTAGTCTGGCCACGTTGAAGGCGTTATGCAGGGTTATGTGTTAGAACAATAACATGAATGAATCGCATATTTCTTTAGCTGACGTTTGTATGTACATGTGTGTGTGTTCTGGCTGTGACCTTCCTGAAACCTGATGCAGAGGGTGTACGTGCTGATACATCCCCATCTCTGCAAATATACAGAAAGGGCATAACACTGTGTCTGTTTACTTATTTTAATCTCAATTAGCAGTCAGAGTCTTGCTGCACAATGTGAAGCAAGTATAGACACATTCTTGCCAAACCAGCTCTGTGCGTATGTGTGTGCTTCGGCGAGCTTGTGTGTATGTGTTTAATTGAGCTCACCTCTCAGTGAACCAGTACATACTCGGTGCATGTTGTAAGCACATGATGGTTGGAGCTTGCCCACACTGCCTGTTCATTTTCCTTCGTTCCCTCACTTTTCTCTGACTCACTTTTTTCCGTGACACCTTGACTGCCTGTTGTGTCATTCCGTGAGTTTCTTTGATGGAGTATTTTACTCAGGCTTGCGGTGCGAGTTCTCCCTTTTAGACGATACACAGAGCCTTTGGAAATAGCTTGTATGTCATCTTAACCTTCGAGTGAGGGGTCAGCCCCTGTTGAAAAGAGTGCTCAAGGCGAATGAGAGCAGGAGAATCCCTCTGGATGTCTTTTATAAACCATTTTCCCCTTTACATTCCTGCACCATCCCTCTTTGCTCCCATCTCGGTCCGGGTGGCGAGTGAATGGTGACTGTAAACCTTCTCTACCCTTCCTTCTGGCAGGGTGACTGTGGTAGGAAATAAGAGTGGCCTAATCAGGCCTAATAAGAATGTGTTAGTGACGGGGGGTGCTGTTGAAAGGGTTTGAGTCCTCTGTGGAGACACAAATAGACAGAAGACATGGCGGGTATTGAGTTACTATGTCTGGGCTGAACTAGAAGAGCTCTTAGTGTCTCCTACATAATGTACTAACACAAGGCATGACTTTACTTCAAGTTATTATAGCTAGTGTCAGTGGTACACAAGAATGCGGCTGCATGTGCTTTTGTTACATGGGTTAACAAGTGTGAACTGCATTGTGTGCATTTTTAAATAAAAAAAAATGCATAGCGCCATTGACCCAGGTCTGTTGCCGGTGATATAGTGCAATGCGTGTTTTGTCGGCTTTAAACGTGCGACACTTGTAATTCAGCTTTTCTTTGTCACTGTAGCAACATTTGTCTTTGATATTGTCTGTTGCGCATCTGTATGTTTTCTAGCGTGAGAATATGATCCCATCTTTATCACATCTGTGTCATCAGCTGTGGGAGCCCTCGGGCTAACTCCCACCTCCGAGCGAGCTGAGAGACAGGGAAAACACAACACAAAAAATGTGACTGTTTTACCCCCTTCAGAAATGAATCCTACTTAATTAAGAAGCAATGAAGAATCCACAGATAGCATTCTGTAATTAGCTTAAGCAGGGGCTGCTGTAACCAGATCCACTGCATTAATGACAACATAAGGCCCTGTGAAAAGCATCATTGTTCTCCGGATAATTGTCCTTTTAGTTAACGGAGGGCAGGGGAAAGGCTCTCCTTGTTAGAGGATCTTGGCTGGGGCTGTCGACAGCCAGGGGCACAGATAAGAATGGGTACCCAGGGATGGGGCTGGCACTGGCCCTGTGCCCACTCGTGACAAGCCCACTTGTGCCCTCTGCCGAAATCCGGATGGCATGTATAGGAATTAGGCTTCCCCTGGGTGTGAAGGGGGGCACGTGTTAATGACATGCCCCTGAAGGCTAATGAATGAAGAGAGATCAATAAAATAAGGCAGATGTATGCAAACAGCATGCTGATTATGCTGCCTAATGACGCCTGCTGGAGCAGAGCTCAGACGGGAGGGATGGGGAGGGGAAGAAAGGAAAGTGCCACTGAGGCACATGGAACATTTACGTCTCCTCTCACACTACCAAGGAGTGAATTAAATAGCTCCTACTCAAGGGGTAAACTGTCAGCTGATTAAATGCCATGGATGTTTATGCTAGCGCAACTTTTTTGTTTTCCTCTATGTCCGTGTTGTCAGTGTCACATTTATATGAAATAAACCAGTGTTTCCTGCACCGCTGAGCCTGCTGCTGTGGGAAAAGAAATAATATTTTATCTGAATTGTGACTGCGGTGTCTTGGAGTTGGACTAAACTGCAGTGAGTTAGTTCACAAACAATGTAGGTCAGTAACGTTTAACTAGTGTTCATTCGTAAGGCTGTAAAGCTGTAAAAGTATTGTTATTTCACATAAAGTACTGACACATATTCAAAGATAAAACAGCTTAAAACATAGAAAGTGCCTTCCTGCAAAAGCTTTTATAATAATATAGTGATGTTAAATCGCTTTCTATTTATTTTTTAGAGCCTGTGTATTGTAGTTTACCTAAGTTTATGAGTGTTTGGGTAACATTTAACAATGAGTCTAGTGCTGTCAAATGATTAATCGCGATTAATCGCATCCAAAATAAAAGTTTTTCTTTACATAATATATTTGTATGT
>JAUCNO010001819.1:23234885-23247683 GCA_032353835.1 Enteromius viviparus
AACAAATATATTATGTAAAGAAAAACTTTTATTTTGGATGCGATTAATCGCGATTAATCATTTGACAGCACTAGTTCCATTACTATTAATAAGAGCATTCAATCTTTTGTTAAACTCATACATATCCTAACTATTAACATTTCTTTCAAGACTGGCAGTAAGCGTTTTGAAGTTAGGAAGGGGCTAGGGGTTAGGGTGCAGGTAGCTTCACCTGTTTGGAGCTCTTTTCTTTGAGCTGCCCATTGTATCCAACCAGCCGGAGCTGTTAGAAACACGATATCTACCTTTAAGCAGAGAGGGAGAGCAGCCAAGACTTAACTGCTGTCTCATCCTGGCAACTGCATGGATGCTGTCTGCCTCCATTCACGAGGACTCAGGGAGATGGAATGAAAAGAGAAGGAAGAGAAGAGTAAAAAAAGAAGTCCCCTCCCTCTCGTTCCCTCTCCGTTTATTCCAGGATCAGGTCCTCTGAGGAATGTGTCTAGCTCTGTGTACTTGTCCAATTCAGCCAGAACTAGAGACACAGTCTAAGTTCAACAGATAAAGCCCAGGTCTGCACTTTCCCCAGCAGGACGTTGCTGGTGTTGAGTTTCGGTGTAGGTCTTAGATTCTGAATGTTGTTCTCTTTGTTTCCTCTGACCAAGCCACTTGGGTTTACAAAACGACAGGCAAAAGACTTCATGAGAACAGACGTCCAATGCCATGGCTTTGTGCCAGTCTCGCAGAAGTTGAGACGTTTGCTAATGTGCTCAGAGGGATATTGTAAACGAATCGTCTGGCGGAATGAAAAACTGTCCGATGACATCAGAGCCAGTCACTGACGATGGGCTTGACACCGTACGCCTGCATTATTTTAATGACAACAAAGATCCAGCGTCCATCAAGCCAAACGTCGTGCTCTGCAATGCATCAATTGTTTTATTGCATAGGCTTGTGAATATAATTGCGCTCTCCACTCCCCTTGGGCTTGAAATTAAAACCCTAGTCCGCTGGTGAAGACCTTGGAGGACTTTCCAATAAGAGGCCAGAGAGCAGGTGGTGACCCCCTGTGGCCTTGGAGTATATTATTGACCAAGGTCCGGCACCCCGGTTGATTGCTTTATTGTATTGCTATGAACCTCTGTGGCTGGAGACCTCTGGTTGACCCGGGACTGGAGGGAGCATTGCAGTGACCCTCACCTTAGTGGAAGAGATATGTGGCTTTGACCTGTGCCACGATGAGGGAAGGCTTGACCTGCAGGACTGCGGGAATAATGGCTCTTCTTTCAGTCACCTTCCTTCTGTCTCAGCCTGTAATTTAAAGGCTGTTGGGTCAGTGGTGTCCTCTGCGTTCGGGTGGGGCTCTGCCCTGACTCCAGACCCCGTACATGACCCAGCGGTGTTCATCATGTCGGTCTGGCAGGAGGGAGGAGGAACAAAATGCCGATTAATCTTCTCCAAATAACGGCAAAATGCTTCACGAGCACACTTTGATACTCCAGAGCTGGGGCTTGGAGGGAAATGAATCTACACTCTTAGCTACCCTGTGACGCCTTCAAAAATCTCTTTATCATTGGAAATGAAGGGTCAGTAGCAGATGCAAGCTGCTTTAATGCAAACTCATACCTCCCCCTAGTCGATACGAATATGTTGTTGAAGGCCCAACCGAAGACGTCACGGATTTCTTGCTTGCTGTCTCCGTTTCTGGGAAAGACTACAAACCCCGGAGTGGTGATTGACACCCAGACCTGCTGGATCTCCTGTGCTCTCCATAAACTGTCACTCTGTCAACCTGATCAAGGCACTTCAGATTTGCAGGAGAAAAACCTCTTTAAACGCACATACACAAGCTTCTCACTTCCTTATTACCTTTTGTTTTCCTTTGTTTTGTCTTAAGTGCCAAAGGCTTCCATCAAAGCTCCAGCTGTAAAAGCGGGTTGCTAAAATGTTTGAATAACAGCCTTGAGTGAAGCGTACTTGATCCCTCTTACATGCAACATTACCAAAATACATGGCTTTTCAATGTGGCATGTTTCTCTTAAGATGTAATTTCAAATCGACTTCTCTTTTTGTGTGTTTTTAATGAGGATGAGGGATGGATAGGTTTAGATAATGAGCAGGCGGTGACAGGGCCAGCAGGTGTTGCTTTGGCTTCCTTGTCCGTTCCGCCTCCCCCACACCTTATTGGCTTACATATAGGTTTTTATAGTTTTAGTTTTTGTCTCGGCTGTTAATCTTAAAATTGTATGTATTCCTGGGTTCGGTTAGGCTTTCAACCATGCTGTTTGTTTGCTTCGAGCGTAACAGCACCATTTATTTCAGTATGCAGAGCTTTGTTTGTCTAATGTAGGCTCGCTCACCGTGACCCAGTCAGGCTAGCCACTGAACTCCCTCTGCACCCGCCCAATGAAAGGAGTGCACCTGGCATCATAGAGTTCACTTCAATTAATCCCTCCGAATTACAGTCCCTGAGCCAATTAAGCACCTCTCATCTTACACAGTCCCTCCCCAGCACGAGGCTCTGTCCATTGCTGACATCAACCGTTCACTCCTATTGAATGGGCGTTACACCTTTGCTCTCTTCTCCGCATAGCCCATTCAAATATTGGTCCGTTTTGGTAGATCTTTTAGATCGCCCGATCTCCGAAACTCTCCCTAAAGCGGCGGAAATGAAACACTGGGGCCGTTTCAGTGCTTCCCAGGCAGTGGCGGCAACTCTAGATACTAAATGTCAACAATGTTTCAGAGAATACCTGTTAGATAACTTCTCGGAAATGATTGATCTGCTTTTGGGGCGCATGTGTGGCACATTGTAGCGTATCTGTGTAGCACTTCAAATACTGAGGCATGTGGAGCGTTTCTCATGTTGTGTTGGCGTGTATGCACAGCCTCCCACTCGTGCCCAGAACCCTGGCAAAGGTGATTCATTCCAAACTTTCTGCTCCGCCGAGCGATTCATTCACAGTATAGCACTATATCTTGCAGCTTTCTCTTACCTTGTACACACACACAGGAGCAGCAGCTGTGTGTGACAGGTTCTCTAATGGTAAGGAAGATTGAGCAGAGCAGTACCGCGGCCTTAGGTTAAGATTCCAAGTGCCTTGCTGTTGATCTTTTAGTCCTGTTTCCTTTAGTAATCTAAAAACGCACGTCCAGACAGCCATCGAATGTTTAACTTGTTTTCTGGCACGCTTCCTCTTTGTCAAAACAGTGACATCATTAATTAAGCACGGTTTCGAGCTCTTCAAGGCCTGGCAGATTCCAGTACCTTTGAGCAGCACACAGACTTCATTGTGTTACATTTAATAACATCTATGTAGAGGATTATATATGATGCAGACAAACAAAACAATCAATAAGTCAATCATCGCAAGTGCAAACGTCTTAATATTGGTTTTATGTGGTTTTTGGAAACATTGTGCAAATTTAAAATAATAAACGTTTTTTATATATATCTGGAATATGCATCCCAATCGCAATTCTTATAATTTTCAAAAACGTTGTTTCAAATTATGAGTATTATTACTTATCTTTATGACAATTTTAAGAAATAAGGCTTTGCCAAACTTGAACATTTATTTATTTTGCATTATTTGACAACTTTAGCACTTCAGTGCAAAAAATAAAATATATTTATCAAGATATTGCCATATATTTTAACTATAAAGCTATATATAGATTTCACATACATAGATAATCTGGGTATATGAAAATATGATGTTAAAATAAATGCCTTATTACATATGTTAATAAAAATCTATATTATGATATTTATACGTAGCAGCTATATATTTTAACAATACATGTTTTATTTATATATGCAACTTTATTTAAAAAGCCTATGTACATTAACATATAAAACATTACACTATTTCAAAAATTATATATATATTTTTTATTTAATTATTTTTTTAAAATGGAAATATATCTCATGCATTGAAATTTTAAATACTTGCGTAAGGGCTCCTATATTTTGTATTAAAGTGCATGTTTTTAAATGTCACTGACACTTTCATATGTAAAGATTTATTGGTTCTTCAGTATCGAAACATCTATTAGGTTCTTATCAGCTAGGTTAGGGTTAGTCAGGTTATGGAGTGTCGCAACAGTGACTGTGTGCACTGCTGGAAAACAGAGCCAGGAACTGTTTGCTTACTGCAGTCTGAACAATACAGCATGGACTCAAGCGTGTTCTCTTTTCTTGTTGCCGTTTTGTAACCGGTTTTAAGCTCAACCTCCTAATAAACAAGTCTCAGTTGCAGGGTGAGAACACATGCATGTGGCCTTTCTTTAAATAGGCTTAATACTCAGTGCTTTTATGCCTTTTTTACCCTTTTTAATCCAGCCGGCCTCCTTCCCCAGCGAGAGATGATGGACGGGAGTTTATCCCTTCGCCTCGCAACAGTGAACGAGCCCTGTCGTTGCAGTTTGATGTGTTTGCAATGAAAAGGTCTCTGTGTTACTCCACCATGCCAAAGATAACTTTCTGGGTGTGATACTGATTTGTCTGTACTCAACACTTACTTGTTGGCATGTTCCTCAAGTCTGCATTACTCACGGCTCGTTTTCTGGCCCGTACGCAGAGCCCTGGGAGACCTTTAGTTATTGCAGGAGGTGTGTGTGTGTGTGTGTGTTGGGGTTTCCATGTATCTTTGAGTCTCTTATTCTGCAGGTAATTACACAGCAATGTAAATTACAGCGAGGCAGCAAAGAGCCATGGCCCCTGCCGGCACTAGCCTGGCCCTGCATTCGTCCCTCCTGCCTGACCCTGCAGCTAACAGCTTAACACAACAAGCCACATCTTAGCATGGGCCCCTGTCCATGGCTGCCCTTGGATAAATCATTAGCAGATGATGCTTTCCTTTGAATTCTTTTTCTCTTTCACTTTCCATCTCTTCCTAACTCTGCCGTACAGTACGAAAGTAGTTCAAAAGGAATCATATCTGGTTAATGTTTAGCTGCCAGGTCCCCGGGTAAAGGGGTGGAGACTGCTTTGGTAAGCTGAAACTCGTAGGCATGCATACTGAAGATATGTTTCTGTCCACGGAGGAATGCGGTTTCTCTTCCAGGATCTGACCTTTGACCCTGTTCTGACACATGACTGAGATTCTTTAACGGCTTTCTCTGGCTTCGTTTCTGCCTCTCTTTCAGGTCTGTCTGTTATTACGCACACATTGATCTGTCACCAGCAGTTAGAGCTCCATGCTCCAGCCTCTTCCTCGGCTTTTAGACGTAAATCTTAAAAACATGACCACAGAGTGACTGGAGATCAGTGTCTTTCTCTGTTTTTCCTACCTCTCTCGCTCTCTCTCTCTCTCTCTCTTTCACCTTTTCTTTCCTCCTTTCTCTTTCTGGCCCAGCTGGGCTCCAGATGTAATCTGCATTTCATGTGGCGCGGTGCAGGGAGGCAGGCCATGTGAGCGGGAGCTAGCGCTGGGCTGAGACTGGGCCGGGCTTTTGGGTCTGCCGCTCAGCAGTTCAGCTAGATGTTGCGGTTAGCGTGATGTGAACTTTGACAGTCTGTGTCATGCTTAATGCCTCACTTCCCAAACACAGCTCAGTGAGGCTGATTTATATCTAACAGGTGCTGCGTTCAGTGCAGCAGTGGGTCTGATGGGATGGGGGACAGCTTGTGGCTGCCTCGTTAAAGAGAGGAGGAGATAGAAAGCTGATTCTCTGTCTGATGTCCACACCCGCCGCTGGCAACAAAGAGCATAGAAGGAAAAGTTGCCACGCTTCTGAGGTTTTTAACTATTCTTCTTCCTATCTCACATGCTTTGGATTTCCTCTCACCCTGCTCGGGCTTTTAGGAGTGGTGGGCTCTCTGACCTCTGCTGAGTGCACAGTGGCTTAAGCCCTGGCAGACACCACAATGCCAGGATTGTCTGGGAGTGTTGACATGCCAGCAAACTTTGACGGGCTTATGTTAGTGGCGCGGTGTCAGTTTTCCCCCTGCCGCCCCTTGTGAAGGCGGTCCTTAGCCTCCTCTCTCTTCTTTCATCTTTCTGTCTGTTTCTCTCTTTCACCTTCCCTCTGATAGCAGTCTTTACCAGTTGGCCTGTAAACTTGGATCTGGATCAGTTTTAAGGCTAGATCATTTACTGAGGGTTTGCAGGTAACTTGTCTTTGTAGGTAATTACAACTCTTCTTTTTCTGGTGGGTGTGGCATAAAATAAAAGGTCCCACTTTATATTAACTACTGTGTAGTTACATTTAAATGAATTATTTGGTACAGTGCACATTTTGTGTACATACAGGTTTTTACACTTTAATCATTTCTGTAATTACATTTATATTTACACTGTTGACCCATCCCTTACACCTATCCATATTACCAAACATTACCCATATTCCACCTCAATAGTAGCAAAAGTGTTTTGCAGTACAATACAACTACAATGAGTACATTGTACAAGGCCACCTGTAACCAGATAAAAAGTTGTGACATCATAACAAATAATAATTTCAGAATTTCATAGCTAGAAAGCGATTTCCTCAATGAACTATGAATCACACACACATCTTTATATGGCATAAAAATTAAATTTTAAACAAAGAACAAATTTAATTTTGGATTTCTTTTTTATTATAATCAGAAATGGGTGTGGCTTGTCTGCTGAGCACTTTTTTCCGCTCTAGGGCTCTATCTGTGGAGTGACCTTCATTCAATCAAATTAGTTTTGTAAACCCAACCTTCACGCTGAGCTCAGCTCTTTGTCACCCCTCCCCTGCTGAATGAAACACTCGTTGTGTGCCTCGACAAGTCAGAGGAAGACCATTAAAAGTTTTCGATGTTCCTCTTCGCCTGGAGCGTCGGCATCTTTCGACACCAGCCTCGAGGCCACCTTGTTAACTACTTGTTTTCCCATAGTGTTTTTCTCTTTCTCTTCCTCTGTTGAGAGTTATTCTTTTTATCACCGCTGAGGAAGAATGCACGTCACTTCGCTTGCTTCGCCTTGGCCCTTTTTCTCGTAAATACTGCAGGCTAGGTCTGTACAATGCGATACACCGCAGGCGTCTGTAGTTATGGTTGTGATTTATTAGTAGTGTCTACATACCGCAAAACGATACACTTAGATAATGAAAGTTGTTACAGATCGAACCATCTGCAGGTGGATTGGCACGGTGTAGTTTAGAAAATAATAGTGTGAACATTAACAATTTGGTTGTCGTGTGTAAAACGCAGCTTTCAACATCATCACAGCTGTCAGCTCCCCTTTTGTTTATGTTTCTGCTCAAAATGAGCCTGCTAAGCTTCCGTAGCAGCCCGTAAAAATAGACTGTCAGTAAGAAAGAACACAGGTACCTAATTGGAAATGCTGTTGTTTGAGAATAGCTGGGCTTTATGAGTTAGTGTCATCTCTTTAATTCGCACCGGCAGTCCCTCAAACTCCCACCTGTAGCTTATGCTATGAAAGCAGCCTGAAAAAAAATGTTTAACTGTAATTTGTTCACTCTCCCTCATTCTCTTTGTTGTTTTTTTGAAGGTCCGGATGTTTAAGACCAACAACACTCCGGCTTGGTTTCCCTCTATTTTTCCAAAGAACACATTATTCCTTGTACTTTATTAACACTCCATAATTCTTTAAAGGGGGTCGGGGGCGGTTGTGGTGTGCAGTAGAAAGCCATCCTCCCTTGAGGTTTATTGCTTAAAGCGAGCACGGCTCTTTCCCAGGATAAGAGATTTAACTAAGCAGAGAGGAATTTGGGCCAGAACTCATAAAAGAAGTATTTGTGTACCAGAGAAAAAGTTCGTACTTTCTTTCCAAATCTTTGTCATTAATGACTTTAGCAAATGTGAAGTGGAGAGTGAATGGAGATGCAGTGCAGGGTCTTCAAAGAAAGCCTCTAATTATTTATCCAGGATATCCCGCTGAAGAATTAGAGCGAAGAAATCACTTCCACAGAATGGTTTCACTGGGACGCCCTTTAATCCCCCTTGTTTGTGCGAGCGTGCTTGCCTTTGCGCCGGTATTAGATCCTCTGAATACCCACGGTCAGGGCAGGTCTTCTCCTCCCTGTTACTGCTTTTCTGCCTCCTGAACCCAGAACAGCTGTCGGCCTCTTCGCTCAGGTTTCCTCGTAGTCTGGCCTCCCGTGCCATCCAGAAGGATCATATCGCACTCCTCTGGTTTAAACGTTTAACAAAACACCCAGGCCTCGCTGTGACTCCTTTGCCTGGCAGCCTTGAAAGCTCTCGGTGTTTCGGTGCCACCTTTGCTAGCCTGTAACTTTCAGAGCCTGGACCGTTTGTGAGTTTTACACTTGTTGACACAGTGTGTTAAGCCCAAGAGCGAGCCTGTCTCCTCTTGCGTTATGATTCTCGTCACTTTCGAGACACCTGATAGCTTGGATGTGTTTCAGCAGAGCACTAAAAGGGTGTCTGCGCCTTTAAGAATGCCCTACTTGGGATATTTGGCTAATTCCAGGTGCTGTCTCTCCAGTCGCTCTGTTTTACCAGGTGCAGGACTGGGTCATTACTGAGGTATTTGTTTTCCAGATTAGTTAAAAAGGCCTTGGATTAGAGGCGGGTTATCCAAGCTCTATTCAGCCTGCCTGGTGCTGATTCCTGCGGTAAAGCTCAGGTGCTCAACATGTAGTTGAAGAGCATATTGTGGCGTTACTCACAAATAAACCTTTATGACTTCGCCACAGGGTGGAAAAATACAACTACGGGTCTTATATAGACCTCAAATTCAGTGCAGTGTCCCATGCAGTGCTGTGTGCAGCTGAAGTCCCTCTCTCAAGCGTTTACAAGGAGCTTCAGCGATTATGATAATGAACAGTTTTATCATCGGCCTTACAATCAATAATGCGGCTTTTTAAGGTTTAATATTTCAATGGTATTGATCATCTTAACAACTGTGTTTGCGGTCGACTTGCCTTAACTGCAGCCACAGTGAGAGGAGAGATGAGGGTGAGGGTGTGCATTGGGGGGGTGTTTGGACATTAGGAAGTTGAGGAGGAAGTGATTGAGGAAAGGGGGAGGGGGGCTGACTCAGAGGGCCAAACTCCTTATAGCAGAAGAAATGTAATGCAATGTAATTTCTTATATGTATAATAAATCAGTGGTGTCATGAGGGAGTCAGGGGGAAGCATAGGGGATGGTGGGCTCGTTATGTAGATGTTGACAGAGCTCAATCTCTCTATCTGCCCCAGTCAACCATCCTCTTTTGCACAAGACTGATAAGCGTGGTGCTTGAAGAAAAGAAAAAAAAAATCTGTAGTTTGCATATTTCTCTTCTAACCTTCCACACTCGCTTTTATGTTTTCTCTGTCTGTCTTTCTCTCTCGTTCTGTCTCACTCCCTCGCGAGAGAGGAGAGAGCCGCTTCCTTGAGCTATTAATAGAGGAGATTTGATAATTAATGAAAATGAAAGCCTTTGGGCCTGGCTGCTTTTGACACACACACACATAAGCGCACACGCTCACACATGTTTACCTAGATATCTAAATGGGGACTTATCCTTAACTTCTGTGGTTTTTAAATTGCTCGTCTCTTGCTAATCCTAGGGTTAAATGTAGTAGTAAATTAATATATACTAACCCTATCCAACTGCAATTGCATAGGCACAAAACATATATATAATTTAGAATATAAATACATTATATATATATATATATATATATAATTTATATCCTAAATTTGGAATTTAACCACAGAAGTGTAGGACAAGTCCTAGGATAGCTAGGTGAATGGATTTTCATGGATTTTACTAAGCTCTAACAATTTTTTTAGCCAAATTTATTGTTAAAGCATAGCATAGTCACACACACACACCCACGTAATCCTTTTTTGGAAATGCAGTCTAATATTCTTAAGGTTTGTGTGTTTTTGTTGTCAGGCCAACTCTCGCTCTACCTTTGAAAATGCAAGTTTCGAGTCAGAATGCTTTGTGCTATTTTTTTTTCAAAAACTCATCTGTTTAGTTCGCAGCGAGCACATCTTAAACATGCCTTCAGTATGCGTGTGGAGAAATCAACCTGTAATTAATTGTTTGTTAGAGTTGATCTAGTTCGCAAATGCAAAGTGTACAGGCAGGCACATGAAGACACAACATTCTTCACAAGAGGTAAACAGGCAAATGCACTCTCTTTCTCTCTCTCTCTCTTTCTGAGAAGTAGGCTCTCTCCACTCCTCCCTCCTGTGTTGTGGAGCATGCTGTGCGCACTCAATGTGCCTGGGGGTGAATGGAGGGCTTTTTGCAGCACGAACATGATCACCCATCTCTGATTATACATCAATACCTTTATCCCTGGGATAATTTATGCACTTACAAAACACAAAGCTTTATCTGAACCAACCACTGGGGAAGGTGGAGGCAAATAATGTGCTATTACTTTACTGTAAGACTTGTTAAGGAAAGAGTGGGAAAAAGACAGCATGCAGGGGCCAAAACAAAATTATTTTACCGTTCTATAAACAACATACTCTCCTTTTTTCATCTTATATGTGAACCTGGACCACAAAACCAGCCATAGGTAGCGCAGGTATATTTGCAGAAACATCCAACAATACATTGTATGGGTCAAAATTATAGATTTTTCTTGTGTGCCAAAAATCATTAGGCTATTAAGTAAAGATCTTGCTCCGTGAAGATATTTTGTAAATGTCTTAGCATAAATACGCATAAACTTAATTCATGTTTATTATGCATTGCTAAGGATTTCATAAAAATAAAATTCACATTCCTGATTTTCAAATAGTTGTTCCTAACAAACCACACATCAATGGAAAGCTCATTAATCCAGCAATCTCAATTTTTTTTTTAAACAAATTGGCTAGTTTTGTGGTCCATTTGATCGTTGTCTTTTAATTTTATTCTTTGGTAACACTTTAGAATAGGTATTAGTTAAGCATTAATAAAAGCATTTTGCTCAAGCATTAGTTGAGCAAAACACACTAGTAATTAATGATTAACTTAACATTTTAATCATTAATTAGTAGTGTGTTTTTGCTCGACTAATGCTTAACCATTAATTAATGCTTAACTAATGCATTATTTTGGACCCCTATTCTGAAGTGTTACCATTTTCTTTGCCATACCGTTGTTTTAAAGAAATAGTAAAATCATATAATTGATTAATTGATGGACTGGAGTCATGTGGATTATTGTGTTGTTTTTTACAGATGTTTGGATCCATTCTGACAGCACCCATTCACATCTATATAATAGGTTGACTGATTTGCTGCATGTTCACTGGGAGATGCAAGCAGCCTAAGTTATACTTGTAGCATGATGCCATAAGGCATAAGAAAGTATGGTGTAAAGAGGAATACTGCATTTCATTATGCTGAAAAAAAATAATGAATTAATTTAAAATCACCTTTAGAGAGGAGAATGACAATTTGTGATCCCAAACACAAGCCTAAAATATCAGGGTGCATTAAGAGGATGTTTAATGTTGAAGAGTGGCTCCAATATGCTGGCTGTAACAATAAATTGCAGAGTACAGGCATCGCCCAACAAACCTGAACAACCTTGAGCAAAATATGCCAGAACAAACGGCACAAAATTACTTGAACCCACTTGAACAGCATAAAGCTAGTAAAGACTTACCCCAAAGTCATTGCCAGCAGAAATTACAGTGTGATGATTGAATGCTTGCATTTTGTAAAGGTTATTTTGTAATAATAAACAAAATAAATAAATTATCACATTAAAAAAAATTACAAATTATGTGTATCAGTGCCTTGTAATAATGATATGGCAGAGTGCTAAATTACAGTATAATAGTGGCTATTTAATCATATTAGAAACCTAGGTAACACTTTTATTTTGCATTAGGCATTAATTAATGGTTTATTTGTTCAAAATTAAGCATTAGTTGAGCAAAAACAAACAAGTAATGATTAATCTAACATTTTAAGGACCTGAATTATGCATTAGTTAAGCATAAATAAACTAGTATTTTATGATTAACTTGTTCACAATTATGCATCAGTTAAGCATGAACACGCATATAACTAATGAATAATAATAAACCTGATTAGGAAAAGCTTGACACTTATTGTCACTAAATAAGTGTCATAATGTAGATTTAGAACAGGGGGTCACACAGTCTTTATTACAATTTTAGCCATAAATATGCAAACCAGCAGTAATTAAACATCATAACATAAAACAAAAAAAATTGATATATATGTATGTATGTGTGTGTGTGTGTGTGTGTGTGTGTGTGTGTGTGTGTGTGTGTGTGTGTGTGTGTGTCTTTTTATGTGTTTCAGTGTTGTAATGTGGCATTCAGTTAATTATTAATTACTAGCTTATTTTTTGTATATAGCATAAATGTATGTCTTTAAAATTAATAATTAATTGTAAATAATGGCTAATATACCCCTACTACTGTATGTACAGATAATCATTAGTTACGTGTTCATGCTTAACTGATGCATAATTATTAATCATACTAATCTATATGTGCTTAACTAATGCAATATTCTGGCCCCCTATTCTGACGTGTTACCGAAACCTGCTTTTATCAAGAAGAATACATTAAAAAATTAAACTGCTTCCACTTCATATTTTGCTGTAAACTGGTTTAGTGCAATGTACAGTATATAGATATTAGCAATATTATATGTGTCCCTACTGTGGACTTTCCTTTGACATTTTTGATGCAAAACTGAGTTATGTATATAGATATATAAGTAACACATTGAAATAAATATGAAACTTTGAAGTAGAAAGAAATGGTATGTATTGTAAAGTAGATAATTTTTGTTTAATTTACGTTGCATTTTTTATAGATAGATAGATAGATAGATAGATAGATAGATAGATAGATAGATAGATAGATAGATAGATAGATAGATAG
>JAUCNO010001819.1:23247783-23317492 GCA_032353835.1 Enteromius viviparus
TAATTAATGATTAACTTAACATTTTAATCATTAATTAGTAGTGTGTTTTTGCTCAACTAATGCTTAATTGTGAACAATTTAACCATTAATTAATGCTTAACTAATGCATTATTCTGACCCCCTATTCTAAAGTGTAACCTATTCTTTTCATGCAAGTATATTGTAATTGGATAAATATTCCTATACTATAATATACCTGTGATATAATAAGATTGGATTTTCCAGAGAAAAAAAGAGCTTTTGCATACGCTGTTGAGAAGAAACGAGTTGCTGTTGGGCAAATGGAAGTGCTTACCAAAAACAACAGTGAGCGGAGAATCTCCAACAGTATGCATTTTTAATAGGGGAATGTGGATCTGTTGAGTGTGGTATTAGCTCTGTGGCTGCGAGTGGGCTGGTGTGAAGCTCATTTGTACTCGCGGCCCCGTTCCTCCGCCAGCCCCCCATGCTGCCTGCTAATTGGCAGGAGACTGGGAGCTTCCTGCTGCGTGTTCACCACTTTCCCCTCGCTCTACCACCCCACCAGCTCTTTTTTGCCAGCTTTCCCCTCCGAACTGAGTAATTAACCCACAGCTAATTAACCACTTCTAATTACACCGAGGAGCCTGTTTCTTTCGCACTCACCAAAAGTGATGAGCCACTTTGCCAGCGCGCGGATTCCCCTTCACTTGCCTTTGAACCTGCTCCAGATTTCATCGGCCGAATAAATGGCGCTAAAAGCAGCCTGGCGTTGCATCACCACGCTTTGTCAGGAAAACATTTTTATGCTCCCTTTGTTTTGCTACATTGATTGCGTTTACAGATCTTATGCTGTTACCCGAGAGCGAAAATTATCACCAAGATTCAGTTTCAGCCCCTAGAACAGAGAACGCTATTGATACCTCGGAATCAATTCGTTTGTGTTCAGGCCAGAGACCAATTAGTAACAGATGAGTTTGCAGATGTTTACTGTTACATAAAGTCACAGAGGAGTACCTCCCATTTCCACAACAAACATAATCTATTAACTAGTGCCAGCATGCAGGTATAGAGCGCTCCGGCCTCACTCGCTAATGGTTGTGGCGCTGGGAGCGATGCATGCTGGGAACCGGCGTTTTCAGCGCCGTGTTGGCAGTAGCAGCGGATAGCTGTGCTCTCTCATCCCTTACCCACAGCCACGCTGCACTGATCTCTCCTTTTCTCTCTCTCTATCGCTTTCCTTCCCTCTCTCCACAGCCTCAGTCTCATCACAGCCGCTGCTATTTCTGTTGCACAGACTGATAGCTTGAACTAAAGATCATTGATTTTACGGGAAGCAGTGTTTACAGCCAGAGTGCCATCGACCTGAGGTGACTTTTTGCCTTCTGACACAGCAACTCCTCTGAAGTGTCGCTGTGTCTACATTAAATGTTCAGGATGGGGAAAAGGAGGTGGAGGAATTTTTCAGTCTGCTCTGTTTACCTTTGCACGCTAATAAAGCTGAAATTGCATAGGTGCTGACTCATAATACCCATGCGTGGAACTTCTATATGAGTTGTTATTAATCACAAATAAGGCATTTTTCTATAATATTTATTTATTTATTTATATTGAATAATTGTCTGTAATTGTATGTAGCTATTTTTATCAACATTTTTAGCATGTGTGTGTAATGTAAGTTAATTTTAAGTTATATTATACTTTCTTGCATTATTTAACAACAATTGTTTGGAAAATATATATTTAATTAGATTTTTTAATTATATTCATTAGTTTCATATGTATTATTTATGATTTTATATACTGAACAATTATACTTTTGCTGCTTTGATTGGCTAATACTAACGGTGGCATGAAATCTTCCTCATTGTGGTTACATAAATATTCCATATGTTTTGCACATGTAATGAGCTAAAAGTGCCACTTACAATTTTACACAATAAATATGTTGTCCGCTCAGAAGGTGTAGTTTCTGGTTTGTTTAAAGCAAAGCAAAATTCAGACATTTTAGCATTAAGATTGATAATGCAGTAGTGGTGTGAACAGTTTCTCTACATATGTTTGTGATTTAATTGGCCATACTTCAAAGATGATGCCTTCTTACCCAGCTTCAATGAATACATCCCCTTGTGCGGTATCAGGAGGCCCTCCCTGCTTTATCAATAGGAACCTTCCCTTCCCACATCTTCCTGTAACTTGCCTAGCATTTATGCCATTGATTTTTCAATAAGCGCCCTAACCCTGTAGTGGCCAGCCTGTGCGATGGCTAGATCTGGCGGGTGATGGGGAAAAGAAAAGCAGGGCCTGCTGCAGACCATGATGAAGCCTTTTTCTTCTTCTGAAAGTCTACGTCCTCTACATATTGAGGGGTGCTGGGGGTGGGGCGTGGGGGTCAAGTCGCACCCTGTGGCGGTTCTCAGCTGGAGCCGAGTAGGAGTTAATTCCCCAGGAGAGAGTAGGGAGCGCTGGGCCTCTGGAGGCCTGGCCCCTGGGCAGGTGATTGTGCGTGCTTATAATCAGACGGGTCCTTAGCCTTTAATTCCCTCCTTGCTCAGCCAGTAAATCCCACCAAATGAAAAGGCCCATAAATAAAAACTTATCTCATTTTCTATCCCCTCTAAATGACATCCAGACCCAGCTACTGACAGTGTTCATTATGTACTGCGCTTTTTTTTTTAATCGTTAGAAACCTTATCTACTTTTTTTTGGCAGGTTAAGAGGGAATGTTTTCTATTGTGCTTAATTTGAGTTGAGAACAGCTTCTGTGAAACACTTGAATTCCAGACTCACAGCTTCATGGAGAGGGTTGCTTAATGAAGATGAGGCCTTGATTTCAGAATGTGTAGCATATAAAGGAAACTGGTGTTTTATGCATATTTTTATATGCGTTTCCTGTATGCGGCTGCTTGTCTGTCTGAACCTTCGTTAGTGCAGGAGAGAGATTAAAGATTCCCTTTCTTTAAACAGGTGTCGCTTCGGAAGCAGACCTTGAGTGGACAAACTACATTATATCTGCCCGCCCATCTGCGACTGGCAGACTCCAGACAATCCTATTGCACATCAGTAACCACTGCAGGTTATTGAATTAGACCATCTCGATTTTAAAGGGCAATCCTGTTTTCTGTAAGCAGCAGACGCGCCCAGACGGCTTGGGCCGCCGCTCTCTAGCACTGTTTAATTCCTTAAAGGAAGTCATCTCATTTGCTTTAAATGAAAAGCGTATCATGGCAGATTTTCAGGAATGACCATTTGTGAGTCATATTCTTTTAGCTGTTTATGTTTAACAGTTGAAGTAGTTCTCTACTCCTTCTATTGCATACAATGCTGCAGCAGCGCTGCGGGGGCCATGATAGGAACAGGTTATGTTTGGACTTTTGTCAGTTGATTGACCTTTTAATATGCTTTAATTATTTTGTATTGGAACTGTCAGTGTATTTAATTTGCATGCTTTAATAGTCAATAATAACCTTGTTGTTTGTTGGGTGTCTGTTCAATTATACATTATGATTACTATAATTCTGGAGTTAATTTTATAGAAATGTAAGTGGAATTATACAGTTAGAATTGGCAAAATGCATAATGGCATTAAAACATACACAAAAAAAAACCATGGTCGTTGTTTGACATGGGTGGGGGTGGGAGCGGGTGGCTTTGTCGGTTGGACTTGAGGGGTGTCAAATTTTCATCAGGCATTCATGAAGAGGGAGTCAAACATTATCAATCTCCCCAGCCAAACACTCATGTTAATACATTTGTGGGGGTGGGGCTGCAGACACAGTGTCTGATCACTGCTGAAATTTGCATCCCTAAGTAAATAAGTAAATAAATCAAGTACAGGCCGCGAATGTGCTAATCAGGCAGGACGCTGTGGTTAGCGTGCTGCCGGGAAACTTTGCTCATGTAATATTCAGCAATGGAGGGTGAAAGGGCAGGCCAGAGTTATTGGTTTCAGTCCGGCTGCCCCCTTTAATCAATGCTGCCTGCATCCCTTTATTAAAATTATTAGCTCAGCAGTATCTCTCGCTATCATTTTATCTCCTTTATCGCCTGCTTGAAATTGTGGCCTGCTCATGGCTCTTTCGTTGCTCGGGGCAGCACCCCCCTTTAGAAAGTTCGGCTCTCATTTATTATTTCAGAGGCAGAGGAGTGTTTAAAACCAGGCTAATGGTGCAGGTTATTGGATGGTAGATTTATACACGGAATTTAGAGTACCAACAATGTATTTTAAGCTTACAAGAATTATATAAACAAATCTTTCTTTCTATGTTGTCTGTATTTGCATACGGAAATATAAATGCTTGCAGTAAAAAGCATAAACATACACATCCACTAAATGCATCGTATGAGCGTGATCTGTTCATGCAGTGTGTGGGATCTCTCTATAATGGAGGTCCTAAAACAGCATGGCTAATATATTTTTGTAACCCTCAGTTCTTTCTTTCGGGTGCGAGATGGATCATGTGCTGATGGCGGGTTTCACTGTGTCTAATTAGCAGCACAATGGAGCTTTTTTATCCATTAAGTTATTCTGTTACTGTGTTTCTCAGACTCAACGTTAATTAAAAAAAAATGTATGCAGGATTTGGAACATAGCAGACTCAGGGTGTTGTGTGGAAGGTCTAGATAAAAGATAGTAACTGGCTGATATGACAGGATGAAGCATTTGAGCTGCCTTATTAGTGCTTGTCTGAGGTATTGTGTTTAAGTATCTAATCTAACCTAATGAGCACTCTGTCATTTTCCACCATTATATCTCACACTTTTGTTTCTCATCTAATCTACTATACATTAAGCTGCTCCCCACTCACTATACGTGTACATAGCTTCACCATTTATCAAGATGCTTTGTATGTCTGGTTGAATGTTCGTCTGAAAATTAGTCTGAATAGAAACAATGAAAAGAACACATTAAAGATGTCTATTATGTACTTTTCTTATGTTCTGAGACATTATACATTTCAAGCAGTAGTTTAAATCTGTCTCTTTCTCTCTGTTTTTTTCTCTTCAGGCCTGGATGCGATGAACGCCTCATGTAGGCATCAGCATGGAAAGCTGTGAGTCTCCCGTGGTTTCTGGGACAGACGATGGGCTTGACTCCTCCGCCACCTCCCAGCAGCAGCACCATCCACAACCCTGGAACGATCACCCTAACACACAGGTCCCACCTTTCAACCAGCCCCCTTCCTTGGAGCCCCTGTGTCTCTCTGCACCACACTCAACCCAGCTCCAAAATCCCAGTACACCCCGCGAGGCTGTAAGAGAAAAGCAGCATCTGTCACAGGCTCACGGTGATAATTCCACTACTAGACGGCTGCACCCCAAAAGAGAGGGGTTTGAGGAGGAGGAGCAGGAGGGAGTGAGTTGTGGAGAAGAGGACGAAGACTTGGAAGAATTGGATGAAATGGAGATTGACAGCTGTTTCCCTAGTTTGCAGCCCTTCCCTGGTGTACCTATGGTGCCAAGTGGAGGGGGCATGCCCATGCTCATGCGGCATGAGCCCTCCCATCGGAGAGGAGCCACAGAGAGTGGGAGTGAAGAAGGAGAGGAAGAGGAAGAAGAGGAGAGTAGTGACGTGGAAAACCTGGCTGGAGAGATAGTCTACCAGCCCGATGGCTCTGCCTACATTGTGGAGAGTCTCAGCCAGCTGATCCAAAGCGATGGGAGCATGGAACCAGGCCTGCTCCCCTCAAACTCTCTCCCCAGTGGGGGAAAAGGAGGAGAACCTGCGGGTACCTCTTCTTCTGTGTACCCTCAGATCATCAACACGTTTCATATAGCCTCGTCTTTCGGAAAATGGTTCGGCTCCTCAGACCAAGGTTTCCCCAATACCTCAACCCTGGCAGGCCTCAGTCCTGTCCTGCACAGTTTCCGCGTCTTTGATGTGCGGCACAAAAGCAACAAGGATTACCTGAACAGCGATGGGTCTGCCAAGAAGTCCTGCGTATCCAAAGATGTTCCCAACAACGTGGATTTCTCCAAATTTGACGGCTTGGCCCTTTATGGCAAAGGCAAGCCCATCCTCATGTGTTTCCTCTGCAAGTTGTCTTTCGGCTACGCACGCTCCTTTGTCACTCACGCAGTCCATGACCATCGCATGACCTTGTGTGAGGACGAGCGCAGGCTCTTAGGCCACAAGCATGCATCAGCGATTATACAGGGCATAGGGAAAGACAAAGAACCACTCATTAGCTTCCTAGAACCAAAAAACAAAAACTCTCCTTCACCGCCTACCCTGGTACCCATGAACTCAGGCCAGAGCTTCTATGGCACGTTCAGTGGGGTTCATTTAGAAGGGGGCAGCAGTAGTGAGGGAGGTGAGGGTCTCCTCAACAAAGACTCTGACTCGGGTCTCCAGCAACAAGCCCTCCTTGCGTTGGGGGGTCTTGGCAGCCCCAAGCCCTCCCTTACCTCAACCCCAGGCCCAGCCAAAGACTCCAACACTCTGTCCAAGCAGGGTAGGAGAAAAGAGGGGTCTGTGGGGAAAGAGGGGACTCATAGAGGGGAGGGTGGGGATGCAGAAACCTGTGAAAGAAAGGCTCTCCTTCACAGTGAGGAGATGGTCTCAGAGGAAGAGGATGAGCTTCTTTTAGAAGAAGAGGATGAAGAGGTAGAGGACGACGGCACTGCGGTGGCCTGTAGTGGAAGTAGCAGCAACGGTGGTGGATTTGTGGGGGAACCGGCTGTCTCAAACCAAAGCATCTCCAAATCTCCTTTATTAATGCCTAGTAGCGCTCTCCAGCCTTCTGCTTGTCTCTCTGCAGCCAGCCCCGCACTCAGCAGCAAAGCCTCTGCTTCCATGTCCTCCTCTTCTATCAGAGGGTCAGAGGATGGGATGGCTGTAGACGGTGGAGGGAGAACTTCAGATCTCTCTCTGAGCTTTAACTGCCAGGGGTCTACACTCCCCGCGGCAATGGCAGCAGTCGCCGGCAGAGGGGGCGAAGAGGATGGGGCCGCATGTTCCTCTGCGAGCACGTCCTCCCCTCTTGCGTCCAATGCTGCTGCTGAGGAAAGTGCCAATCGAGATAGTGCCACAGCTCCTGAACCAAATGAATGCCCAGCAGAAGGAGACGAGGACAACGGTGCCCTCCTCCATCACCACCACCACCTTCACCAACATCACCACCACCTGCACCCTTCACCCAATGCTCACACGCACCTCCATCACACAGCTGCTTGTGACATGTCAGGAATGAGCGAGTGCATCCAGAACCATGGGGTTGGGGGCAGTGGTGGAAGCGGAGTGGAGTGCCCGAAGTGCGACACTGTCCTAGGCTCCTCTCGCTCACTGGGTGGCCATATGACCATGATGCACTCACGGAATTCGTGCAAGACTCTGAAGTGTCCCAAGTGCAACTGGCACTACAAATACCAGCAGACCTTGGAGGCCCACATGAAGGAGAAGCACCCTGACTCTGGAAGCTCGTGTGTGTACTGCAGCAATGGACAGAGTCACCCTCGCCTTGCCCGTGGGGAGAGCTACACTTGTGGTTACAAGCCCTTCCGCTGTGAGGTCTGCAACTATTCCACTACCACCAAAGGCAACCTAAGCATTCATATGCAGTCTGACAAGCATCTTAACAACATGCAGACATTACAAAACGGAGGAACTATTCCAACCGCTGGTGAACAGGTGTTTGGGCATGCACCTGGAGGGGTGGTGCCTGTTTCTTCTGCCACCCAGGCCAGCAGCCATCATCCTAGTCACCACCATCATCCTGCCCAGTCCTCCACCCACATGGCAGGGCCCTGTGGTGCCCCTTCACCCACCAAGCCAAAAAGCAAGCCTACCTGGCGGTGTGAGGTGTGCGACTATGAGACCAATGTAGCACGTAACCTGCGCATCCACATGACGAGCGAGAAACACATGCACAACATGATGCTGCTTCAGCAGAACATGACCCAAATGCAGCATGGCCGGCTTGGCCTAGGCACCATGCCTTCACCCTCAGAGGCCGAGCTGTACCAATACTACTTGACCCAAAACATGAGCCTGCCACCGGGCCTTAAGATGGACCCATCTGGAGCTGATGCCCAGTTCTTGCTTGGAGGTTTTCATCTGGACCCCAACATGGCGGCTCTGGCCCCAGCACTAGGTGAGTTTAATGAGTTAACAGGTAACACATATTGCAGTTTATGTGGGTCAGTTTGTTTTACTATTTATCTGTAATTTCTCAAAGACATAAGAGACTTTTCTGAAAAATTATTTGACTTTTTATCTTATATGGGTGTTTTTTTTTTTAATTCTGTGTTATATTTCAGTTTTTGCTCCCACATGTAGCTTTTAATCTCACTCTTGTTGCATTATTATCTCCACCCATACTAACACATAGCTACAAATGCTTTATTTCCCCATGCTGACAGCTCTGTCTGTGCCTGTAGCCTTCAGGCACACCTTCCTTGTTTAACATGCTCTCACTCCTTTAAACAAGGTGTGAGAGGGAGAAAGAAATAAAGAATAGTCACATGTAAAACTGAAACGCATTTGAAAGGAAGCAAGTGTCTATATGCAAAGAGGACCATTTAGCCAAGTGTGATGAAAAAAAAATGTGTGTGTAGGGGTTGTCATGCTTTATGAAAAGTGCACTCTTCTGTCTTAAATTGAGTGACAGGTATTAAAACTGATTTACAGCATAATAAAAAAAACATACATATATATATATATATATATATATATGACAGCATGTTTCGTGAAATAAAGACATAATGTTTTAATGCAGACATCATGCAACGCCTAAAACAAGATAAATTGTTTATGTGTGTTTGTGTGAAGGCTGAAATATAAAAATAGCATAACTGGTGCATTAGATTTATGAGGATGTGGTTTTAGTGTATTCAAGTAGTATTTACTAGTCTTGCATATTTCATCTTCTACAACACAGACACATGCACACAGAAAAAAAGGGAGTGAGCGAGTGGGAAAGACAGACACACACATCTTCTTAACACTCAAGCTTTGGTTTATTTTTCGCATCCTCTATGTGTCATTCTATCTGGGTCACTTTGGCTGGGAAATTCCCCCTTTTGCTGCCCTGTGTTTTTTGTGAAAGATAGTGTGACGGAGTAGGCAGGGGAGTGTTCGACATGGCCCTGTCCTCTAGGCTCATACTAAACATCACTGTTTTCATGTCAATACTATGGAACTACCGCTGCACACCAGCTTGTCCTTTTTTCCTGCTTTTGTAGTTTCAGCTATATACTTTACCATAGTCAAAAAAGGAAGGAAAAGGGGCCTATTGAGGGTAATTCAGCAGCATAGTAGAATTTGGCATGCCAGCTACAGGCCCACAATTTGCACAGACTTGTTTCAAACTGTTGCCAGTTCAAAGACACAAACAGGAATTGATTGCTGTGACTAATTCTTGTTTTACCCTCCCTCCTCTAGTCATTTGGTTGGTTTTCTGGTGAAGAAATGTTCAATAAATATATAACAGAGAAGAATTGACAGCATAGAAGCCTTACAAAGAACAGTTGTGATACAAATAATCTGTAATGGTACAATGCTACTAAACATCACACGTGACAAATCTCTGAGCTCTGGTCATCATAATAACATTTTTTGGTTATTGCAAAATAGTAGACTAATAATCCTTTCCGATTACTGCATCTGTCCTGTCATACAAGCAAAATATTCCAAATAAATTCGTAAAAAAAGTAAGAATGTTTAAGAGGTCAAGAATACTAAGCAGACAGAATTACAGGTATTAACATGAAAGGTTTATTAAAAGAAAATGTCTTTCTTAATTGATGCACATTGTAAAAGTACTAAAAAGGAGAGGTTGAGAAGAAAGAGAGAGAAAATTAAGAGTTAAAAATTAACAAACTAAAAGAAAATAGTTTTCTTCCGAGCGGAGGATCTGACAATGATTTGAAGGAGATTGCCAGAGGTCTCTCTGTCCCTGTACTAAAAGCTGAAGGTAATGGTGAAATGAACAGGCCTCATGCTGCCCCAATAAATAAAAGGAGCTGCTGGAATTAATTTAGTGTAAAGCCATACTGGTTCAGCGGGTGCTCTCAATCTGGGCAGTGACAGATTGAAGATCAGTGAACTGAGGCAACAGCTTCTATGCATCCCTTGTCTCCAAAATCTCAGCCTCTAGCGTCTTCCCCAAGCTGTTCTTAGATGCCTTTTGCTTGTTGTTGAAAATATAGTTTCTTTGACTCCTAAAACATTCCTCAAAAATACATGAATACAAAAACAAATACAAACACTTGAGGTGTTTGCATTGATTTGTTCCCAATCAAAGGTGAAAGAGCCAAGACTTCAACTAGGAAGATCTAATTTTTTATAGAATTATTTTGTGAAAATATGCCTGTAGTTGATTTACGGTAATGTGTGCTTGGGAGCTCTTCAGATCTCCGGTAATGATTAAATAACTTTATTTTTGCGCCTCTGCTCACAGACTCTGGGGTTGATTTAATGGCAGGGCTATGAAAGTGCAGGACTGTGTAAATCCACACCTCCACTCTCTCTCTCTCTCTTCTTACTCTTTCTCCGAGCTCAAAGGAAAGGATAATCTTGATTTAATAAAATTATGTAGATAAATACACACATGCACATTATCCTGGAGAGCAAATCCACTTTCACTGCACAGACAAACATGACTCTTTGTTAAAAGGCTGAACTATGCACCTTGTCCCTGTTTCCCAGGACATTCTTGTAACTTGAGGAAGTTTAAATGAGGGAGGGAAAATCAGCACAGATGAAATGCCCATCCCTCACTGTTACACTGTGTTGGACCATTTGTTCATACGTCCCTTATTGACACAGATTAAAATGAATGGATAAGTGGTGCTAAAAAGAGAGTGCACTTGTAAAAGACGTGAACCATGTTCTGTCGCACAGATCAGTGATCACTTTTTATGTCTTCTGCTCTCAGTTGGAGGGGACATTGCAATGGATGTACGCCTGGGTGGGGGACAGCTGGTCTCAGAGGAGCTGATGACCTTGGGTGAAAGCCTATCCCAAACCAGCGACCCCTCGCTCAAACTCTTCCAGTGCGCTGTGTGCAACCGCTTCACTACCGACAACCTGGACGTGCTGGGCCTGCACATGAGCGCCGAACGCTCTCTCCCAGAGGAAGAGTGGAGAGCGGTGGTGGGCGACTCGCACCAATGCAAGCTGTGCCACTACACCACGCAGCTCAAGGCCAACTTTCAGCTGCATTGCAAGACTGACAAACACGTGCAAAAGTATCAGCTGGTGGCACACATCAAGGAGGGCGGCAAGGGCAATGAGTGGCGCCTCAAGTGCGTGGCCATTGGCAACCCTGTGCACCTCAAATGCAATGCCTGCGACTACTATACCAACAGCCTGGAAAAACTGAGGATGCACACAGTCAACTCTCGCCATGAGGCTAGTCTCAAGCTGTACAAGGTGAGTGACTCTGATAGCTCTACACTAACCTGGTGCCATACCTGCCAAAGTATTTTTCTGTCCACACTAAAAGCGAAAATGCTGTTTGTCAATCTCATTTAAAAAATGTATAGCTAGGAAAGGGAAATTCTGAACTAGTAAGATATCGCTAGTCAGTGCTACCTGAAAACAAAATGCCTCGTAGCTTGTTGAGGGGAGGTTAAGAAAACAATGTTACACTTTCTATGGGTTTTAAACACACCTCCAGCCTACTGTGCGACTGAATCGACCAGCTCTTTCCGTCTCTACCGCCGACTATGAGTGATGGCCCGGTGCAGTATATTAAGGTCTAATGCGCATGCAATGGAGAGGGGAGAACAGGGGCACTTAGAGGGAGGGAGGAACATGGCAGGTCAGCAGGGTGGGGAGAAGGGCAGCTGATGAAATTGCTGGAAGAGAGGATGAAGAAGTGTGAAGAGACAGAGGTTTGGTGCTAATACCGTTCGGAGTGGGAAGGGCAGAATCGCTCTCGACAGCCGTATTGATTTTCGCCGGACTTGGAGCTTCACCTTCTACTCTAATCATTCCATAATAGCCAATGGATGAACACTCTCTGAACAAATGGCCATAAATCTAACAGGCCTGATTCCATTTAGGCACCTATCCTGTGTGTCTGCGAGCCTAGCTCAGGCTGTGTTTAACCTAGACTGGCACGACTGCACACGGGGACTTCTCTCCTTAATTCCCCCTTTCTTTCTTTCTCTCTATCGCTTGTTCTCACATGCTCAATGAGATACTGACTCACATACCACCCATTTGAGCTGTACATCACTGCCCATGCTTACTCGACCTTTATTTACACTTCTTTTTTAAGTCAACATGCATTTGCAGCCTACTTTTTACTTCAGAAACAAACGCTAGGGTGGCTATTAACCTTACCAAATGTTGCCTATGACAGTGGCCTAATAGCTGTCTGGCTTTTGGTTAACATAACTTTCTCTGCCAACACCAACTAAATGAGGGCAAATAAAAAAGCAAAGTGATTTTGGAGCCACGTTGTTCAATTTGGATATAAAATTACCAAGTCTAAGTCCAGTTCACCTTTGACTATATTGCAAGTTTCCTATATGTGGACCCATTGAAGTCAGGGATATTTTAGCATTGTCAAAATTTGTCATTACCTTGGCCCTGGGCAGACAGGCTCTTGGTCAGCTGTTCACCCAATGAACTAGTTTGTAATGGTAATTAGGGGAAAGCCATAATCCAGCTTCCTCTGCGTCTGGTGATAAAAGCAGACAAGCCTGAGCTGAGATTGTCTTCCATACTCAAGCTGCAACATGCAATGAGCGTATTTACAAATACCACAATGATTCAAATATGTAACACAAGACTCCTGATGTGCTTGGCTGACCTGTGGAGGCATTGCCGTAGTCATGGGCCTCATGTAGCTCCAGGCAGGGTTTGGGACCTGGGGAGCCAGTAGTTTTAACGTCAGTGGCGGGAAATAGCATAAAAATATCTTATCTAGCCACTAACTGTGATTTATTGGACTGTGTGGAGCTGGAAATTCCAGCATCCACCTCACACTTACATTAATCAGGTCTACAGTTGGCACCGGAATGTTTTAGAAACACTATAATATTCCTTCCGCCACCAACGTTCCCTTTAAAGAAAGAAGGCTAGCAGAGAAGAGACTAGTCCGCCTAACTGCGAATGTTCAGTACTCTGTGGCAGATTAGAAATGTTCGACACATCCAAGCATGGTAATTTGTAAGCTTTAAGCTGCTTAAAATGGTTCCTCAGCCCTAAAAGCTCCACAGATCCGAACAGAGGAAGAGAGAACGGAGTTGACTGACAACAGCATCAGCCTTGTAAGCAAGCAGCTCCCATCAGTGGCGACAGGCCTACCCGCAAACTAAGACATTCACAGTTTGAGTTATAGCTGTACTTCATGACATACAAATGTGATTAGAGGACGATAAGCACATGCTGCCGCTGAGGTCTTGCTGTAACATGGGTTTCTAACCCCACTATGACACAGGCTTCACTTTGCAGTGAATTTATAGTCCTGATAGACATACTGACTGGCTGACACCAACAGTATGATTTGCTAGCTCAGCTAAGCTGACTGTACAAGTGGTAAAACAGGAAAGGAAAATAAAAAAAACACTATTTATCCCCTCCAAATGAAATCTGATACAAAATGCAAAATTGTTCAACCTCCTGCTGGGAGAAAATAAATCAAGTCAGCATAAACAGGCCCTAAGATGTGGTAGATCCTTGGGACACTTTGCCCAAATCAAACTGGTTTGCATTAAACAGGCCCTTTGTGTGCACAGCTCCGTAAATTGGAGCCTGTAATTACTGGAATTAAAAAGGAAGGTTTAAACTGAAGGCTAAGCTGGATGGGATAATTTGAGAGTCTGTGGTATGCGGCACATATTAGGGCTTTCTAAAAATACACCTTCCCCCACCACCCCACGGATTGGAATGTTCCGAAAGCCTTTGGAGAGCTTGGGAGAATTGTCCTGACCGCACAGACCACTGCACAGCAGGGGTGATGCTTCCCGACTTTGCTATCTGGGGTACAGGAATGAGTTTCGGACACACCCGCCAGTCAGTCTTGCGCTCATCTCAGATGAACTTTTACCTTCCACTGCTCCCTCCAAGCTCCCGCCCGCTGGCTGCTTTGTAGTGGCGAGAATGATGTCATGATGGTCACCCATAAGCACTTGCAGATGGGCCATACAGCAATACTCAGGTCATGACAAAGCTTAGGCTTCTCAAGTTCAAAACTGTTGGTGGAACCTTCGATTTGCAGAGTCAGAGAAAGTCGCCACATAGCATGTGTATGAAAGGGAACATGAGTTCAAGAACAGCTCTAATTTGCTTTCTTAATACAAATTCCATCAATCTTCCATCAAAATGTAATAATTTGTAAGCAACCTTTCCTTTTTGGCTAACATTACCAAACCACCTGTCAAAAAGATACTTTTTACAATCCTGTCAAATAGGATTGTGTCCTGCCCTACATTTTACTTTTTTAAATTATTTTTTGCAAATGGCTTTTTATCATGATTTTAAGTATCCATATGTCTTCCTTTAATTTTCTTTTGCACCACTCAGATATGAACAAGCATACACCACCGCTCTGTAGAGGACACATTCACTTGATATTTGAGGTCTTGTTCATGCTGAGTAAGCATGTCTCAGGTGCTGGGCTGTGCTCGTGCCAGCCTCGAGTCTGAGACTTGGTCCTCCGCTCCAGACAGGATGGAGAGAGGCAGGTCTTCCAGGCAGGCCTTTAAAAGCGAAGAGGAGGAGCTTCGGGCTGGCTACCTTCCTTGTCTCAGGGGCCGGTACAATCTGGGGTAATTGAGATTGATTGGATGTTATTTTTCCTCTTGCAAATGTAGTCCATTAGCTTGGCACATGCATAATCAGTTTAGAGCACAGTTAACTGAATGTAATCATGTTCTTCGGTGTCTGCTCGCACAAAATCCACTCCAGATGCCGCTTGGCCGTGGAAAGAGAGGAAGAAAGTGCCGTCACTATCACATGGGGAATCTTTACCCAAGAAAGGCCTCATAACATGCACCCCTGCACCACCTCCACCACCAGTGTGCTGGTCTCGCTCCATTAAACACACAAACTATACAAACTGTGTGCTGCACACATTTACACAGTCCCCATATACTGTATGTACAAACACACACACATTCTGTCATCTGTTCACTACTGCCCTAAACTCCAGCAAACAGAACCCCATAGCAAATGTTGATGTGTCTCAGCTACGCTAACAGCTCTTTGACTGTGCTCCAAGCGGCCCAGGATCCAATGCAAAGCGTTTGATTTTGGACTCTCTCTACTTATTTTTTCCTCCAGTGCAATCCAACCGGATCAGCTGGGGCGTGAGGAAGGAAAATGTCTACACTCTGGAGAAAACAAAAAAAAACACAGTAAAACAAAACAGACAGTAATGCGTAGAAGGGGATTAGCCGTAGCGACTGTACTGAAAGGTATTAATGCGCTTCTCAGATATCGTACCTTTTACAACAGAATCCCGATCAGTGAAGCAGACCCCCTCCATTAATAATTATGATTTTTATCATGACTTATTCTCATCATAACAACAGACTCCAATCATCAAAAACATATAGACTGAGTATGCCCTGGCTCCAGGAAGATTGTGTTTGTTTTTTATTATCAAATAAAAGTGCAGAGTAATTTCGAGTTAAAGTCGCAAGGGAGTATTTTACCACTATTGGTACGGCTCGTGGTTATATCTTTCATCTGTGGACAGTGAAGCTCAACCTCTATGCCAGAGAGAGCACCACACCCAAACTCCATGAGTCCCTCCAGACATCAGTTAGAGAAGAGACGGAGAGATAGATGATGGGAGGGAGGAGGGGGGGCAGGTCTGAGAGCGATAGAGAGAGAGAGAGAGGCGCTCGTTTAGATGGAGATACTCTGCTAATTATCATGGCTGGCCTGTGATTGTTCAGTAATAGTGCTCAGTGGGGAAAAAAGGTTTGCTGCTGTTCCAGGAAGGGCTGAGCTTTGATTTACCGGTAGTACCACGCTAATAAAGCGCCCATTCCATATCCACAGAGCCGCTACTGAGACATCTTGCCTCCCTTCAGTCAAAGACACAGTCCATACAGCATATAGGATAATTATAAGACCCTTTTAGATTTGTACCCGTCGTATATATTTGTTTATCGTAAGATCTCAATGATGTAGATCCGTGTCAGCACCAGGTTGTCCTTAGGGCGCTGAACTCTGCCTCACAGAAGCCAAACAGAGGCTCTGCTCCCTTTAAGACAAGGAGCGGAGGGCTTTTCCCCAGAAGGGAGTCGAGTTTTGCTGAGAGAGCTGTCCGTTAGCATGGGAGGGGCGTTGCGTAGCGCGACATTGGTTTGTAGAGCAGTGGGCGGGCTTTAAGCTGTGTCTGGAAGTCTGCAGGAATTTCACAACTCCTTCAGCCCCCACCTCAGTAAGGCGCTGACCCGTCGCACAGCTGCAGCTGATGATTACGCATGCATATGCCCCTCTAAGTGTGTGTGTGTGCATTCAACGAAGGGACCAGGAGCCAACCAGATACACATGGTAGGCCATGCACAGCTTTCATATGTTGTCCTGTAAGTTGCGAGAGAGAGACAGGGATATGGAAACGGACTGCAAGAGCGCATATCTCTTTGTGCAGAGGCTGAGGAGCAGATAATATTGTGTTGTAATAGCTGTTTGTTTTGATTCCCCCCCCCCTCTCTTTCTTTTTGGGCAGCCAGACAAGAGCAACTAAGCAATGCTCCTGCCACTGCTGAAGGAAGCTGTTGATCCTATTATCTGCTGCCTGATCAGCACAAACACGGGATTGGAGAATGATGAGGGACTGGGGTGTACGCAGGAATCAGAGAGTATGTTACGCCACCGTAGGAAAGCGCAGAAGAGTGGTAGTTTGTACTGTATGTGTAGACTTAGGCAGAAGTATAAACAAACCCTTCAGTATTTGAAACTTTGGAACGCTACGGACATAACTAATACCACAAATTTAGTGGCTTGTTGAGTAGAGCTATTCCAAAATGCAAACGTAAATCATATCTAGTGGACCAGAATTCAGGTGTTGACTACTTTGAATTGAGCCTCAAATAAAACATTTAAATGACATTAGTCTTTGAAATTCCCAGTGTGATTCCATATTCCTACTTTCACCTTATATTTGGGACTCTCTCCATCTGCGTTTCTACCGCCTGCATGTGTCTCACCCGTTTCCCTCGCACGTCTTTCTCCACTCTTTGTCTCTTTAAAATTAATAAACAAAGCAAATACCCATCATGCTCAAAACAAACCAGCATGGGTCACAAGCTGGTGGGTGGTCCCTCTCCGCTGCTCTCTTCTTAAGGTTAAATAGCTTTAATCCAACCAGCCTGGAAAACTAAACATTTCTCCAGCTAAATCTTTCTTCCCCCTTGTTTTCTCTTGATGTTTGCAACCTTTCCTTCTGTAATTCTGTTTTTTGTACGCTAAATATCTTTGTGTTATAAAACACCTTATAAAGGGGTAAAGAGTGGAAGTTATAAAGATATAATAAAAAACAAAAGTTCTTCAAAGGTAGGCATGATAACTCTGACTAGCTAATCTATTTTAATTGATAAGTTATCTGGAGCGCAGTTACACTGCCGGGCAATAAACGTGCAGGACTGACCTGACTTTTTATGTAGTAATTTGACATTTAGTAGATGCTTTGAAGCGATTTAAAAGTTCACTTACTGCAGGCACAATCCTCCTGGAGTTAAGTGGCTTGCACAAGGGCACAATGTTGATAGGTCTCAGCTTTTCTTGCGTTTATGGATTACACCCCAACCTCTTGACTTTTACGTTCCCAGCTCAGATTTTTAGCAACTTTGCCTTTTTATAACATGCCTTAATCAATGTTTTATCTTAGTAGTGCCAGCCTCAAATATATTATAGTTGTATAATTTATATTGCAATCTCAGCCCACACCCCTCTAATCAGAAGCTCCTCATCTCCTTCCTCCACCTGCAACATCTCTCTGGCAGAGTGAGAAGACTGTTTGCTCAGTCTTCAAAAATACCCTTTAATAGCCTAATTTGATCTGCTTGATGTTTGGTATTTTTGTACATTTACATGTGTTTGTTAGTCAAATTTAAGTCAAATTAGTTCAAACAAAGCCTTGAATCATGGCGTAGCCCCTGGATTGATAAGGCCAAGCCTTCTCATTGAATGTGACCATGGTATCAAGGCAGGTAGGTTTTCTGTGGGGCAGACACTAGATGAGGCTAAAGAAGAAAGAGAGTGTTTGGGAGAAAGACAGTGGGTGGTAAAGAGAGCAACAGGCAGGCTTACTGGTTCACCAGCATCAATACATCAGTGACTTAGCAACCAGATTAATGGCCTGTGAGTGGCCCAGGCCACAAGGCTGCTCTCGGCGCTTAGTGGAAGGCAGAGCGCTGGAAAACACACTGTGTTTAGCTTTGGGCTGCTGAAGAGAGTCTTGGGACAAATAAATCCACACATGAAATGAGGCTTTGGACCTCACTGTTTTTCACTCACCCCTCATCACAGACAATGCCTCTCTTCTGAATATTCACAACGAAGTCGTGCTGAAATTAGGAAATCCACATCTTCCTGGTGCTGGGCACCCAGGAGTGTTTACTTGTGTGTGATTAAGGTTCACTCCACAGCAAGCTAGTTAAGTGCTGCACCAGAGCTTTCATGGTGGAAGGGCTGGAATGCTGCGGTTACATATTACAAGCTAGTTCAGACTATTTGATGATCTGTTGATTCTCGTAAAATTGGTAGCCATGTTGTTCATTTGTTGTTTTGATCCAGGTGGAAGCTGTGCTATTGTTGGAATGGTTGACCAAGAGAATCTAGCTGGGTTTAGAATGTAAAGAATAAACTCTTAGACCTTACTTGTTCTGATCAAGCACAGATTAGAGTTAAAACTACAACCTAGAATTGAAACAAAGAGTCAAGTCAAGCCCCCCCACTGATGGACATCCATTGAGGCGTCTTATGCATGGCCTAATTGCCATGCACTTGAGTCCAAGGTTAGGACTGGGAGCTGTAAATCTATCAGTGTTATGGGGGCAGTGTTCTCACCAGATGCAGACTAGAGATTTTCATCCCTTTGTAATTAAGCAGTTCAGCCTGAGGTGTCATATGGTTTTTATTGAGGCCCCTCTGGAAAAAATCATTTCACACCTTGTTTTCTCATCAAGTGCTTTTATGCATGTAAAGAGGGGGAAAACCAAGAGAAACAAAATAAAAAAGTGGGAAATGAGGGATAAAGGCTCTACAGTAATATATGGAGATGATGGTTTGTTGTATTAAAAAGCAGAAATGTGGAGTCATCAGGAAGTGATTCAATTAGTTCAGTACGTTATCCCTAACTGCTTTTTCTTTCTTTCTTTCTTTGCTTTCTTTTTTTTTCTCTAATTTTTTTTTCTTTCTTTCTCAACCAGTGATGTAAAAAAAGCTGTTAGTCCAGAGACAGAGTAGAGAATAAGAGG
Organism: Enteromius viviparus; assembly: GCA_032353835.1. NCBI lineage: Eukaryota > Metazoa > Chordata > Actinopteri > Cypriniformes > Cyprinidae > Enteromius > Enteromius viviparus. Next base: position 23,267,131 of record JAUCNO010001819.1, read on the forward strand.
GCCAGAAAGGAGCACTACATTTTCCAAGGTTAAACTTTCACTGCAAGTTTACAAGCTTTGCATTTTCTGCTTTCAAACTCTGGTCGCCCGTACGGGACTCCTAGTGTTTAAGACACAAGCATTTACAGATATGTATCCCAGCATTCTCTTTGAGGCATTCTCTTTATAAAACCCCTCCCACTGATGAGGTGAATTCTGAGGTCAGCCTCTCAGAGGTGCCTTATTTTACTAGCTGCAGCTGCTGAAAGTAGGGGAAACACTTTTGTTCTGTTGTTAAGTGGTTTCACACATTTGTGTATCATGAAGCATTTTTCAAACAGCACTGTTGATTTATGAAGTGGAGATCTTGGCGTTGTGGGCGCAGAGATGGAACACAGAGACAGCGGAGGAAGTCTTCAACACAGCCGCCACATTCCTCCACCCACTCCCCACAGGATCAACCCAACTCCCTCACTCTCTTCATCCCCACAGCATTACCACGTTCAATCCACACCAGGCCTAAAATTAGGCTATTGCAGACTTGATCATTCGTTTGGACGGGTTATATCTGTCACTGCAAATAAATTTCCTTAATTTATACTCGTGTGGTTGAAATGGTCTTGTTCTTCTAATTTGAACCAGAAAGCCTGTCTTTGCTACGCTAACCTGATTTTGCCAAGTGCAACATGTCAACATCCTTGTTCACCCTAAGACAACATTGTGATAAACCAATCAGATTTGAAAAAAACGTGTACTGTTTTTGTGACGTTTAGGCTTACAATCAGTGTCTGGAGCTCGTACAGCAGTGTCAGCAATACTCATGGGTAAGGGTAGGTTTAGGTTTAAAGATATGGTAAAGAGTATATTTTACAAAGTATGTTGACCGAGGGACACATCGAATGAGGCAAAATCAAGACGTGCTCTTTGCTACTGAATAAACGAGATCTCAGGCAGATGTTATATTTTTGCCACTATAGAGAAGATTACAAGATCTTGGTATGCAAATGATTATTCAAATTATTGTTATATTAAATTAAGCACTGAGAGAAGAGAGGGAGTGCCATATTAATGAGTTATATGAAGCAGGCTTTATTAAATATTTGTTGATGTTGCAAAGGGAGCGGCATGTGTGTATTAATTCAGCACTGGCTGGTCCCAGTGGGTTCCTGTACACACACACACACACACACATGCATGCACGCGCTCACAGAACTACATTTTTGTTCTGTGTTTAGTCTGAGCAGATTTTTTTTTTTAAATCACCCTCTGCTAGAGCGTCATATTTAGAGTCTTGGGTGACCTGAACCCTTTTTCACTATGGATCACACATCCTAGTGCATACTTTAATAGCTGTCACCTTAGAAATGCTGTGAACGGCAGACCCACTCTGCCTTCCCTCTGTTCGGTTCCTTCATTTTGTTTTATGACTTCAGGAATCTTTCAAAACTGTAAAAACAGCTGCAGTTTAGGAGAAATCAGGTGAATAAAGTATTGTGTTAGCCAACTTATTTCAAATTCATTCCCCTGGCCCTCATATTCGGTACGTTTTTGTTTTAAATCACAAAAGCAAGTGTCAAATCATTCCATTTCTAACCATTCTAACTATTTTCACTAGCTGCTAGTGAAAAAAACAATGTGACAGACAGGCCCTTTGAATTAGTGCGTGAGTAGATGATGTCGTGTACTTACTATTGTTTTTAATTGTACAAATGAAGCAGGTCGTTTTAAATTGTGTAAATGTTAAATCATTGCTCTCCTATTTATTGAGAAGTCCAGTGGTTTGTGTAGATGCCAAAGTTTCACCTCTGTGCCTGGGTAGAAAGGAATTCCCAGGATTCAACTTAACTTTTAAATGATTTAACATGATGAAGCCATCTCCAAAAAGTCAGGGCTTTATATACAAAAATCAAACGCAATCTGCCATCTCTGATCAGAAGCAACAGCCATCAGAGCGAGGTTACGAAGGCAGAACAGGAAAAGCCATTAACTGCCAATCACAGCATCGATCGACAAGCCAGTCCACCACTACCATCACCACTGCCCTCTTTTTACTCACTTGCACTCTCAAACACTCCAGCACACATGCAGTGTTGTGTATTTGTGTCCACATTGCTTGTTGTCATCAAGCTTAACAAGACATAACTCTGAATCTATAAATCGATCTTTTTTAATAGCTGATTCTGAGCCAAATAATTTGACCGTTGGCTATTTATTAAAAATGCTAGCCTGTCTTTATCCGTTTTTATAAAAGCATGATTTTCATTCTCTGCAAATTTCTCTACTCCATCCAAAATGATTTTAATTACAATACAACAAAGCCACACGTTTCTCCAGGAACCAGACAAGTGATGTACACAGCTTCACATCAAACCAAGATCCTGCAGCTGCACCCTCTCCTCATCAGCACAGGTCTCTGCATTTTTGGATCCCGACATCAGATAAAATAGGAAAACTAATGGAGTTGGCGAAGGACAAAAGAAAAAAAGGCCATTGATTTTTTTTTTTTTTTTCCATTTTCACTAGTGCCGTTAGGACGTAGGGTCTTTAGGAGAATATTTACCTACTTCCCAGCTTAATAGAGATGCTGTATATCAGAGGGTGATCAGGAGCAGAGGTCACGACTGGGGGGAGCAATTAAAGCCTGTGCATCTGCCAGAGCGGGCCATCCCATTGTGTGCACTGCAGGCTGAAACAGATAGGTGTGCAGGGAGCAAGCAAAAAGGCAATAGTTATCGAGCACTGTCTCGTTTTATTTATCGAGCTTTACTGTAGGTGATTCAGACCTCACCCTGCCTAGACCAAACCCACACTGAGCTGTAGAGGACTGCATAAAAACTGACCCACCTGTCAAGTTTGTGTGTGTGAGAGCTTCTTAGAATATGCGCTTCTCTATCTCCTGGAAATCAAGATTTCCCCTCCCCTGGAGTGCCTTTGACCTGCGCTCCATGACCAGCCAATAAAGCCGGACGGTGTAGTCATGATAGATGTGGCTTGGGGCCTGTGCTCTCTCACCCCACCGCTGTGGAGTCCTCGCCGACACAAGAGGAGCAGAGGGAGTGGGATGGGGCGGCACGGAAGAATAGAAGGCCAGGGATATAAACCAGACCAGCCATTTTCTCCTGTCCAGCTCATAAATATTTGCATGGCTGATTTATAAACAGGTCTTGCTAAGACAAGATCAAAGTTAACTGTATCGGTTATAGAAATGCCTGGCTTCTCGCAACGCCACGCTTATACCTATTAGAGCTCAAGGCCATACATCAACAGACGTATTGGCAGGGTTTCAGATCGGCCCGCTCTCGCTGAAAGGCTAATGGCGCTCCTGCTGAGGATGTATGGTGCTCCGGCCAAAGCGAGGGAGACACATGGATTAGTTTAATACCGTGTCTTTGTGCTAATGAAACTGCATAGCCGAGCACCCCAGGTTGAGTGGCAGAATGCAGGTGCTGGTCAGGTTTCGAAATATGCGCTGTGATGTTATGTATAGCCCTGTTCGGATGCAGGAGTGCGGACACCGGAGACAGCGTGTTCGAGAAGAGGACGGCATGCAGCTGCTCGTGCTTCTCCAGCCAGCCAGCCAGGCGACCTACACAAAGGCCAAGGTGGGGGTAGGCGATTAAGGGTCACCACTAGCGTGGGACCGCTAATGCCGGACCACATGGTAAAGCTGTGACACGTAAACATATGTTTGTACAGACACACGCATGCGCAGTCCTGTATCCAGTCCTGGGCCGCTCACACATTAACAAGTGCGCAAGCTGGCAGATGCAGTCTGCTTGGGGAGGAGGGCTGTTTGTTGACCCCTGTGGGAGGGTTACGAACTCAGTAATGGTAGAGAAAGAGAACCATTCTCCATGGAGATCTCCTCCTTTTGTCCTAAAAATAGCTGAATAAACAGGGAATCCATCACCAGGACAGGGTGTGCCCTCGGTACGAGCAAGGGAGAGCCGCTGCTAAACAGGCTGTCTGAAGACATCTGTCCGAGTAGAATATAAAAGCAGGGTGACGCGCAGACAGCAAGATGGACATATATGGACTACACGAATTCTCCTTCTGTAGCATTCGGGTTATCTCAAGTAATTTTAATGTTGCTTCTCTCTCCAGGGCTGAGGGACCGTCTCGTGTACTGTAACAGTACTGTTCACAGTTTGCTTTCACCACATCGTTTTGACAAATTAGCCAAAAACCTGCTGTCTCAAAAAGCCTCATAGAAATTGCCGAACATCTGTCGTGCGTCGTGGGGCACACATTAGAGCGTGTGCAGCCACATTTTTGTCTGCATTCAGTTCCATTAGCTGCAGTGTTTTTCTGGCCGAGCCGACAGTTGAGCTCTCATCCACAGGTAGAGCCACGCGTAGAGCACTGAGAGTTTGTTATGCACCAACTTCAAAGATCTCCCACCGCATCAGAGAGCTGCCGCTGTGCAGGCAGAGGCGGCTTTGGTCTGGGAAGGGTTACTGAATTATTACTGATGCTTTGGGGGGTAACTGTCCGACCGCAGGACTGGGGAATATTAATCATTTATTTGATTGTCCGTATGTGCTGATTAATCAATTTGAGGGAGATCTTCAGGATTAACTACCCTATTATTCCCGTGTAAGAACAGATAAGAGATAAGACTTTAAAATATCATGTACCATTTATCATGTATTTTTAGTCCTCTGCAGATGAAGGCAGGCGAAATAAAAACTGAGGTGAGATTAGGCAGAACAGCAACAGAGGGAAAGAGGGGGAGGGAGAAAAAAAAAAGAGAGAGAGAGAGAGAATGATTCTTTAGATCCAACCAGGACAGAGCAAAACAGATTTAACTGCTGTACTTCACAAGAGGTGCGGGATGAGGAGTGAGAACAGCTCACGTACTAGACTTACATAACCAGACAGAGCCTTACTTTCACGAAGAGAAATCAGCAAGTGGTGGAACAACAGGAAGTAGAAAACAATAGCACTCTGCACCTGTAACCACCTGACTGAGAGCGAGGCAGCGAAAGGTGGGGGTTGGCGCCAATGAACCAGTGAACTCGGAACCTGTCATAGGTGAGTGAGTTGTACTTGCTTGTGGCTGTGCATGATCAAACAATGGCATAGTTCCTGGGCGCACCACCCATGTTCGAATCCGCCCTATAAATTCTCTATCCGCTGGCTGCTTGATGTGTTATGTCATGTGGTAATGCCTTTGATTTCGACATACCTCCGTTTGTAAATACATGAGCCTCTTAAAGAGCTGTGGTTACTTTTACAAGCATGGCGCTCCCGGCGCTTTGGTGGAGAATGCTGGGGAGGGAGAAGGCGAAGGCGAGAACGAGAGACACGGAGCCAGTTTAGAAACTGTATACACTTCTCTTGTAGCGCCATTGCCAAGTGCACTTATGCCTCCAGCCGCTCGTCGCACATGCAGTGCAAAGTGAAGTGACACAGAAACTCAAGCCTGAGGAGGGCCTCTCTGTTAGCAGCGTGCTCAGGCCCGCTTTCTAGCAGTCTTACAAGCTGTCACCATGCACCTGCGATGCTGTTTGCATGCTCTGCATACACTGAGTCCACAAATTAAAATACTGTGCCGTATTTGAAGGACCTCTGCTATTCAATGAGTAACAGCTTCTTGATTTCGCTAGAACCTGCAAATCTCATAAGGAGGGCACTCTTCCACAATGTTTAATACGTTAAAGGAGTCACGTTGGTGGCTTAGTGTGATCCTGTAACTAACGTTCAATTTACATTAAGAGCGATAACAAAGCTTTGCTGTGCTGACACAGTAGCTGCGCCCGAAATTAAATGCCTCCAACTGGGCAGCCATCGGCGCAACCTCTACAATGACACGGGGACTGATGGCGTGTGCAAGTTATTTTGGGACTCGCATGCAGAAGTCCTTCAGAGGGCCCTGTACAGTATCTGTACTAAAGAAATGGAACTGCCTCCAATTAGACCTGCACCCGTTTTTGATTTTAGTGATAACGACCATATCTCAGCTGTAATTATGCTGGACTTGGAATGATGAGGGCTTAGGTTATCGATCCACTATTGATCACTCTGATCAATGAGCACTTTGTTTCTTCTTTTATGGAAAGCGAAGTTGTATGTCTTCTTTGCTTTGGAAGCTAATGAGTCGGCGCGGATGACAGGTCCCATAAAGCGTTCTATGTTTTTAGCACCCGTGTGTATTCTGCTTAAAGAAAGAAGAGCGAGATTATGGGATGGACAGGTGAGCCTTTCCCAAAGAGCTCCACTTTTCAACACAAGCACATAGGCTAGGCCAGGGTTTAAAAAGTACTTGTTTCAATTCATGTCTTACTAAAGGGAAAAACATACACTATATATTCTACATACACTAATATTCATTTATTATTTTTTCGATGTATTTATTTGGAACATTTTATTCATGTGTAAACCTGCATAGCATGCTGTGTATTTAAAACGGGACTAAAAGTGAAACTCTAATCATACAACTAATAATATAAAGTATTAAATATTAATGTAATATTCATTCTGTGCAGTCTAAGCTAAAACTTTGCTTTATGAACAGCAGATTGCACACCATATGCTTTGTTTCTCACAATATTCAGGCATCGTATGTTTAGGTTAATGACACTAATTAACAAGTTAATTTGCTCCGATGAAGGGACAAGTATACAGCAGTTCCCTTTCCTAGGCTTTTGGGAGTTTAATTCTCTTTATGCAGTTGGTAGAAGTCAAAGCAATTGAGTAAAGGCAAACAAGTGTATCTTTAGAAACAGAGAGAGAGCGAGCCACTAGAAATGGATAGGTGCTCAAAGTTTGTGTTACCACTACATTGCCCTCAGACACTCAGAATGCGTATGTGCTATGCAAATAAGCTTCCAAAAGTAACCACCCCCAGCCCGCCCCCGCTCATTCATTTGCATGTTAAGAAGGTGAGAACTTTTAGGGCCTGTTGCGCCATTGTAGGCCCAACGCAGCTAATAAAAGCCAGGCCCTTTAAGCTGAGCTTAAATATTTACTCTGGCACAGGGCCACGATCAGGCCCTCTCATTACGCCAGTCCTGTGGGTGAAGGTGAAGCCGGGCAGATGAGAGGGGGGCAGAGCCTGGCAACTCAAACATTTCCTCATCGGAGACCAGTTCAAACACACCACGCTGCCGACTTCAGACTGCCCTTTGTGAATTTTAGAAAAGAGAACAAGGAAGAGGGGAGCATTCTTACCGCCTCATAACCTAGCCTGAAGCATCAACCAATTATGTGGTGATGAAAAATTCAAGCAGACTAACAAGGAACGCTAGAGGTGAAAGCTAGATAATACAAACCTGAGGAGTTAATCATGCGGACTGTCCTTTTCATCTCGTCTATGGCTTTTTTTGTATAAGGGATTGATGGCCTCTTTTCTGTATTTGGTAACTTGTGGGTTATTGGTGACTGTAATGAACTTGACTATCATCACTCAGGTTCTTTTGGTAAAACATTAAGTATGTGTTCTGAGATTTTGTGTACTGATTTTGTGTTATACCTACCCATACAGATAAACAAAAATACAGTTTTTGACTTGTGCCCTTATTATTCATCCATCTTTAGACCCGTCTCTTCTAACAAACTTGTGCCACCTCTCATTTCAATTTTCAGTCCAAAAGATTTTTTTATAACAGTGGCTCCAATGTTAAGTTACACTTACTATACTCAGAAATACAAGATGACTCATTCTGTATCTCCAGCAGTGTTTTCATATTTGTCTTTGTGTAAGAGACTTGCAGGTAAGTTATTTATATATGTTTTTATACTTACAAATTCTATTCTTGCTAGATCACCAGAACAAGTCATGTGTTTTCAGCTAATATAACAAATAAGACATCATTGAACGGTCTAAGTACCTCTGAATGTCTCTCGATTGATCGTGTCTGTCTCCTGTCTGCATGCCCCGAGACATGCACAGAATTCTTTCACTGTCCCGTCCTAATAATTAGCAATACCGTCTCTTACCAAAATGGAGGGTTAGTTATGGGAAGCGTGCTGGAGGTTGCGGGGGTAGGAGGAACCGTACAGGTCCTAAACTGCCCTCCTAAATTTCCAGATGGCACCAGGCGGCCGCAGATGTCTAGGGACAGTTGGAACAGCTGTGCGTGTTGCCCCTAGAGCTCCACACAGCTGTCGCCTCCTGCAGGCAGAGTTATTGTACTACGGGGCTGGATGCGGCTTGGCGCTACAGGGCTTGCATTCATAAAAACAACGGGAGGCTAAGCTGTTAATTAGCTCTTCATGGTGGAGTCATCTAATGTAAAATCTGCTCGTTGTACAAGTAAAATGCGTTGGTTTTGACTTAAAATACTCCATTATGTGTATATTCTTGCTTTTATTCGTAAAGGCCCTGGAAGGCATTGCCATTGCCGTATTATCACCGATCTGGGTATTGATATCTCCACCGCCACGATCCCTTCTATAGAGTTCCCTGGCTCTCTCTTCCTTTCTCACCAAGACCGATTCACCCAATGAATTATGTGGACACATTGATCAGCTGATTGAGAACCATTGTTTGGAAATGCAGGGGCATTACTGGAGGAAGGATTACCCTATGCTTGTTTTGCGCCGGTGTATGCGAGAGGGTATTATTTAACTGCTTGTCACTACACCCTCCCTCTAACCGCTATTGCTTTTTACTCAAAGACACAAAGAAACATACACAAACGAGCGTACGCATAATCAACACAAGCTAAATGACTGCAGGCATTGATTGCCTTCTTTCTACAATTATGTTCCTATTGTTTACTTTCTAGCTGCTTATTTATTCCAAAGGAATTCAATAATTATTGCTTTATTTACTGTTAAAGTGCACTGGGGTGGTATAAGCTGCTGGAGAGGGTTGTTTTTAAGGCCTCCATTTTTCACCCTTGTTCTTTTTCAATGCACATGTACAGTAATCCATCCAAACCGGTCTAAACTATGACAGGGAACTGAATCACAAATTCAGCACAGCCATTTTTACCGAATGTGTTTAAATCACTGCATCACATCTGAAACATGACTTGTAATAACCTGGTAAAGTTTAGGACATATAAATCACAAACAAGATCACTTTAATATCTCAATTGTATCTCCTAGACAGAGATGAAACAGAGATTGACTCCCCAGTCAGTGTGAGAACAATGTCACAAATTGTGGTCAGATTGGCCAAGATAGCAAAGTCTTTCATTTAAGAGCCAGAGATTTCAACGCAGTCCCAATTAAAACCATCAAAGATCTCAATTTCTAATCAAATTCTCCCGTATTATCATTTTATTTTATTATGGACCTATACTCTCACATTGTTATCTGTTCCCTCATTTGTGTCTGTGCCTATTCCTTCTTTTTCTTTTTTGGAAAAACATCAGAAACAGTCGATTCTTGAATAAAACATTGCACAGAACTCCATTAACTCCTGAGCTATGAAAGAGCAACATCTGAGCAATAAAGCATTCCTCTGGGAAGTGGGAATATGGCTATTCAGGGAGCACAGAGCAAAGCGATCCTGAAAACATGGCAGAGAGTGAGAGAGGTGCAGGAAGTGGTAGGTATGCAGTTAAGGGGTGGGTACCTGCCGTCTCTCCAGCCACAGCACAGCGTCTGGGCATGTCGCCGCTCGCAGTGGCTAATTTGAACCAGCCGCTGAACTTGGCATCCAACGCGGCTTCTGTGGTCGCGGTTCTGCTACTCCTTCCACTACTGTTGCAAAGTGAGAAACGAGATAAAGAAAAGGTGTGGAAGGTAAATCAAAGGACGAACTCATTCACTGCTGCAGTTCAGCTTTCATGAAATGTCATATATATTGGATTTTGCCAACTTTTTGGGGACAGATCAGTTCAGTTTTGTAGACCTAAGTAACCTCTCTCAAACACACACACACACACACACACACACACACACACACACACAGAGGGTGAGATATGAGAAAGGGTGCAGCTTCCCGTCTCATCTCTGCTTGGGTTTTTCTGCCCATTAGGCAAATCCCTTTGTCTCTTCTCAGGATGCAGAGAAGTGATCTCATTGGCTATTATTTAACCAGTGACATCATTAGGCTGGTTACAAAGGTGTCAACGCACTTGACCGTATCCATCAGCATGACATATGGTTGAGTCTAGTTTAGTTTGCCGCCCTTAAGGCATTGGTGTGAGCCCATAGCATCATGACATCAATGAATATATAACCTGGCATAAAGTGTGTGGCCAGTGGTTTGTAAAGCATTTTGGCTTAGATTGTGGATTAGTCCAGTTTCTGTCATTTTCCCGTCTTTGGTATCAGTATCAGACAGCATGTGTGTCAAGTTTTACCTACAATGTGGGGACTAAAAGTTTCCACAAGAACAGTAAATCCTAAAATCACTTACTGTAAATTGTGGGACCGCCCCCACCACCAGCACCATCATTCTCTATCACAATAAATGGCTTAATAAATATGCAAAATGGTTTGTGTTGAGGGTTGAGGTAGGTCTAAAAAATAAATGAGCTCAGTATTAAAACAGTAGAAGTGAATGGAAAGTCCCCACCATGATACACCATGAAAAGCAGATGTATGTATGTGTGTGAGCGAGTATGAGTGGAAATCACCAGGCCTCGCCACTAAGTGCCGAGAATCATTGGGATAATTACAAAGCAATACACATTCAGACACTCTCTGGCTCACTCACAGTGGGAATTCGTCAGCTCTGGGAGAAATTGATAGCTATTTAGCCACTGGATAGTCATCTGTTTTAATGCATTAATTTTGTATTAAGAGCACTGCCAAATTTAATAGTAGAAATAGGGGTTGGATCAAAAGGGGGTCTTGTATGTGTGTGTGTGGCTGTACACGCATCACGTTCACATTTGTGTATGGCTTAAGGCCAGAAAAAAAAAATTAAAAATACTCTACATGCATGCTTGGCCAGTGTATGTGTGTGGTCCAGTTGCACATTCATAACACATAACAAACCACAATACTTAAACAAACGTTATTTACCTTCAATAGTCTTTAAAAGCGTAGGTTGTTGTAATTCAGGTAGGTAAGGGCAATTATGTGGCATGGTGATAGTTTAACGTCGGATAAATTGCATGCATTCAAATTCAAATTAAAAAAAGAACTAAAAAAATCTGAATTGACCGATGAAATTGTTCGCTTTTTTCATTAGCGATAACTTTTTTCTAAAAATATCATGATTATCAAACCTTTTTATATTTAAAAAAGCATTGATAAAATTTAGCTTGCCATAATTTTGCTGAATAAATCATCATCATGAATTAATGCGACATGATTAAATTGAATTTTGTTCATCATAAAACTAATCTGCGTGTAAAAATCAACACCTACTGTAGAAGACTAATACCTTGTATAGCAGCTCTTGCAGTAACATTGAGAATCCAACATGGACCTGCCTATGAATAGTTTGCATTTGTGTCCATGTACTTGTGTAGAGTATGTTGTGGAACTTATCTCGATTCTGCTGTGGGCCTGGGCATTTGTGGAGGTAGGCTGAGTGCTTGCCCTGTATTCGGCTCTCTGGCAGTTAAAGTGGCGATGGGTGTGAAAGGTGTGTGTTTTTTCTGCCCACATAAGTGGAAGCTTCTGTAGATCCATGCACAGGAGCAGGTAGGTGTTGAAAGTGATAGCTCTGCGTGATGGGAGCGAAGCAGGCAGAGACGCAGTGTTGAGTTGCGATGAGGTGTGTCGCCCTTGCTTTTTCTCACCTACACGAGTACAGGGGACTGATTCATCCTCCACTTGGGTCGCATATGTGTGCATATGTGTGTGTGAGGAAGTGAAAAACTCCTGTCTGTTAAAGATGGGCCGCACTTGCTGTGCACACGTGCACTCTGTCTCTCTCTCTCACACACACACACACACACATATATACTCCCTCCAGCCCACTCAGGTTTCGCTCCACTGCACTTCCCCACAGCTCATGTGCTCTCCTGTAAGTCTGCCATTAACTTCCAGCCAATTAAATGAATTTTGAGTAGTAATGTAAGCCATGCTGACTCTGTGGCCTTCTCTGGCTCCAGGGGCCTGTATGCGGCTGTTCTGGGGCCCCTGCGGAGGGGAGACTTCTCAACAGCACCCTGACCGGCCCCTCCCTGCTCAGTGAACATGACTTTTTCATTAAGCCGCTGAATTCCTGCACTTCAGTTGGAGGTGATTTATCAGCATGGAGCTTCATCTCAGGATCATAGGAAACAGACACGCTGCACACAAGCGCTCTCTCGTGCGTTATTGTGTTTCACGTTCAGACCCAGGGGTGTGTGTGTGTTTTGGGTGGGAGATTAGGTGTAGAGAGCATCTCAGGGGTCCCTCGTGTGGATGTTTCAGATGGAATCATGTGGAAATATCTGTGTGTTTGTACGAAAAAGCGCAGGACTATTTGGCTCTCTGGTGTCAGACCTGGAGAGCAATGTATGTATCTCTGCTACATGGAAATTATGAATATAAATGATTATCTCTTATGGTGTGTTGAAGAGCCTTGAACCTTCTAATGTCCCTTACATAAAGTATCATTGGTAAAACATGTTCTTATTTAAAGCACCACAATCATTTGGATTCATTTATAGTAATAGGACCAAAATTGTATTGGTGTAGCGTATGGCTAACATATTTAGCATCAGTTACTCACAGACTGTCTTCAGTTTGAGGGAAAAAGTGATATATTGCTGTTCTCTGGGTTAAGCCAGCTAAGGTTCACCCGTGTAAATCCTGCCCTTTTTATGGGCGCTGTAAAACTCCCCACATTTTTTTTTTTTTTTTTTTTTAAAGATCTTTGAAGTTTTAGTTCAGGTGTCGTCTTTTTTGCTGCACTTATTTCTGCTAAGACGGTATAGACATACATTTCAGTTCATATATTCTCCACTTCTTTTGTGAAGAAAGAAGAAACGGTGCCGTCTCAAAGCACGCAACGGATTGATTTGGTGTTTTATGCAAGCAAATCTGTGACAGATCAGTATACCTGAGCTCTGATACGCTGCATATGTGTTAGAGAGGGTGAGGTGGAGAAGCGCAGCTCAAATAAAGCCCAAAACATCCAGCAGCACCTACTCAATGACATCATACCCCCACTTCAAACAGGAAAGGGAGAGAAGGAGAGCAAGAGAGAGCGTGAGGAGAAAGACAGAGCCTTTTACGATCACCTAATAACTCCATTACATGGAGCTGAGGGGCACACACAAAAAGCAAAAACCCATTCCTGGAAGTCAGTAGCCCTAATGCACATCTTAGGTATACCAGGGTGACATATGATACCAGCACCACAATTGCCTTGAAAAAAAAATCCCTTATAGCAATGTTAACCGAAAATTAAATATTACCAGAGAAGGAGAACATTTCAGGGAACATAATATTTTTTTCTTCTCTCACTGTTGTCAACACCTGATGTGGCCTTAATTGGGTTAAAAATCTAATGTTACTCTGGCTTTGTGCATCCGAAGCCGATGGAAACGCATCTCATCTCTGCGCTGCAGGGCAAAGCCAACTCAGCCGCGTCTTAATGAATCAATTTGTTTTCCCCGACCTTTGTCAGGGTTTGGGGGTGGTCTGTGCAGGAGATTAAGAGCTTCTCCAGAAGAGAGAAAATACATGTTTCACCAGGCAAAAAAGCAGAGAGATATTTTTACAGATTTGCGTCATCTCCTTCATGGCGCAATTTAGTAACACAGGAAAGGTAAACAATGAGCATAAGGTAAAAAAAAACCTATAGGAAAGATGCACATATTTAATCACATCACCATAGTTGTTTTTTTTATAAATGGTCTCACTGTAGAGGAGGACAGGAAATGATGAAGTGATTGGAAATGTTACAAGATTTTTAACTCCCATTGCTTCTTAAAGCACCACAGCTGAAATACTATCTGCTTTCCATGGCTCCAATCATCTTATGTGTTTTGAGTATTAAATTTATCAGTGACCTTCGTGCACCTTAGTCATATAATTTGCACTGTGCCGTTCTTGTTTCCCTTGTTTTACATTGAGTGTGGACATTAAGTGTGCCTATTGTCTAGCTATAAATTTGTCACTCTTCATATACAAACATAATTCACCAAACACATGATGGCCATGAAGAATAAATAACTGAGAAATTGCCATTGATTAACACTGGCAGCATTCACTAAAGTATTAAAAGAAAGAAGACATGAGGCAAGGTTAGTCAAGATGTATTAGTGAGCGCTTTCAGCATACATACACAGGTGATAACTAGGGACTAGCAGTCAGATCTATAGACCTGCAATGCCTATATTGTGTTGGTCTTGTCTCATTGATTAGGTGTGGTGTGCTCAATGAACAGAGACTCGGCTCGAGATTGTTGTGTTACCGTTGGGTGTGCTGTGTGGTTGGCTTGTTTTGAGTTTGTGGATCGTAGCACATATCTCTGGTCCCCCCCAAGGATCTCTATACCCTCTTCTGGATATGGTCAGAGCTCCCCACTGCCGCCCCATCTCTCTCGCTTTGCCTCGCTCTCAACGAAGCAGGATTTGACTCACCGAGGATCAATATTTAGCATCCCATGCGTGAAACAGGCAGATGTTTGGAGTTTCCTTTTCAGAGACGAAAGACTTCTCTTGAGTGAAAGGGATCAATGCACTTTCCTCAGTGTGTCCCTGCTCAAGTTCTTCCTGTAGATGCTGACATGCTGATGTCTACCTCACCAGCCCCGGGGACGCCAATGTCCCTCCTCTATGTGGTTAGCACACAGAGACACGCTTACGCTAAGGTCCAGAGACCAGTGTACTTTTATAATGTATGATGTTGACTTTGTGTTAGACAACAGATCCCTGATTGGTAATTGATTTATGCATTTGTAAATGGCATTAGGTATCCCGTTGATTGGTAACCCCATGCTAACTCTCTTGTTCATTCTCTCACTACAGCATTTGCAGCAGCACGAGAACGCTGTGGAGGGCGAGTCGTGCTACTACCACTGTGTCCTGTGTAACTACTCCACCAAGGCCAAGTTGAACCTCATCCAACACGTTCGTTCCATGAAGCACCAGCGCAGCGAAAGCCTGCGGAAACTGCAACGCCTGCAGAAGGGCTTGCCTGAGGAAGAGGAGGAGTTGAGCGCCATCTTCACCATTCGCAAATGTCCTTCTGCCGACACGGGTAAGAAGTAAAAGAATACAAGTTTGTATGTTCATCTGATCTTCATGGCGTTTCCGTCGTTTGAAACTGAGAGTGGAAAATTCCCACCCCATTCATAATTCAGACTGGATAATTGATAGACATTGCTTTGTAAATAGACTACAATGTTCATTGTAGTGCGTTTTGAGATCCGGTTACACATAGAGTAGATTCTTATAATGGTTCTTTAGACCTGGTTGTGCAGCATCGAGGACGCATGCAGGAGTTAGTGTTTCCGAGTCAAAGAGCACAGTGCATCTTCAGACTCTTGGTCATGCCTATGACATCACTGCCATGGCTCCATGCTCTGCTGATAAGGCGATAGGACTACAATAGTCCTAAGGACAATGGCGATCTGGCACAGCACGTTCATTAATACGAGTACAGTCCTCGTGCTGTTCTGCCATTAAACAAACAATCATAGATGCCATTAAGCTCCGAATGGCAAGGGGAGGGGGCGACAAAAACAAAAGGCAGGGGCCAAGGCCTTAGTCGGGCCATACGTTAGTTTGCCATTAAGACGACAGAGTCAATTAACACACTGTTTCAGCATGGATTTGGTTTTCTAATCATTTTGACTCTTGTGCCCTGACAAAAGACTTTCATTGTGCGTTGCTCCCCTCCCTCCCGCAAGCCAGGCGGCCCGACCGGCTCTTAGCGTTGTGTCGTTGGGGGGAGAGAGAGAGAGAGAGAGAGCAAAAGACGGCGGGGGGAGTTGGCCTCTAAAGACGCTTTGTTCCGAGGAGGCAGGGATAATGAAGCCAGCGGCCGGGAAATTGCGCAAAAGGCAGTCACAGATCTGAGGAGAATCATTAGAGAACATATTTAGCCGAGCAATTAAGGACAATTAAGCTTTCTGCTCGCTGCACTCCAAATATGTTAATGACTATAGTACAGTGGACAAGTGAACATGCAAAGGCAATAGGAAGGCCCACTTAGGTTAAAAGGGTGGGGGTGCGGGAGATTTAGAGTGTGTTTCTGGGTAGGTGGAGGTAAAGAGTTCACAAACAAGTCTGGTTTTCTCTCTCTCCCTTGTGCTCTCTCTCTCTTTTTTGGTTGATGTAGCATTTATTTATATATTTTCTTGGCTAACCTTTGATGTGCGTTAATGGATTCCCTTGTTTGTGAGGCTGGTTGGAGGTTAGGTAATGACTCCTGCAGTAGGGATGTGTGGGCAGAGCAGCATGCAGTTGCTACACACACACACACATTTGCAACCTTCTACCATATTTTTTCTAGTTGCAGCAATCCAGTCGTACCCCCTTGACGTCAAATGAGCCGACAACTCACAAACAACACATTATGTCTGCCGTGTGGCGCAACTTTTCCAAACTCTTCCAGGATTAGTCAGATGAGATGTTCTTTGTAGTGAGAAATGGCTGCGTTCTTTGATGATGGCTGATTGCGTGGCCATGCAAGCTTTTTGATGTATTTAATTACTAGCTTTTTCTAGACTAGATATTATTGAATTTCTGTACCTTGAGGAGGAGAATATGTAGGTGATTAAGGCTGAGGTCTAGCCCAGTGCTGACTGGGAAATGCTGATGAAGGACAAGGTGAGTGTAAATCGACCAGCAGCTCAAAAGGGAACCGGCCTGCCTCTTATTATCAGCTATTGTTTCCTGAGCGAGAGAGAGGGGGTCCCAGCATCCCTGTCCTTTGATAGCTGATACCTGCTAAGTGACATCAGGATCGGGTCTGAGAGCGCTCTGTTAGGGAGGCCGGGTCTTCAGAGAGGAACCGCTGTTCTAATAGGCTTTGACGCTCTGTTTACCAAACGGAGCGGGCTGCAGTCGAAGCGCTGAACAGCTGATTGATTGCCCTACGGATCAAACTCAAGCTCTTGTCGGCCAAGCCGTGGCGCTCTGCTCAGTTTGAAAACAAGTCCCATCCCTTTAAATAGCGGGGGCCAAAGTGTACCGACTCTTTTCAACTCTTGTATGTATAAACTATAAAAGTATATATATTTAAAGGTCAGTTAAATGAAATGAGGTGTGTAATAAAGAATGTCGGCCTTCTTCACCTTCTCCACCTCCCTGCTTCGGCATCTTGTTTGAATTATGCTGATAATGAACATACTTCTTCATTAGCGAGTACGAAACATTGCTAATTCCTCATCGCCGTCAGCCGCGCCCTCTCCCAGACCACCTTTACACTTCTTAATGTCCTGCCCCCCTTATCCAACTGAAACCATTCCCTGATGGTGTAATATTTAATTTCCTCCCCGCTAGCTCTTCTGAGGCACAGGGCTCTTTCTTGTGGTTGAGGCACAGTTGCTAAAGTGGTAGAAGTCTCCCCTGCTTGTTAAAACAAAGCTGGCCCTGGATTTCTGGGTCAGCTAAGCAGAATTCCCTTGGCTGCTGCCGTGCAGTGTGCAGCTCTGTTGGTGTTAGGTGCTGGGCTTCTTCCCCAAGCAGAGCTCGACTTTCCTACTCCCCATTTTTTTTTCACCCTGGAGTTTCCAACGACCCTGGGCAATGACAATGTGGACTGAGAAGTTTTGCGTATCCCCTAAGTCCTAAATCTTAGAATTATATTAAACTTAAATATTAAACTTCCATGTGCGTGAATTGTACCTCAGATCATGTAGACTAAAACATCTGTGGCCAGATTTACTAAACAGGGCAAATAAGCATTAGAGCGCAATTCCATAAATGCGCAGATGGGAGGGGAAAATTCTGCATGTGATTTACTAGCAATAAGCACATTAACGAACACAGATGCAGTCAGATGCTTTTCATAATGAGCGCATTCTACCAAGAGCAGTGCAAATTTGGGCCTGCTTTAAGACATGCTTTTTGGGAGTTAAATAATGCTGCAAATACCAGTAAAATGTTAGTAAATCACATTGCGTGGTTAGTTTGAATGCATATTTTTTCAACGCAGATTTTTCAATGTTTCTTTCTTAAATCCTAACAGTTCTATTTTAATGCCAAAAGACTGTTTGCGCTGGTGCAAGTAAAATCTGGCCGCTATTTTTCAATCGGTCTAGCGTTCAGAATGTAGAGAGCTCACATGAACTAAGAGGCGCGGCTGCTAGCTAAAACTCAAAACTCTGTGTAGAACAATTAGAGTAGAGGTTTACGAATTAAGAGCCCCCAGTACATGTACATTAACCAACAGATACAGCACTTTAATAGTTCCCAAATTAAGGCTGCACAACCACCCCTAAGGGAGGTCTTTCGCATCTCTCTCTGTAGAACTGTCACATTCCATTTTCTGGTCATTTGTTAACAATATCAATGAGGATCATTTTAAAAAAAGATCCATACCACTAATTCAGAGAAAGTGTGCCATAGCAGATGCTGTTGATGAAAACAATTGATTGTGGAAATATTGATTAGCTTTGTTTTCAGTTCTGATCCATATGGTGTTATGATATTGTTTTCTCTCAAAACTAACCAAGTTCAGGCTTGATTAATGTAACCGATCACCCATGAATACATGCTAGCTAAGCATTATTAGACCCATAACAAACACCATACAAGATATTCAGATTTCACATTAATACATACACACTACATATCTGTGTGGTGGCGGTGTCTGGTCGAAAGTGCAGGTGGTGTAGTCTGTGCAATATTTTTAATTTTTTTCCCTCTGATTCGCCCGCTGAGTGCCAAGGCGGCAGAGTTTCCCATCCAATTAGAGCAGTGCATGGATAAAAGGCAGGCATTGTTTTAATTCCTGCCCCCGCGTTGAAAATGTGCTGTTCAAGCATGCCATTCTCTCGCTGGATGTCCATTTGTCGTTCTTAACCCTTTCGCTAGTCACAACACAAAGGAGCTCTCTGCAAGAAGGGTCTCCCAAAATGATAAAGCTCAGGCGACACAAACTAACACATGCTTACACGGACACAGTCAGCTTCCTGTGTGTGTGTGTGTGTGTGTGTGTGCGTGTCTGAGCTTGATGTGTGGGAAGAGACACTACAGCAGCAGATGACAGGTTTTATGAGTGATGTTCACCAGGGCATATAGCTGGATGACACATTGGGGTCTCTCATTTCAGAAGACTTAATGGACTGAAGTTTTTTTTTGAACATTGCAGACTGACAGATGCAGGGGAGAGAGAGAGAGAGTAAGAAAAGAGGTAAGTGGAATTGAAAGATGGTTAGTTGGCTTTTTGATGGCACTACAGGCCTTTGGGTGGCATTGCTTACAGAAGATTTGTGTGGGATTGGAGAGTGTAGGAGAGAGGAGAGAAAGCTGTTTTGGAGTGCGTACACATTGCACTAGCGCTGTGGATTAGCTGCTGATGTAAATCTTTTTCAGTCGCAGATGGCAGTGCCGTGATCACTAAACTATGACGTGCTGCAGGAAATCCCTGTCTGTAGACATGGGAACAGCGGCCCGCATGGCTTCTCGTGCCAACTGCAGCCCTCCCTCTCAGAGCCCAAGCGAGAGAGGGAAGTGCATTGGAGAATCTAAACTAGACTTTGACCGATCCAAGGGTCAATGACATGACTTCTTGTTGTTATTGTTGGTGTATCCCAAGAATGAAATTCATACTTACAATGACATGAACACACCTCTTTTTCTGATGAGCGTGTTTTTTCATTTTTGAATTAAAATGTATTTACAAAATTGCAGATTGTAATTGATATATATATATATATATAGGTTTTTTTTTTTTATTAATTACATTTATTTTTTATATTACTTTTTTAAATGAGCACACTTGTATGTCACTGGCCCCTAAACTAGATTTGCGTTTTCACTGCCTAGACCAGGACACGCATTATTTTTTACAAAATAGGGTTCCGATTTCTGCCTGTCACAGAACGAATTGCATCTCTCACCTCCATCTACAATCTGCCAGCAGCCATGTGAATAGTATCGGCTACTATGCAAAAATACATTGCATGCACAGATGCATTATTAAAGCAAATGCTGGATGTTCGCTGGGCTCTTTGCTTTACTTACTAAAGCCCTTGGATGACGGACAGGAAATGTCAAGCGAGAGGAGAGTCGAGCAGTGTTAAAAAGGCCTTACCTATATTATTACTGGACTGGAATGGCACACTGTGCTAATAGAGATGTGTATTTGTGTGTGTGCGCATTTGTATGTGTCTGTTTCTTATTGACTGGGGCCACATGTCTGCATGAAGCACATAAAGCATGTGCATTCCGCAGGGGAAGAGGCGCTATGAAGGCTGGCTGGGACTATCCAGGGCAAGGCTCGTGTCTGGACCCGGGGCCCCGTATAGCCCTGCAGACGGCAGCCGGGTCTGGAATGTCCTATTCTTTTTACATGCTTGTTAAAATGCAAAGTAAACCTTCCCAGAAACAGGATATTATAGCCGCTAACCACGACCCCCACGCCCCAACCATGCCATGGTACATCTAAGCAAAGATAGGGCAACTCATGCTACAAACATCACTGAGGCTTCTTTTAATAAAATCTGATATTGCTGGGATGCTGGTAGAGATGAGGGGAAGCGATTCGATTGGCAAGGGCCTGGAGGGCCTCGGGGTCGGCTCCTTTTGGACGTCTGTCCCCTAATCCGCAGCTGAAGGACACAGCCTAGCAGAGGAAATTGTTTTTAGTCCGCTGAGCGTGCCACGCATTTCATAAATGCATTACCCTTCATTTTTAAAAATATTAAAATGAAACTGGCCCTTTTATTAAAGAGCCTAAGTGATGGCTTTATGGATTTTCCACTCAGCGCAACGTTGGGCAAGCTCACACAAGGAAGTCTTTTCTTTGCCGGTTGGTTTATAGACAGCCGTTGTATAAATTCCTTCCCTGGCCCATCCTGCTACTGCAAATTGACCAAGAAGCGGTATTGCTATTCTGGGATTGTCTGTGAATCAAAGCGGATTGCGTGGCAATTTCTGCTGCTGTTTTACTGGCCGATCCCGAATAGCTCGGACCACTGGCTGCCCTAAGAGGGAGGTAAGAGGGGCTTAGATCAAATTGAGGGCCCTCGAAGAAGCACGTATGTGAGTTTATGTGTACTGCATGTTCAAAACGGAGCCTGTTTCTTTGCTCCATTTCGATCTGGAGATGATAAGAGGGTGTAAATTGTACAAGTGCGGCAGATTTGTATTGTATACAGACTCACATGCTCACAGACACCCAATTAACACGCATGTGGGTGTTCACACACCCACAGTGGGATCCTGCGTGTGGGTGAAAGAGGCCTCCTCTGTCATCAAGACCACTTCAGGGCCCTCCATTTCAGGCCGTTGTGAGGTGCACTGCCCGGAGTGAGCACAGAGAGCATTATAATATTAGTTTCTCTCCCCCTCTTTCATTCTCTTCACCCGTCATTACGAGACACTCTCCCTGAAAGCTGATCCAAAAGATAGACAGTCCATCAGGAGGCAGTCATCTCATTTGTACTTACCAAACGTGCTAATGAGTTCTATTCCGGGGCTTGGAGGCTGCGGTGGGGAGCGTGAGCGGGGCGCGAGGGTTTCGGGTGGCAGGCTGAAGGCTCGCGCTCGTCCTGTGTCAGTCAGGGCACTGAGACCGCAGAGGACAGGAACTGTCAGTCATGTGTCCAAGCTGACTGCGGCTAAGCAGAAATGTGCGGCTGGAGGAGAAACAGCAGATGACATGGAAAGAGTTGAGAAGGTCTTTAGAAGTGAAAGACCAATATATAATGTTTTTTTTTTTAAATACAAATTATTGACCGCTTTGAGATTATGAGTATCACCCGCAGACTGTAGTTTGTGCATCCAAAATCCCAAATTTTCAAAATCCTCCAAAATAAAATGCTTCGGTATTAAATTTACCAAAAAATAAATACAATCTATATTTATAGCAATAGCCAACAATACATTTTATAGGTCAAAATTATCCAAAAATCATTCCATGAAGATATTTTGTATATCTATACATTTATGTTTTGATTAGAAATTTGCAATGAACAGAATATTTTTGCACAGGGTCCAGAGTCACTTTTATTTCATTTTATTTTATTTCCATCCTTTAAAATATTCTTCTATACACGTGCACGGACATAATTCAAATCTAATCAACAGAGATAAATGTAGTGTTAAGTGTGAAGCTCTACTCCAAGTATTCTGCAGTGATCTGCTGTACTGCATGTCAGACGTTAAGAAATGACTGGATGTACATTCATATAGATTTTTCTTCTAGTTATGGATGTCAGTTACACTTGAGACTGAAGCCAATGGGTTTCTAGCTGCTCTCAGATTTGGCATTTGATGCCACGCTGCTACTTCAGTGAGACGGGTGATTTTTCCCTCAGTTAGAGTTTCATCAGTTTGGTGTGACCACAGGCTATAAAAAACACAGAGGGATTGAGAGATGGAGTTTTCCCATCGTCGATCAGAGACGGTGAAAGTTTTAGATTTTTGTCTTTTTTTAATAAGCTGATTTGTCCCCTCTAGAGAGGAAGCGAAAGATCAAAAGCTATGATCTTTGGCTGTGGATGAGCTGCCTGTGTCTTCAACATACACAGCTCTGACAGCAGAATGCTCTCTGTCTCTCTCTCACTGTCTCTCTACGGCTGCGGCTTTTCAGGGCAACTGGCACATGAAACAATCCCTCGCTGATGGGAAGATGCACGTTTCATCGCAGACATGCTGTCTGTTGTTTTGCGGCTAGAGCGCCAAAGATTGGGCTCTCTCACACACATAGATACTGAAGAGAGCCATCTTGTCCCTCTGACCTGTCAATTAGAGGCAGCCAAGCAGATGGCACTGATGAGAGAAGCAGGAATAATTCAATATTCCACCCTGCTAACCTTTACCTGTGGAGTCGCTCGGCAGCCATTGATTCAGCCCTCGCTTGATTATTCACACACAGCCCAGAGGAGAGAACGAGCGAGCGACAGAAGTGGGGACGGAGAGATGTTAGGGAAAGCAAGACGGCTGATCAATGTGACATTAGTGGATTCTGACAGGGGTCTTTGAGGGGAGCGAAGGCAGGAATCCTACACAAAGATGCCATCGTGTTCGCTCCTTGTATGTGCCCGGCAAAACTTCACAGGCAAGGAACAGCGATTCTCACGCTGTAGGCCATCGCAGGGCTTATCGATTAGCCACACTGTAACATGTGGTTAGCGTTGTTGATAAAGACTTCTGATTAACCCGCATACTGCTGCAGAGGCCTTCTGGGGCAATACGATGCCCCTTCAAGGCATCGTTTGTCCGAAATGGACTCGACCAGATTCCTGACAGATCGTGAGGTCTGTTTGACCAGATGTGAGGGCTCCTTTGCCCAGCAATGGTCGGAGACAAGCTGCTATTTGTTTTTGACAAACTGGGACATTCCTGGAGTTTGACTGGGCCAGATTTATGACGTCTCAAGCGTTCACACTATCTCTTTGTCTGCTTGGACTCTGTCTCTGTCATTTCTGTTTTATTAGCTGCTTGCAGACACATTCTCGCTGTAGCCCGTTCAGATGGGTCTGAGCCCACTGATTGATGATCTTTAGACAAAGACGTTCAGTGCGAAGCAAATGTTGTGTATTTATTCTAGCACTTTGTGTCTTGTCGGACCGCGACTGGATAAAGTACGAAGAAAGTCACAGCACATCAAAGACGAGCTCTCGTGAAAAGAATCAAAGTCGTTTTTGCAAGTCTCGGTGTCAATTTATGGAGGCATTTGGCAGCGATCGCATCTTTATTTTAGCCGTATTTTACCAGCCCTACGTAAAGACAGCGAAACAATAGCACTACTGAGCCTGAATTTCCCTCTTTCTTTGTTTTACACGTTGCCCGTTAAACGCTTACTGCATATGCAATCATTGTCTGTTGATTTCCAATCCTTGCTGCAGTTTACAAGCTTTTTTGCCCTTTTTATTGCACTGGGATTCTTGGCATGGTCATTCGCAGAGGTCTTGGAGTGCATTTTTTTCTCTTTTTTCGGTTAGAAATGAGTTTTAAAGACACAGAGAAGGCAAGGAAAGACGGCAAGTATGTCAGAAGGTTCCAGCTCAAGCCACCCTGACCAATTGAAGGCATTAAAGATGAATAATCCACAGTTCAGAAAGCAAGAAAAGGTCAATTTTCATGCTAACTGCTCAGTCACCGTACAGGAGTGCTCTGCGTATCGAGTCAATTCAGCTGTGCCGTACAGTCAAGAGGGAAAGACACGCAATTCCGGCCCCACTTTAGAGCCGTGTTGCACTGCATTAGAGCGAGTGCCACTATTAAAAGCTGCCCTCTCTTTTCTCCTCTCATTCTCTATGGTCAATGACTCTACGCACCTGTTTTGAAGACTTCCTTAGAGTTCCTCTCATTCTGAAGGACTAGCAATCAGCTCATACGGCCTTAAAACTTTGCAGCTCTTTAGAAATGAAGTTTTTTTTTATCACTAGATATTAAGTTTTATAATGTTCATATGTTTCGTAACTCTCATGCAAGCGGTTAGCATGCCAGAAACACTCTTGAGGGCCTTGTTTTCTCTCACTCGCTCCATATTTGCCCTCCGTCTTTACTGTTGCCCATATGTAGGGGGTGCAGATGGAGCCCAATGTAGGACTTAAATCAGAATAAAGGGATTTAATTTGTGTGTCTCTGGTCCCTGCTTATCTGAATATTCAAACAGGCACTAATAGTGTCTCCGAAGGGTGGTTGAGCAGACGGGGACGGAAATTAGCATGAACTTACCAGAATCACTCCGCTCTGTGTCCTTAATGAGCCAATGCTGTGGAGCAGCCATAGAGATGACAAGCCAACCCGTGCCTATTAAAGAAAACATACTGTACACACACACACACACATACTCGCTTCGCATCTACTAGTCCCTCAATTTTAAAATCCATTCCCATGGTGTCAGTCATTTAAACCAGCGCCAACCAGACACATCAACAAACGATGAATAATACAGCAAACCTCTGTTTATCACTGAGCACAGCCTAGAGACTCCAACGATTATTAGCAGAGTGTAATATATTAATAGTACGTAGCATTTCTCAGGCCACAGTCAAAATGAAGTGAGGAGACATTTTTTAAAATGTGTCTTTTGCGTGTATTCGCAGAATATCACACAGGGTTGTAAAAGAGGTGGAGACGCTCACCAAGAGAGAGAGAGAGAGAGAGAAAGGGAGGGAGGGTTCATGGTTGGGATGGAGCCACCGCATAGGTGTCCGAATGAACGTGCAGGTCGCTGTCAATCACGCCATGCCTGCCGCTAATCTGCTCCTCGTTTAGTTTCCGAGGAGCCCGTGTCAGTGGCAGGGAGGAATAAGGCAAAAATGGGCCCTTTTTTGTAATGTAAAATGGGTGAGAAAATCTAATTGGGAAGGGAGGAAAGAGCGATGTCTCCTTTGTTTAAGGCTCTTCCGCAGTCACTTCGCAGGCCCTATTGTGCGCAGACTCACAATAGCATTAATTTGTGCTCCTGGCCTGGGCTCTTCTTTTCTCAGCTTCACTGTGCAGTCAGCTCCTGTCCGTTCCACTCTGTCTCCATGTGTCACCTCCACGCCCCAACAGAGCCCCAAAAAAAGGGTGGCTGAGAAACAGAAGTCCCCATGTCAAAATCCTATATATGCACCCTTTCTTTCTTATTCGGACCCATGAAAAAGGCAAATTCTTTTGGGCTTTGTCTGTTCACTGTTTCCCACCTCCAGGAAAGTTTTTTTTTTATTTTTTTTTCCCCAGAAATCCATTTCTCGGACGAAGCCCGAGTCTCTCCCAAAATGTTATCTGATTTCAGGCGTTCGGGATTTTAATGAGAAATGATTGAGTTTTGATTGCTCAAAGAGTTAAGTGCCGCTCTCACCATCAATACCGAGCGAGTTCCCGGCCACAAAAGATTTCATTTCCTAAGTCTAAAACCGCTCGACTCCCATCCAGGGAACGTGAGGGGGAAGGACTACGACTAGTAATAACTGATGAGCAGATAATTAAAAGCACTTCACTGCTGATTTTATTATTCTTTAAGATAAAAAAAGTTCAACCCAAACACTTTTAAGTGGCTCCGCCTGACAGAGGAAATCCTCAGAAGGACATGTTTGTCCTAATGGCCGAGCTCCAAGTCATTTCGAGTCCTAGCTGTATCTGACTGATCAGCCGAATGATAGTGTGACATTGTACTTGATCATAAACAGACTCGGCTCTGTGAGTGATTCCTCTCAAGTGCGAAAGCTGCTCCAGTCGTCTTTTATCTGAAGATTGGTGCCATCTTTAAATTAGCTCTTGAACATCGCGACAAAAGAAGTGCTCTTAAAGCATATAAGATCCTCTCACAGATGCTACATGTAAATGTGGTATGACTTAGCACCCTGCTTTTTGCTCTGAGTAAGCAGGAATCGAACAAATGTGACACTTAAGATATAAAGCTATTAAAATAATATGAAAGTCGTCTCAGTGAGTGGCAGCAAAATAAGATTCTGGGTTAGTCCGCTCATTCCAAGCAGCACTGAATGACAGATGGATGTCCAAAGAATGACATCCCCCATCCCTCTCGCAGATATGCCCCTTGCCCTCTTCTTTTGTGCTAATTGAATAATGACTAACCTCGTCATATTTAGTGCACTTTTAATGGCCCCGTGCCTTGTGTAGGTGTAATCATGCGTGATAAAAAATGGGCCAAAGTTACTCAGCTACATGTAGTCTTGTGCACATTAAAGTGTCCTTTTTTTGTCGGAAAGGTCATTCATAACTTGGTTGCGCCGTTGATGTACAGTGAGAGATATTGATTGATTAATGCATAAGTGCTCGGAATCCATTTGGCTCAGTGAAAGGGAATGGAGGGGGGGACCTCTCTCTCTCACTCTCTCTCTCCCTGTCTCTCGCTCTTTATATTTTCACCTCTCCCCCCATTGTTCGAAGGGCATCATTTTTCGCTGGCTGGGTTTAAGGGACAAAAGGCCTGTTTCTGCCAAGTAATGCATTCAAAGGAGCATTGATTCTCATCAGTGTCAGTTGAATTACTCTCAAAGCCTTGACAAGGATTGCTCTTATTTTAACCTCCCGTTTTTTTTTCCTGCCTGAAGAGAATTTCCTGCCCCAAGCCCCCCTCTATGTCCAAAGGAAGGGGCTTTTTCCACCCATAGGTGTCCACCTTCCATGAATGCACAAGGTTGCGATGGATGCGAGTACAAAACGCAGGTCCCGTGATTGACTTGTGTATGCACCCGCATGCATTCAGAGCTTTCTGGACTTGTGTGTTAGTTTATGATGCAATCGTCACTCAACTGCTGTTACTATAGGCTGTCGTGGGGCGTTAAACCATACCACTGCTGTGCGTTCATTGTCTGTCCAGAGATTATTTCCGCAAAGACATGGATATGCTCCCCAATAAATGCTGTGAGATACCCCCCCCAGCCCAGCCCAGTCTGGCCAGGAGGGCTTTTTAGGGCAGGGTCAAGGGGTCAGTACCTTTGCGCAACATGACAAGGCAGGAAAGAGCTTCATCAGCCTGCTCCTCAGCGGGGAGCTCTGTGAACCAAACTCCTGAAAAGCGGCCCGCCTGCCTGAGAAGCTGAGAGAGACCCCAGGCCTGTGAACCCACTCAGCCCTGCGGCTTTCATCTCCTCTGGGGAAACCTCCATTACATGCCCTCTCCCTCTGGACTGATTACTGCTACTGATAATACCCATAGACACACACACACATACTTGGTAATATCCTGCTGGAGTTTGCCCAAAGTGAGTAGCAAAAACCAAATGATTTGAAGGCAACAGCTGCGGAATATGTATGCAATTAAAAGGAAGAAATGCAAGTTGTGTTTGATAATGTTGTTTCAGATTTGTTTTCATCAAATGCAATCTTTTAGGGAAAGATGGCTACATTACGGCACAACTTGAACTCGGCACAGCGAATACCGTAATCACCCTACTGTTGAAAGGTAATTCTGCGGAATATATGGAGAGTCGCTGTGTGGCCATTTGTGCGTCCGGTTTAACGCAATGAGAAACAACATATTAATGACAACGGCCATTCAACAGCGGAGGCAGTGGGCAATATCTAAATTAGCCCTCTTACACTCGTGGCGAAATTGCATTAATGCCGCTCGCAGCTGTCATTCTCTGAAAAGCCCATCTTTAAGAACTTTGCTTTGGGGGAATGAAAAACAATCATATAATGGTATAGTAATTTATGCAGGCCAATGTTTTTCAAATGTTGTAGTAATTATGAGAAATACTCTTACTTTCTCCTGCACAGGCGTGGAGAGCGAAATCTCATTTCCGAGGGAAAAGCGGGGAAAAGGAACACCCTGAATAATCATTGTGTTTAATGCTCTAGTCATAATCCCAGGTTTTATGATGGTTTTCTAATGATTTTCTAATGATGTTAAATATTAGTAGAGAGTGCAGCTATAATTTGAACGCAGCGGTCGTTTTTGCAACACTCTATCAGCGCACCCGATTGCAACAGCAATGAATATTGCGGCGGGAAATAAGATTTAGGGTCCATTCCTTTTGGTGTTTTATTTTGCCGTCTCCCTGTCCTCCATAAATCCTCATCAGGTCCCTTTCCCTATTCCGTCCGCCGAAGCCGCCGCCTTCACCCACGCTTCCCAGGTGGGAACGCAATTAGGTGCCGGGCCCATTTCATTCAGTGCCACTGTCTGTCTGCTCGCTCTCTGCAGTCATTCGTGCTGAAAAAAAAATGCCCCTCTCAAATGAGTTGCACCAGCCCTGGTGGAGCAAGCACCTCAGTGGTCCCCTGGGAAATAACAGCATAAAAAGAGGGGAAGGGAGGAGGTGGGAGAGGTAAAGGGATTGGAGGCTGGGGGGGGTGGATGGAATGGAAAAAAAAAAATGCTCTGAATGGCTATCAAACGAACGCCGGCAAAAGCACGGTCCTTGATGACTGGCAACGCACAGCAAAATATGTATTGGAGACAAAGCCTTTGTCTTCTTCCTGGGCCCCTACAATGAATTATACCCCCCCCCCCCCCCCCCCCCCCAACCACACCACCACCACCCAGCTTTTTAATTAAATGGCTGCTGTTCCATCTCTCTATCCGTAGCTCCCCATTACAGAGACTAGATAAGGGATTGCTATCTGTAGCATGTTAAGAAAGGCTGCTGGGCAGCCAAGCCTCATGAAATTTGTCACAAGATCTCATTTTCCTCATTGCCAGACGTGATGCTTATAATTGATGTGGAGGCAGTAGTAATTTATTGGCCGTCTGCAATTATCATCCCCTACGAGCTGGGGGTTGTGACTGCAATTTAGATGGTGTGGTGGGGTGGAATGGGGGGGCAGAGAGAAACAAGACGAGAGGGGGTGCGTTGCGCACATCAATGCAGGATCCTTTTGTAATTCTTCCCTTTCAAAGCCATGATCACCTGAGGATGCAAAGTAACATCCTGACACTTTAAATGAATGGGACATGAAGCTTGGATCGAAATTGCACCTTATTCTCACAGGAAGCAGCCGTTTGACAGGTAAAGTGACCAAACGTGAGTTTGGTTAATGCAAAGTAGTGAAAGTCAGCCAATCAGATTGGAGCTTGGCATTTTCTAAAAGCTCCTGTGACTTTTTTGTGCAAAATGCATCAGGCAGGATTCCATCACTACCTTTTTTCTTGCATCCTGTCCCCTCTTCCCAAATCCTTCCCCTGTTCCCTCATCACTTCTGGGAGCGTTTCTAATGCAGTCATTTGAATACTGAAGAGGATCAGGAACTTGCACTCTATCAGTGCAAAATGCAATCAAGCATTTATTATTATATTTTAATCAATTCTTGAATTTATTTTCCTTATTACCTTTTACTGGCAGATCTAATTGGGAAGAGAAAAGAAAAGAAACAACAACGAAGGGCAAGTCGGCACTGTATACCATGAAGGAAATGTACTATCCATTTAGTGCGAAGAAATCAATCTCTTTTTTTGTTTGTTTTTTTGTTTAATGTTCACTCGCACTGTTTTGATTTTCATCTGTGTCTCAAGTTCATTAATTTCCCTTTTCTGGTCATAACATTAAACAATCGATAAATAAATCCTCCAATTGCCAGTATGAGCCGAGCAGCTGCTGCTTTAAAAACAGGCAGTCATTAACACAGAAATATCATTAGTGATTTTAGACTGAAATGAGTGTTCGGGGCACGTGAACTGTCTGGGAAAGGGTTTGTGTGTTCATTAGCAGTGCCCGCTGTGCGTGGGTTGGTATGTAGTGTTTATCTTTTGCCACATCCTTATTTACACCCGTCACTCTGAACATTAAGGGTGACTCTCTGAAAATCACCTCTGTTCATTTTAACGACTCGATCCAAACACACGTGCGCGTATTTAACGGTTTTCGAAACCCCTGAGACGCAACACGCAAGACGCGTTTTTGATGCACCCGATTTATTGTCACTTCACCACCAGACGATACCACAAGAGTACAGTTAGCTTCCTGCCTCTAGTCTCCGCTACACTTTGATGTGCATCTCGTACGTGGGATATTGCGGAGAGGTTGATCGGAATCAGCGGTTAGCACAGTTTCTGCCGTCGTGAGCTGTCACACAGGCGGCCTCCAATGGCAGCGGATGATGGGTCTGTCACCACCCCTCCGCACAGAGCATGCTCAGTGCATCACGGGAACTGAGGCGGTTTGTTTTGTACAACCTGTACGCCTGTTGTGTTGTGGCCAAATTAGACTTTCAAATCACCCGAAGCCAGTGGGAGACTGAGAATCTCATCTTTTTCCCCCCGTTTTTTCACATCCTTTAATAATCAAACCTGTTTACTCTTCAGGGAGTCCTTTCTATATTTTTCTTAAATGTGCTGTCTGAGTGTAGAGCGTCTGTAATGAAGCCAGCAGGCAGCACGCTCAGGACTCAATGAATGGGGAAAGTGCATCACACGGGACTGCAGGATTGGAGGCGGTCGGGAGTATGGGTAGGGATTGGAAGTGGGGGTGAGTGGGGGGGTCTAGACTGTAAGGGGGGAACGTGGCGCCCTTCATGCTATTATCTTTATGGTATAGAAAAGCATGCTTCAGGCAATCAGCATGAAATTGTTAATTGCTCAGCCCACTTACGTGTCGCCCAGGGGACGGAGTCTGGGGGAGCTGCCTGAAGGACACGGAGTGTGCGAGTGACTGGGTGCCCCTCTGAAGCGCCTGTGTGCATACGCTTTTGTAGGCAAACTAGTCTGAATCCAGCCTTTCCCTTTGCATCACTTGTTCCTCTGACCTTGATCTTGATCTGCACATCTGAGCCGCCTCAACAGTGCCCTTGTCTAATGTCAAAATGTCTCTGGAAGCCTGGCTGCGTGTGAGTGCAACTCACTAACCTTTGTGCTAGCTCTTATTCAAGTTTCAAATTCGCTTTTCAGGAATCTTGTTTGTAGCCTCTGATATGTGTAGTATGAGTTAAAAGGAACGGAGCATATTGGGAAGATGCCTCTGGGACGCTGTGCTCTGGGTCGGGCTGTCATGGCTGTGCGGAGAAATGTGCCAGTTGAGTCATTTAAAAGTGAATGAGCCGCTCGGGCAGTTGAACTCCAGCAAAATAAGTCTCTCTTTTAATAGGACTCTAGGGAAGCTTGGATTCCCGTCTTCTTAGGACAACCTCATTTGACGTGCAACATTTGACCAGTGTTCCACATAATGCTTCAAGGGGTTTTGAGAGGGAAATGGAAGGAACTTACAAAACAATTACAAGAAATTGCAATATATAATGTAATATAATTACTGCTTAATATTTTATATGATTTGTATTTGTTTTGTTAAAAAAAAAAAATATATATATATATACATATAGTAGCAAATCAACTACTTTTAAGATGTCATGCGCCAGCCGAGCAACTTCCATTGTAATACCGGCAAAGTATTTTCCTGTAAAAGGTCCTTTGCAGGTGATATAACGCTCTGTTTTCTCGCCATCCAAATGATTTGTTATTAGGCAAATGAAGTGCTGCACACCTGCCATTAAATCCCTCCATTTTGTCGTGATGCATGTCCGCCTATCATGTGCTGTTTTTCCTTTGTCCTCTACCCTTGTTTTTCTTCAAGAACATGGTGTTTTAGTCCAACATGCTGTTGTAATATTTAACATCTGCATTCCCTGTAGAACCCTCGGTGATAGAGAGAGGATTTTAAGTGCTAATCAATGTGTCTTAAAAAGCAACATTGATCTCAATTAGAAAAAGAAAGAGGGAAGTTTGGAAAGGAGCGGCTCTAGGACTGAACGTAGCACATGTTTAACAGCGGTGAGGATGATCTCACTCAGATGTGCCTCTTGACATTGTAAAGGTTACAGGTAATCCTACTGAACATTCCAACAAGTCTTGAAATAGTGGTTAGAATTTCCCATTGCTATTTCCGTTTTTAGTGCCGTCTGTCTGCCCAGATGTCGCAGTGTGTGGCTGTCTTTTCTAGAAGAACTACAGTGGTGGAGAAAAATAAATTATTATGCACTTTCTGATAATTAATAAAGATAATCATTCATTTAAATGGCAAAAAACTCACTCATCTTAAATCAGCGAAAACAGACAAGAAAAAAAATGCACAAAAAGAAAGAGACCAAATTTATGTTCCTATTACGTAACTGCTTTTGACTTGGCACTAAAGCTTAATTAGACTTACTAGTGGAATAATACCAGTCTGAGATGGCCGACTTGCTCGTTTTATTTACCTATATATATTCACCTCTCTACTTCTTCCTGTCTAAGCCAAGCAAGCCAACACTTCCTCTTAAGCACAAATGAGGGAATATCTCGGTTAATTCCTGGATGACATCAGGCTGTTGTCTGGCCTGTCCGAAGGAATGATGGGGATAAGAGGGAGCGAATGCTGAGCCCAGGGAGGGAGGAATGGCAGCTGCTCGGCAGGAATTGATTGCATTAATTGATATGCCAATATGTAAGCTTGTTACATCCACCATTGCTTAGGATGATGGCTAACAAGTCCTGCTGATCAATGGAACCAATAAAGGCTTCATCCATTAATGAGCAATGTGGTAATTAATGTTAGCCTAAACCAATTAGAGCAGCTACTGCATTTGCTGGTAAGAGCCGAAAGAGGCCTTGTCCATTTTATTTCTTTTCCTATTGCTCGCTGCCCTGTTCTCAGCCGACTTGCAGATCACCCTTATAAAAAGTTCTGAGGCGGTATCATTATGGAAGCAATAGTGTCAGATGATGTACATTCATTCTGAAATGTAAACCATAGTATTGTATGACTACCGTATTTATTAACAGTGGTTTATGGCAGACATGCAAAAATTTTACCTTTAGGGGTAAGTTCCATATTATTACTCATAATATATACCTTTAATGTGTTACTATGAACCTTTTAGGGATAAAAAAGGTACAAAGAAACAAGCAGTTCTGCCTCTTACCCTTTTCGTATACATAATACTTTTTTTTTAACTCTGCGATGTTAAATCAGCTAATTCAGCTAACACATAATTCATTTGTTTGTGAAACTTTTTTACATTTTTTGCACGCAACCAGTAAAGACAACACAGCAGATGTATTTCACATCCCATCCTGTTCAGACTGAAAACTTTAAAAGTTATTTTACAAAAAAATTATCACCATATACTGTGTGTATATATATATATATATATATATTATTTTTTTTACCGTGGTAATGTAGATTTAGCAGAAGTGTGTAAAGAAACACTTTTAGATCCATGGTGCCTAAAAATTAAAAAAAAAAAAAAATCACAATATCTTTGTTGTAAAGCTGCTTTGCAATGATATGCATCATGAAAAGCGCTATACAAATAAATCTGAATTGAATTGAATATCACCATCATGGTAGTGTCCAAACCATGTACATCTAAAAATATGAGCGCATAAACTGTTGTAAAAGTAAAAATTTGATAACATCAACTTATACTCAATTCCACACAATTAGCACATTTTAAAACAGGTCCTACAACTACACACATGATCAGTGTCATGTGATGAAACATTGCTGAAGTGTGATATCAGCCCTAGTAAATGTTCAGGTTGCAGCGTTCTGCTTTAAAAGAGACGTGTGTTTCTTACGCACAGATATCGGGTTACAGAGCTAAACGCGAATCACGTTCCTCTTCAATGACATCATCGCTCACCTGCCTATTGTGGAGGTATTTTGCCAGTAACCTCTCTTTTTTTCACTGCAGCTGTGTAGACAGAGTGACAATCCCGAGCACTCAATCAAAGGCCCTCTGATAGACACCCGGTCTGTACAGGAAACACAACACGCTTATAAATCAATACTATTGTTTTCACATTGAAGAGCAGGACCAGTCCTGCCTGGAATCCATTACCTCACTTATCAGGCTACACCATTTTAACAAAGGACATTTTTCCCTCCCCTCCCCCTGCCCTTCTTGACTGATGTAGCAAAAGTAAGTTTTTTTCTTCTTCTTCTTCTTTTAATCCAAGAAAAGGTTATTACCACTGGAATAGATATTGTAGATAAGGTGGGACATTGTAAATCTCACTGAGAAAAAGGGACAGGAAAGGAGAATTTGGAAAGAGAGGACAGCTCACAGAAATGATGGTAATCTTGCTTTATTTGCCATTATGGTTCTGCCTCCCAAGGGCTTGTAATGAATTTATGCACTTTAAGTGAATGTGAGAGCTGGCACTGCGATGGCTTGTGTGTATGTCTCATTGTGTTTCATAAATTATGGAGGTCATCCTTAATTATGTATTTGTTTTTGCGTGAGAGATTATGCGAGGGGTGTAAAACGTGTTATGTTTTGCATGTTTCGTGTAGTGTCTGGGGACAGGAAGTGGGGACTCTTGCCAGGCTGCCAGCAGATTACAAAGATACAGTATGAAATGGCACATTCACTGTTACATCTGAAAGCTTACTTAGGGAATTAGTATGTGCAAACATCCCAGAGGACAGGTTTATTGCTCGGAGGTTGCTCTTTCATGGCTCAAGAGACCTAATGGCGTTCCTAGTGTTCTTGATTTTAAGTTTCAATGTCCTAAAACTCCTTACAGGAAAACATTTGCACGTATGTGTGTGTGTGTGTGTGTGTATATATACATAACTAAATCAATTAATCAAAATAAAAATGCCAAAAATAAACAAATAAAATCCAGTACTTCTCAACCAAGCTGCAAGATGAATGTAATAAAAAAGTAATAAAAACTATAACCAAAATGTAAGATGAAATAATATTTCCCTTTTATGTCCCACCTCAAAATTATTGTTTCATTGAAGAATTTTTTTTGTAATAGAACATAAAATTTATCATGAATTATATTAGTATTCTAAATATTATTATTAGGCATGTTGTTAATTCAATATATAAGAAATCAGCTTCTTCGTAATTACAGCAAAAATACTGGAAAACCTTTGAACATTGTGTTAGACCTTTAAGTGGCTGGAAACCGTTGCTTTAAAAAAGGGCGTGCAGCAAACTCCAGCAAACATCTCCATTTGCTCTCTATTTATTTTTATTAGTGTCTAAGAGAAACTATTCAGATATTAAAGAGATCTGATTTTCCTACTGCATTGACTAAAAAAAAGTAAAACGCAGCATTCGAAAGGGAGCAGGAGAGATAGGAACAAGAGAGGCGGGTGCTCCATCCATCTCTTAGACTGAAACCTATACTCCTAATCGGTGCTTACAGCGGGGCAGACCAAATAAACAGTAAGTAAGGTGTCTCGGTGGTGGAGGAATGTCAATTCTTGCAACTAGCTCAAGCCTGCACTCTGAATGGTTGTGTATTGACCCTAGCAGACCCCCGGAGGATACTCTAATTGAAAATTAATATTGAATCAATGCCGCAGGCCATTTGCATATTGATTATAAACATCCAGGAAGGCACCAAGTAAGCACAGGATCAATAGGGCCCTTCTGCAGCTGGGTGAGCACACTACATCACATGGCAGCTGCCTGCTCTGGAGGTTAATGACTGGCGCTTGTAGAGGCGCTCTTGTCAGGTGGAATCCAACCAAGGGTTCTGCTTCCAAACCTAGAACAGGCTGCATTTTTGAGTTCTTTTTTTTTTTCTGTAGATTTCAGTATGATTTAGTACTAGTCTTTGTTGGTTCCTAATTCTATTTTAGAGCGGAACCAATGTTTACAAAGCTTGGTCAGCTGAATTGATCAATATTTGTTCTTTTTCTGACCACTTTTCACTTTTTTTTTCTTGTTAAGTATGCCGTCGCTTGTAAATGTGTCACATTACAGAAGCAAAATGCATTGCAAATGGTGACTTTCGAAGGAAAGTACTTTCTTTGTTGCTTTATTTGAAGTGTTACACTTGTTACGGCCCCAAAAGCCAGCTGAACAGCACTGCGTGTTGTTTTAGGAGGACATGTTGACCTTGTTTTCTGCCCTGCAGTTCAACCATGAACCTACCCGAAGGCAAATTATGAGTACATCTGTGATAGCTTGGTAACCTTGACTTCCTCTCCCTTTTGAGGAGTAGAGCATGATATGAGACGGATCAAACGGGCCTCGTTTTAATTTTGGTAGAACATTCACAGCATTACGAGACAAAGGAAAACAGAATCCAGCACTTTAAGGTCCAGATTATGATTCAACACATGCATTCCTCTGCCTGACTCCCTGTAATGCTTTCCACATGTTGGACGGGGACAGAGCAGAAGAGGTTGAGAGGGGAGAGGGCAAATAAATGAGAGAGTGAGAGGGTGAGAGTTAGCTGTGAAAAGAAGAAAGAGAAAGTTTGGCTGGATATAGTTTCTTCTCTAAACCTCTCTAACACAACACACCGCCACAGGTGATGACCCTGCTATCAATCCATTGTGCAGTTTAGCCGCTAAGACACGATTTTTTGCCATTACTTTTGCAAACGATAATGGTTTTTGCCTAGTGGACTGTAAAATGCTGAAAGTTTTTTAAGGTTAATGATAAAAGAGGAACCCGAGCCATAGCTAGAAACCAGAATACATACAGGAGGCTTTTCTGAATAGGCTTTTTGACAATACCTTTATCTTAAAAGGGTTTAGTTGACCCAAAAATGAAAATTCTGTCATTTACAGTACTACTAGCAACCTTGCTATCTATGTAAGGGTCCCAAAGCTCTTGGATTTCATCAGTATCTTAATTTGTGTTCCAAAGAACAAAGGTCTTATGGGTTTGGAACGATATTAGGGGTGAACTATCCCTTTTAAGGACACTCTCAATCTTTACCATCTGAGAGAGGCCAGAACTGAGATATGACTGACCTTCTCCCATTTTTACAAGGAAGATCTGCTGATCTTGCTCTTGCAATCGTTATAAAACCACAGACGGTCTGTGCGAGAACCGACTCCCCCCGCTGGACGGCCTGGTCCGCTCGGGAAGCCTGGAGCCGAGACCGGGGCCTTGGGAGCCAGGCTGCATCTGATTGCTTCATTACAAGCCCTTTCATTGACTTGGCTGCACTGAACTGATGAACTGAAGCAGTGGACAAGAGCACATAATTGGGAGAAATGAATTCTTATCACAGCTTTCTCTGGAGGCCGCCAGTCCTGGCTGGAGTCAAGCGAGGCTGTTTTTACTGGAGCTCAGACAGAGAGAGAAAAGAAAAAAAGCATAAAAAAGAGGATCTGGGATGAGGCTTCCGCTTGTATATGGTTCTGGATAAAGGAAAACAGAATAAATGTGCAATTTGGACTTAATTTGAAAGCGGAGGCAGCCTAAGCCTAAACCGGCCCGCCGTGAATCTCGCGCTTAGGCAACTGTCCCGTTCTAATACCTCATTGCTCCTGGAGGTATTAGAAGCGGCGTTGTTTTGTTTCAACTAAAAAAGTGCAAAGGATTCTTCAGCGTCTAATGCACTCTGTTTATTTTCCTCTCGGCAGCCCCCGGGGGAGAGGCCTGTATTAGTTAGTGGCTTCACCCAGCTCATCTTTTCAGTCCACTCATCAGGCATGGCCGCCCCAATGTTTACCTGTGGGATGAATAATTAATGTGAGCTACCTGCTCCTTCATTTCAATGAGACAGACCTCTGGCTAATTAGAGAGAGAAGTCTTCCGCTCCAAGCCTCCACAGCGGGGACGACATCAACAGCAACAATAAAAACAGCAATAACAGGAGCTCTGTAAATAAAAGCAGGAAGTTGCAGCACGGGCCGGCGATTGCAGAATTTGGTGGAGGGATTGGTGGAAAACCCTGGAACCAATTTAGGTGCAGTAGTGGTTTCAAAGGAGCAGAATAATAGTTAATCCCATGCTTGCCCAAGAGAGACCAGTGACAAGCAGGATCTCTTTTGCTCTCTCTCTCTCTCTCGCTCTGCAAAGTCAGCACAAAGAAGACACAGAGACACACACACACACACACACAGAGAGGCTAACCTTTCATTCCACAAAAATGCTGCTGAGTTGATCCTGAGACCATTAGCCATAGTTTCCTCTGAAAGTTGGAAAGTAATACTAATTGCATGGCCAAGCATTCCTCTCACACTGCATAAATTAATAAGAATATTTAGCTCGCCTGGCTGATGAGCCTATCAGCCACTGTTTTTTTATTGGTTCTCCTTATAGCCACATAAACCACACAAACTTGAACTTTACGTCATCAGCATCACATGCGTTTTTTTTTTTTTCACGATTTATCTTACGTTTTGTTAGATGTGGATCTTCAGTCAAAACTGAGGCTGATTACAACTAATGCTAAAATAATTTCCTGCTACTTGTTTCCTATATACCAAATTATTAAAATAAAATAAATAAATATTAACTTAATATATAAACATTTCATAAAAATGAGTATGTACTTTATTATTGTATAATAGTATTATATAAATTATAAATAATCATATGATGTGTTTTATATACAGCACATAAAATGATATGATGTAAACATTAATATTAAATATAAATTATTAATAAACGTTATTATAATTGTACATTTACTTTGGTGTAGAGGACACATAAACAGCAGGTATCTGTCGATTTGATATGTATATTGTAAGTAAATAAAATGGGTGTTTTACCTCCCTGTTATTTTAAAGCAGCTCATGCATGCAAGACTCTCTAGAATCTCTAGTCTTTTCCTTCTCTTTCCCTGAGCCAAAGATAACTCGCTGAGTAACAGGAGTGACTGTAATCATTTCTGTTCCCCTCTCCAGGAGCCCGTCACAACACAGCGCTCAAACTTTACACCGCACCACGTGCCCTTGTCTGTACAGACTGACTCGAGACATGTGTCAGACGAAGTCGAAATCTCATGGCTAGTTCGGAATGAAGCCGAGGTGTATGTACGTTCAGGCCTGCACTGGGAGGAAGTGCAAAACAAAGACACTCTGGGAGAAAATTACAACTGTGAATATCTGTAAAAGCGCGGACGGTCCCAGAGCTTGGCTTAAAAAACTACTCAGCTGTAGTTAAAAGTGTAAACGGTGTGTGAGAGAAAATAGAAAAGAAATGAAGTGTGCTCACTTGACATGTGACCCACACTAGTGGAGCTGAATACAACCAAACTGACCGTGGAACTGTTGCCTCTGCTCGTCATTAGGGATGAAGTAAAGATAGATAGAGCGAGGGGAGAGAGGAAAGGAAAGGATGGAAAAGACAGGATTTTGGGCGTCATCTGTGCCAAATCTTTTTCAAAGAATGTTTTCGAGTCCTTTCTTTCCAGTGAGCCAGTCGCCATACAGCAAATTGGTAAACTGATTAGACTGAGATTAGAGGCTGCTGATAAGAGATTGGATGGATATACTCTCGAGATTAAATGGATAACTAGATCGACTGATAGCTGAGTTGGTGCGTCGCCTCTCTCCCTCGACCTCCCCAGTTTCCATTGTAATTAAGGCTTTAAGGTGTGCACGTAATCAAATAAATAAATAATGCCCGAATTATGCGATAATGAATTAATACATTACAGGAGGAGAATAAATAAGCCCCAGCTAATTGCATAAGATGAGTCTTTTTTCATTAGCTTTTTGAGGGGAAATCTCATTATATGCATCACAAACTATAATCCTCCTTTAGAAATATGTAAATTTGCAATCACAGAAATAATAAATAAATAAACTGACAAGAGGAAGGAGAGATACTTTTGAGCGGCGTTATGTCATGTTCGTATTCCGCTTCCTTGGGCACCTCATTTGTCTCGACGTGACAAAAATTATCTTCGCCCACCAGTACGTTTGATGAATTTGGACTGCTGTGTGTATTGAAATTAAAACAATCGTCTGGTTTATGATGCTGAAGTAATTCTGCTGTATTATTCATATTTTATTGGTTTTATTTTTTTTTTGTATTCTCAATCAAGCCTTCAGTGAACGGGCCCTGTAAAGACCCCAGGCTGGCCTAATATTTGCCTAATGTTTATCTGCCACAGACCG
The DNA here is from genome assembly GCA_032353835.1 of Enteromius viviparus. NCBI lineage: Eukaryota > Metazoa > Chordata > Actinopteri > Cypriniformes > Cyprinidae > Enteromius > Enteromius viviparus. Next base: position 23,307,290 of record JAUCNO010001819.1, read on the forward strand.
CTATTTTTAACATACGGAAAGAGTCCTAGATTCTCGTGCTGTAAATTTTCATTTTGCTATGTGCACTTTTCACCACATCATTTCCTAGATGAAAATGTGCTCTGCAACCCGGTAATGAGAATGTAGTGCGACTTTAATTATGAAAAAATGAGCGTTTCCTTTCATTTGGCATAAGCTCTGAAATAGCTACAACGTTTTACTTGGGCTGTCAGAATGCATACATATACCAGGGCATATACTCATGCAAAAAACACACAAGCGCAAATATTAATTGTCAGCTGGATAAACATATCTATAGTAATTACATCAGAAAATGGAGATGGGGCCGATCATGTTGTGCATAATTACTGCAGAAAAACAATGCATGTCTATTAAGCGTCATTATAGAGCTTTCACGGATAGCAATCCAATTACCACTAGTTTGTTTCTCACTGTAAATAGGCACATTCGAGACAGTGCAGCCCCGCAGTGTCTGGGCGTCTCGCGGCATGAAAAGAGCAGTGGTTCACCGCTGATCTGAGATCTGGTAGGTCTGTTAAAGGCTCTCTATCATATACGTGACCATCAGCTGATCTGAGACCAGAGGCCAGGCTGCTGGTTGCATCTGACGGCTCCTGAATTATTTATCCCGGCTGCAGGACGCTTGGCGCAGAGATCCAGACCCCAGTATGGCGACAGCAGTCCTTGCTAGTGGCCATTACATGCTGTCTTGTAGCTCCTACAGAGAAAGATTGTGTGTGGGGGTTCGGGATGACCCCCCTGCTCAATTACTTCACGCTGGGTCGACCGAACGCCTCTTTGTCACTAAAGAGAGTGAGCAAGGCGAGATTCTCCAGATCAAAGTGCAGAACTTTTTAATTAAGAAAGAGAAAAGGCTTTATTTGTAAGGAAAAAAGAAAGATAGAAACAACCAGACATTTTCCTATTAAGGAGAAATGTCAAGCGCGGTGGTGAAGCGATAGTCTGCACGCTTTCCTTTGTTGTCCCTCCTGACATTGCGGGCTAATTTTTCATGGTTATTTGAACTGGAAAATGAAAGAGAGGTTTGCGATTATTTCCTATAAATGACAACACAATCGCATTACGCTTCAGTACAAACACAGAGAGGATATTGCCTTTTCATATTTCATGTGAACGTAATGGATGGGTTATGCAAAGAGGCCCAGAAAGAAAGACAAATGGAGGAAGGGAGCAGCAAGTGTTTGATTTGTATTAGAAAATGGCCTGAAAGTGGGACGGATCAACCGTATTTCCTTTTTTTTCAATAACTGGTGGCGGTACTGAGCTTGTTTTAAGTGCCTGCACGACGTAACGATTGGATTTCTGTAGCGGATTGCTATTAGCTGCCACCGGGGGTGGAACTGCAGCGATCCGGTGTGTGTGTGCAGGGGGAAGCATTTCTGTGTGTCCACACCGCTGCCTCTGCCTTGAATACTGGTGTAATGTTTACTGCTGTTTTTCAAAAATGCTAAATGTTAGAATTGGAAGTGGACAAAAACAGCTTGTCTATCTGATTATATACTTAGTCAAGAAGCTGTAAAAGAAAAAAAAAAGTCAGAGTGAATATTATTTCCTGTTTTTATGCCCAAAATAAGAGTAACACTTCAGTATAGCGACTAATTCTCACTATTACCTAGTTACTTATTAGCACACCTATTATTAATATATTAGTGCTTACTAGGCACATATTCTGGTCACGCATTTTCTGCATAAAAAACTACCTTACTAACTATTAATAAGCTGCAAATTAGGAGTTTATTGAGGCACAAGTTAATTAGTATACCATCCACAGTACACGTACTGCATACTACAGCTACAGCTTCTTATGCCTGGCTGTGTTCCAAATGGAATACTGGTGTATGCTTAAAAGTGCTGCTTTTTCACAAATAGTATTTAACACAATATAATGGTACAGTATTGTCATTGGACAAAAATAGCAATATTAATTCTTTAAAAAATGTCTTATTGAGTAGTCAAAGAGTGAAAAAAATCATGGAGGAAGGGCTTCAAGTTTGTTTGCCTAAATGGAAAGTAAGGATATAGTATCGTGTTCAGTATGCACTGAACTGTTGAACTGTTGCATGTTTTATCATGGTATTTCATGGATAAAATCTTAGCATACCATCCACCGTACAAATAATGCATACTGCAGAAAAACTAAAATTATGTTAGTATGCTATTCTAAACATAACTCCACTTACGGAAGCTATTCACGAGAAGCTCTCCTTATAATAATGCCACTCACTGCACTTCAGAACGTGTGTATGCATGTGTACTAAGTGATTCACCATTGCGTTTCGCAAAAGTAAAAAAAAGAAAAAAAAGAAAACAGCATTGAAATCACACCGCTGCAAGAGTGCAGTGGATTCCCAGGGCTCAAACACATCAATATGAAACCCCGCTCTTATATTTCTTAAATAAAATTGATTAAGTCATCTGGTATTCATAAGCCTTAAAAATTCTGTTTTATCTCCTGGTCCGCTGACATAAACAAGCGGGTGGTGCTACACAGGGTCTTCAATTGCAGGACACACGTTTCCTACAGAACGGCCCGATGCCTACAGAGCCCACCTATGGCGGGATGCCGTCCGGATTGAGTTTGTGTTTTTTTAATGTCTGTTTGTTGATGCACATAGACTCGTGTTGCATTATCCACACAGGAGCCGTGAGCGGCAACATGCGTGCACCGTAACGACCGCGCCCCAAGGTGGGCGCTACATAGATACGTACCTTCAGACTGCATTGATTTTCTGAGCTAATACCTCTACAGAGTGATCCACAGGCAGATGGATGCACTACAAAGATATGCAAATGTAACGCTCAATATATCGACAGGCGGAGATCTTTCTCAGACGTCCCACTGTACCAGGCAGAGCAGTCTAAAGAGAGACATAAACAGATAAGTAGCTGTTAATGGACAGGCTCTGGCTTACACAAACATTGGACAAACCTTGCTGGACCTCTACAAGTCCACGGTCCAACTTTTCCAGGTCGGAAGCAGAGCATGTTGGTTGATGCGCAGCATCCACCTTAATAGGGAACATTTGCATGGAATATGAAAAGCAGCGAGTGTATAGGGAAATGTGATATAATGACAACCGAACTGTGTTAGAGAATTTTTTTTTATTCTTTGTGGATTAGCACATTCAAAAATGAATTTCCATATCAAATATGACCAATCAAGTCAGATATCAGATTTAAAGCCATCACAAATGCAACATGCAGTGTGTGTGTGTGTGTAAACACTCCACCTATTAATTAAATGGAGTTTGTGGCCAGTGCATGAGGAGAGATGAGCTATGAACAGAAGAGCTGTGACAGTTTCAGGTTATATGATTTTTATGTCCCTTTTTACCAAATGAAAAATCAATACCTTTTTTTCCGGGTTATACATATTCAGAGCGCCGTCGAGCCCCTGCTCTTAATGGGAGGGGGGTATCCGCTCGGCTGTCACAACTGTACCATCACATTTTCCGAGCCACTGGTGAATATATCAGACTGTATGCGATTGCCCTTCTTGACTTTCCCCCTCCTTTTCCTCCTGTCTCTGAATAACAGAAAGCAGTGTAGTATGAGAGAAAGATGAAGAGGTATGTTATGTTAGAACGAGAGCAGTGGGCCAGTAGTGTGCGCTGTGGCCGTTGAGGGACGCTCTGACAGCTCGTCCTGTCCTTTGTGAAGCAAAATGTCTCCAGGCACAAGAGAGCAACGTCCACGCGGCCCTTTCAACCTCACAGAGTGCAGGGCAAAAAAAAGCACAGCACAGTGCAGTGCTATTAATGTGTTTTGTGTTTGAGAGACCACTGTATAATGGCTCATGCGTGTGTTTGTGTGCACAAATGTCCCCATAAGGATATTAAAACTTGTACTCACATACACTGAGAAGACCATAGATCCCAGTGGTGCTGTTGTGTGATGCCCTGATTGGTATATTGCCACAATAGTTTTTAGATTTTGTAAAATTAAAAATATTTAGAGTTGTTTTTTTATCTTTATAAATTAGACTTAAATGGTCATGATAAAAAAACTTCTCAAAAGTCATAAAAAATGTCTGTAGTTAATATGATATGACTTTACAATAAGATCTGATTAGCTAATGCATTAACTAACGATGAGCAGTGCATTTGTTACTGTATTTATTATTTATCTTTGTTAACATTATATAATACAAACATGACTGTTCATTAATATTTTAGCTCATGTCCATTAAATATCGCTAACAGATAAAAACCTTTGATCTTAATAATGTAGTAAATGAAGAAATTAGCATTAAATAAGATTAATACAGAAGTGTTGTTTGCATTGTTAATTAACTAATGTTAATGGAAACTGTATTATGTTATTTAAAGCAATGGGAAAATGATTGTAAATGAATTGGTCAACCCTGCACAAAAAAAATAAGTAATTAATTAGCGACTCGAAAACATTTTTCAGTAAAGCAATAAACCATGACAAAATGAACCTTATAAAAATGCATGGAGATTAGTATTGGATTGGATGTGTACATAGACAGGCAATTTAAAAAAAAATAGCTTGGACAAAATGCAGACACGAACCGGCCCTAACGTTAAACCTGCCTTCTGTTTATTTACATATTTCACAGTTATTTTGTGATGTGTGTGACTTTCAAGTCACTTCCTCATGATGACAGGCGCGGATCAGAAGCTATTGGAAATGTCATGCTTGTGATGCGATGTCACATCAGGTATTGAAACGAAATGATGTCTGTTTAGAAGAGGAGGATTTGACAGTGCCGGTGTAAATTCGATTTCCCCCTGATTAGCCGTCTCCTTCCGACGTCAGTAGGTGAGCCGTCCATCGGCCAGTGATTTTGAAAGGCTTGGGGGATCAAATGAAGTGTTGCGCAGAGGGCGTGTGGGGTCGCCTCGGAGGGAGTGTGGAGAGTCGGGTCGGGGGAGGGGTGAAACGTAGCTCTTGTTCTAAGGCGGTGTGAGCTTTCCCTTCTGTTTGTGATCAACTTGCTGTTTAAAGTTTGCTAGCTGTTAGCTTGCCCACCCTCCTCCTCTTCCTCCTCCTCCTCCTGCGCCTCCCCCCTCTGGCGCACAGCCCCATGGAGACACAAAGTATTCATTCACATTTAGATTTGGGGGTCACGACAGGGCCAGCGCTGAGCGAACGCCATGGCTTCTGGAAGGCAGGTCAGGAATCTAGCACATAACTCAACCTCGCTCCGATACAGAGCCACGGCCCTTTAAACCAAAGAGGTACTTAGCTTTTCTTTTTTCGTGCTGGAGGTGAGTGCGTGTTTGTTTGAGAGTGTGTGAGAGCGATAAAAGACGAGCTGGTCCTGGTGTTTTGGGGTGTGCGTGAGAGGGAGGGTGTTGCTGTTGTTTGGGAGCGTGGTCACCATGCTCACTATGTCGGTCTCGCTGACGTTTGCCTGACTCACGCTCAGTGATGGAGGGGTTTACCCAGCGTGCATTGTTTTGAGTGGGTTTTGCACTTTTGGGGAATAGCTTAAATATTTTGTTGGGAAATTGTTTCATGATTATATGGATAGGTTTTCCCACAGCAAAATAACGTAGAGTAATGAAGCCGCTGTGACTGGAAGGTATTTTTGAGAGTTTACTTCTTGATTCTGATTGGATGACAGACGTGCCAAGGTGTTGATTCGTTTTCTGTAACTTGACGACATTTTGACCGCTTTACAGTTTCAGCTTTCTGTGTGATCTGGGATATTTATTGGTTTTGTGGTTCCATGAGAAACATTTTAACGCCTATGCAACCTTTATATTGGAACATATATATTATTAAATGTTTTTTAGATTAAAAACTAATTTTTTAATTTTTTGAGGAACCAAAAGTGCAAAAAAAAACTTTTCGTAATGATTATTTTTCAAAGTGTAATAAACTTGTCTTAGAATGTTTTAAACACAAATCTTCAGAAGTGAATGAAATCGAGAGCGATTAAGGAATAATAGATATGCATGTGGTAACTGTGGTTTAAACAGATTTCATTCTGGACCGCCACCATGATGTGCTCTTAATTTTTTAAAAATTCAGTGGTCAATCATCACGCATTATAGTGCATTTGGTGGACACAGGTTGGAGGGTTTTTGCCTATCCAGTGATCCAGTGTCTGCAGATTGCGGCTGGTCTGGGATGAAGGCAGTGTTTTTTTGTGTGTTGTGGTTTAGAGGGGGGTCCTGTTTTGGGTGGGAGGGGCACGGACGAGGCCGGAGAAGTGCTGATATGAGGAGCGGACAAAGCGTGAAAGCCCCCAGCATGGAGCCTGTGTCCCATTGTCCCGCCGAACCCTTCTGTCACTTTCATTTTACACCGCGCGCTCCGAAGTCAGGACAGCTTTGATATAGGGAAGGGGTGCGGGAGCGAATGGCGGGGGGCCAGAGGGGGATCTCGCAGAAAAGAAAAAAAAAAAAAAAAACAGGACAAGCAAGAGAGAGAGAGATAGAGTCCATGAGGTGTGAAATAAGATTGCTTTTTTATCCAACAGTGCAGCGTTAAAGACAAGGAAGCTGTCTGTTGTGGGACAAGAAGAGGGGGAGAAGGAGGTAGATGGGGGGGGAAGAAGAGGGGGAAATGTGGCCCCACAGATTTACAGTGATGTGCGCTGTGACACCTGGTTAAAATGATAACCAGTGCTTCAGTAATCCTAATGAGAGTAATGAGAAAGAGCAGCGGCTCACAGACAGACCGACTCACAGCGCTCCACTGCGCTCCGGCTGGAGGAACGGTGAGGCCAGAGCCGATGCGAAACCTACAGAGGATCCCAGGAGCTTCTCAGGTACACTTCCTCAACGTGTTTCCGAGAGCGCCAGGCTAGTGTCTGTGGAGCTAGTGTTAGGAGTGCATACGCCGGCCCTTCGGTCTGTGTAGGAGAGGCTGGATGGAGCAGTGGTTACCATGTATTATTTATTTGGTGGTTTGTGCCTGCCAGTTTGATTAGTATGTGTGTAATCACCGTTCTTCTGGGGAAACGGGGGAAGGCAGCTCGGCCTCATCTGAAGGTAATCGCGCAGTCTTCTGAGTCTCATCGCTTGGCGCGGACTTCCTGTCTAGCATCTGCTGTTGTCATCTCCACATATTTCTCTGTCCGCGATCTGTATATATTTGTCTGTGCCTTTCTAACCTCTCTCTGCCTTCATCTGCTCTGTGTGTGTGTGTGTGTGTGTCTTGCCAATTTCTCTTCCTTGCTTGTATAGGGTGACACCTATAGGTCAGTGTGAGATACTGCACGCTGAGAGGGACCGTGTGTGTGCTGGGTTTGAATGTTTCATCTGCAGTTTTCTCACACGTTATCATTCGCTTCCCGGTCCGCACGTACAAAATGAAAGTCCGTTTTCTCCACGTCTGGCTTTGTTGAAATGTTATGGGATTGCGTTTCCTCTGAGAACAGACAGATGCGCTTTGTAGGATCAGGCGCTGCGGTGGGCTTATTCGGTTGGCGTGATTAGATTAAGGCGAAAGTTTAATATCACTGTACGAGGATGGGTTAATGAGGACGATTAATTAGAAAGCCTAACCTTCAGGGTATTGTCCTTAACATTTTTAGGATTTGGGTTAGCAAATGGCCTCTCGCCATAGCTGCGAGTGCTTCCTCTTAATCTATTTCCAGGCCAGATCTATGACTACATTTGGGTGGCTTCTTTCATTTGCAGCCTACTCTAAGGCCACTTGTGACCTTTCATTAATTATGGCTGGCCCGGGTTTAATCATTGTGTACTGCGGTGTTGGCAGAGATGAGGAATAGGCACATTCATTTGCCTCTTAGACACACGGCCATGGGTGGAATTAAATGTCTACCTATCTGCGTACTACCACTGGAAGGGGGAAGGGTGGTCGGCGTATGGTTTTTGATGAGAAAAGGGTGAGAGATGATTTGGGGGTGGCAGCTGTTGCGTGAAGCGGTGTGTGCTGGAGCTGGAATTAGACACACTGGCAGCTCTTCCAGAGGTGTAAAATCTACCTGGGGATTATTTTGTAATCTGGCTGCTTCTGACTCCATATCATATAGTAATTCCCAGACTGGCGAGGCTGGATTTATCAAGACGGCAGTTCATGTTGCTTTCGTTTTTTCTATTGCCTTTCCAGCCTGTTTCTCAGCCCAGCGCTGTTGGGTAATGTCGGGTTATGGAGAACGGAAATTACTCGTTGCCTGGGGAACATAACAGAAACAGGCACATTTGTGAAAGAATGAAATTTTGTATATGTATGTATAGCCGGTTATTCCATTTACGCGCCGTCATTTAAACGCAGGATCAGTGTGGGCTCTGGGTAATATGGCCTAAGTGCATAATCCATACTGAGATCAGACGCTACAGGTGCTTCATCTACACCGAAAACAGGTGCACATGCAAAAAGCACTGAGCAAATCAGTTGCTGTTTTTTTTTTTGCAAAGCTTTTGTGGTTGTTTTTAGAAAAAAAAAAATGAGGCTGCGATGAAATTAACAACAGTTCTGTTTATCTACCTCCTCGTTCAAACCTGCACTCATGTTATTATTTAATAATTTGCCTGTTTTTGCATTTGTTCATCTGACGTGTTACGGTGAAAAACAACTCTTGTGAATTAGCTCGTGTAGTTTTATAACCTTGCAGTGTACGGAAGACTGTATACCAGTGTTTTCTTGTGTAATTACTTTCTCCCAGAATGCCACAGCGGAAACCACAGCGATTGTAGGCTTTGGCAAACGGTCTGCCCCAGTCGTGTTTCCTCTCGGTGCATCAATAATTAAAACAGTGCAACAAAATGCAGAATTACACATGGCAATCCACACAAGACCATCAGATGTAAATGGCTTTAACTGCTCCAGATACACACACACACACACACACACACACACACACACACTTCACACTCACACACACGAATGGTTTCTTGTAGCACATTAAGTCAAGGAGATGGAAATGTTTAGAGATGTTGATGTATTACTCGCAGCGAGAGAGTTATGGCGGAGGCGTTTATTAAATACGCCGCTCCATGTTCATGCAGAGACCAAAAAAGCGTTTTTGAAGAATGATGGATTGAGGTTGTAGTTTAACAGTTCTAGAAACCGAACACTGATGAGAATAAACTTTAATGGATCGCGGGGCGGCTTTTGGAAGCGGCTGGTCCGGATTCAAGTCGCGTCCCAGGCGGGCTTCTAAAGTGGCTGGAACGTTATTGGACAATAAAAGCTGTTTTAAGTTAAGGGTTGGAATATTGTCGTGGAATAGCCATCTTTGAGCATGGAGATGAATATTTGAACAGGATATTTCAGCGGCCGTTGTTGTCCTGTCGATACGTCAATAACCCACCTGATAGAGTGTAGAGTGCAGGGGGAGGCATTTTCAAAAGAACATTTAAGTACATTTGCTGAGAATTAGCTGACTTGTGTAATAACTGATAAGGCTTATTGACTGCCACGGACTTTACTGTTGCAAAATCAATGTTTGTGTGTGCTAGCCACGGTACTTTTAAACAAGCTCGGCCCGGGAAAAGGGGCTGCTCGGGGGGCACGAGGTGGGAATAAAAAGGATTGATGCCCATTTTATTATCTGTTTTTCAGCATCTTCTCTTTGTTACTTACACATGGCATTATTGGAGATCCATTGTTGGGGGTTAGCTGCCTTTAAATGGCCTAATATATTGAGCAGGGGGCTTTTAAGATGGCTACAGGGGATTTCTGCATTTGACTTGGCGAAATAAAATAAATAGGTGGCTGAGTTTTAAATATTTATGTTTTTCTTTTTTTTTTTTGTGCTTTGCATTACCTTGGGTTTTAAAAATGAACTTAGCCCGATATTGGTGAGCGGCCCAGCAGCAAACTGCAGCAAGGGACTGTAATTATGAACGTTGGGAGAGGTACTAGAGAGAGAGAGAGAGAGAGAGAGAGAGAGAGAGAGAAGCGCAGAAACTCTCCTCTCTCTTGAAACTCGCACAATTATTTTTCCTGTCTGCATGCTCCGAGCCGCTGTGGAAAATGTGTGTATGTCTCTACCACATGTGTGCGGTTTGCTGCAGTTTTATGTTCATATTAAACAGAGGAAGCCATAAATATATTTGTGTCATGGTCCTGCATAAATGAAGAATTATAACTGTGGAGTCGAGGCTCGTTTTAAAAGAAATCTCTATAAAATGATGCCATCAAAATTATAAGACATTATTAAAATAATTTTGTGCTTAAAAGGATATGTGTAGTCTGGTCATTTGTAATTTTGGAGGCATAAAAATGTATATATAT
>JAUCNO010001819.1:23318275-23348063 GCA_032353835.1 Enteromius viviparus
CAGTATGTAAGGATATATATATATATTTTTTTTCTCTCTTGTATTTTCTATAATTGTATGGATCCAGCATGTGTTGTAGCAGAGAGAAGCGGCTTTGTCTCGTAACCTGGTAAATGCTTGTCAGAGAATGTAATTGTTGTGCGCTCCTATAGAAAAAAACGCTGCCGTCCCTTTAAGTGCTTCCACCAATTCTGATGGAGTGCTGATTTACATATCCCATCCTCTCCTCCCCCTTCAGGAGAGCTGAGTGAGGATGTGGAGGCTGCCAGTGAGACCACCACAGATCAGGAGGACCAAACCAAAGACAGAGAGAGTGGGGGGGAGAGGGAGCTCACCAAAGGGACAGGTAAGCCCTATCTTTCCAATTCACTATACAGGGGGTCCAATATAACAGGGAGCTGTTAGATTTTAGGGGTTTCTTTTACACATAGACACTGAAAGCTTTATATTCCGCAGCTACAGTGTTGTGGCTTGTTAAATAAGGTGATGTTTTACCATAAATATGTCAGTGCACTTTTAAGAAGCTCAAATATTTCCAAGAATCAAGCTTAATTGAATATGTTTGGTTTTTTCACCCCTGAGGATTTAGTTGGAATTCCCAGGAAAAATTATCCCAGATTATGGCGAATCTGGTCAAGTGACAAAAACACAAGTCAGGGCCTGCTTACAGAGTTACAGCGCGGCCATGTGTCTAAACACATGTGACCGTGTTCTCTGCCTCACACACACACACCTCTGAAGAATGCTATCAGATAGGAGTATTTTGCAGGCGGGGATGGGGGCGGTTGTGGCAGGTGCAGGTGTCAGGTTTCATAGAGAGGGTGGTTTAAGAGGAGGGGGGCTACTCGGGGTGTTGGAGTGGAGTAGCGTGCAGAGGAGAGAGAGGCCTGTGGAGGTGTAAGTGGAGATCAGTGGTGCGTTGCTGTGCCGCTGATGTGTTCGGAAAGCTGCGAGGGCCTGCAGCACGTGCTCTGTTACGAGCTAGTGTGTGAGTGTGTGTGTGTGTGTGTGTGAGAGAGAGAGAGAGAGAGAGAGAGTCAACCGGCCTGTGGTTTGTTACTAAAATCATATGTACCTGTGCATGATATATATTATGAAACTCTTCCCATTAGGTTTCATTTGTTAACATTAACTAAAACCAACAATGTGTAATAAATTAATTGCAGTATTCATTAATAGGTTAAATAATTAACATATATTAATAAATAAATAACATATAACTGACTATAATGAATACGTTAGAATTATTTTTAATAATACGAATTAAAAATAAAATGAATGGTAACCAAAAAAGAAGTGTGCTTTCAAACCCCAATCAAGACTACTTTAAGGTGGTTTGCTAAAATCAAAGATTTCTTTATAAAATTGTTTAATTTTAAAACAAAATGTGTTTAAGGCAATAAAAAAAGTACAAATTTTAATAAATATTTGTAAGCAATTAAGAAATATTCATGAATACATTTTAAGGCTTATTTTTAATTAAACAAAAAACAGCAATAATGTGTTTATAATAATAATAATAATACAAATAAAAATTGGATGCCAGAATATATGGCTACTACTTGGTTGTTGTTATCTTGTTTTTTAGGTGACATTGATAATAATGTTGATACCTTGTGTAATATGGTTTAATAGGAAAGCAGTTAGTTTCTTCACAATGAACGTATATTTACTGGTGGTGCTGAATGTAAAAGAAGAAAATGCTTGAACGCGTGTAGTTTAGATGTTGAGCATTAGTCATGTCCTTCGACAGGTGCGCGACGGTTTGAATGTTCGGTGTCCATTCTCACGTTTGAAGTTCCATTCGCGTGGAGTTCAATTGGTGCCAGTGTATGGAAGCCATCTGATTGCGAGGAGGAAGCAGTCAAAGCATGCACCTGTCTGGAACAAGTGTTTTCTCTCCAGCTGTACCTCTCACAGTCAACAGGATATAACTTAGATAGCAATTTGAGAACATTTTATTATTATTATCATTATTTTTTAAATCCCGAAACTACAGCAGAAAAGAAAAAAAGTTCATTGGAGCATTTGAAGGCAAATCTTTTAAAGCGTCTTTTGATTTTTTTTTTAACTTTCATTTTAAATGAGGCTGAGTTGTTTGTGCACTTTGAGCGAGTGCCACTCGCCTTTGATGGGGAGAAATAATGATATGCATCGCTTGCCTGAAAATGGCTAAAAGTATATTTTAACACATCAAAATAAAGCACTTTAAAAAGCATTAAAATGAGCTGCTTGATTAATAATTCAGCCGTTACCTGTGGTGCCGAAGAAGACGACTCTGCGCATTAGGAGCCCTGCGTCTTTTTCTGAAAGGCATGCGATTCCATACAAGAATATTCAATTCCTTTCCTCCCCCTGTCAGTTGCTAATCACCAAATAAGTGTGTTTCTGTGTTTTCACAAAGGAAAGATGTGCTTGCATATGAAAAATTTACAGGCTTCCCAGCAGCTTATTAGGAACGCTTAGTTAAAAATAGCGTGCATTAGGAAGCCAGGTCTAGGGTGCCGTTTGATGTCTGAGGAGAGGTGGAGAGGGGAGGAAGGAGTGACGGGGGTGGAAGAGTGAAACCTGGCGGTGTTGTGATCTAAGATACTGGTGCTGCTTTAATGGAAGCTCTTTTATATTCTTTTTCTAATCGTGTTTAGAACTCGCTTTCATGATTGACGGACAGAGCGGCGTGAGACGAGAGGCTTTCTGAACTCTGCCTGGGAAGCGCTGGAATGCTTTTAGTAAACAGAGGCGCTCTTGTTTTGGCTGGAGATTGTCTGAGAATGCGTCAATGGTGAGCCGCTGGACTCCGTCGCGATGGGGACGTGGCTAACCTGTTATTTCGAGGCACGCATCCAAGCGGATTTGAGTCACCCTGTCTGCGCGGGCTGTTATTAGGGCCTGTCATTAGTGTTGTTGAAGTTTTTCTTCTCATCCTAGTCATGCGAAAGCCGAGTGTTTCGTAGATGACTCTCGGGTTGAGCGTGTTAGTACCGAGCCGAAGTTGAGCCGTGGCCGATCTGATGGGTCTCTTTTGAGCACGTCATTTAGTGCTGGATGGGAATGATTAAGGCATGTCAGCACACACAGACAGGGTTAGGGTTAGGGTTTTTTCTTTAGGGTAACCCTAACCCTAACCCTAAAGGGTCCTATGATTAGGTTAGTATGTGAAATATAAAGCTCAGCCTCCATCCACTGGGTTAGCGATAGCGCAATGGGGTTGTTGCTAAAGAAAGAGGGATACTGTAGATGTAAGACAGAAAATAAGGGTCGGGTGCGTAACGGATGGACTGAGAACGTGGAAGATACAGAGCAGGATTGTTAATTCACTTAAGGACTGGAAGAGCAACCACAATATGATTTGAGATGTTTAACATAAATATAGGTGGGGAGGGGTCTGCGGTCCTCGGCAGGTTTATGAATAATTCCTTGCAACCCCCCAACTTTCAAATTACTGGGGTTACAGCGAGGGAGGGAGAATAATCTGATGCAGGTCAGACGCTATCTGATACAGCAGCAGCAGCCCTCCAAAATTGGTTCCATCTCTTTTGCCTTATATATTTACTTAAATGTATGAATGTCAGTGATTGGATGCACAGGGGAGGGTGTGTGTGTGTGTGTGTGTGTGTGTGTGTGTGTGACACCCACAGGAGAGACAGCATTGAGAAGGACAGCAAAATAATTGTCCTCTGACAGCAAGGTGAACGTTAGCACCCCCTGGATGCAGAGGAAGTGCATTACCATATCCAGCATTATTTCATGGCCTTGATGTCCATCAATAGAAGTTGATGTGAATAGGCAGGAGCTCTAGCCGTGGCGTGTTATAATCGTAGTAAATGCAACCGTAGCTGTCAGGCTTGTCAGCTGACTGCGTGAATATCACTGCAGAAATGGTACATATACGGATGAAAACTGTCATGATTTTTACGATGCCGTATTTATTGCATCATCCTGAGGGTGTTTTAAGATGAATTTACCAGGTAGTGAAACAATCTGAAAAGCATGTCTCTGAAGTCCTCACTTCCACCCTTCTCTGTCTGAAACAAAGGATCAATCAGAGCCGGTTTAAAAGCACGGACACGTTTGCATATTCATATTGTGTCCTTTAAAAGCTTGTCATCCCTTAAATGAAAATTATTTTTGTCTTCCCCACTAATAGGCTATAAATTGTCCTTGTTTGTGAGCCAGCACTCACAGAGACCTGTGTTTATGAGTTTTACTCCCTGTATTCTAATTGGCATGCCGTCCTGTGAGAGAGAGAGAGAGTTGCATGTATGTGTGTCAGTGCAAATATGTCCTCTAAAGGTGACTCCCGCCTAGCCATCAGAAGATTAATAACACGTCCACTAATTGATATCTCCTTTTAATTTCTTCATTTTAAATTTGTCTTTGTAGCAGTCGCGCCTGTGGGGTTACATGGGCACTTCCTTTGCAGAGCTGTGGAGGTGGTCCTTTCATTTAATAGTGGGTTATACACCAAGGGAACTGTTATATGATAAGCCGCAATATGGAGTGGCGTTGGCGTTAGGCTTTGGTTGTAATTTTCTTTATTTGAAATTAATTGATGCAGAGTAATTACCTGAGAAATATGAGGTGAAATGGAATATAGCCCTTTGTTGCTCAGGGCACCGACGCAGGCCTGAAGATTAAAAAGAGGAGGGATGAAAAGGGGGAGGGAATGAGCAGAAAAAGATAATATTCAGTCATTGTTAGCCGTGGTAAAAGTGAATGACTTATAACACTGGGGAGTTGGACCGCTCCTTCATATTAATGGTTAAATAGCAGAGGGACTGGGAGGAGAACTGTCATGAGGAGCCGGATGAGAAGGTCTGGGGACAAAAGCAGGACAGATGAGAGAACGATTAAAGATGTTTGACCTCCTGAAAAGAGAAGCATTCTTAACTAGCCTAACCAACTAGTTCCATGGTCAACCAGGTTACTCTAAAGGACTATGCTGGCTGATCACCTATGGACCAAACTGATCTAACCATCATAAACCACCACTGGTTGACACTGGTGAGTTGTTTTTAGGACTCTTGATGGTTTCCCTTTTTTTGGAGCGAAAGCTGCACTGGATAAGGTGAAGAAAAATTGACCACTTGACGTTTCCAATGCCTTCCTGAGTGCACATCTCCAGAAGACTTTTTGCAAATGCTCATGCTGCTCAAATCATTTTTTCTGCTCCTTCCCTTTCCGCCCACTTCCAGTGTCCAGTTAGTCTCGTAGGAGATGGCTTCCAAATATGATGGCAGCTGTGGTTACATTTGTGGACATTTTCAGTGGCGCAGGACTTGTTGCGTTACTCCTGCCATGCTCGTGTCAGTCATATACTACTGCAGTGCCTCCCTTCGCAAAAAGTGCTTCACGTCTCTGATTTAGAGGCTTAGCACTCAGCACTGACAGCCCTCTCTTGCTGGCTGAGAAATGCTTCTCAGCTCCAGGGGTTGAGAGAAGGTGCCAAAGTCCAATTCACTTACGGGACACTCCAGAACAAAGACCTCCTGCTTACGGAAAATGCCCATGAATAAATAATCACCTAATTGACTTTTAAGACTTTTTTCACTGCTTCTCCTTTGGCTTTTGTGATGTCAGATGAAAGTTGGGGCGTTGTCGCTGTCTCTGTGGGTTTAGCTGCATGCTCAGTCTACTGCTGAATGGTAGAATTGAGGTCAGATGTACAGATACTACATTAGGATGGTTTTGAAAAAAAGGCACAGGGGCTCAAGTAAATCCCACTGTTAAAAAACGTGTGGCTTTAAAAACAATACCTTGAGAAAAAATGTTGTGTGAAACGTACTGATTATCAATTATTTTACAAAAACACATTGTGTTGATATTTTGCCATTTTTTGTATCTTTGTCTTTAAGCAGTGTCTCCTAAATGTAGAGTAAACTACAATGTAGCCTGTGATACAGTAGATCTAGACAGATTCTCAAATTTGTAATCCCACAGTATGCATGCTTGTATATGATTTTATCTTCATCTCTTTCACATTTTGCTAAATTATATTAAATACATAACCCATATTGGTCCACACAGTGAACATACAGAAGCCTGACACACTTAGCCAGGTTCATGAGCAGAGACCAGGGAGAGTGAGTGAGTGAGTGAGGGCCCAGCCATCAGGTTCTGGTCATGGTCTGTAATAATGGATCTGACCTGCTCAGATGTTGAGGCATGTTCCTGCAGCCGCCCAACCATGCCGAACACACACGCATTGCACATGCCAACAGTCCCTTTTCTTAGCCTGTTTATTGGTCTCCATTTTGTTCCAGCGTGCTCTGCAATGATGTTTTTCCCCGCTTTCTCCCTCCATCTCTTGACAACAGAAAACAGGATACGGTAGCTGGGCTTTAGTCACGGGGGTTTGGTGGCAGAAGTGGGTTTTTGGGGCTTTTTAAAAGCAAACAATTGATCAGATTTATGGAGTCCTAACAGGGCGTGACGAGGTGCGGCTGTGCCCAGAGGCATGGGGCAGCCCTCCCCTCCACACGTGCGGCAGGCAGCTGCTCCCCTGACCTCATGTTATTCACTTGCAATTGTCTATTAGCCTAAATTTACAACCCAAAAGTAATACTCACATAGTGTACTTAACCCCTTCTCAATCAAGCTTAGAGTCGCAGGCAATTGTTTTGTTGTTTTATTTATATGTATTTAGCTTAAAAGCATTTCGCATAAAAGCATTAGAAAAGCATTTTGTGTTTTAAACCCATTTTCCTTCTTTGCACTCTATACTGCAACCCCTAACAGAAATGTACCATGGTAATCACCACAATACCACAGCTACTGCAGTTTTTGTTAAACATATAGCTTGCCTTCTAAATAGCATTAGTAGATGGTGTTTGATGAGAGTGGTGGCTAATACCAATTTTTACTGTAGTGGAAAATTTTGGTTACCAAGGATTTGGATCTAGGTGTTTCCTGGGGAGGTAGAGGGTACAGTACATGGGCTAGGAAGAGTCAAGGGACCGCCACAGAGAATGTCACTGTCAGTAGGGTCAGTGCAGTAAGGAGGAATTGGCCTGGACAGTGCCAGGATGGAGAGTAGAGGTTAATGGCAACGAATGGGAGGTTCCTTTGTTTAACATTTCCTTTGTTTATTGGTGGATGTGTCTAATGGGATTGGCCATGACTGGACCTAATAGGGCAGCACTGGCTGATTGAGGGAGTCTCTGGGAGCCGCAGCAGGCAGTGTTCCCCAAAGTAGGGCCCCCCACTGAAGCCGGCTCTCAGCTGCCCTGCCTTGATTGGACCTGACACTTTAATGTCTGCCCAAGGAACATGGTCAGCCTGGCTTAAACTGACCCCCACACCCCTGACCACAATCACCTGCTCTCAATTTGCCCATTCTGGACTAGACAAATCATGCCAAATGTAACTCTTTATAACCATGTGCTCTGATTTTGCTGTGAATTGCCATCTGTAGTTTGCTTACTTTAACTTTATTGTTTTGTCCATACGCGGACAAATAAATCCAATATTAGCAACCTGCTTGCCTGTTTTTCTAGATTGTGAAGAATCTTTTCTTAAAAACTATAGCAAAATGTAACAAGAAACTCTTTAAAATTTGTTGAAAACCAAAATAACTAGGGAATGTAATTTCGTATTCCAATGAGAAGTGCAAATAAGCAAGGAAAGAGAATCGAAATAGGAACCAGAACAGAACTCTTTCTTCTTGATACATTTTGAAGCCGCCTGTGGTATATTTGACTCTTTTCAAGTTGGGGCGAATCCCTTCGCTGAAGCCACACTTCAAATGGCTTCATCTGAGAGAGCATGCATCCTAAAGCTGCTCACCGTGGCAAACTAATGTTTTGATTAGATGTCTGTGCCGGTGTCTGATGTCCTAAACATCCAACATAGGGAAAGACAAGCCGTCAAAGCATTGCGCACTGCCTCTTCTAAGTGCCATGGGAGGAGCGGTTAAAAGACTACATTGGTTTGGAACAGGAGCAGCCTGCCTTAGCAATCCACCGGCCTGGCTGTTACCTGTTCAGTGCCTATATATCACAGTTTAGAAAGGCATGCTACTCACTTCCTTACAAAAAGCAACTGACGTTTTTTATTTGTATCGTGATTGTGATATTGCAGCTGTAATAGACATAGTAAGTGAAGATATGACAGCAAATGGCATGGTGATATGACATCAGTCGACTTTGAACCATGTGAAAACCAAATGCTTTGTTACAACATTAGAAAGGGAAATTATTTCACATTAATTTTCATTTTAGTCTGCTTTTACTAGTAACCTCAGCATAATAAAAGCCATTTTAACTGTGATACATTTTTTTCATTGTGCGGTACAGCATCGTTATACGGCACAAAACTGTAGGTTTACTGCTTTCATTTTTGTAAAGGCTGGCTTATTTATTGATTGCATGCCCTGACTGCCAAAATCGGTGCTGTGTTCTGACAAGTATGCTTCTTTTTGTGTCTATGACAGCATCCAACCAATCGGAGAGGGATCAGACGGATTCCCCGGTCCCCTCCAAGCGGCCTTCTTCGAGGTCCGAGGCAGCAGAAACCCCCCTCTCATCGAAGCGACCCAGGACCACTGAGAAGAGCAGTGGAGAGCAGGTATGGAGATAATTCTACAGCTTCTGTGGAACATTTCGGATTCTCTCTGTCTGTTTTTGTGGATTAGATTCAAATAGACCTTATCTAATCCCCGGCATCTAGGTCTCATTAACTGTACCCATTTATTAACAAAATATCCAAGGATGTTGTTTTCAGCCCTTTTTAATATAGAGTAGTAGAATATAGCTGGCCTTTTTTAAATTATGCATGCATTTTTTTTTAAATATTATATTTCTCCGCCTTTTCTGCTGCTCTTGCAGTGCTAATTGTGCAAAAGGTGAAAAATCAATATGATATTTGACAGATGAGAGCCCTTTGAAGTGTCTACCTCTCAGAGTAGCCCACTGCTCACTGCATTGGAGATAGACGAGCCTTGCTTTGCCCTTGATTTTACCACTCTTCTCGAGAAAATAATGTTCTTTTTCTACCTTCTCGTTATTGTGTAGATGTACCAGTGCCCCTACTGCAAGTTCAGCAACACAGATCTGAACCGGCTCAGAATGCACGTGATGACACAGCACTCAGTGCAGCCCATGTTCCGCTGCCCACTGTGCCAGGACATGCTCAACAACAAGGTCCACCTGCAGTTCCATCTCACTCACCTCCACAGCGTGGCACCAGACTGCGTCGACAAGCTAATTGCCACAGTAAGTTACTGCAGAAGTGTATTTAGGGGCAATCACAGTATACTTCGCCTTCCATTTCCTATACATGCATTTTTTTCTTTTAATGAATGTCCGAGGCATTCAAACAAGTTTATTTTACTTCCACAGTCAAAAGAAACTTGCTAAATATCTCCCATTCAGTCTGTCTAGTGAATAGATATTTATTTAGTCCAGTTAATTTCTTTCTGCGATCTTTTGTTTTGCATTTGAGGCCTCACTCCCTTTCTGTTGGATGGTGCGAAGGCCATATGCTTTTTGCACAAAAACAACATGGCCTTATTGGCGTTTTCAGTAGTATTCATGTCAGACATCAACCTCAGAAATGATTCAAAGTTTCCCGCTCACTCCGCCTTTGTGGACCGAAGGTTGTATTCTGTCTAATTTGTGACATTTTAAGGTTTAATAAAAATCATCAAAGGAAACTGCCGTATACACGAAATGAGTTGTGCAAGGCAAAAGCATGAACAAGGCTGGGAGTAACACTGGTTAGGTATTATTATGGCCAATATCCTTTCCCTGTATTATTACAAGGTTACATTCCCTAAAGTTTTTTTTTTGCTCATTTTTTACCTCAGGGGACTTAATGGAGATCTCAATCATGTTTCAAATGTTTGAGTTTCAAGAGAAAAATCTCACTTTTGATCGCAGACATCATCTTGGCAGATCAGAGCACATTTCATGACACTGTCGAGATCTCTGAAACTCTGGAAGAGAGTTTTAAGCATTACTAGGGTCTTCTCAGGCAAAAATTCTGCGAACCCAGACTTATGCACGCCTCGGTCTGCTCTCTATTTAATTTCAGAGCTGATTAGAAGAAACAGTTGGTTTGTATAAAGTAGATGAATATTGTAATTCTTAACTTTAGAAGAAATGTTCTCGGTTTAGTGGAAAAATTATGAAAGCCTCTTGTGATTACCAAGGTCATTTGTATTCCAGGCACTCACTAGAAGCAGTAATACTTACATCATCCCTTTACGTTATTTCCACCTCTCTAGTCCCAGAGCGCTCAGGCCTCCAGCAGCCTAGTCTGCCCAGTCCCTCAGAGAATACTCACCTTATTCCATTTCAGCTTCTACTGAGACTACCCTGCTTTCATGGCTTTTTTTCACTGAATCTTAGCAGTGAAATAATTACGTGTTAAGTTTGTCTGTGGCGTTTGAATTGCTTGCTTGGCCAATCACTCTGAATTCTGTGAAGGCATCTCCACCCCCCCAGCCCCGAAAGCAAATGGTGAACACATTAACAGAGGCCAGACAGCAATATTTTTTCTTTTATAGAGGTAATAACGCACCGAGCGCTGTACAAGTGCAGTGCATGATAGAAACTAAGCTAATACAATGCACATTAAAACCAGCACCTTTTTTACAAGTAACGAGAGACGGAGAGGTACTCTATCCTGTTCCTCGTGTCAGGCAGACAAGCTTAATGAATTCTGAATCAGGTGACTTTTATTTCTTGCAAACATTGCATAAAGATGCACTCTCTTCCACTCACCCTACCTCCTCCTCTTTTCCTCTTCTCTCGCTCTCCCTCCCTCGCTCTCTCACTCTATGTCTAATGTTCTGTCTGTCTAAGATAGGGGTAATGAAAATAATTGTGCTTCATTAATTCTGAGCCTGGCTAGATGATAGCCATTTGGAACTATGTTTGCCAATTAGACGGTCCAAATTAAAAGTGACCTTGGGATACTCTCAGCACTCGGCGCTCTTTGCCTAATGATGCAGTTGTCTAGAAACAGTCCACTTTGTAATGTTAATCACAGGCATGTTTTGTTTCTGAAATTCTCCATACTGGTCACAATCATTTAACACTTTTAGTTAGGAGGAAAGTGGGTGAGGGAGGAAACTAAAAAGCAGAGAAAAAGGGCTACATTTTGCCCAGTGTGATTTTGATTGCAGTAACCAGATGTTTATGGACGATTCTGGTTCACTGACTATTTCTCAGTGTTTCATGCTCAAAGATGTGGGGTTGCATGGCACTCTGTATTTGATGGCACTGAGTTAAAGCTGCTGGCTGTGATTAGGTTTTAAATCCACTATAAAACAGCTCCATCTCTCAGATCTCAGAAGACCGGTCAAACAGCCATGTAATGATGCTTGCTTTGGTCTCACACAGGAATATAGTGGTTTTGGTTAACATAACCTTAACTTATTTTAGGAAAGTTATGTAATCTAGAGGCGTGAAGCTAATATCTGGTATAGGAAAAATATAATTGTTGTCTCATGGGAAGGAAAAAGAGGCACAGAGTTTGCAAGGGCACAAGCAAGGGTTAAAAAAAGATACATGCAGAGAGAGAGAGAGAGAGAGAGAGAAGGGGGATATATTTGTGGGATTGAGGTATTGAAATGCATGATGAGTGAGGTTGATTTTTCAGTTTGGGGAGTTAATTGAAGGAAGGTGAAGCAGACAGTGGCTCATCTCCCAACCTTTTCTAATCTCAATCACTGATTATTGTTAAATAGGATCCTGTTAATGAATCTGTTTTTTATTATTATCCTGAGAAAGACAGATATCGAGAGAGTGAGAGCCATGCATGGAGAATCATGTGCACTTAAAAGATAGAAGGGAGGTTGCTGTCATTCACACTTGATTAACTTCAACCTTTGAAGTGCCAGGCAAACCTCTGTGCACCTTTATCACAACAATATTCACTGCTGCTTTAAATTTTCTAATTAAATTGACTGAAAAACAGGCTGCTTGCCATCAACCAACATTTACATTTATCTACATTTGTTTTATTAATGACTTTGTTTCAAGTAATAATTTGCATAATTGTTTAGATTAAAATATTCTGGTTTGCTGGAAAACATATTAATGAGCGCTGTATGTTAAATTAAGAGTGCTGATCATTATCCAGAAATTGACAGTTGTAGTATTACCCAGAATTCCAGGCTAAATGACGGCATTTCACCATTGCCCCATGCTTTTCTATTGGAATGAAAAGCACATTTTATGAGGTGGAAGACTTATTTAATTAGGCTCTCTAATAAGCTTTTCAACTGGCCAAGGTAGACCACTCAGCCCATCACACTAATTGGCTGTAGCAGCAGAACTATCGCAGAGCATGACAAACACCTTCGGTGATCAAAGTGCAAATTCCATGTATGGCAAATTAAGTTGCCTGTGTGAAAGTGGGGGACATAAATGTGTTTGTGTCCAGTTCAAATAATATGATTATCTTGTCAAATTATTTTTTATGTTTATAGCACATCTATCACCTGTACCACCTTACATGAATCTTTTTCTTTCCCAACTGTTTGTTTACAATGAATAATTACTGCAAATGATTGTCTGTTTTGAATGTGTAGCTTTAAATGTGTAAACTTGTCATTTACGTTCATTTGAGATTTTCTATGTTTGTTTTGAAGAGGTTGATGTTTAAGGCCTGTAATTTTTTTTCCAGGTGGCAGCATCAGAAGTACTGCCAGCAAGCATGTTCATAACAGTCCCTGGACCAGAGAAAGATACTCAAACTGCACCTCAGTCCATGGTTAATTCAAACTCTGAAGACATTAAGAAACAAGCAGGTAAGAATATTGTGTAACTGAAGACAAACATTTTAAAAACACACAAATATGTTTAATTTATCAGAATTTCAATTTGTTTAATTTTTCTGATTGCAGAGGTGGCAAATGTTGAGCCTGAAAAAGGAGTTTGTCTGGCCACAGACACTGCAGAAGCTCGCAAGTCTCCTCTTGAGGAACAACAGCCAGCAAGAGATGATTCCACCGGTTTTCTTTGCTGGAAAAAGGGCTGTAACAAAGTCTTTAAATCCTCTAATGCCCTTCAGCTGCACTTCAATGAGGTCCACAATAAAAGGCCCCAGCTGCCTGTCTCTGATCGTCATGTCTACAAATATCGCTGCAACCAGTGCAGTTTGGCATTCAAGACAATAGAGAAACTTCAGCTGCATTCCCAATACCATGTAATCAGAGCAGCCACAATGTGTTGTTTATGCCAGCGCAGCTTCAGGACCCTACAGGCACTTAAGAAGCATCTGGAGACCAGTCACCTGGAGCTGAGTGAAGCTGACATCCAGCAGCTCTATGGAGGTTTACTGATGAATGGAGACCTAATGATAATGGGTGATCCCTCACTTGGAGAGGACCAGGGAGCTCTTCTTGATGATGAGAAAGAGGGAGACGAAAGTGACCCAGAGGAAAAGCAAAGCCCAACTGGCAGTGACTCTGGTTCTTTGCAAGAAGATTCTGGATCTGAACCCAAACGAGCGCTGCCATTTAGGAAAGGCCCCAACTTTACTATGGAGAAGTTTCTAGATCCTTCCCGTCCTTTCAAGTGCACAGTCTGCAAAGAGTCATTTACTCAAAAGAATATACTTCTTGTACACTACAACTCTGTGTCTCACTTACACAAAGTCAAAAGGGCTCTACAGGAATCCACCACCGGTCAGCCAGAGCCTACCAGCAGCCCTGATAATAAACCCTTCAAGTGCAGCACTTGTAATGTAGCATACAGCCAGAGCTCTACACTGGAGATTCATATGCGCTCTGTTCTTCATCAAACCAAGGCCAGGGCAGCAAAGCTTGAAGCAGCTGGTGGCACCTCTAGTGCTGTTAGCAGTAGTGGTCCAAGCGGAAGCACTTCCAATAGCACTTCAACCCCAAGCCCTATTCCAGCCACTAACTCAACTACCAGCTCCAGCAACAGCAGCAGCTCTCCAGCTGGATCTCAGACAACACAAAGCATCATGGGAGGTAATCATCTGTCAAGTCATTCTCACAGTGTTGAGAATTTAGGTAACTCAGCCTGTCATCCCTCTCCCTCTGAGAATCATGAATTGAAAAAGAAGAAATTTTCAGATATGCTATCCTCGAGGAGTCATCAGCAGCAGCTCCAGCAACAACAGCAGCAGTTGGCCCAGGCTCAAGCACAGGCACAGGCTCAGCTCCAACAAGAGCTCCAGCAGGCTGCTCTCCTTCAGTCCCAGCTTTTTAACCCTCTTCTTCAGCACTTCCCTATGACAACGGACGCTCTTCTCCCTCTTCAGCAACAACAGCTGCTCTTTCCATTTTACATTCCTGGGGCAGAATTTCAACTGAATCCAGAAATGAACCCGAGCAGCTCTTCATTGAACTTGAGTGGATCTGCTGCTTCACTGTTGGAAGAACACAAAAACTCTGCCCAGCAGAGCTGCTTGCAACAACAGCTTCTGCACCACCACCTTCAACAACAGCACCAATCTCATTCCCACTCCCAAGGATCGAGCCAAATGGCTTTACTTCAGCAGAGTGCCCTTTCTCACACTGTAGACAAAAAGCCAAAGCAATCTCCTCACATTGAGAAAGAAAGAGAGCTGCCAAAGGATAAAGAAATTAGTGATAAAGCTGAGGATCATGTTCCAAAAGATATGTCAGACAAGTCCAAAGAAAAGAAAGATCCTCCTCAAGCTGTAAATGTGAACCATGACTCTGGATTTCCTCCTCCAAGGATTGCCTCAGATGCCAGAGGGAATGCCACCAAAGCCCTACTGGAGAATTTTGGCTTTGAGTTAGTAATTCAGTACAACGAGAACAAGCAAAAAGCACAAAGAAAGCCAACAGGATCTCTGTCAGGATGCAGTGGGCCAACTGGTATCACCAGAGTAGTTGACCCCATTGAAGGATTAGAGAAACTGGAGTGTGAGTCTTGCGGCAAACTCTTTTCCAACATATTGATTCTCAAGAGTCATCAGGAACATATCCACCAGGCTTTCTTTCCATTCAGATTCCTAGAGAGATTTGCCAAAGAGTACAGGGAACAGTATGACAAGTTGTACCCACTGAGACCTCAGACACCCGAAGCTGCTGCACCTCCTCCACCGCCTCCACCTCCACCCCCACCCCCACCTCCCCAGAGGGCACCAACACCAAATATACCTGTTTCTGCTCCTACCCTGACACCACCAACTGCTCCAACTCCTCAACCTTCAGTTGCGATGACCCAAATTCAAATGCCAATGGATCTGCCTCTATTCTCTCCACTAATGATGCAGCCCATGTCACTCCAGTCATTACCTTCTCAGATTTCTTCCCAACTGCCAGCTGTGGAGCCCAGTCTGGCCACTGATCTGGCCCAGCTCTACCAACAACAGCTTACCCCTGCCATGTTGCAGCAACAGAATAAGAGACCACGCACCCGTATCACAGATGACCAGCTAAGGGTCCTCCGCCAATATTTCGACATCAACAACTCTCCCAACGAGGAGCAAATTAAGGAAATGGCAGATAAATCAGGACTCCCTCAGAAAGTCATTAAGCACTGGTTCCGCAATACACTCTTTAAAGAGCGACAGCGAAACAAAGACTCGCCTTATAATTTTAACAACCCTCCAATTACAACTCTCGAAGATACCAAAATTGATTCAAAGCCACCCTCCCCTGAGCCTCAAAAGCATGAATCATTTGGAAATAAGAGGTCCTCAAGGACAAGGTTCACAGACTACCAGCTGAGGGTGCTGCAAGATTTCTTTGATGCTAATGCTTATCCTAAAGATGATGAATTTGAGCAGTTATCCAATCTTCTGAGCCTTCCAACTCGAGTCATTGTCGTGTGGTTTCAAAATGCCAGACAGAAAGCCCGTAAAAATTATGAGAACCAGGGAGATGGAGGAAAAGAAGGTGATCGGCGCGAGTTATCCAATGACCGATACATTCGTACTACCAACTTAAACTATCAGTGCAAGAAGTGCAGTCTGGTTTTCCAGCGCATATTTGACCTTATTAAACACCAAAAGAAGCTTTGTTACAAAGACGAGGAGGAAGACGGGCAGTACGACAGTCTAAATGAGGACTCTATGGATCTCTCTCATGAATACTATACTCCCTCTGGGTCGTCAGGCCAAACACCAATGCCCTCATCCTCCAGCCTCTGCCCTCTTGCTCCTTCATCCTCTGCGTTCTCTCACATCACGTCATCTGAAAAAGAGGAGCCTACACCAGCTAACACATCAAACTCTTTTGAGGAAAAATCTAAACACTCTTCAGAAGCATCATTGGGCCAAAGAGAGCAGACATCTTTGAAACAGGAAACCATCCATCCGTCTGAGACTCCACAGCAAAGACCACAAAGAGAGGAAAAGACACATACAGTCCCAAAGAATTCAAAGCTTTCTTCACCGTCCCTCTCCCAACAGCAACAGCATAGTGGTCCCTCCATTTCACATACCAGTCAGACCTCCCAAAGTTCCCACATGACCCTTAATCCTCATTTAGCATCTGCCTCACAGCAGCAGTTGGCACAGCAAATGATCCCGTACCAGTGTGAGCAGTGCAAACTTGCCTTCCCTTCATTTGAACACTGGCAGGAACACCAGCAGCTGCATTTCCTGAGTGTCCAAAATCAGTTCATTCACCCTCAATTTTTGGATCGCCCAATGGACATGTCCTTCATGTTGTTTGATCCTAGCAATCCTCTGCTTGCTAGCCAGCTCCTTGCAGGAGCAATACCACAAATGTCCAGCAACTCTGCCACCTCCCCATCAACACCTACATCCACTATGAACTCCTTGAAAAGAAAGTTGGAGGAGAAGGCAGGAACTAGTCCAGGAGAAAGTGACAGCATGAATAGTGGAGAGGAGCCACAACGAGACAAGCGCCTCCGAACCACTATTACACCAGAGCAACTAGAGATTCTGTACCAGAAATATTTGCTTGACTCCAATCCCACTCGAAAAATGCTTGACCACATTGCTCATGAAGTGGGGCTTAAAAAACGAGTGGTACAGGTATGGTTCCAAAACACGAGAGCCAGAGAAAGAAAAGGTCAGTTTCGGGCTGTTGGGCCAGCTCAAGCACACCGCCGCTGCCCATTTTGTCGAGCCCTATTTAAAGCTAAAACTGCCCTCGAGGCCCATATTCGTTCACGCCACTGGCATGAGGCTAAACGTGCTGGTTACAACCTAGCACTTTCTGGTCTACTACCTGAACAGGAGGCAATGCAGTTGAAGATGGATCCTCTGGATATCTCCAGCTACGCTCATCTTGCCCAATCTAACATTGACGTGCAAAGTTCATCACTATCACCTGTGAGCAAAAGCATGGACTTGTCCCCCAGGGCTCTCCTAAGCCCAACATCAATTAAGGTTGAGGGAGCAGAGGAGTTTGAAAGCCCAACCATTTCCTCAGTTAACACAAACTTTGATCAAAATAAACTTGATAATGATGATTGCTCTTCTGTGAATACAGCCATCACTGACACTACCACAGGTGATGAGGCAAACGTTGACAATGACAGTGCTGATGCAAAACACAGCCATAACAGTGGAGATTTTCTCTCTAAATCTGGAGGCGCAATCCCCTCCCTTGAGAATGATGAACAGATGTCCTCGGGACTGGTGAGCCCTGCAATGAGCTTCTATACAAAAGACTTTGAAAATGAAAATATGATAGACTACAGTGAAACATCTAGTCTGGCTGACCCTTGTTCACCGAGTCCAGGGGCCTCTGGAAGCAGAAGCATTGATAGTGGAGACAGACCTGGTCAAAAGCGCTTCCGAACACAGATGACTAATCTTCAGCTTAAGGTGCTCAAGTCCTGCTTCAATGATTATAGGACTCCAACCATGCTGGAGTGTGAGGTACTTGGCAATGACATTGGACTTCCAAAGAGAGTTGTTCAGGTCTGGTTTCAAAATGCTCGTGCTAAGGAAAAGAAGGCAAAGCTCAGCATGGCTAAGCACTTTGGTATTAACCAAACGACTTACGAGGGACCTAAGACAGAATGCTCTTTGTGTGGTGTTAAATACAGTGCCCGCCTCTCAGTGCGAGACCACATCTTTTCCCAGCAACACATCTCCAAAGTAAAGGATACCATTGGAAGCCAGCTCGATAAAGAGAAAGAGTACTTTGATCCAGCGACAGTTCGTCAGCTGATGGCACAGCAGGAGATGGATCGTATCAAGAAAGCAAATGAGGTCCTGGGACTAGCACAACAACAAGCCATGCAGCAACAAGGGATGTTTGACACACCTGCCTTGCAAGCCTTGAACCTTCAGTCAGGTTACCCAAATCTACAGGTGATTCCCCCTGTTCTCCTACCAGGTGTCGGTGGTCCCTCCATACCAGGCTTTAACTCATCCAACTCAGGTATGTTATCACATTATGTCTCTAGTATGAATGTGAGTCATTTGAAATAGGAAACATAAAACTACTAATTCTTAGATGTAAATAGCAACATTCCTAATCATGTTTTGTTTCTGTGTCAATTTCCGCAGCTTTAACTCCTCCAAAACCTCCAAATCTCCTGAACATGCCTGGTGCCAGTGTACCCTCACCTAGTCTGCCCACATCTGGCTTACCCAACAAGACCCCTTCCTCCTCTTCATTGGCCTCGCCCAGCCCAGCTCAGGCCAGCACATCGGTCGCCCACTCGAGCCCTACCCCCACATCTACATCGAACTCTGTGATGACCCAGCTAGGCTCTCGTCATGATGCTCCCAAAGATCGCGATTCTGAAAGGTCCAGGGAGAAAGAGAAACACAAGGAGAAGGCTGAGAAGCACCACACACCATCCTCTGTTGGGGGTACTCCTGCTCCCTCCACTTCTGCTGCCAGTGCCAAGAAAGAAAAACCAGACACTGCTGTTCCGGCCACCTCTATGCCTACACCTGGCATGGAGTATGTGGTCGATACTGCTCAACTGCAAGCTCTACAAGCAGCTTTAGCTTCAGACCCAACAGCTCTGCTAACAAGTCAGTTCCTGCCCTACTTTATGCCTGGTTTCTCTCCATATTATGCTCCTCAGATACCAGGTGCTCTTCAAGGTGGATATCTTCAGCCCATGTATGGCATGGAAAGTCTGTTCCCATACAACCCAGCTTTATCACAGGCCCTGATGGGGCTGTCACCAGGATCTTTGCTTCAACATTACCAGCAATATCAGCAAAGCCTGCAGGAGGCACTTCAGCAGCAGCAGCGGCAGCTTCAGCAGATCCAGCAACCCAAATCAAGCCAAACGCCACAAAACTCGGTGGACCGTAAGGACTCTGCCAAAGATCCAGTAAAAACAGAGGAGCAAAAGAGCAATTCCTCAGTCGAAAAATCTTCCACTCACAACAACCTAGCCACTGAGCAGCATGAAGTGGACAGCAAAGGTGCAGACCCCCATCTTGACCAATATATCATCCCCAAAGTTCAGTATCGGCTGGCGTGCCGCAAGTGTCAAGCTGTCTTCAGCAAGGAGGAAGCAGCTATCAGCCACCTCAAGTCAATTTGTTTTTTTGGTCAGTCTGTGGCAAACCTGCAAGAGATGTTGCTTCGGGTCCCCAACAGTGGGAATGCAGCAGAAGGTGGCCTCTACGACTGCCTTATCTGTGACACAACACTCGAAGGGGACAAAGCGCTCAGTCAACACCTGGATTCAGCCTTGCACAAACACAGAACAATCAAGAGATCCAGAAATGCCAAAGAGCACGCTACTAATTTATTACCTCACTCTTCAGCCTGCTTCCCCAGTCCTAACACCGCATCTACCTCGCAGTCTGCCACTCACTCAAACAACACCCCATCCCCTCCACCAACAACGTCAGCCACCACACCGTCCTCATCAGCATCTGCATCTTCATGCACCCCCTCCCTCACAGCCACGCCACTCAACACAACAGCTACAGGCAAATCATGGTCCCAGACCCCTTTCTCCAGAGCTTTAGCTGGGAAGACCAATCCCCCTTCGTCTGCATTGTCTTCTTTTCCTCCAGTTTCCTCTCCTTCAACGGTTACCTCAAGTTCATTGAGCACCTCAGGGGTCCAGACCTCGATACCAACAGACGTCTTTACCGACGACTCTGATTCTGACAGCAGTCAGAAGTCAGCAGACAGGCTGGGCAGGCCAGCAGAGGAGCCACAACAGCCTGGCTGTCTCAAAGACAGCAGTAGTTGTAGTAGTAATCTCGCTAGTGTAGGATCGGACTCCATCAGATTGTAAAAGCTTTCAGTGATGAACAATATTTAAAAAAAAGAAAAAGGAAAAAAAAACACAAGACAAAAGAAAACAAAAGAAAAAAAAGCAGCAATGTTTAAAATATGTTTAAAGTATACAACCAATTTCAGAAAAAGATGTGTAAAGACTAACTGCAATTCCAAAGCTTGTAACCAAAAATTTAAATGTTAGTGGATTGTTTTCCCATATCAACATGCTGGTTTTAGTTTATTACAACTCTTCTTATATATATATATATATATATATATATGTATGTATGTATATGGATAGAGATCACAGCAGTTAACAGTGGGTTATTGCTAGTGGAATGCTGTATTGCAGTGGACTGTCTCAACGTTATTTGGATGGCCCCACAAATCTCTCTACAAAGAATAAGTCAACAAGCTGTCCCTTGTTTGCAAAAGTATTTCCGCTTAATAGCACAGTCACATAAAGCCAGTATGTACTGTATGGGAGAATAGTCTTACAGTTTTCTTGCTATCTAAGCATTCAGATACCAATGGCTTGCTAAAGAAAAGAAAAATAATGTAATGTCTATTTTATTCTCAGGTCAACAGCTCACAACCTTTTCTTGTGTTACAAAAAGTCATTATTTTATTCATTTTGTTCCAAACAAATGCTAGAGGTTTCTGTTTTTGTATGACATTTATTGGCAGAAAGTATTCAGAAATGATACTCAACTAAAGTTTCTGGGCATTCAATGAGTAGCTGAATTGCTGGTTTTAAACCTTCTTAATTGTTATTATCATTTAATTTTAATTTTTTGTTTGTTTGTTTGTTTTTAATGGGAGATTTACTTATCCCATTTTACCCAGACACGAAAAGCATTGCAGACTTGGTGGGGGAAATTAGTTTTTGTTTTGTTTTTTTCTTTTCTTTTTTTTGTTTTTAATTTGGAAAAAGACTTTCTGTATTTATGATAGATATATACATTTTTGGTGTTCAGTAGATTGTTGCATTGGAAATGAATTTAAACAGTATGGTAGATTGAAAAATCTTTGTGTACATTTAGCTTTTGTATCGTCCAACTTTAAGGCGCTTCATTTGATGTTGTCTTGGTCATTCCAATAGACTAGATTAAGGAGCAGGAAACGATCTCTTCTCTATTTCTGTCCAACTCTCAGCTTCTTGTTTTTGTTCTCCCAGCGCAATCTCTTTGTCACAAGAGGTTTTCTCACCTTTGGTCGGTGCAGCATTGACCAAAAGCGAAGAGAAATCTGGGGTGTGTTTGAAAATTGTTCAGTTATATTTGTGTTACCTTAGTGCACTTACCACTGTCTGTCTTTCTCTGTTTCTTTTTAGCTATCTATCTGTTCCTCCTTTCTTTCCTCTTTCTGTACCCCCAGCCTTTGTAGATTTGGAGATAACTGCCTCTCCTTTAGCACTACAAAGCAGATAATTGTTTCCATGTAATGTGGCTGCAGTCTGCTATAGGCTTTATGTTCATTTCAACTTTTGTGTTGTCATATATGAAAATGAAAAAAGAATAATAATAATAATAATTCTCACGCTTTAAAACAAAAAGAAAATCCAAAGACTTAACACTTTCACCATTGGTGCATAAAGATGAGAAAAGAGGCTTCTTTATACTTGAGAATTTGTTGCTGTTTTTAAGGAAAGAAAACAAAGTTTTAAAATAAAAGAAGTACGCATCAGAGTTGCCGTTTTTGCTTCTTTGCAAGCAGACAGGTGGCTTTTTTACGTCAAATACTAAGAAAACCAAAAATCAAAAAGGGCCCTAGTCCTTGCATTGTGGAGTAGCACCGTTACAGAGCCATTGCAGTTTGTAAAATAGAGGTTTTGTTGAAGTTTCTGTCACACATGAAATCCATTTTTTTTCTTTAGTTTTCTTTCTGTAAAAAAAAAATTATATATATATATATAAGGTCTGGTCTTTAAGGACATATGTTTTGCTGCTAATGTAGATTTGGAAAGGAAGAATACCTAGATGCATGCTCCTTTTGCTTTTTGGCTAAGCTTTAAGAAAAAATAAAGAAAAAACAAACAAACAATAAACCATTTCCCTGCCCCTGCAACACCTTTTTTTTCTTCTTGTTGCAAAAACGGAACTTTGAAGACTGTGAATATATGTTCCAAAGGACATTTTAGCTCTTTTTTTTTTTTTTCATTTTTGAACAGACCAATGTTAAAAGCCAATGATCTATTTAATGTTTGTAAAAAAAAAAATAACAGTGCATTCCAAATACTACACCTGAGTTTTTAATTTCTTAAGCAAGGACTGCTTCTTTTTATTCAAATTGAGTACAAGTCTATTTTATCCCATTTCTAAGGTGACTGTAAGCTGTTGTGTAACTCTGCCATCATGGATTGCTGAATATCACCTCACTCCAAATATGATGTGTCGAGAGTGAACAGAATCCCTGCAGCCATTAAATGACTTTACTCACTTGAACTAGATCACCAAGTCATAGTGGTTACCAAAAATGTACATACTGCAACCTGTCTGGTACTTGCGCATCTCCCTGATCCAGTGTCATCATGCTTCTTGATTTAGAACTAGTCTCAGAACGAAAGGCTGTTTCCCTCCTGAAAAAGCGAGTAGGGAATTCGTTGTCTGCAGGGTGTAAAGCCATTTTCATGCGGGAAATGTGTCGTGGGTCTGTAAGGGGCATTTTCATTCCAAAGCATTATAAGACCGGGGAAAGCAGGATTTGTTTTAGGTGTCCCTTGTTTTTTGCGTGACGACAAGGTAGAATTGTCCAAAGAGGTCCCTCACTCCAAGTCATTGCAATGGAAATGGTTGCGTTTTAGCGAAATGGCCCCATCCAATCGTAAATGGAATTGCTTTTACTTTTCTTTTCTTTTCCAAATCAAGTCGTTTTTGGAATATTTAAAAGATGCTTTAGGGAGGTTGGGAGGGGGGGACGAACATATCTGGCTTTAATAAACGTATGTCCACACTTGTCCAGGTGTGTAAACAAGCATTACGTCTTGCAGAACAATTTGATTTGGTGTTATTGGTGTGCATGCTATTGAAATTGGGTTCCTTTGATCTGCAAGCTGATCCACTCCTCTCGATCCATGTTATCTATAATATTGTTCATAATTATTTTTTTGAGAAGTCTGATATTGTATAGTTTATTTTTGAATGCTTTGCATTGTTTTGGTCTCAGATAATATCTTTATGGTTATTTTCATATAACTGTATATTTTATTTTCCTTCGTTTTTGTTGTCGTCCATTTATAAATTAATGTTACAATGCCAGCTTTAAATTGAAATCCCATCTATTTGTTTTCTATCATTCTCTGGCCACTTTATGGTGTTACAATGTTCCTATATTTGTTTGTCTTGACACAGTTGTGTATCTCTTGCTTCCAAAGTGTTCTCGTTTTTTATAGGCTTTCGTGTGGGGCAGAATCCCTCACAACTGTTTCAGCCAGCATGGACTTTGTATGTGTGAGCGTGAGTGTGCGTGTGTTTCATAAGAGCCAGCATCAGTCTGAGTTTTTATACTTTGTATTCTATTTTCTACTTTCATTTCGCACCAAAACATTACTGAACTGCAGAGCTGAATCTTCAGTAAAGGGTTTGACAAGTCTGATGTTCAACACAATAATCTTGTAACGTGGCGAAAGAGGATACCGAAGCACTGAGCAGTTATTATTTTTGTTAATTATATGAATGTGGCCAAAGGTTCATGCAGTCGAAAACACGAAAAACTAGTTGGTGCCCCTGATGAGTGTATATTTATTGTGGTTAACCCAACATGTGGCTGAGATACATCAACTCTCATTGGGATACTTGATTTTTTTTGTTTTTTGTTTTTTTTGTGGACATTTTACAAAGAGAGAACGAAAGCGACAGGTTTTGCTGTAGAGGTCATCCTTTTGCCCACTGTGAAAATAAACATGTATACAGATATAGATATATTTAAAGAAGACATCAACACTTTTCTTTGAAATGACAAAGAAGGAAATAAAGAGAAACGAACTCTGGGAAACTTGAGCGATGTCATTGAGATGTCTGAGAAGGCTGTTGTTGACACACCAAAACTGGGGCATGGGAGCCAAAGGCAGGGCCGACGAGCCCCAATATCAAGTCATTATTTAACTAACACTATATGCCGACGGGAGTGGACTCTGCAACCAGTGGACATACGTGACACGGAGAGGAAATTGTTCTCCTTTTTCTCTCTCTGGCTCTGCATCTACTTGGACATTTTCTGCACTTCTGAACGGGATGGACTCAAACACTCGCATACGTTGTCTCCCGGTTCACGGTGTTGCTACCTGTTTCATTTCCTCCTGCCCGCTTCAGTGACTGACAAGTGGTTTCACTCTGGCGTGGAGTCGACCGGATCCATCCCAACCATAAAGAGTGACTTTACTGTTCAAGGGGGAGGGGATTTTCCTGGGTGTCATTCCTGAGGAAGCAGATAAACACAAAAAAGCGAATCAACCAAAATTAATAACCAAACTAACAAGCAACCAAACGAAAAAAAAACATTTGCTCCAGTTTCAACGATGAACTGCTGCTGGAGCTTCCTGTTCCTTTAGTGGCTCCTGGTGCCACAGCATTTTTGATGCTTTTTGTGTTTCCTTTTTTTTTCTTCTTTTTTCTCTTTCGTTCTCCTCAAATTATTCCTCCTCCTCCTCCGAGCCTCACAAGCACGGCTCTGTGGCTCCAGGTAGCCCATCCGAGGGTAGAACTTACAGCCTTGCAATGTACAAAAAGAGCAAGTTAAACCAAAAATGTTGTTCTTGATGTCTTTTCTATACTGTAGTCTTGTTAGCTTTTTGTTACTGTAATTATATGATGAAGATTTCCAAACTGTACCAAATTACATGGAGACTAACATACATAAACCACATGGAACTTCAGACTTTTAAAGAGAAACTTTTGTCACAAAAACCTTGTTGTCCTAGTTAAGTTGATTGTAGATGGTAATTGAATATACTCCTTTGAAAATATTTCATCAAGTATGTTTCTTGCTCATTGTGATACATTAAAAAGTATGAGCATAAAAGTTTATTGTGTGATGCTTTTTTGCCACGTTTGAGGAGCACAACACAACAAAGGTCGCCATTAATTAAAATGCCCATTTTTGCCATTAAAACACGCATAGATCCGATAATAAGCAGCATAGTTCATCTGATCATTGGCGTGAGCTCGATTCTGAAAATGCAATTAACCCTAATTGCAATTAATCTAATGCAACATGCACATGATTTGACAGCCCCAGAACACACATTCCAAGTAGTTCATTGTCTTGTTGGTACGCTATTCTCCGCAAGAGCAGTCACATTGAAATTCCTCTTAGGGAGCATTCGTGAAGAAGATTAATTAAAATATATTAAGCAAGATATGTAGACATGTAGCTAATTAGAAGTGGCTGTTTATGACAAATTGAACTTGATTAAGACTTACAATCAAATATAATTTCATGTGAAGTTTGCTGTTAAAAGCACAGCTCGGAGATTCGTTTTGACTCGTGCAGAGGATCAAACGCAACGTTCCAGGCTAATTCAAAGCCTCGTGAGGAGCAGGATCAGATGAGAGCTCCCTCGCGTACGCCCTTTGAGCGTGTTATCATATATGTATTTGCTGGCGATTACAATATGCCTTTATTTTGTGTGCATGCGTCTCGCTTTGTTTCTTGTGATTATTTGATTTACAGTATTTGGAAGAGAAAGAGAAAAGAACTGATTACTAGCAGCAGCGATGTTTCGCAATGCTCAGGTCCATTAATGAACTCCTGCTCTGTGTGGCTTTCAACTAAGGTTTTTCACAGGATATTTGACAGGATGTTGGAAGATACACTCACATCTTGTTGCAATCAGACACAAACAATCCACATTTGCATTGTTTTCAATTGGCAGGTGCTTTTATTCAAAGCAAGTAGCAGTGCTTCAGTTTGGTCATTTATTCAGGAAGTGTTTCGGATAAACTTTCTATTTTGTCTCAGTTACCCAATTAGTAACTGGGTCAATTAAAGTTGGATGTTAAATGTTCACACTGAAAAATCTTCCTGACACTTGTAAAGGTGCCATATGAAAAATTCAATTGCTTTTTAGGTTTTATAATATTAATTTTCGGTCACACTTTATATAAGGGGCCTTAAGTAGTATGTACTTACTGTACATAAAAAAATAAGTACAATGTATTCATTTTGCATTACAAAACACTTCTGCTGCTTCTGATGCACTGTATCTAATTATTCATTTAAATGCATGTGCAAAGTAATTAAAGCCACCTAGTATAAAATGTTGCCTATTTTTCATATTATATACTTGTATATTCTGTTGCTAAAATAAGATATATCACATGTCATACACACTATAATGAAAAACATTACTTTTTACTTAAACCACATTTTTCACTGTGTGGAACATTATGCCAGTTGTTTTTACAACATACACCTCAGTACCAAACAAGCACGTTGTATAGTATGTTAATGCCAATTTTACATCTATCTGCTCACTAGGAATCAAACTGATTGTTGCTAGCACCAGCTAAGCTACTGCTACCTTGATGCTATTGTTCAGAACAAAACTAAAATTCCATTTCTTCTCATCTGGTCGACACATGACAATAACTTGCACTGGACCGATTTGCAGCAGTCTGTTTTATATGAATGTTTAATTTTAAAAAAATTATATTAGCACTGAACTCAGTTGTGGCATAGTGTGGCATAGATGCTAAAGATCAGGGGGCTGTCAAACATCAAAAGAGTAAACTGCACCATAAAACCGTATTAAAGCGTATTAAAAGCATGAGACTGTTTTTAAGTCAATTTAAATTAATTTAAATAAAGTCATTAGTCACTGATAATATTTACATCTGCTAAAGATTACATCTAAAGCCCTGTGTCCAAATTCAAAAATGGATTGTTATAATGCAAGAGCTGGGATTTCGATAATATTTCATTTCGATGGTCCACTTTAAACATTCTACTAACAGCAAATAACTTTGCAACTACACTGAACTAGCAGTCATTGGAGTATTAGCAGACACAAAAAACTGGTACAAAAGCAGTTACTTGCGTGATACTCTTTCAAAAATTACTAAAATTGCCATTTTTGACACTATATGGTAACATTTTGGCAGTCCTCTTTAAGTAACTTTGCAGCTGTGTCCACTAGCAGTCATTGAGTATTAGTAGATCTTCTAACACTTTATTTTGATGGGTCCACAGCATTCTGATCATGAGAAACTTTGCAACTTTATGCCAACTTATTCTATTAACTGACATGTAGTAGTTGCAAAGTGACTTATAGCAGGTAGAAAATCTAGTGCACTATCAAAATAAAGTGTAATCCACATTTCTGAATTTTCATATTTAGATGAACTATTCTTTTACTTAATTAACTAATTTTATTCAAAGTGTCCACAGTGTGTGCATCAGTGCAGAACACTTCGCAGAAGCTAATCTTTTGTCCTGTGTTGAAACTAATTTTCCCTCATTATGAAGAGCAGCCAATGGGTCTGTGCTCAGGAATGTGACACATTCACACCATATTGGTTTAATTCTAATGCAGGAAAACTCCCTATGTAATGAGATGCTCTTTTGAAGAAACAAAACTGCTTTAATATGGCAGGAGGGGTTGATGGTGGGCCTCTCTTGCAGCTAACCGAAGGCACTGGCTCCACTTTTGAAGTCTTCCTTGATAAAGGACTGCGCTATTGTATCTGCCTGTAGGCCGCAGTTGTGCATTAATATTGCGCAGTTTGAAGCACTTTCAGTTTTGTTAGCCGGGTTATAGCAAGGGGGGATAGAATGACCTTGAGTGCTGCAAATTGTCTGAATTTTTAAAGAATCGTTTAAAGAGGATTTTAAACAAGAGGAGTCCAAACCCAATGACATGGTTTCAAAGGACTTATGGTTTTAAATTCATAACCACACTTTCGAGCTACAGTTAACCTCCACTCTTCAGTCTGTTACTTAACTGATTGAAGAGATGCAATTTGTCCTTACTGTAAGAATATAATACTCGACAAAGCGTTGAATGATGAGGCTCACAGTGAGATCAGTGGGCATGGATTTAGACGAGTGTCTGAAAACATGTTTTTCACCATCTAACGGCTCACATTTCCCCGGCAGCAGATCAGACCTCCTGTTTCCAATATTTCTTGACTGTGTGAGCGGCTCTCTATTGTTTTAGAGCTTGTGTAGTAGGGGAACCCTATACTATGCATCTCTGCCCCTAAGTGTAGAGTTCTAAGAGACAGGAAGTTGAAGAGGTACTTCTGCAGTTCCTCTTTGCTCTTCCATACCCCCTACTGTCAGGATTCAATGAGTTTGAAGAGTTTAAGATATGAGCTATCCTGGTCAGCAAGTGGCTTCAGAGCTGTAGGCCATGCTCAGCAACTTAACACACAACAGAACATCCTTAACGAACTAAAAAACTCCCTAATTGGATCAGTGTGAAAACCCAAGCCGCTTCCTCTCAAACTCTGGACCAGATGGTACGCATACTCAGATGCGATGTTGGCCAAGCACGGGGCCTGAGTTTAGGAGTGTGAAATTGAGTTAGCGCCTGGGTGTAGCGCTGATATTAAGCAAAGGTGCTTCCTCTTTAAGGTTTGTGACCTGTTGGTGTAGAGTTCACCTCACTGATTCAGGGCCCCAGATTTAATTAGATTCCCAAGGCTAACTTTAAAGCATAGCATTCCTGAACATTTGTACACTGAGTTTCAGAGATTTATCCAACGTTAGACTGTTATTGTTTTGGTATATCAAGATTTGGGTAATTTTTGCAAGTGTGGTCTGGAAATGAAGGTGAAACTTGAAATGCCAGACCAGCAATATGGCAGAAAATTTGGTACAAAAGCTGTCCCCCTTTCAAAAATCAAAAAAATTTCAATTTTTGAGACTATATGGCAGTGGTTCCCTAACTGGGAATCTTCTAACACTTTATTTTGAAGGATCCACAACTTACAGACCATGAGAAATTTATGCAAGTAAATGTCAACTTATTCTACTAACCCTAAACCTACCCTAACAGTCTACTCTGAGAGTTAGTAGAGATTGAGTTGCAAATTAATGAGAATTAGTTGCAAAGTGACTTATACTTAGAAGAATGTCTAAAGTGGACTATCAAAATAAAGTCCAACCTAATATATATCATTAAGGTACCAATATGAGCCAATTAAGGGTAAGTTGCCCCAGTGACAGCTCTTGAATAATTTTCTTTTTTCTGAGAGTGCATGGTGGTTGTTCTCCGAATAACCTAAAGAATCTAAAGACCTTTCAAGAATCTAAGGAAAATAGGTCAATGTAATCAAATGCTATAAGTATTTTCTTTGAATACCTCTTTGAGCTTTAGGTACGCATTCAACACAAAAATCTGAATGAAGTTTGAGAAAATGTCACAAGACATAATACTTTTTGTGGGGCAGTCGTGGCCTAATGGATAGAGAGTCGGACCTGTGACCCAAAGGTCGTGGGTTCGAGTCCCAGGTCCGGCATTGATTGTGGGTGGAGTTATTGAATAACCAGTGCTCTCTCCACCTTCAATACCACGACTGAGGTGAGACCCTTGAGCAAGGCAATGGCTGCCCACTGCTTCGGGTGTGTGTCCACGGTGTGTGTGCGCGTGGTTGATCACTTCTCACTGCTGTGTGTGTGCACTTGGATGGGTTAAATGCAGAGCACAAATTC
>JAUCNO010001819.1:23348163-23364399 GCA_032353835.1 Enteromius viviparus
CAGAGTTGTTGTGAAGCCACTCCTTCATTATTTTAGCTGTGTGCTTAGGGTCATTGTCTTGTTGGAAGGTAAACCTTTGACCCAGTCTGAGGTCCTGAGCACTCTGGAGAAGGTTTTGGTCCAGGATATCCCTGTACTTGTCTGTATTCATCTTTCCCTCGATTGCAACCAGTCGTCCTGTCCCAGCAGCTGAAAAACACCCCCAGAGCATGATGCTGCCACCACCATGCTTTACTGTTGGGACTGTATTGGACAGGTAATGAGCATTGCCTGGTTTTCTCCACACATACCGCTTAGAATTAAGGCCAAATCTCAAGGTTCTATCTTGGTCTCATCAAACCAAAGAATATTATTTCTCACCATCTTGGAGTCCTTCAGGTGCTTTTTTTGCAAACTCTATGCAGACGTTCATGTGTCTTGCTCTGAGGAGAGGCTTCCATCGGGTCACTCTGCTATAAATCCCTGACTGGTGGAGGGCTGTAGTGATGGTAGACTTTCACAAGCAAACATTTTATTACTCCAAACTTTAGGCCAGAAGTGTACTTTTTTTGTTTTCCAGTGCAATATTTTTTTAAAGCATCTTCAGACAAGTGGATTTATATTTTATATGTCTTTTGTCAACTTTGAAAACTTTTTAAAAAAAAATTTTTTCTTTTTAATTTCTTTTATATTCATTCACATATTTTACTTCCAAAAACTATTTTACTGTAAAAGTATTTTTCATTTTATTTATAATTTTTGACCATAGATAGTTTTGGGAACTATATATATTACAGCATAGCGATGTTTGAAGTCATGACTATATTCAGATTATAGCACAGCCTCCCATACCTAATTGCTTGTTTAAATCACTGGTGAGAAAAAGTTGCATTCTCATACTGAAAGTCTGTGCTCTACAGAATGAATTAGGGGAGAAATTAAGTTGAATTATGGGCAGTCAAGATAGTGTTGAAATGACTGTAAAAACAGAAGTGTTGGGGGAGTGATCACAGAAGAGTGATGAAACTCACAACGCAGAAGACAGAATGCAGTTCTGCTCAGGAAACAGTACACACACATTCTGTCTTTCTGACTTATTCTGTCATCAACTTTTTGTATTGATAAACTAGTTTTTCTCCCTCAGTATGTATGCATAAAACCTTGATATAATATTCAAATATTAAATCAATAACAGCTAGGAAGAAAGGATAAACTGAAGGCTAAAAAGACTATACTTAACTTTTTTGTTGTTGATTATGTCAATTTTATACAACTTGTCCTAAATGTTGCCAAATTAAAAATATAAAAATAGTAAAAATATGTCAAATAAAAAAAATGTCTGAAGCTGTTACCCTGAGAACATTTCAGCTTGTCTCATCCTGAACTGTTTTAAGTATTTTCGTTGGATTTTTCCCCTTTTTCTCTTTTTATATCTTTAGAGAACAAAGTTTGACTGTTTCTTTCTAAAACCAGAACAATGCCAAACAAAGGCTATTTCTCCCCCCTCATACCCCTCCCAAACACACATCTGCCTGTGAGCGAGACAGGGCTTTTCTCACCTGCAAGTAATAAAGAGTCCAGCACAGAGAGAGAGAAAATAAGTGAGGATTAATGTTCAATGCAAGCAGATTATTTTCAGAGAGAAGACAGTAAGGAATGCAGTGCACCGGCAACAGTGCCAGAGAAGCAAACCTACAAGAGATCTGCACTGCATGTGAACAGAAATAGGTGAATGTAAAAAAAAAAAAAATGAAGGGGAAAAAAACAAAGATTCATAAGGTCATGGTTATTATTACAATGACTGGATCAGCTACAATAGCAGAAGACTTAGCTTAACA
Organism: Enteromius viviparus; assembly: GCA_032353835.1. Lineage (NCBI taxonomy): Eukaryota > Metazoa > Chordata > Actinopteri > Cypriniformes > Cyprinidae > Enteromius > Enteromius viviparus. The sequence continues at coordinate 23,349,981 of JAUCNO010001819.1, forward strand.
GAACTACAAAATATAAGAAATAATTGAGGGAGGGAAAAATCTATTCAGCAGTACACCAGTTCACACACACAAAGGGGAAAAGAGAAAAAAAACCATAACATTTCCCCCCCAAATTAACAGACTTTTCATTTTAAGTTGCGTGCACATATTTTAATTATCAATTACTTTCATAACAATTCTAATAAGGATCAGACCATATTACATAAATTTGTTCATCCAACAATTTTGTGCTTAATAATAATCAAATCATACAGTATTTTAAACCATTCTTGTGTCTTCAAATTATTAGGATTTTTTGTAGTTAAAGGGTATTAATATAATATTATGTTTCATTTATGTCCTTATCCATTTAAAATGTACACCTTTGGGGATTAAGGTTCATTAAATTATGTTTTATCCATATCAACCTTTTCTTATATGACTATAGAGAAATTTCTATAGAGAAATCCTAATTGATGCCAGTTAGCAAGATTTTACCAGCAGTTTTGATATTGTGGACTTGTAAATATCCCTGACCAGATGAAAGTATTCTTCCTATTAGTAAAGAAATATGCGAAACCCATAAAAAAATCCACTTTCTTGCCATTCCTATTCCACATTTTGTGAGTGTGTCCAGTTTAGTAACATCCACTAACCAATCTTTGTGAAACTACAATTTATTGACTAACTGGTGATGACAGATCAGTACAAATTTTAATTCTCTAAATAGCTTGATTTTAGTTTAAAATCCACATAAAAATGTCAACATGACATTTCTATACAATGGCTACATGCTTGAGAGGAATGAGGAAAGACCCTGGGCCAGACAGTTTGTCGACTCAAACCCTCCTACTTTCCCCTCTGGACTTTCTCTGTTTTCCTGTAAGCCGCTAAACTGAGATCCCATGTACTTGCAATGAAAAGTGACAGGAAATTGACTAAACCATTGGAAATCAATGGAAAGTAAATGCACTTCTTAAGTACAAGTGAACAGCTAAGAGCTACCTTCTGTCTTTTCTCTCCTTTTCTCTCCTTCTCCTCATTCTGAGTCTTTCTTTCTCTCTCCCTTTCTTGCTGTATCTCCACATTTTCTCTATCTAGAGCTTTCAATCTCTGTCTGTGTCTCAGTGTGGGTCAATACCTGTGCAAAGGCATGAGAAACATAGCTGATATGGATAGTTGGAGCCTAAAATGCTGTTTGTTTGTGTGTGTGTGTGTTTGTGTGAACAGAAGCATCACCAATGCCAAAACACTCAATAAAACCAAAATGTCCAAGTAAAAATGTACAAGTTTATGTTGCACACATTAAAACCACCATGTGACAGTCTCAACCTCAGAAAACCACACCAATACAAACCACCCACAGACCACCAGATGGATATCGCACACAAAAACGGTAAGAGTTTTCCCCAAAATGTCAAACGATGTGATCAGCTGGTCTTTCCAGGATTTAAAGTGCACTGTCCCAAATCCTGCCCTCATCCCTTGTGGTCCTCTGCATAAAGCGTGTGGTAGTAGAACACCATGAAGTTCAGGCTCAGCAAATGGGTGTATTGAGAGCACATATATAGCAGCTGAAAAAGGCTTGTAAGCACCGTTCTAAATCATAAAATGACACAAGATGCACCCTTGTGAACAAGCACAAGATACTTCAAGTAGGCCATTAAGTTGATAGTTGCATCCCTAGACCAGGGGTGTCCAATCCTCTTCCTGGAGGGCAGAGTTTAGTTCAAACCTGTCTCATCACACTCGTCTGAAGTTTCAAGCAATCCTAATTATCTGGATACGGCTAAATAATCTTTCATTAAACTGGAGCTATAGTGGCCCTCCAGGTGCAGGATTGGACACCCCTGCCCTAGATTGTTGCCTTATGCCCTTCCAAAATATAATATCCCTTATACTATATTTGTGTAGTTTATTCCTTCAAATCATGGATAATCTAGAACTTTGTTTGAGACTGAAAGCAAGTAAACAAGATATCATTGTGCACACCTGTATTTTTCATTTTGCACTTAGGTTTAGGCCTATGTTTGATTTTGTTTTTACCTGCCCAAAAAAAAGATGACTTTAAAGAAAATTTTGTATGATAAGTCAAAATGTCTTTCACGGTCTAAAAGCAAGCCAGATTAAGTAAAAATGGCACACACAGGATGACAATTTTATCTCTTCATCTTACCTGAGCAACAAAAAAAAAAAATTGTTTGTAATGAAGAAAATGTAGACCAACTGATCAAAATGATTCATATTCAAAATGGTAGGCAGGGGTTGCTTTGTTTGCGGTTTGTATGTCCACAGTTTTTTTTTATAACAAATATAGACTACTGCCACCTTCTGAAATAATCATTTATTGCCATGGATTTGTAGTCTAACTCATGATAGCATTCATTGGCCAAGGCACACCCATGAGGGAGTTTGATGGACATGTGGAACCACCAATCAGAGTTCGCTTCATTTAGCATCACATTTCGAGGCATGGAAATGTTACCACAATAAAAGAGAGCAAAAAAAAAAAGGAAGTCAAGTAAAGTCACTGGCTTACCTCAAGCATTTCAAGTTAGGTCACAGTATCCAATGAAAACAAGTATATATTATTTTTGTATATATATTTATTTTAACCTCAGAAAGTGTCTTTCTTAACTGTATATTTACAGTAGTCTTATGTTAAATATAACATTTCAATAATAGAAGCAGCTGAGTCACTTAAGAAGTAGGCAATGAGCCACTGACTCAACCGATTTGTTCCATCGTATCACAGTCATTTTGTGATTAAAATTACTCGTTTAGGCTGCATAGAGTCAACAACTTTATTTATAAAGTTACACCTATAACGTCTCTTTGAGTTAGAAAGCAATAAGAATATAAACATTAAAATACCTTTTTTTAAGGAAATGTACAAATAAGGAGAGCTCCAACATACAGAGTTTAACGCAACAGATCTTTCTCTTATGCTAGGTTTACACTTTTGCACTATTTTAGACCCGATTTTTTTTCCCAGACAGTTTTGTGGAAATCTACTATATCATTGAAAATGTAGCGTTATTCCTGCAATAAAGGCTGCAAAGGACCAAAACAAATCTGTAGCAGTCTTCAGAACAACACTTCAAAATAATCAAAATAATAACACATTCACACTTCTCCAAATGATGTTCCTCTAAGTGTGTCAATTCTCCTTCCAAATCCATTTATTGTTGCATATTTGGCCAATGAGGCTTAGGGAGCTCTTTGATGATGTAATGCCCCATTCAGGAGTTTCCTCTTAATCCAGACCACTGCTGTCCATCAAGAGATTAATGGGTGTGGGGCCTGATCAATAGTATTACATACAAACACACAATCTATTTCTCTGTACTGTTACATAAATGAGAAGCCATCAGTGCATTGAAAAAGGCTGGTACAATAGTATACACACCACACAGTGATAGAAATGTTTGAAATATAGAAATGTGCTATATGATTTATTACACTACTATTATGTGAGAGTTACACAGAAAATTACAGTGGTGTAAAATGCAGGACATGGTCAGAAAAAGGGGTGTGGTTTGACAATGCAAAAACTAAATGAATGTTTTTTCATTTATTCTAAACAGTTTTATATTTTGGTTTGCATGCAACATACAGTATATACTGCTGCTGTGATATATACCATATCACCCACACCTACGCTGAAGTTTCTGTTAAGGCCCTTTACCAGTTCGTGTCTGCTTTCTTTAACAAGAGTCTGCTCAGTCTGAAAGGTTAATGAGGTGTGTGTATCACAGCAAGAGAGAGAGAGAGAGAGAGGTTGTGGGTGAGTGGAGGCCTGCGGGTTCATGTTTCCATGAATAAAGCACAAAATGACCTAGCACTTACATTTTAAACTCTTAAAAGGACATCTTTTTTTATTTATTTTATATTTATTTTCAACCAATGGTCAGTTAAGAGGGGATTCACTTTTTTATGTTAAAATCAAACTAAATATTATATGAGCTACTTTTTATTATTTATTTTTTATTATTATTTCCTATCTATCTGTCATGCCCATGTCTTTGTTATATGTCACTAGTTTTGGTTATTTCCTGTGTTTCCTAATTTGGTCATGTAACCTGTAACCTGTTCTTGTTTAGTTAATTAGTTACCCGATCCACCTGTGTTCCTCACCTGTCCTGAATGTCCTCATGTTTAAAATGCCTGTTTAGTTTGTCTTGTTTTTTGTCGGTTATCAGTGTTACTTTGCATACTGTATGTGCATTCTGTCTGTCCTGAGACCCTTTTGTTATTAAAGTTCAGCTTAAAAGTTAAGGCTGTCTTCGCCTGCTTTTAACCGCATATGTGTGACAGAATAACTGACCCTCAAACCGATCGGAAAAGGATGCGAGGAGTAAGACGGAAACCGCTCCCGAGACCAGCTCAATATGAGGGGTAACAAGTGCCAACTCCACAATGGCAAATTCCTGCAGATTCCAGTGCACATGGTCCAGGTCCGGAGCCTGAATTATGGACTGACATGCCAGCTTTAAATCCTGCTGATTCCGATCTGCAGTTCACCGATCCAGTTCCAGAGTTACGGCCAGGAGTGTCGTTCCCGAGTCAAGTCCCAAAGTTTCAGCTGGCAGTGCTGATCCCGATTCCAGTTCCAGAGTCTCGGCCAGGAGAGCTGATCCTGATTTCATTCCCTGAATCACAGCCAGTAAAGCCAATCACAGTTCCAGCAGCAGCCGCATGATCCGCCATGGCCTCCCGAGGCTCCAGATCCACCATGGCGTTTCAAGGCCCCTGATCTGCCATGGCCTTCTAAGGCGCCTGCTCAAGTCCAGTTCCTGAGTTACGGCCAGGAGTGCCGTTCTCGAGTCAAGTCCCAAAGTTTCAGTTGGCAGTGCCGATCCCGGCAGATCCTGGCAGCCGCAGCATGCCCTTGAGTCACCACAGCAGCAGGCTGCCCCCAAGCCACCACAGCTGCAGGCTGCCCCTGATCCGCCATGGCCTCCCAAGGCTCCAGATCTGCCATGGCCTTCTAAGGCCCCTGCTCAAGTCTTCGATGCCGTCCTGGAGATGCTCAATAACAGTGCCCTGTACGGTCTCCAGGATGACCAACCAACCCCCTTCTCATTCTAAGGTGGATGTTACTGCGCGAGGACGCGCCTTTTCTCGCCTTTTTTTTTTTAGTTAATTAGTTACCTGTGCTACCTTATTATCTACCTGTGTTCCTCACCTGTCCTGATTTCTCACTAATGTCCTCATGTTTAAATGCCTATCTATCCATCCGTTCATCCATCCATCCTTCCATCCATTCATCCATCTTAAGACCATTGTGAGAGGACAGCCAAAAATAATAGCTAAAAAGTAGTGCTTAAAACAAAATATTTTTATATTATTTTACTAATATTTTACATTACAAAATAAAGTATTTAAAGCTCTAATTTATTTTTTTTTGTTGGTTTTTTTGAGGGGGTGATGGTTCACAAATGTGTACCGTATTCATATAATGTCCCTTTTAGTAGTAATGGCTAGCTCCTGGCAACAAGACTACTGTAGGTTGTTTCACATTTTGCTGCCTGTGTTTTCGTTACATATTAAAAACCATCTCTGGGGAAATTAAGCTGCAGGTACCACCGAAATTAAGAACAGATCTTTGACACAACATAGTCAGTTGTAGATGTTGAACAGGAAAATTTTTGCGACAGTTTATCTCCATTATCTCCCAGCCCAGCAGCAAACACACACGCTGGATGCATGAGTAGGGGGCGACTAGGCAGGGGTTAAACCCATTGCACCATAAAACCAGAGCTGTTTATAAAACGGGGGAATAAGATGGAGAAATAATATTTCAAGTGTGATTAGTTCATCCGCAGGGCACCTTGTGCGATTGAGGACGGGGATATGTGGGGGGGTGGGGGGAGTGTTGTGCACAAAGAGCAGTAAATTATATCTAGCCTTTGAATGATTCTTGCAGATCCTATTACAACAGTGAGCGTGAGAGAGGGAGAGAGAGAGAGAGGGAGAGAAAGAGTTGCAGCAGAACAAATCGGATGAATTCTGTTTCCAGCTGTCTTAATGGGGAGGGGGGGCTGAATGCTAAGTGCAGCGAACTGAGCTTAAGGAAAAGGGGAGGCAATAAAAAATGCATTTGTCTCAATTCATTATGCTGTCATTGTTACACGCAGGTACCAGCTGCTAAAACAGCGCATACTGTAAATTCTCTTTGTTATGTATTTCTGCCAGCTCTGTGCCCTCTCGCTGTGATTGGCCTTCCTCTCTTCCTCCAGCCTATAAAGAAAACTAAAGCATAACTATCTTCTTTCTCATTTGAGCCTGTACCTGCTGGCCTGCTAGAATATTTGAGATGTTCTTGTCCCCCATTTGTCACTTCGAGTGATGATAAAGTAGCTGACACTGGCTATTGCATTAGCGCTCCGGTGAAGATTGCCTCCTCGCGAAAAAACATAAGACAGGCAGAATTTACTCGCACCACTCTCCCGTCTGCCGTATTTGTGTGCAGTCACCCAAATATTGTGCCTGATCAGAGATTTTCCCAGCTCAGCTGAATAAAAAAAAAAAACACAAGCGATGAAGAATTTCCACGTTTGTCGTTGTGGCCATGTGCTCTCTTAGAGTTGAACCATAATTTGTATGTGTCTGTATATATGTTTTATAAATAAGTTGGTTAAAGTGATCAGTAAAAGTGTTAGCAAAGTAATAAAAAAAAGAAAAGTATTGCTGGCTCAACCATTAGCATGAGTATGGGCGAGACTGGGCTGTCGCTTTAACTGATTATTAGCAGATGGGAGAGTGTTCGGTTAAAAGTATTATTTTCTTTAGTTTATTGTTTTATCTAATAAAAAAATGCTTTAAATGCCATGTGTACATTTGTCTCTGATAGGTTAATGCAGGGGTTTCTGAAAAGTTTAATGCCAGGGACACCAAAATAATATTACTCCCCATCTCATTCCTAAGATATAAAGGCAATATAGGCTATTTTAATGTATAAAGATTCCATAATAATGCCAAGTAAGTAAGTGTAATTTCATTAAAAAAAAGCTTGTTCAGGATTTGACCCTTTCAAACGGTCAAATGAGTGTCTCTTTATATGTGGAATTTATAGACACAAGTGTTGCCACCCGCCGGCAGCATACCGAACGCTCAACATTCTGCAGAGGATGAGAAATGAAAACAGGTGAGACACTGACAAAGACACGCTCCTCATAAGTCACCTCATCTGATTGTGTTGCAGTACATTACCCGACGTGGCATGTGCTACGCCCCCAACCACAAAAATCCCTCCTGCTGACCGCGGTCTCTCTCACACGTTCACCACCAAAGAGATTCCGCTGGGGTCAGAGATCACGCGTCCTTTGGTACAACATTTGTCTCGACAGAAAATTCAAACTGTGGACTGGAGAGATAAGAGCCGACTAATCATAATATAACCAGAAGCTAAATGAATGTCTTTGTGCTGGACTTGCGGGTTAGTTAAAGCTGCTCAGTCCCTGTTCTGCTGAGAATGTTGTACTTACGCATCAGAATATTAATCAAGTCTTATTTTCCCTCCAAACATAAAGAGGTAGACATACACGTAATAGGGTGGCCGGACAGGTAACATGGAGCATTATTAATAAAGTGGGGGGCTGGGGGTGATTGGAGAGGGAAAATTAAAACCAGAGAATCTTGCACCCTACCTACTTCTTTAATTGCAAATTTAAATTTCCCATAATGAATTCTGACATCTCAAGTCACCAAAATCCATCATTCTGAAGGGTATTATTCTTCAATTAACCCGTCACCCCACAGCGTTTCGCCTCTTTCTGCCCAGGTTCGCACAAAAGAAATGAAGAATTCTAATCACCTTCAAATGTAAAGCAGATTGATAATTCACTTTCCCCCACCTCCTGTCTTCCTCTTATTTTCATCTGACTTCTCTTAGATCAGAGAAGCACCTGCCAAGAGTTGCTGCCTCCCAAAATCCATCCACACATACTGTCAAATACTGTTTATTTCCCTTTTTCCTATACTATTTATAGAAAAGCCTGATTGTTGACTCTTGCGTACTAATCATGAAAGACGATACATTTGGAGATTAGAAATGTTCCACACCCTCTCAAACATAGTTTACGATCAGGAAAATAAATTCAGTGTCTGAAAGAATTGTGAAAGTCTCACAGATATGTTTTTAAATAAATAAAAAGAGAAATAAATAGATGAATGGATGTAGTGTCAGTGTCTATTATTAAGAGGACTCATCCTTGGTTTATCTAGTATTGGTCTTTCAGATACCATTTTTTTAGTAAAATAAATGAATAAATAAGTTTGACGAACACAGTTTTGTGTTTAGTGTTAATGTATTTTCTTATGGACAAAAGAAGGCATGATATATTGTGTTGTTTGTATGTCTCTTTATTTCAGTACTCTTTAGTTTTTGTCTTTGAAAAAGTAAATATTTCGGACTGATAGCTAGGTTAAACATGTTTATGTACATGATCTAAAGTATAACCAAAGATATGCTACTCACTGTTGCTACTTTTATACTATAGCGCTTACAAATGGTAAAATTGTAATTTATCAATAGAAAAAAGGTATATTTTTTGATGTATAATGGAAGAAGATTTATGTATTTTAGCTTTTTGGAGTGTAGGTTGTAAATGGCCTTAAAGATGACTTATGTGGACTAAAAGTCCTTTGAAATTTGATCATTCAAGATCATAATGTTCATATACAGTACAGTTTACTATTGGGACACTGCCATAAAAGGTGAGAAAGAATAACTGGCTTTTTTTCTTTTTAACTGTCATTATTATCAGTGTTTACACTCAATTATCTCTAAATCTGAGAAGAGTTCATTCAAAGAGCAGGTGTGTGTGATTGTCTTTTTTATGTCCCTGATCTTCCCATTTGTGGCTATTTTTAACACATACTGTAAATTCTTTGAATACAATGTGTGTGCAGGTATCAGCTTTCCATACTGGACACTACAACTTCGATTTCAAACCCCCGCTTTTGCAATAACGCTTCAAAGCCAAATTCATTTTAAGGCAGCCCTTCACTTGGTTTGCATGAACAAATGATTTTAGGCAGCAGTTGCTATTTGTTGTCCACGTTTTATTGTTCTTATTCACTTTCCATTTAGAAGAAGCTTTTCATCCACAGCCACTTACAGCGACTGACTGAAGTAACAGTCTCCAGGAGCAAGCTAGGGTGAAGTGCCTTGTTCAAGAGCACAATGGTGATAGAACAAGGCTGAGATGTTAGTTCCTAGGTCAGATGCTCTCGCTCTTGAACATGTAGCTCAGGTGCTTATTCGTTAGGAACCCATCAGCCCATTTTCATTTTTAAACATTTCAAAAGAAAGCAATAAGTAGAGAAATATCAAACTTTTTCCCTTTATTATTATTATTTTTTTTTTCAGAGGAACTGAAGAAAAATAAAGAAGCCATTTAGAAAGAACCTTGACATTAAAACATGAATCTGAACGTTTTTGTAAGTTACAGCAATCATTCAATGAGGCAAATGACAGGCTTTGCACAATGTTCTACGAATTGAGGGCTGAGAAAATGTGTTTACGAACTGTCTTTTGTTGTGGGACGTGAAATAAAAATAAAAAGATTCACTTTGACAAAATCCTGCTTAACTTCTCAGTTCTCAGTGGATGAGCTGTTTCTCTAAACAGTGACATTCACAAAGTCGATAATTAGCGACGACAGACACGGTTTTACACACGATATAATTGTGTTTTCGGTCTCTGTCTAAGCTATTCACCACAGTCAATCACTTTCATGTCCTTTCATGTATGTGGAATTAGATATAACACAAAGAGAGTGAAAGCACTCAAGAAATGGACGTGTTTTTACAGCTATTCTGTCACCACAATGTCATAGAAAACTGCATTGTCTTGATTGTAAAAGAGAACATTAACTATTGGTATGCGGCTAACCAGCATTCAGAGTTAATGGGACAGATTCGAGCACTAAGCTGAGGAATTTTTAAATCAATAAAACAGCCCTGAAAGACTTTAAAGGATGGGTGTAGTCGGTTTGAAGTAATGTACTGTTCCATTAAATCATTATTCCAAGATACGTCTATGTAGGGGAAATAAATGAGCCACACACACAAAGACAGACAACTAAACGGACGGATGTACAGACGAATGGACAAACTTGTGCAATTTTCGCTTGTCATAGGGGCGACAGGCATGACAATGAGCTGCAAGCATCGCAGGGACAGTTGAACGACATGCCAGGGACAAGGCACCTGCCTGCTGGCACAATGTCAGACTAGCCATCAGTTACAAAGCTGTTGATTTTCTTTATTTTTCATAAGATTCGGATTTAATTAAAGGGTTAGGAGAAAAATGGCCTAAGCTGATGGTATAATGAGTTGCTGCGGGACATCTTTTTAATAATCTCAGTTTGTAACAAAGACATTGCCAAGTCTTAGTGTGCGCATGAGTCACAGGCTTCGGTGACCATGTACTTTCATTGCCCAGATAAATCTCTCAGAGCCTAAGGAATGCTTTTGTTTGCACGTAATCTTCTGATTAAACTGATGACTTCATTTCACCTTCAGCTCTAACCTATAACTGACAATAGGGAAAGGCTAGTGCTATACATCACCGAACTTAATTCACCCCAGAAGTGAACATAAAACACAAAACAGGCCCCAAGTTCACCACTGGGAAAAGTAATAACGCAAAACAACTATTTACAACAAAACAACATCAATAATACTAAAAAGAGTTAAAGCCACTATTAATTCCTGATGACAGCTTTTTAAATGCCCCCATAAGTCCCTATACGCTTTGACTAAGCAAGCACACATAATTAAATTAATCAAGTGCAAGAGCTTATGGGTATATTAGAGCTTCGGTTTTGTACTTGGTCATTATTTTTAAGATTGAAATCTTAAAAAACACTTTATATTTTATTAAACAAACAAAAGGTTACAGTCCATATTTTGCTATTTGACTTACAATTTCATTATGTTTAATTGTTTCACTATTGATAACAACATTTTACTACCAATGCTGGGTGTAATCATAGTTGTTTTAAAAGGGCATTCATGAACCCCAGTTTGGGAAACCCTGGTATAATGTAAAACATTAAATGATGTTGTTAGCAAAGAATTTCATTCATTTTGGGTCTTATAAAAAAATATAACCATGGTTTTACCGCAACTAAATCCAAAAAAACACAGTTATTATAGTAAAACCATATCGTAAACACAAACTAACCATGGTTTTACACCAGCCATAATTTAACCAAAGCCAATGTTTGGTTTAAAGGGTTAGTTCACCAGGGAAAATTAAATTAGCCTGTCTTTTACTTACCTTCGAAGGATCCTATGTGTATGTGACTTTCTTATTTCTGATGAATCCAATTGGAGTTACAGTAGGTCTATATAAAAAAATTATTCTGGCTTTTCTAGGCTCTGTAATTGCATTAGGGGATGGTAAAACATGTTAAATAAACATGTTAAATAAACATGTTCCTCACAAGGGTCTGGAGGTGAATAAAGGCCCCCTGTAGTGAATCCATGTGTTTTTGTAAGATAAATATTCATATTATAAACGTAACAAACACTTTTACTCACTTCTACTCATTGTGGCACATGGAATCAGTCCCGTCGGATGATGTAAGATGCATTGCGTTACATGATTAGTGACAAATGCAGAGAGAGAACAAAACAAAACGCCTGTCTTGAATTAGAAAAACAAACAAGGATTTGTAAAGGATTTCGATATATGCCAAAGAGAAAACTGGTTGTTTCCTCTAACGAAAATGCATGGATTCAATAGAGGAGGCCTTAATTCACCCCCGAAACCATGTGAGGGACATTTTATTAAGTTTGTGCGCACTTTTTTTAACATGTATTAGACTGTTTAATGGGAACCACCTGACTGCAATGATAGAGCTTAGGAGTGCCAGGACAATTTTTAATATGACTCCAACTGTATTCATCTGAAAAATGAAACTCACATACACCTAGGATGCTTCGAAGGTAAAAGAGAGTCTAATTTTAAATTTTTGGGTAATATAACCCTTTAACCATGGTAAATTATTTGTAGAACTGTGGTTAAATGGCAATCAAATAAATAATAATTAAATGTTTTATAACGTAATCAGATTAGCCAACCTAATGACGTTATGTGTAATCCAACAGATTACAACTATAATTATAAACTATAATTTCCGTCATGTACTCAGTCATGTAATGTGTTATCAGTAACGGACTACAATTTGTAACCAACCCACCTAGTAGTACTGTTTCATAACAGCTAATTACAGCAAGCCATATGAATCATAGGAACTTTTTTTGTTTTACATATTATATCTATGTACAGGACACTGTGTTATGTTGCTGACTGGCAAAAGCTCTTGTTTATAAGGTACTACAGATTTTCCTAAACGGATTTGCCTCTTTCTACACTCAAGGGATGGTGACTCTCAACGACATTTTCATCTGCTGCGTGCTCTTTGTGTTTGGCATGTTCCCATAGAGACCAACACTATTCTTTGCCGGGGTTCCGCCCACCTAGCCATAGCTCTGACTGCGATTGGTCGTCAAAATCAGTATCGGGAGAGTTTTGAAAGCTCATTGGCTCGCTGCGATGTTTGTCAATCTGTGAGCAGGATGTGTTAAAGTGTGGGAGAAGCGGGAGAGAGACGCGGCGGAGCGGGCGTTTAGAAATGATGAGAAAGTAACAGTGCAGAGATTTCAGTTTTTATATCGACTGTTGTCAAAACCTCTACAGCTTGGAGAAGATGAAATCTGCGTGAACAGTCATCAAATCACGAGACACGGGTGAAATGAGGCACTGTCTGTGTAACTGCAGTGCAACAGGTAGTTGAATTAACTTTACTAAGCATCTGTTTATTCCGCCTCATAACCGTTCAGAGAGAAGCAAACACTTTGTATGAAAAATACAATGATTTTTTTAGAAATATGTAAACAGCCATAGTTACTTTAATCAAAGCCTGCCAAAACAAGGAAAGAAATTTTCTATCACGAAGACTTGCAAGGACCGTGTTTGTGTTTACTGGACGAACACTTTTCAGGCCATAAGGTAAATTAGAATATAAAATATAATACAAAACCCCTTTTAAAAATCTTGAAACATGTTTCCCCTTTTAAATATAATCAGTATATTTTGTAAAGTCTTTTAAGAAGCGTTGATAATTGCTTGTTTATTCAGTGTCTGGTGTAATTGCAATTATCACATTTAACAAGAGCTGCAAATGAAGCATAGCTCATAAAGAGTTATTTTATTACTGTACATATCTGAGACTGCCGTTTCCATTAGGCTTTAGATTTTTACTGAATACTGAATTACTGCTAATCAGATTGCTGGAGTCTGTTAATGCAGTTTGTGTAAGGTTTACAATCTTCTCATTAAGTTATTAAGCAGATACATGTTATTGATATCGAATATAGAATGAATTTTCCCTCTTGATCAGGTTGGCTTGCCTTAAATTTCCAGTCCTGAAATGGATATGAAGGAAACAGGAAATAAATAACACTTAGCAAGAAGGTTGTGTATATAAAATTTTTTTTAACATTATTAGTTAACATGAATTTATAATAACCTAACATCAAGAATAGAAGAAATCGTATGTTTATAATGTTTAGTATAAAAGAACCGTGTTGTAAAATGTTACAGAATAAACATACAGGGCAGCAAATGTAAAATAAAGGATGTTCATTGACTTTAAAAAAAGTATACATATTCATATTAAGGATTTATATCTTAAGATTTAAGTCATTTTAATCCAAAGCAACTTACAAATAAGCACAAAAGAGCAATGTGCTTATTTGTAAGTTGCTTTTAAAAAATTTAAAAAAATAAAAATTAAACAAGTGGATAGAATTGGACAAAGAGAATGCTAATGTTTTAGAGGATCTCTATTTATAAATAAAGAAAAGTTGAAAGAATAGAAAAATAAGTGCATGTTTTGATAATAACGCTGGACGTTTTGGGAGGATCCCTTGAAGAATTAATCACGGCTGGCATCGCATCGTCTAATCAATCTCATCGTTACGAATGCCCAATCAAATCCTTCCTACTCACTATAAATAACCCCGTTTCCCCTACATCTGCATCTCGCTTTTGTGCGAAAAAAACAAACAAAAAAAACTTCTCCTCCCCACATCCTCCTTCTCCAGCTCCACAACTTCCTCCGGGGGGGCAGATGGAGATCGAGCCGGACACCTAACCCTAGCCCTCGCCTAAGGTTCAAGCCACTAGGGTTCAGAGTCTGCTGATCTCCTGGCCTGCTCCCCGGACAGCACATCAAAATTTGCTTTTATCAATTCTATTAAAGAGGAGGCGTGAACTCGTGAATTAGTATTAGGTTATTTCTTGAAATAAAAAGAAAGCAAGTAGATAGGATAGAGAAAACTAGGCTGTATTTCTTTGTGTAAATAAAATTTTCTAAGAAAAAAAAAAATGAGTGAATAGAAATAGGAAATACAGAGG
>JAUCNO010001819.1:23364499-23376739 GCA_032353835.1 Enteromius viviparus
AGAAGATGAAATCTGCGTGAACAGTCATCAAATCACGAGACACGGGTGAAATGAGGCACTGTCTGTGTAACTGCAGTCAAATTAACTTTATTACGCATTTGTTTATTCCGCCTCATAACCGTTCAGAGAGAAGCAAACACCTCTGTACACTGTACAAACAAAAACAGTTGTGTTTTTAACCATTTCTTGAAGATGGATTGAGTTGGGCAGGACATTCCACCAGGAAGGATCAGTAAATGTAAAAGTCTGTGAAAGTGATTTTGTGGTTTTTTAGGGTAGCACTTAGAATGTTTAGTTTACTAACTGCAGAATGCAAGCATCTGGGAACACAAGTCTGAAGTAGCGAATTAAGAGGTGCAGAGCCAGCGGTTGTTTCATGGGCAAACACTTATACCTTGAATTTTATGCAAGCTGTTGGTAGCCAGTGCAAATTGATGTGACATGCACTCTTTTCAGCTCATTAAAGATAGTTATTATATTAGTTTTTCTTTCTTTTATTTTAATCAGACAAACTCTGACCATTTTATGTCACATGCTATATTTTACTCCTAGGTCCCATATAAATAAAGCACATCCTGTCTGATTCCACAGAGATATGAGTGTTACACTGCATCATGATGATCGGTCATGGTTGCTCTGTTGTAGATGTTTTCCCTGCCGTTTGTTTTCTCTAAAATGATTTTGGTTTTTAGTGCATTTCTTTACTAATACAAACCAGGTTGCATCAGCACAAACAGATATCAGACCTTTTGTCACAGTTGATGAGAACTCCAAGGTCTAACCGTCAGACTTCAAGCCATATATTTTCTTCATAATGTTCTATTTTCCCTAAACCTTCACTTTTTCATGAAGAAGTCGCCTGGTTTTCTCATTAATTACAGCTGTGGTAGAAGATACAACTAGCTATTGTGATCTCAGGCAGCCAGAACTCGGTAAGTTTTGCAGCACATTGCCTAATTAGAACTGGTTACATGTGGAAAACAAAGGCAAAGTACGCTTGGGGATTGTGATATGTTATTAAAACCGTTTATTGCGGAGGCGGCTGGCTTTTAGGACAATGAGGGGGCCTATTGGAGATCTGAGGAACTTTAGCTGTCATCTGAGGCTGTGGTTCACTTTCTTTTCTTTACTGCTGCTCGAGGGAATTTTTAGTTTGTGCGCTACAGAGCTTTGTACTTCTGACCTTCATGTTGAATTTGTCTGTGCGCAGATGACCAGGCCCATTAAGGAGACAATGGATAATCCAGAGCAGAGGAATGGTATTCTGTAATGCATGTACGTTTGAAGGAGACTATCTGCTCCCAGCGCATTTAACGTACTGCAACTGTTAAGGCAAGCATTGCAAAAATAGGCCCTTTGAAATTGCAGATAGGATAGATAGGGACATGCAAAACACAAAACTTCACAATCAGGATTAAGCCCACAATGTACAGCAAAGGCATCTTTAAAAGTCACTCTGCTTTTCATGTATGAAGACTGAATATCAAAGACATATCATGTCTGATCTGAACTGCAGGAAATCTGATATTTAGAGGTACTTTTAAAACTTTATTACTACAGTGCATGGCTGCTAAAAGGTATTGTGCCATAATGAAAGCCTGACAGTTTGATCAGCACCTTTAACAGAGTTAGTTTCTTTACATCAAAAAGCTTTTTGGGTTATGTTTTTTTATATCTCACCTTTCCATTAAGTGGCCTCGCATTGAATATTTTTCAGGTGCCCTTTTTCACCGGCGCATACCAGTCAGAGAGGAAAGAGTATTTGCCACGACATGAAGAGAGTAATTTCTTTACCTGCACTTGCTCTCAGCTCGTGTAAATGTATTACTAATTCATTGGGTTCCTCCTCAGCATTTAAAGAGGAGCTGTTTTTTAGACGAATCTGGCCGCTGATGACTGATGAAAGCGGGTGGTGTCATGTCACAGGTTCAGGGCTGCTGCTAAGGATTGTGGGAGACGATAATGCACACCTAGCTTTGATGAAAGATGATGAAAATTTCAGAGAGTAAAGGGCCCCACAGTGTCTTCCAGCTTCAGGAAATAATAAATGTCATCTTCATGCTGTAAGGAGCACTGGAGGTTTAAGCAAGACTTTATTTTAAGAATGCAGGTTTTACGTAGCCATTAGAAGTGGCAGAGAATATAATGTATATGTTATGTACATGTTTTTGACACCGTAATTGTTGACTATTTATCTAGATATTTAATTAATTGCGATTTTACATTTCAATTAAAAGTATTTAATTAGAAAATCTGTTTTATGTCATATTTTGTTCATTTTAATCAACTGAAGCTGCAAAACTGTGTATTTTCTGTGCCTGTATATCCATTTATCTGTCTAGATATCTAGATATGATATGTTGGGGGTGTTGCACTATCTATATCGAAAGCTTGATTGAAAAAATAACCAAAAAATATTGCTTAAGCTTATTATTTTAATGGCATTTAGTGGAACATGTTTATAGTTAATGTGATTGACAACATCTGCGTTTACTCACCTTTTTTAAACTGATGATTTCATTTACTTGCAGATACCTCCTTATTTTAATATTTGTAATTTTTGTGAGCACTGTTATTGTAATCCTTCTGATAGCAAGTTTGCAGATACATCAAGTGTGAAATGTTTTGACAGAGTTTGTAATCTCACAGGGTTTGTTGGGTGTTATACCATCTATTTTGCAAGCTGAATAGAGAGGTTAGGTGCTTAATGAGTACGCCTAAACATGCTAGTGCACACTTTATCCTTCATATAATGCATGTAGCTATCCTACAGCACATTTTTCAAAAATATTTACATTTTTAACTATGAAAAACTAAATGTACACTGTTTAAATTAGAATTTACTTTGTTGTTGTCAGACAGCAGTGGAACATGTTTGTGGTTAATGTGATGAGCAACACCTGGGCTTATTTTGCTAGGACACCTGTGTAAACTTCAGAACAGTCGTCATTTGTTTGCAGATGCATAAATTCTGAATCAAATGCATTGACATTTATACCTTTTTATGTGTGGCTTAAGTTTGATGTTTTGAGGGTCACTGTTTTTAGATATAGTTTGTGGGCGTTTACAGTATGTGTAAAAAGTAGTTTATTGCCTCTGGCATAAAGCAAATCATTTGCTATCTATTATGTCTCGCTTTCAGCGAGGACAAAATAAATGCACATTTTCTCAGAACTTCTCAGTCTTATAGCGAACAGAAACCACCATGACCCAGCCAGTCGCATTAAATGGCATTCTACTGTTTACAAGTAGCAGTTTACTCGCCATTATGCTTGTGTAAACAAGAGCGAGTGCGGATCATTGTAAAAACAGGGTCTGAGTGGCTGGGCTTTTATAGGGCATATTCTCTTACCCTCTCTGACACTGAGAAAGCTTTATATAGACTTGTCCGATAAATAGTGTTTGTCCTCCCTGGTGTATTGTGGGAAGACAGTGGCAGGCAAGTCTATAGAATCTCTGATACGTCAAAGGACAGGTTGGATGATTTAGTAGACGTGTAGGAACCCGCACGGACAAATGAGCCTATAGCCACAATTTACAGAGACAGGTCGGGCTTTGTCTTTGAGACTTACAAGTGGTGTTGTGATGGTCTAAGAAGCAATTCATCTACTTTGAAAGGATGCTCCCTGAAGTAGGCCTATGGCTTAATACCTTGACAAGCGTTTTGAAGACGTGCCTCTTTGTCAGTCTCTGCAAATGCTTCGCCATCCGTGCTTGCATGCAGTGCACTATGGGAGCTGTGGGGGTATTAGGAGCCGGGAAAGATGAAGAGATGTCTGTCTGTGGTCTGTTTGACGTTGCAGACCGCATGCGCTTGCTGATACTTGATCTGATGTTAATGTGCCGCTCTGTGAGAGCGAGCGCAAGAGAGGGAGAGAGCGAGTAACGGAGGGGGAGATGGGCAGATAATCCCGTCTGCCTGATGAGATTGAAGGCTCGGATTGATTGATCGCCTAATCATAAGAGGAAATGGGCCTGAAAATGAATGGGACTCTGCCCTTGGCTTGCCGGGGAGCCGGGCGGCTGGATCGCAGGGGATGTTAGCTGCAACTCTACATTGCCTTAATGTGCACGGGACCTGATTTCATTTGTGTCTGATATACAGTTATACGATCCCCACTAAATGATCAAATATAAAAAGCAAGAGGGGGAGCCAGGCAAAGGGTGTAAATCAAGCTTTATTGCTGGAATATTACTTTTTCATGCCATCTGAAATTGATGCTCGCAGGAAGGTGAACGAATGAAAATCCAATACGAATTAGCACCAGTGGAAACGGCAAAGAGGAAAAGGAAGCTGAAAAAGAGATGACGAGGATATGAAATACTAGTTAAGGGTACCGGTGGATTATATTTTTTCCTCCTGATTAGGTTCGCATTATCAGCCTGGTGCCTTGCAGATTTGTTTTGGGAAATTTCCTCGCAACTGGGAGGCAGGATTACGAGAAGATCCTGTGCCGTCATGAGATAACGGGTGGGACTTTCTCACTTTCAACGGGACCTGAAAGGTTCAGCTGCATCTGAGCGTGTAACCCAGAGCTATTCTTCACCTTAGTGAGGTAAACTTCATCTCGGAGGGATCTCTGCTGGTGGGCTCTGCTCTGCATGAACACCAGCCCTCCGTGGTGCCTGTAAATGAGACAGGCCTAGCACATCCTTTCGGTCTCCGAATCTTGCTGGTGGAGAGCGGCATTTATCTCTATTTCCACCTGAAGGCCGACAGACCGGCAATAATACTGGCATGTCCGTCCATGCCAAATAATATTTTTAAGCCCAAAAGACAGCAGCCCTTTTGTGATTGGAGCGTGAGCGTAACGAGGGTAAATTTAGCGCTTAGCTGCCATTTGTAAGTGGAGGTGTCATGGCAGATCAGGGGCGGTATGTGACTAATGAGATGATGTGTGTTATCACCAGCAGTCTCGTGAACAGGGAGGTCATTTGGTGTGCCAGCCCGTGTTGTGGATATGTGAATCTTATTTGACAGAGAACGATGACCGAAACCACCCCTCCTGGCTTGTCCCATTGGATCAGTGGCAGTGGCTGTCACAGGGCTGAAGATGATTTCTACTTGCTGGATGCAGTCAGAACTCGCAGGAAGTTGCTTCAGTTAAGCTCTCTTTCTTTTCATGCCATCCGTTTTTTACTGAGTGCTGTCAGTGGCCAAGAATATATAGTGGTTAGAGTGTATTTTGCCAAGCTCAAGTGGGTTGTTTTTTCATCATTTTGATTAATTTATGGACTTTTTGCACTGTTATTAGACAGGATAGACAGTCCCCAGGCCAAGCTTAAACTTGGCACATTGTCTTTTATATGTTCAAGGCAATAATCAAAGTCATTGAGTGCCTCCAATATTCTGATGGTCATTTGGATTTTTGGTGACTAATTCAGAACTTTTACTTTCGGTCCAACCCAATTCACAATATTAATCACTATGTTGTGCTCAAGGACTCACTCTCCTTGCTGGATTTATTTAGCATTTTACAGAATGCCATTTGTGGGTTTCAGGTGGGCCAGATAAATCTCACTTCTGGTAGTTGACTCCATGGAAAATGGTGGATGATTCCTCTCTCTGTCTCCTCCTAGAGGAAGGTGTCTGGCCTGCAGATCTGGGCAGGTTTCCAGTCTGCATGTGCTTTGGAGTCAGCAGAGGGCGAGACGGAGACTATGTGAGGCCTCAGCATGCCTGCTGAAGGAGAGGGAGCTCGCTGATCAATAGAATTGATCATGAAGTCAATACCCCAGTTTATATCCCTCTCTGTTTACTCCCAATCGGCTGTTGGCGTGTTAAACCGAGCGTGCTCTAAGCAGTCACCCTCGGGACCCTCTAAAAGCCGCCCTTGCACCCACCATTGATTGACACACAACAAGCAGCGGGATGTGTCGACAGTGCGGTGGCCAGAATCTATTTCCAAATTCCAGAGGAAGATTAAGATGACATGGCTTTGCATATCCCAGCAGCTCCACATGTAGTGGTTTCAACAAGCGTTCACACGTCCTGGCGGTGCTGAGTTTCTGATTAGCCTAGCTCAAAGAGTGTCCAAATGCAACATTTAATCAGTTTTTGGAATTGATTTGTTTTCAAGACCAAGAATGGATGACCTCACTCTTACTAAAAAATGATTTCTCTTATGTTTTTGTGCCCGGTGTTACCAGGAATCTCAACTTTGCTGCACATCTTGCACCCAGAAAAATAGCTTTGTTCATTTACTTGCAGGAACTTAAAGGTAATTGCAAGTATTTTTTTAATGATGTACTCTACATAGTTTCACGCTGCCAGCTGATTTCACCCTCTTTGTATGTAGACCTTGGGCTTTGCTCATGCAGCATAATGAGAAAGATAATTGAGATATCAAAACATTGTGTTTGGAGAGTCTATTCACTTCAATTTTCCATTAGCACAAGCTCTGCTCTGTAAAGTGAGTTGACAGTAATCGTGAAACAGTGAATTATAATAACTATGATACTTGACAGAAAAGTTAAATGACTGTTTTTGTGCTGGATTCTTCCAATAGGACCAGAGTTCTCTTGAGAGTGACTGCTTTTCTCTGTCTCTCTCTCTCTATTAGCCCAAGTTTTCTCTCTCTCCCGTCCCCTTCCTGCTCCTCCGTTTCCAAAAACACTGACTCTGAAGACTGTGCAGTGATTTAATCTTCACGTGATTTGAATACGTTTGACCTGATACAGACAACACTAATTACAAAACCAAATCAGCTCTTTTATTCAGTGCTGTGAATATTTGTGAATATTTGGCACTTTTGACGCAGTGCAGAGCTGTTACTGCGATAAGAGCTTGGTTGATGTCTAGCTCACGCTATTTGCCTGTAGGGTTGAACATCACACAGCCTTTTTTAGGGCCAGGGTTTAATTGGTGCCAGGTTGTCTTTGGCATTTCAAAGTGCAGTTGTGCTTACCAAGTCAATGTTGCCTCTCGGTGTCTTGCTTGACGGCTCAAGATGCGGTCACTTTTGATTTGAATGACGAATTAAATGATTCTGGTCCCAGTTCCTTTTAACAACTGAAGTACTGTTAATTAAGGGTGCCATAAAGTATTCTTTAAGTGCATTTAAGAAATAAATATTAAAATGAGCAAATATTTGTAATAAAAACACAAGATATGCTATTGGAGATAATTTAAAGGAACACTCCAATTTTTTTGAAAATAGGCTTATTCTCCAACTACCCCAGAACGTTTTAAAAGTTTTTGTTTAAAAATGTCCAAAGAGTTTCTATATTTTTCCCATTTAAAACTTGACTCTTCTGTAGTACCATCATGTACCAAACCTGGCATTTTTTAACGATATGCTTCTGCTCTTTTTAGATTCAGTAATCTATGCAAAGCTATGCTAAAGTGCTATCAGACCTGGAGATCGGCTGAATGGATTCAAAAATTGTAAAACTCAACTTTTTAACTCTAGGAAATTCGGAAAATTAGCCTATTTTCACAAAAAGTAGAGCGTTCCTTTAAATAGTGTTCAATTTTTAATGACTTTTTACAGTCTTTATAGAATGATTACATAAATTCTGTATATATACTATATGATAACCCTACTATATTTTATTCATTTATTAAAAAAAAAACACTACTAACAAAATGTGTATCTCAAGCTTTATGTGATCAATTAGTCAATAACTACACTGATTACGTAGTCTCACAGTATGTTGTATGTGTTGGATTCACCAAAAAGAATTGACTCCATAGAACTGACTTAATAGAATCATTCATTAAGGAGTAAACCTACACTGATTGCACAGTATGCGTTTGATTAATTAAGAGGAACGGACTGAGTAGATTCATTTATTTGGGAGTCGAAAAAACACTGGTTGTGCTGTATGCTTTTGATTTACTGAAAAGAACTGACTCATTAAAGTCATTCATTCTATAACTCAACTGCACTGGTCTCGCTCTCTGTTTTTTGCATTGCAGATATACATTAGTGGTGCTGTAACACCACAGAATAAATAGTGCAGGAAACTGTAACAGAATTTTTCACCACGGTGTTCTGTCATATACAAAGACTGCTAATTGAATTGGTGTTTTTAAAAACAATATTTCTGCTTAAATATGTGGGCAGCAACCGCTTTTGAGAGACTGGCGGTTGTGTGAAGCCAACATTCACTACCTAACCCAACCCAGACCCTTTAAACCTACCAGCCATCCTGTTTTCTTTTTAATGCATCATTTACTGCCCGTAAACAGTTTGTGTAAAGGTGTTTATAGATGATTCGTGAGTGCCCCTCACCCCACCCGTCCTCCAAAAGTGTTGGCCTGAGTTGCACAACTTGATAGGGGCTCAGTAAAGGGTAGGGCGGGCTAGACTGTGGTGGTGGAGGTGGTTTTGGGGTCTGAACACATAAAAGCTTCATGCTCAGCTGGGGCCATCTGCCTTGCAGCTTCTGAATTACTCCACACAGCATGGCTCCGACTGCAAACGAGAGTGCGAGTTCATTATGGTATGCCGCATGTGTTTTTCAGCACCCTTTTTGGCTGGGCATCAGATAAAAGTCATACTGCACTGGGCGGAATAACAGAAGATGTGGAGGCCGTTCTGTTAAATTGACTTTTTGCCTTTTGCATGTCACCTCCAAACATGTGGAGGGTGATATGATAATTATGTGAACCTGTCCTGGGTATTAGAGTTAAGCTGACTGATTAGGCCACACATCGATTAGTCTATCACTCAGTACTGACCGCACAGGTAGAGAAGTGCAATGCCGCGCTGAAGGACGAGGGCACACACACACACACACACACAAACACACACAAACAGACATACACATATAAACCTCGTTTTATTCATTTCGGAGAGAACAAGGCTATTTATCAAACGGACCTTCCGTTTATTGTCATTTCTTTTTAACCTGATGGTGTGTGTATATTATGTATAGATCTTACCATTTTTATTGCTAAAAAAATATTTTCATATAAATACTGAATAAAAATGGTAGTGAACATTTAAATCGCAAGGCTTAATCAACTGTGTGTCTTTCTGTGACCTTTAAGGTGATAGATCACAAGAGATTTCTTCAAGGCTAACACTTTTTGGACCCATTTTCCCCATATGCATTGACCTGACTGTATGGAGAAAGTGTGAGAGAAAGAAAAACAGAACAAGAGAGAGAGAGCAGTAAAGGTTATAACCCAGCTCTTGTCTGAACAGTCTGAGGCCTTTAATCCAGGAACAAAGTAATTAAAGTCCACCTTTGCAGAAAAGGCCAATTAAAGTGGACCGCACGTCTCAAAAATGTGGGCATTTTATCAGAGCAGTGGGAATCTTCACCCTGCTGCTCATGCTATCCTTGAGAGCACACCAACATCGTGCACACTAAGAACATGTGCTGTATTCCTCTTCTGTAACTGGTGAAAACTCCATAACTACTGATACATATGCAATACATACATCATGATTTTACAAACAAATACAATACTATTTCACTTTTTTTACTTTAATGTTTTACATTGAATTCAATGTGTAATTTGCCCTTGTTTGTCATTTGTGAAACTTACTAGCAAATTTACTACTACATTTTTTTGTATTGTTTTACATTATTCCTTAATAATTTTATTTATAAATTATTTATTATTTTCCGTTAAAGCATTCATAGATTGGTTTCAAATTACTGACTTCGTCTCCCGATGTTGTGTTTGTAACCATGGAGGGGTATATACAGTCAAGTGCTTTTGCTGATGTTTTAATTTTTGTGTCAAATATTCACATTCATGCTGCAGTTGTAACCAACACTACATTAACTACACAGCGCGGACAATGACAATCAGTGCCCATTGACTTTGATTGTATGAGCAAAAACAATTGACACCCTTTCGAAATAGAAAAGCCATGCAGCTTTGCCAAACATTTCATAATTGTCAGTGAAAAAGTTTTATTGAGTGTAGTATGTTCAGGGTGGAAGATGTCAGCACAGCTACTGTAGTATTATTAGATAAGACATAGCTTAGGTTAGGAAAACAGGCCTGACTTAAGGCTCGAATGTGGAATATTCTGAAATGGAGCCTGATGTTGGTTGCTGTGCCAGGCGTCTGTCCTTAAATCTTTCTCCAAATATTGGGAGCGTTAAGAGCACTGGGGTTGTGCGGCGTTACAGTGATGAAAGAGCCAGCAAAGCAAAGCGAACAGCCTTAAATGCAGCCAGAGTTCTATCAGATTATGTTTACTTAACCTCTGAGCATCTATTAATCTGTTCCCAAACTCTCTGGTTACAGTGAGCGATGGGCACCCCTGCCATCGGCCTCCAGTGCAACTGGCCCCAGCTGCTCCCCAGCTGTGCTCTCTGGGTTTTAGCCCCATCCAACACCCCGGCCTCGTTCACATCAGCCCATCAAATACATCTGTAGCGCATTCAGCTCACAAGGCTACATTTACACGTTTACCCAGAAGTCACTTCGACACATCGTGCACATTTCTTTGCCTATTCCAGGCTAACGTATTCACCGGGGAGTTCTTAAGGATGATGGATAAGTTGTTTGAGCTGTTGGGCCGATTGTCAGCTTAATATGTGTTCACTGAGTGCTGCTTTGCTTTGTTAATTTGTTTTGGCTAAAACTCTGGCGCATACTGGAGGGTTGAGAGTTGAAGTCTGGTGCATGTTTGTATCACCGTGTATGTGTGTGTAAGACAGATTAGGAACGCTGCAGGCCTGCTCTATGGAGGGATGGATGCTGTTTGTGCTGTCAGGCCCAGCAGTCAGCATTCAGCAGGTTGCCACTGTCAAACACTAAATCCACGGCGGGGACCCTCTCTTCGCCTCTGTCCTCTCTCCCTGTAGATGGTCTCTTAGTCCTGCTACAGATCCTCAAAAACATACACACACCCACATACGCCTGTCTTAAGAGGCCACATCACACCTTGAACTCCCTACTTCTTTTGACAGGCTCAAACAGAACCACTGGTGGTCTTGCTCTACTCAGCATCAGATTTCTTCACACACAGAAGTTAATCGATAGTGTTCTGGCAAAAGGCCTATTCATATTCATAGAAATTTTGGATGATAGTTTGACCAAAGCTCAATCAAGCAGCAAGATGTTCCAAGGGTTAGGGTCAGAAATCTTCATTAAGCTTAAAATCTTTAAAAAAGAAGAAAGGTTTGCTGAAATTGTTTAAATAAACATGTACTGGATTTGTGGCTGCAACGCATGCTAAAAATCAGATTTACTAAAAATCTAATTTTGCAAATATGCTACAGTAAATGGTATTCTCCAACCTTATCCTGTCTACTGTTGGTAGAAAACATTTTTTTTTTATTTATTTATTTTATTTGTGAAACACACACATAAGATATGTGGAATGTTTTAACTGGTTTTGTCCATTGGGTTACAAGAATACTGTTAATATAAGATGTTTTCAAAATATTGTGATTAACAGAATAAGGTTTGGAATGGTGACAGATTTTTTTTTTTTGAGTGAGATGTTTATTTAAGCTTCCCAGAGCATACATGAGGAAACTAGTCAACACTCTTAACAACCGGAAGACCATTAAATTGCACCAAAGAGTATAGAATATCCAAGATGTGTATGCATGGTTTTGAATGGGGGAAATGCAACACTCAATATGGCCACTCTTTTGAAAGGAAAAATAGTTTTCTGAATATATAAAGTGTCTTCATAATAGCTGTGTACTTCCATAATAACTAGATGTGTATCTTGTATGTACTGTAACAACAATGTAAGTACACACCAGTACATAGTATCTACAGCTGTAATATTTCTGTAACTAAACACATGTAACAATCCTCAGAATGGTGTGTGTTAGTACAAAAGTGTAACAGGACATTGGTAACAACACTTTTTCCACTTCACTAAGTAGTCTAATGTAACAGGAATTACATAGCTACATTTAGTAACAGCAGTATGTATCAGAGTAACTGGTACAGGGGGTGATCAGAGGGTGTAGTTGTGTAGGTTGAGGGATATGTAAAGTGGGTGGAGTTGGTGCACCTCGGTAATACCAGTGTATATACATGGTAAATCCTCAGGAACTGTCCACTTAATATAAAGTGGAAAATTCTGGACACTAACCACAATTTATATGTAAAGCCTAATTTACGGCCCGCTGCTGTGTTACATCAGAGTAATTACATGATAAATCCATAGCAATTGTCTATTTAATATAAAGTGCTTTATTTACTAAAAAGTGCTGTTAGTCTAGTTATACATTTGTACTTTCATTACCAAAAAGTGTTGTTACCAATGTCCTGTTACACATTTGTACTTACACACACCATTCTGA
>JAUCNO010001819.1:23376839-23417210 GCA_032353835.1 Enteromius viviparus
ATACCATTCTGAGGGTTGTTACATGTGTGAAGTTACAGAAATATTACAGCTGTAGATACTATGTACCGGTGTGTACTTCCACTGTGGTTACACACTACATAACATCTAGTTACTATAGAAGTACACCGGTGTTAGGGACACTTAACATAAAGTGGGAATAGAGCTGCACGATTCTGGATAAAATGGGAATCACGATTTTTTTTCTTAGAGGAAAGATCACGATTCTCTCACTATTCTGGAGAACTATTTAGACAAATATATATAATTTATTTAATATATTTTAGATGTGACTATTGTATTGTTTAGTAAGTATAGATGTAAATTGATGTGAGACATACAGACTGATAAACAAAAAAATTAACGTAATATACTTACGTAGTTACACGTAAACTGCATTAAAAGTTGTGGTTCAGTCTTTCCCTGTACAGCTTTGGCCAACTATTGCTTTATTTTGGCTGAGCTTTCAATGTTGTCACGGGAAAGGATTAAGCTGATTGGTTGGTTCTTGTCACATGCTTGCGGCAATCTGAAAAGCTGAAATGCGCCTGGAAATATGAGCGTGCCTCTTCCATTGTGAGCGTGCAAAATGCACATCTACATTTGAAATAATGGTCCCTAAAAGCACAGTTGGCACGCGCTGCTCTTTTTCTGCAGACGAACACTTTCGTCCGCACTCATCCGCGATTAAGTATACTTTCAAAGCTGTGTGGACGCGGATGCGCGCGAGACGGAACGTAACCGTTCTGCCAGCGCAAAACTGCATGTGACGTCAGTCGTCATCACGCCCTCTATGTGTGATATTGCGTGTTATCTCGAGATCAGAAAAGTTATGCTCATCTCCTGTCCTAGAAATATAATTAGCTGAATCGTATAAATGCTGGATTAAGATCGTGTGGGGGGGTCGAATCAAGATCGCGATTTTTTTTTACGATTAATTGTGCAGCTCTAAGTGGGACCTAAGCTTTTTTTAATGTGATTCATGCTAAAGAACCAACATTTATTGAGACAGCTGTTAGACAATGAGATAAGAGCTGCACCTGCATACTCAAATTTTGTGTTCTAGAAGCCAAATAGACTTATTTACTAATAGTGTATGTGTATGGAAGGCATATAACTTTTAGAGGGTAGAGACCAGAGGTGGATGGTAAAACGGGAGAAATACACCTGTAGATTTTTCTTAATAATGAATGAGATAGGTTTTTACAAAATTTCACGTCATAAAAGGGTCTCCTTAGTTGCTGCTTTATGTGTTCACCAGGATTACATGCAGTGAACTGCTGGGAGACAGACCGCACTGGGACTCTCCGTCAAGACTCATAGAATGGTTTCTTGTAAGATGTGGAAACTCAAGCTGTGTTATCCAGTAATTGAGGCTTTCTGCAAAAGCTGTTCAGTAAGCAGTATGGGAGGCCATTTTTAAGGCTTCTGCAGTATGCTTTTAAAGGGATAGTCTACATAGAAATCTGAGTTCTGTCATCATTAATTTATTTTCATGTCATTCTAAACCCACATGGCTTGTTTCTTTCTGTGAGACACAAAATTAGATATTTTTAAGAATGTTTATGCTGTTCATTTAAATACATTGAAAGTGGATGGAGACTTGCTTTCACACCTGCTTTATTTAGTTCGGTTGAATCGCAGTAAAGTATGATTATTATTATTTTTTTGCAGTTTATTTGGGCAGGTGAGAATGCAGCAATCAGGTGCTCTCCAAAAGCGGGCCAAATAAGCATACCAAGACTTTATTGAAAAGGTGGTCTGGGCATGCTTTCAAGCGAACCCTGCATTGTTTCATTTGTGATGAGAACGTGATTCGACCTCAAATAGAGCCAATTTAAAAAAAAATAGCATTTTTGGACTAAATCAGTTGGCGTACTCAGTTGCGCTGTGCATTGTGGGATGAGGAAGTGTTTGTTGACAGTTTGCAGTTTAGCATGGCAGGTCATAGATAAACTTGGCGTTTGTCTAACAAGAAAAAAAAACTTAACTAGGACAGCGCACTCTTTTCCTTCTTTAGCAAACAGCTCAGAGAAAGAGCACAGATGTAGTTTTCCTGCGCGCTCCTTCTGACCAATTACAAAGCAGTTTAGGAAATGCGTTCAAAGACACATCCGACAAGTGAAGTGAATGTTGTCATGTGAGTGCATTTTGGTTTGTTTCAGCTGGTCCGGACCATAGCATAATGTGGTGTGAAAAGGAACCAAAACGGCTGAATGGATACATAAGCTACCATGTATAATATTTTGACCAAATGAACCGAAGTACAGGTGTGGAAGCACCTTAAGTTCTTAAAGGGCAAAAAGCATCATATAGAGTCAGTAAAAGCTGTGTTATGATTGAGACGTTGTCTTCTTAGAAGGCAATAGACTTTAAATCCACATTTTCGAAGGCCACGAAGATCAGACAAAGTGTTGTTAAATGGTAAAAAAACTACTACTCAAAATTATGTATAAATAATGAAATCCATTACAATTTTGAATCAGTTATATTATCATGTAAGGGATTACTATAAAATAGCAGTAACAAGTAATATTTAGTGCATTACAGTTTGGAAGTAACTTGCGCAACACTGTTCACAACCTTTGTAAATAATTTTCACCTGGAAACAATTATGTCTATTTAAAAAAAGGTTGGCATCTTAGGCAAAATATAAGCTGGTTTTCTTTTTGTTTACTATTTACTTATAAGTCGAAACCCAATGTAAAATAAAACAAATAAATGAGAAAAAAATTTGGAGGCAAGGTTAATTAGTTTACATTATTTGACAGCGTTAGTTAACATAAAATAAGAATGAACAATACTTCTAAATCATTTATTATTCATAGTTCATGTTAATTTCAGCATTTATTAATGCATTAATAAAATCACACACACTTGTTAATGCACTGTGAACTAACATGAATAAACAAATGAACAACTGTATTTTCATTAACTAACATTAAAATGATTAATAAACAGTGTAATAAATGCATTGCTCATGGTTTTTTTCATGTTGATTAATACATTAACTTACAAATTATACTTTATTGTAAACCAAAAATTCACCAGGAGCTCAATGAACCTGGGGGCATGAAGAATCTGCTCAATCCTTCATTGTTCTGGAAATGAAGGACACATTTCAAGGCTGCATTTGAAGGAGCCTTCGTTAACACATTCAATCTTCAAATGCAGCCTTCAAAAGATACAACCTTTGAATTGGGACTATACTCATTAATCCAAGGCATAGATATGATGGCTTTGAGTGAAGACTAACAATAAAACTATTATTCATATATATAAATAAAAAAAGCTGTGGTCACTATTCACTTTTATAGTTTAGTTCTCTCGTAAAAGCTTATCTTTTAAAACATAAAAAGTCAAGATGGATTTTAGGTAACATTTACCTGCAATGAGAGTTATTACACGATGGAAAAACGCCATTTCATTTTTTAAACGTCTAAAAAAACAAAACCCTACTAATGAGAAATATCTTACTGTCCCTTTAAAGAGTTTCTTCCTCAGGCTGTTCTGCAGGCCCTCAAAACTTCCACCAAACTTGACACTTCAATCTTCTGCTTGTCTCTTAATCTGTTTTTATTTACGTCACACTAACTTTTAACTTCCTGCTGTTTTGTGTATTGTTCAGTTCTTTTCTTTCCTGTCTGTCTGTCTGTCTGTCTGTCTCCCCCCTCAGTTAGCATTGAACCGATACATCCTTTTGAAAAGGTATTGATGCTGGTTTGTAGAGATGTGCGCAGTGCAATGCTTTTTATTGCCTGCTGCATACTAATCCCAGAGCTGGGGGTGTAAAATGACACCTGCAGGGTGCAGTGTACGAGTGTGTGTGTATGTGAGACAGAGCACTACACACCCACATGAAAGTACTGCCATTAAAAATGATCAAAGAAATTACTGCACTCTGCTTCACAAGCCTGTTCTCATGCCTGGCTCGGTGTAGGATACATCTTTGTACTCGCACAATCACATGCACACACACACATACAGTCATACCTCTGCATACATCAATTAGCATTTGTTAATAGATTCCTGGAGATTCACTGTGTATATATTTCCACATAAACTAGCCTAAGGCCTTTTACAGGCATACATATGCTTTGAGGAAGAGGAAACTAGTTTTTAATTGTGATCTGCTTTTTTATGCCGAATACTTCTAAATTATGTATGAATCACTCATAGTTGTTAACGTTCTGCAAACCCATAATGAAATATTGATATAATATTTTGTTAAGATATTATTATGTGGTGCAGTGTTATCATTAGTGGTGCTGACTGAAGAAAGAAACATTATTGCGCACACTAATGGTGTTCTTCTAAAGCCTTAACCTTAACTAGTAAACTTTAGCATGTTACTCATTCCACACTCATGCTACTGACATCAATAATGCATCAAATCACAATTAAACTTTTTTTCTGGGGGTGATGAAATTTATGAAAAAAATCACAAAAGTTCATATCTAAGTACCTTTTGATTAGTGACCTTCCAAATTTGTATTATTTTTTCGGTTTTTTCAAAATCAGATGAAAATAAAGTTTATTTCGTAGTTAATTAATGAGCTTTTTAGTAAAATAATTACGCTTGTACTACTGTTAAAGAATAAACATTTAACCGATAGCTGTAGTAAAAACTTGTTTTAATGATGGATTTATTGAACATATATTAAATACTAGCCTGGGCCCGCCCATACTTCCTTTGACGCTACATTAATTTTCGCGAGCAAAGCTAGTCTGCCGTTTTAGAGCATTTCAGACTCCCAAAAAAGTGGGAACCAATGAGAAACGAGCTACAACGAAGCTAGCTACAATTGGTTACGGTGTCTTCAAGTTCCGTCGCTACGCATACTGTACGTCATCGGAATGAGGGGTCTGATTGGTTGTAGATTCGTCCAGTAATATACTGATGTATCTGATGGACACAGGTTAAGGCAGGTAGTAAGGTAGCTTGGCCAGACTACGCTCCTATAAGCTTTACAGTCTCGGAAGCCAAGCTAATTAAATGCAGCAATAATGAGTAATATGAAAATATGATAAAAGTATTTTGTTTTTTACTTGGCTAACTAACAAGCTATGCACAGTTAATGGCTTACGAGGTAAAAGTAACACCATGTGACATTGTTTATGAGCTGTTTTAATGAGCTATTTATGCCGTTTACAGTGCTGATTGTATTTTTAACCTTTAAATTTGTTGATAATAACCATTATAACATTTTGAGTTATTGACATAAGGACATGCGGAAATGCGCTTTGATATATTTATTTAAGTCATTTACATTTGCCATGTTGTCTTTCTACGTCTTGCCACATGATTTTTTACTTCAAGCATCGAAAGCCCAGAATCCACCACTTGTCAATTTTATTTTCCGCCACCATCGCAAATAAAGCTGCCGTTTTTATTTGTCTGTATACAGAAACGACATTTTCCGCCACCGCCACGTCTGCCTACTCGCGACAGACCCACATTATGATTAAAGGCAATTTCATTCCATACCGAGCCCAGAATAAAGTGCTTGCTCATGTTAAATGGCCAGTCTGGAATAGCAAGCACATCCTAACGTGCAGCCATATCAACACGTGCAGGAAAACATCCATACACGAGAGGAGAGGCAGATCATAGCGTGGGCGGTCAAGGAGAATGACGGCAGGGTACTAGAGGAAACCGCATTGTGTTCTAATTATTTTCGGAAATGTCATCATCGCTATTCTTTTATTTCTCTCCACGTTTGCGATGAACGACACAGAGAGATGGTTATCTCAGGGAGCCATTTTAGTGAAGGAATACTCCTTCAGCCCCTTCCCCTCCCTCGGCGGTCCATTTTAAAAGCGAGCGGCTGGCTGTGTGGTGGGCTTGGTAATTTTGCTGGCTTTTCATGTGTTGGAGGGTGATGAGTCCTCCTCCATTAGGTAGCGTCGGCCTGTGATGTATGATGTATGCGCGGCAAGGCATTCTGATGTTTATTCATGATTTTCAAGGCAATGTCTCTGTGAAACCCTCTGATTTCCTTTTAAGGAACAAACTTTGCGAGATTGAGATTTCAGTTTAAAGGCGCAGAACCCCGTATCCTGCAGCGATTCAGCCCTGCTTCTTTTCCTCCCTCTCTCTTTTTAATCTTCATCTCTCTTCTGATATTACCTCTGTCAGCTTTCATTTACTTGACCACCCCTAGTAAAAAGATCACATATAGTTATAATTCTGCCAGCTAGCTTTCCTTCCATGCCCTCTTCCCTCTGAAGGACTTTGTTAAACATTTGAAATGTAACATTTTTATATCTAAAATTTTGACACAAGCATAAGTACATTAGAATGATTTTTGAAGGATCATGTGACACTGAAACTGTAGTAAAGGCTGCTGTAAATCCAGCTTCGCATCACAGCAATAAATTACATTTTTAAACGTATTAAACAGAAAAGGGTTATTTTAAATTCTAATAATATTTCATGTTGTACTCTATTTTGGATCAAATAAGCACAGTCTTGGCACAAGAAACTTTCAAGAAAGAAAATGGACACAGTCCAAATAACCACAAATATCAGAGCAAGTCCAAACAACTCAGCGTCCCCAAAATCACCTCAGACTCCAGAGGGTTAACTTTTTAAATATTTTTTTTTGTATTCTTATTATAGTTAATTAAAAAATAATTTAAAGTCATTAAAAGGATAATTTACCCAAAAATGAAAATTGCATTATTAATTTATCACTCTCATGTTGTTGAGACCGTAAGATGCTCTTTGACCCTCATGAGGTCTCATGGGTTTGGATCGACACAAGGGTGACTAATGACAAAAATTTTGTGTGAACTATCACAATACTCATCGATTTGGGATCTACATTGCAGATAGTAGCGATTGCTTTTAATCCATAATGTAAGTCAGATGCTGATTCTGTAATTGTTTTGTTGGATTCAGTTCATTCTGTTAAGAACGGACTCAAAGGGATGTTCATTTTAACTGTTTAACCATTAACCGACCGATATGAATTTTGACCGATTACCTAATTATTTGAAAGGTTTGCTGCATTGTTAAAATACACCACTTATAGCCTATATAAAAATGTGTTTAAGTTTTTTCTGCATTTTATTGGCCACATTCACACAGCAGCAGAATACAGTTGTTGAGTCCTAATACAGGGAGTGACAACCGCGTTCTGTAACGGAACTCACCTGGAAATGTTTAGGACTATTACATTTATTGTGTTGCTCTGCTGCAGAAACGTTCATCAGTGTTTTGGGTAACTTTTAGTGATGGAGAAATTAGCTGCGTGTCATCTGAAAGTTTTATTAGATCTCGTAGTTTTGTGTTCTGTGCGCGATGCAAATGCTCCACTCTCCACTCTGGCGGTTAATGAAGATTTGATTAAATAACTCACACCTCGATTGGACTCCTGTCAATGTAGAAAGTGATAAGATTTTTAGTTTTATGGACGTTGCCATCTTTGATATTAATTGGGGCACTGTTGCTATGGTTACTGGTAAGGAGTACGGGTTAATTCATACAGAGCTAACTTTCTTTCTTTCGTTTTCTTGATTTATTATTTAGGTAAAATAGCTATATATTTCTCGTACAGACCTATTTATCCTTATAATGTTCTTTTCGCTAGTCGCAAAAGTGCTGCAGGTGTATGATATGAAATAGATATGATCATGTGAATCTTTGTCTTCTGTTGTTTGCGCGTGTATAACGAATCCGCAGAAAACAAATATTACTATTTTTAACTGGTCACAGGCGCTTATGCTTTCTAATTGAGTATAATTCTAATTTAAAATAATGTTGTCAGTTAACGGTTATTAATCGGTGAACGAGTGGCAGTTTTCGGTTAAGAGAAATAACTGAAATGAACATCCCTAGGGATAACATGTGAGATCAGCAATCTCAAGTAATCTCTTCAAGCAGTTCATACGAGTGAATCAGACTCCAATAGACAACTCAATAACCATAACATGTCAGTAAACCTAGAAATATTTTCATGATACTGACAAGGCTGCCAGAGTTTTTGCAAACTAGGGAGAGAGTTGAATTTTTCTTTTTTTCTTTTATTGCAGCTGACAGCATGTCACTCAGTAGACCATAATTTATTATTAACATGGAACATTCTTTTAACATGGCACCAGTAATGGGCCAGAGCCAACATAAACTTACTTGTTTACAGAGCAGCAGCTACAATCTGCTTTATAACAACTGTAATGTGCAAAGCTAGTCCCTATTTGTCTTGTAAATGACTTTTTAATGATAATTAAGCCACATCCATCCATCATAGCAGTACAAATCCACACTGACTCCTCCTACATAAAAAAGTGACATATTTTCCAATAACCAACCAGCAAGTCTTAACGTAACAAATCCGTCATAATGTTGCAAGATAGGGCAGGAGAAACATTAAAAACCTACGCAGAGATGGACAAAGCCTGGCGTTCTGGCATTGTTCAGTGTGAATGAAAGCAGCGAGGCTACAGCGCCACCTGTCTCCAGCAGAAGCCTGTAATGAGGTTCCACGCGGAGCCAGTGAGCCTCATTGTCCAGATACACACGCTCTCACTCACACAAACGTGCATGACAAATGGCCCCGTGCCGCCAAGCCACTTCATGCTAATGCCTGTTTGGTGTGTGTGTGTGTTTGGCCGAGTGCCTCTATTTGCATACGCCGAGCAGCGAGTGTCCCGGCACCTCGCTGGGTTGTCCTCTCTACCCTCCCTGCTATGTTTGGTGTCAGAGCCTCTGGGATATTAATAAGAGCCCTGTTTTATTTTCAGGGCTGAAAGCGGTGCAGTGGAGCGTTAGTAAAGGGAATCCGTCTCCTTGTGCTTAACATATGTAATGCCACACTAATCAGCGTCAGCTCTGCCGCGCAGCGGCCCCATATTCACACTGATATGATAAATAATGCAAATGTGGCCAGCCACCGCAAATGCCAGAGTGAGCCAGGGAGCAGAAAAAGCGTGCCGGAGCCTGAGAGCCGGCGGAACAGAATGATTGTTGTGCTGTCAAATTGATTTGCATGATAAAGGGCAGCCTAATTGCAACACTTAGCTGTGGCGTCCTGATAATACGCTACAGGATTATTAAAGGACGCGCGTTGGCTCTCCTTTGACTTGACTGATATACCCTGGACTTTTTGGGAGGCACCGGCTTGGAGTTGTTTGCTGCCACCACTCCCAGTGTGAAGCCTAGTACACACACACTTGCATTTCCATTTAAACGCCCACATGTATTTCTGCGCCGTGTTCATTTTCTGTCACATGGGTGGCATAGAGTGGACAGGGGGGGTAGGTGAAGGAGAAAAAGACTGCATTTTCCACCTGCCTTGCTTTCTTTTCGCTTTCCTTTCTTAAGCGGTTCCTCCCATCTTTCCTTACTTAATTGTTACCTTTCTTCAGTCCTCCTCACTTTATTTCTATGCTTCCTACACCATAAAAATTCTACCTTTAATGGCACAATAGCATGCCACAGGGGCAGGACTCAAAAAAGGACATCTTTGTAACTTATTTTCCTCTAAAGGGTTCACAGTAGTACCTTAAGGCTGCATATTATTGCTCAAAGAATCTAACATGCACATTTTAAGGGGAGATAAGGTGCAATACTGTCATTTTAACGGTTCTGTTCTGGTGACAAGCTGTTGTACTTCTAAAGGTGCAATTTTTGCGCATTTTTGTAGACGTAAAAGAATAAAGAAAGGATTTTTCCTTCTTTCTTTCCTTTTTACGTTCCTGCCTTTTCTTTCTTTAATAATAAATGATTGATGTTTCAAATTAGAAAACACTGTAGAAAATCCAATTTAGTCTCTAGCTTCGGAGTAAAGAAAAAAAAGGAGTGTAGTTCTGTATCACTGAGCCAATCTTTAGCTTTAATGCTCACACAGGGGCCCCTCTATGATTTAATGTGGCTTGTGAAAATGGCCGCCATTATGTACACTATTAACAAATCAAGTGCTGTGCTATCCCAGAGTGAATCTGTGGCACTTA
Organism: Enteromius viviparus; assembly: GCA_032353835.1. Lineage (NCBI taxonomy): Eukaryota > Metazoa > Chordata > Actinopteri > Cypriniformes > Cyprinidae > Enteromius > Enteromius viviparus. The sequence continues at coordinate 23,386,791 of JAUCNO010001819.1, forward strand.
TGCTGGGTGGCTTTATGCCTTCCACTTATGATTTATGGACCCTTTATAATCAAAGCAATTGCAGAACACTGGAAGTTAGAGATTAGTATTCCAGTTTCTGCTCTTTTTTTAATCAAAGAAAAAAAGTGTTTGAACCAATATCTAGCTTGGTCTATCATGTGGACCTCAGCTAAAAGTCCAGCTGATCCACCATCTAGACCAGCTTGATTCACCCTAATGACCAGCGAGAATCCATGTAAATCCAGCAAGGACTCTTCGAAGATCTAGTCTTTCCACTTATCCCTAATGCGCTCTGTCTTCTTCCTTGTCCTAATATTCCAGCTCTGGCTCCTGCTCTTTCACTCTACTGGAATCCTAATGAAGCCAGCATGACCGTCGAGCTTCAGCCAGGAGGAAGTCTGGCTTTTCGCTCTTGCTACAGATTGGTTAATATCCCTGTGCACCGCATTAAAAAAAAAAAATAAAAGGAAAAAATGGGCATTCCTATTTAATGAACCATTTCCTCAGAACAGGGACACAAAAGCCAAACCATAAAATTGCAGAGAGTACAAGGAATAAAAGCAGTGTATGTTATAAAAGACACATTTCCTCTTTTTGTTCTCGCTGTGATAGCAGTAATGCTCGCGATCACATTGAAAACACTATTAATTCTTCTGGCCAAAGCGCTGAAGGAAAAGTTTGCTCAACTCCCTTTAGCGCTCAGCGTCGTCCATATGTCCATAATCTTGAAAGCATTGAAATGCTGATTTTTTTTTTCAAGCCTTATTTTTATGCCTCCCCAAGGAACTTTAAGAGAGGCTGGATTTAAGGCTGAATTATCTGCTTATATTACATATCCACTACAAAATCTCAAGCCGAGGTGAGGGACACAGATCTAAAAAAGCACTAGTACATATCAGTACTCGTAAAAAAGTGTGCACTGGCACAGTCGTCAGCGTCAGGTGACATATTAGCGCCCTTACAACCAGTTCCTCCTGAGATGCAATGCGTAAAGCCCTCTGTAGGTCTAACAGTCAACAAACACTCATACTCTCAGCCCTCACATAAACAGGTACAGCTGCTCTAAAAAAACAAGCCGCCTTTCATACACTTCATCATAGCATGCAGATGTTTTTCTTAGTCTTTTCACACGTTAGAAATGGCTTCTACATCCAAGGCCACAGCTGTGTGGATCTAATGTCTCTCCCCCCTCCCCTCCTCTGCTTTAGTGAATGACTCTCAATTGTGAACTATAAAGATTTGGCTTGGAGAGGGGACAGCTCTGCAGAGTACATGTTAGTTTTATTTACGTTGAGGTTTTATTCGCGATTCGAGCTGGACTTAAGTGGGTCTCCTGCGTATTGTGTTTAAGCAGATACAGATGCCGGCCCGTATGACTCGGGGTTCCCATGTTGAAATTGGCTACCACATTTGAGAGGTACCTCTGACAGGAATCCAAGAAGACGCCAAAAAAGCTGCAAGATGCATTTTCTCTGATCCAATTAAGTCTGTCATTGCCCTTTATGTGAACATGTGGACATAGCAGAAACATTTTTGCAGCAGTTAGAGGTCATATACCAGAACCTTCACTCATATTTTTGGAGAGAGTCGTCTTGGCCTCTCTCTTGTCAGCCGTGCAGCCCGATCTAATTTGGTGGGGTCCGAGACTTGAATGCCGATCTCCTGACAGAACGCGTAATTTGGAGCGGTGACAGGCGGCTCTGGGTTAGGACTGAGTGATTCTGCAGGACACTTCGGCTTTTTTACGTCAGTCCGACGTTTACCCATCACCTCACAGGAGTGCGCTTGCCTTGTTCGTGGGATCCTGGCACACACTCAGGTGACGGAGTAAACACGCACAAGTCAAATGCTATAGAGGAGGCAAAGCGGACTCCAGGCTGAGCATTTTTAGCAGTTGTAGCTGTATGAAAGATTAGCCTGCTTATTCTCATGTTCTGTCTGTAACATTGAAACTGTGACGACACAAGCTATATTCCAGAAGCTGCCTTGCTATCGGCAACTTATTTGTCCACAAAATTGGCACTAAAATACTTACGATTGGCTTTAACAGAGTTTGGCATTAAAGGGTTAGTTCACCAAATGGGAATTCTGTCATTAATTACTCACCCTCATGTCATTCCACATCTTTGTTTATCTTCGAAACACAAATTAAGACCTTGACCATTGCACAGAAATGTAGGAAGGACATCAGAAATACTGTCCTAATGACATCAGTGGTAAATCTCAAATTTTCCGAAGATAAAAGAATACTTTTTGTGCACAAATAAAACAATACTAGCATAATTTATTCAGCAATTCTTCTCCCAAAATGAATTTTGGAGAGTACCCCAGAAAATAGGCACATAGAACAATATGTGTAGAATGATTATGTTTGATTGTTATAGTATCATAGCAACATGATAATGTAAAAATGGCTTTCCCCAAAACAGGAAATATTAAAAAAGTATATTTTCTCATTCACCATCATGAAGTCACAATGCATTCTGAGATTGCCTCCTGGAGGAAACGCTATATATATGTGTAGCGCTGTCTTACGTGGCCAAAACAAGGCATTCTAATGTCGCCTACCTTTGTAAACAGGCAGCTCAATGGGTTTTGTAGCAGAGCTACAGGCAAATAAAAAGGCATGTAGAGTAGAACTCGGAGGCAGCAGGAGTTTGAGTGTTCAAGATCGCACCCTGGACCAGATTATATTCTGATGAGTGCTGTCCTTTGCCTTCTCGGCAGCAAAGTGAAGACACTATGTTCAGCAGGTTGAGTCCTTTGATTTACTCACAGCTTATGGTGACTACAGTCTACGGTAAACCAAACCAGGCTACCCAATCATGCCACATGTCCCATTGAAAAGAAGGGATTTGAGCTGTGTTTGGGGAAAAGGAAGATGTCTGCCAGCATGAGGAGTAGGGCCCCGGTGGAGAGCGAGTGAGAGTGTGTGTGGACTACAGGCATCCTCCTGCTGTAATGAGAACATGAGCTGTCAGAGGTGCGTATGTAATGACTCCCCTGCCAGCTGCTCAGTTCAGGCCCTGCGGGATGACATGCAAACCTGCAGATACGAAGACATACACTCTGACATGCACACTACACCCACACGCGCACATTACAGACAAACTTCTGCCCTCCCCTCTTCTTGATGAGAGTCACAGCGTGATGCTTCTTCACACAAACAGTTCTACTCATAAGTTTACATATACCTTTAACGTTTGTTAGAAATGAGATCATAAGTACTTATAGTCAAACACTTATAGTCAAAGTGACTCAATGAATAAGAAAGGCTGCAAGCAGTCAAATAATAATATGATAAGTAAAATGATAAGTAAAAATCTAAGGATTGCAAACTTTTCAACAGAACAATTAGTTATTCTTTTAATGTAATTTTTTAAAATTTTTTGTAAAGCAAGTTTCAGTAAAAAAAAATTAAAATTATATATATATATATATATATATATATATATACATAGTGGGAGGAGGATGTGACTTGTGGCCAGGTATGGTTTCCCATACTAGGAATTTGTGCTCTGTGTTTAACCCATCCAACCTCATGCACACACACACACACAGCAGTAAGAAGTGAACAACCACGCACACACACAGTGAACACACACCCGGAGCAGTGGGCAGCTGGTGCAATGGTGCCTTGCTCAAGGGTCTCACCTCAGTTGTGGTATTGACGCTCTGGTTATTCACTCACACCACCTACAATCCCCGCCAGACCTGGGACTTGAACCCGCAACCTTTGGGTTACAAATCCAATTTGCTAACAATAACAGACTCTAATTCTTTAAGTTATCTACCCAGCATACATGGCATTTCCAGTGATGGGCAGTAGCGTTGCTACAAGTAGTGATGCTACTAGTTTAACTACATTTTTCAGTAGCGTGTTGATAGCGTCGCTGTTTTCTGAATCAAATAGCTTTTCAGTAGCGAAGCTCTTTTATTGATCAAGTAGCTCGGTAGCGTCCACACAAGCCAACGTTACATTTTCCCAAGCATTTCTGACGCTTAAGCACAACTCGGAAATACAAATGCTACGGTTCACTGATCATAGATCATTATATGACGCCACCACCATACAATTTCAGTGACTTCTAACTGCGGTTGGCAGTTAGATAAGCTTTTTGTCGTTAGCGCCACCTTCTGCACCGGAAGCGTGACATGCTTGGGCGAACACTTTTTGGAAAAATGGCAGAAGACAGAGAGAAATTGATCCCGAGGGGGGAGTTGCCGTGGCCGTACCTCGAGAAGTTCATGACTCTAACTGAGACAACCCTCTGTTTTTTGCCTTGTTGGTACTATTTGGAGTAGTTTATAATTCTACTAATGTGGTTTGTCCTGTTGTTTAAGCTGCACTGAGTTACACATATGCATGCATTCAGTACATACACTCAACACCTTTTATTGTTTGTTATTATGTTTGTTTTTGTAACCAAATTGGTTTGGAACAATTGTTAAATAAATGCACAATTATGCATGCCTAATCCATCACTACATTTTCTAAGTAGCTTGCCCGACACTAGACATTTCTCTGCAAAGTCTAGGTGTAAACCTATGTATATAAACTACTGTATGTAAGAGTTGAGTCTTGCAGTTTAAGATTGTTAAATCAGCATCCAACACACACATATGTTGGTCTATTCAGCAGAGGAAGCGTTTGGTTTTTGGCTCTTATCTGATTGGTCCTGGCTATTGCGCAGAAATTTGACGGCATGTTTTCAGTCTTAATGCACCTGTGACAGCTCAGCCAAGCCTCAGCCAAAAAGCTCCTAACAGCACCGGCTTAGCAATGTCAGTTTGACTAATTCATCACAACACTCCTCACATACCAAATGAATGTCAAAGGCACTGAATATTCAAAAACTCAAGTTACAAAATGAACGGCCTGCTCATATGGAAGCTGCAATTTTACAGATAATACTACACAGATGACTTAGGCCTGCTTTTTTGTAGCGGTCATATCAAAATTACACAGATGTGTTTTTACGAAAACTGATAAGTTGATGTGGTAGATGTCCTCCAAGCTCAAATACTGTACAGTAACTAGGCTCTAAAATTATGTTGCCCTCTGTGAAGCCTCATTTTGGTTAAACTGATCACTTGTTGATTGCAAATGACAAACATGGCATCATCAAAATGTATTACAATTAGCTCTGAGAAAATAATAAATCCATAATAGCAGACAGAAGCATAAAGCAAACTAAGCAGAAGATATATTTATTTTTTATTCAGTGTCACTGAACTTAACTGAAATTGCAAATAAATAGTTATTTTTGCGTGAGTACTAATTTGAGCTTGAGTTAAGTTGCTTCGAATGTAAAGCGTCCAAATCAGTCACTCGTAAGGATACTTCCATCAAAAGGCAACTTTACATGTAGACATATTTCCCATCAATCCTCTATAAACCATTTTTACCACAGCCAGTAACGTCCCTCGGTCTTAAAGGCCTATTATCATATTATGTGTAATGATTGACAGTTAACCTTCGCTTGAGTTCATGCTGTACAGACAGTACAGGTGACCTCGGTGGCCCTAGCAACGGTGTATTAATACTAATCTGATAGAATTACCGGCAACCAATTAATGTGCAGGCCGGTGCCTGGGCAGCAGTTAAAGAGATAAATGTTACTGCACTGCTGGTGCTGCAGGAAGACTGCGGATTTCAGCGGCAGGAAGTGCCATCCCTGCAGCCTCAGTCTGGAAATGTGAGAGGCCAGGAGGTGAAAGCATCAGCATACAGGAAGCTTGTAGGTTGGCTTACAGTGTCCCTGCTTGGTCTGACTCAAACCTCCCCACTCAGCTCACTCATTAGCTGTGTCAAGCAGGAGGGGGAGAGAGGACGTTGAAAAGGGCAGTGTTTTAAGGTCACTTAAGAAAAATACAGCCACGGTTATGTGGCGAGAGGAAAGCATTGATCAAACTGTACATGTTTTACACTAGTTTCTTTTTTTCTTCAGCTCTTCAGATCATTTTAGGAGAAAAGCCACTCCTAATACTAGTAGGTCTGGTATTTTTAGGCTACTCGTTGATGATGTTGCTCATTGTGGCATTTTAACATTTTCACAGGGTGTGTGTGCTCTCTGAACTAATAGTGTTAGCGTGTAGAGGTTGGTGACACAAAACCATCGATCGGCTGTATTTTTGGACAGTGGGATTTAGGTGGATCTGCAAGCAAACAAGCACCATGAAAGCTCTTTTGAGTTCATGCTTGACTGATGCAACATGTTGCTAACGTTGGTGTTGCCAACACAACAAGTTAATCGATTCCAACCCCCTTTGAAATCAGAAATGTCCAGAATTTTAGATATTAGTCTGTTATAACCTCACAGGGAATCATAAATGGTCTGCTACTGAGAAACCTGTCAGCTAGTTAGATAAGGGGAACATAGCTTTACTGCGCCTGACAAGGTCAAGAGCTTCTGGAGGGCAGCATGAGCCAGAGGCAGCAGAGCTGGGAGCAGATTTCTCACTACTTGCCAACCAATGGCAAAGCCAGTATGACCCTTCACGGTCAGTTCAGTTCCAAAGTGATGGAAACCTGACCATGGCATGCATTTCTCATACCTGAGATAGTCAAGAAGTGAGAAGTGGACTTTGCAAACGACTGTTTTTCCCCACTCAGCGCTGGTTTACTGTTTAATCCACTGCAGGGGTTTCATGCAATTTGATGTCATTCTTTGGGATTTACATCTAAATCTGTTATGATACCTCTTGATATGGCTTTTGCCACTCCAATTTTGCTAATTGTCAAAATATAGTGGCACTATGAAATGGAGGAGTCTGGGGCGTAAACAGTCAATCATCTGCCTGCTTGCGCATGGATGTGTCGTGTTTCCTTTTTAAAACAGAGCAGCAGATAATTAAATATTTTGAAAGTGGTTAGAGAGGAAAAAATGGGGGTCTGTTTGCTCTGAGAAAGATAACGTTCGCCTACTGTAACAAGAGCATGGCTGCTGCTCCAAACAATATTGCTTTAGTGCAGGTCTGCATAATAAAGAGGCTGCTTATGCATATTAATGAGGGCACTTTGCATAATGTCTGCTCCATGTGACATGAACAGCAGAATACAGACACTCTGTCAGTTGTACTTTACTTAGGCGGGGCATGAATAATGTTATTTCCGTCCACATTGCTTCATACAAAGGTCTCCAGTTAAACAACCCCCCTCCCACCCCATCTTAACTTCACTTGCCCCCACGGTCATGGCTTTTCCTCCATTCCAACACACACTCGCGTCTCTAAAAACATATGGTAGACGTGTGTGTGATTCCAAACGAGGTCCTCGTTACCCCCCACCCCCTTTTCGTTCGTGCGAGCTTTTGGAAGAACTACAGCGACATCTGCATGTATCATGGCTCAAAAGCGCCAGGCATATACCCGCTGCGAGCGGGCTCTTTCTGCCAGGCTGCCGCCCCTTTGCCCCACAGCTCTCATTACAGCTTTCATAAACACGGCTAATTGCCCCGTTCTGCATTCTCTCAGCATTTGCATATGCTAAGAACCACCCAAGGGCATTTACAAGGTGAGACGTGGGCTATAGTGATTTTGCCGTTTGCGATTACGTAAGCTAGTTTTGCGAAGAACAGAATGTAATCTAAATATGGAGGTATATATATTTTAAGAAACTTTTTGTATCCGGCGCCCTTTGTGGCACATGTGAATAAATGTATATATTTTCAAAATTGTATATTCGTTAATATTTCTGGTTTTTGTGTGGCCCTGTGTTTTTTAAAATAAATGTATAAATGTATTTGCTCATATTTTACATTTAAGTATGTTTTTTTTCTCTTTTGAATAAAGTGCCTGAAATGGTTCATAAACAATATCGAATTAAGCTGTCATTTTCATGCACCGAACAATTTCTTCGTCTTAATTAAGTGTGTAGCTGTTTGTTTACATTTGTGTGTTCGTGTGTGTGAATGCGCATATGTGTAAAGAAGCTCTTTTATCTATTCTTTCCGCAGGACAGTGTGCCAGACATAATGACAGCGAGCACATTTAACCAGAAACAAAGGATCAATTTCGCCAAGTGATTTAATACAGGCAATCAGAGTCTCGGCAAGCATACTAATTATGCGCATAGTCTGTTTGATGGGTGGTTGGCAGAGGGGGCAGATGTGAGCAAGTGTTGGATTTGTTTCATACAAGGAGAAATCTTGTGACAGAATGCCCCCAGCGATTCCCACGCTTTACTCCCAACCCCGAGTTGCCAGTCCCCCACCTCCCGATCTTGTTGGCGCCCGGTGCCAACTTTTCACATCCCCACTTCTGAATCAAACATATTTAATGTTTCACAATAGCAACAAAATTTCCCAGGAATCCTTAATAAACATGATATTTAAATGTGTGCCTTTAAGACGTAATGTACAAGAATACTTTAGACATGAGAAGTGTACAAATATACATTTCCTTTTTGTGTAAAATGGCATATTTTGGCCTTCTTTCGTAAAAAAAATATTCCGGTGATTACGAACAGACGTATCCGCATTCACCCAGCACATAAACAGTACTCTTGTTCCTTGGAAGACGCTCAATTAATCCACATATGACAGGCTGAGCGAGCCCCTCCTTCTTTTTTTTTTTTTAATTAACGTTGAATTAAAATGAATTGGCAGGATGCCGGAAAGCAGGCACACAGCTTTGAAGATTGCCATCGCATAATGAGTCGCTCTTTCCTTTTTTTAACACTTTGTGATCCTCATTTCCCCACTCCCTGTTCTCCGCTGCCAGTGTGCCTTAGCGATTTAATGATATGCAAATGAAATATGCATAAAACCATTCTGCTGTACGATGATTAAGCGCTGAGGACATTAGCAGGTGCCCCTGCCATAGGCTCTCTTGTTGTCTCTTCTCCATTTCGCTTCGCCCGCAAACGCCACCTCTATAACAAACCTCAACACTAATAACAGCAGAAAACTAACCATTTTAATAATGACGGTAATATCCAATCGGCAGAAATTTAATCCCGTTCAGCGTTTGTCTCGCCCATGTTTTGTAATATCCACATCCAGGGAAAGCAGAGGTCCTTGGCATTTGAAGGATTTGGCTGCAGTGAGCAGGGAGAGAGGAGGAACATGCTGGGTTTTCCTGGGGAGGACTTGGGAGAGACTAGCATAGCCAAGCATTGCAGTTGCTTTTCTCTGCTTGTTTGCATGTGGTATTATGTGTATGTTGGCTCACAAAGAAGGAAAATATTCTCCCTTTCTTTTTCTTCTGCCTCTCCCTCTCCCTCCCTCTCCCTCCTTGTTTCTGCCAGCCAGTTTTTTTTGCTCCTTTTTTTTTTTTGTAATCCATTTGTATAATGAGGACGAGACGCAATTAACTTTCCCCGTGGAATTAAAATAAAAGACAGATCATCCAAACCTCATTAGCTCCAAACGATTATATCCACACGTGTTCCGCGGCGACAATTAAAAAAAAAAAAAAAAAAAAAATACACACAACAAGAATTATGAATTAAAGCACTAATCGCGACAAACACTTAATCGATCGCTTTGACGATGCCCCAAAAGATGCCACCATTGCCCAGCCTGTCCTTCCTGGTGGCAGCTTTGGTTCTGTCATCTTGGTGGTTATGCCAAGGCAGTGTAGGAAGCACAAAGATCTTATAATCCCTCCCTTTGGATGACTTCTTCAATTATTCATATTCCACAACCGTGCCCCTTTGTCCAACAAAATTGAGAGGCATGAGAACTGCAAGTAAAAGTTTGGAGTATCCACTCGTAATTAGCGAATGCTGATGAGCCTCCTTCCCCCGCGCTAATTGCCGTTTTAATTTTCGCCATGCATTTTAATCAGTTAAAACGAACTTAAGCAAATCATCCGTTCTCGCCGGTTGCATCGCCGCCCGTAGTTGGCTGTGTGCCCGATGCCCATCGTCTTTGCGGAACCGGGGCGACGTTCCTCCTCCGAATCCTGCAGGTACCAGCTCTCAGAAAGGGCTACTACTTCTGTGGTCGATTTATACATCTAAAACATAAACAAAATGAACGGGAGGAGTTTGCCATTTTCTTGATTGGGTGGCAAAGAGGGGGCATGCAAAATAGTGGGGGGTGCCAAAAACGTTCCCACAGCCCCCCTGCCCCATTTGGCAGAGTTACAGGCAGGCTGGTCTGGAGGTTACCGCCTCCCCAAAGAGTCTGATGGTGTGATTCTGTGCCCCCTCCATCAGGTTCCTGCTTGGCTGTTGTGGGTGGCACCCCTCTTGTCTCTTGTCTCCCATACGGGTTGATGGCGTAAAGAATCTACAGTCTTAGCCATTCATCTCCCTGGCGATTGCTGTGAATGTAGATAAATTGCACACGCCTGCCTCCTCCTTCCCTCTCTGGCATAGCCTTGCTTGCTGCTGAAGTTGAGTTTCATACTTCTTGTATTTTGTCTTCTTATTTTGCTTTTAAAAAAGTAGATTTTGAGGTACACCTGGAAAAGTCTACGTAGCGGAGAAAAAAAAAAACACTTTTCTTTGTTGATCAAATTAAAACGATTAGCGTGCCGTTAAGAGAATGTGCATGAATTAATCCCCATCTGGTTAGTTGATTATAATTTTATGTGCTGGCTCATTAGTATGCATCCTCATGTTTGCTGAATCTCTTTCTTGTCCCTTTTTGTGTTTAGCTTTTGTAAACAGCTCCTGTTCTGCCGTTGGCACCGTCCCCCAGGTCCTCTCGTGTTGAAAGGCGATTGGCAGATTGGCAGCATCTGACGCCGCAATGCCCGTGGTAGACATTCTTCACTGCATTGGTTGGCAGGCAGTTGACAAGAGGTGGTTCATATAGACCAAAATTAAGTAGTAAAGGGAACAGGGCTGGCACAAAAAGACGAACACCTCCCTTTTTTCGTATAACAGCTTGCTGATAAAATTGTGTTTTGTCTTGTTTTTCTTGCGCCAATTTGTTTTCATTCACAGCCGCCTCGTTGCCTTATTGAATCCGTCGCGCTAATTAGCTGTGCAAACTTTTCTGTTTAATTAGTCAACAAAAGCACCACCGTTGTCTTTGTTTGTTCTTGATTCCAGTTATCTTTGCCAACTCGACCATGTCGGGCACGTGCATGTTCACCTTTTCCATCTTTCCACAACAGATGCCACTGCAGCGATCCTGGCATGCCGTTCAACAAAAAAACGCCTTGGCATCTTCAGAAAACATATCGCCGTGGATCGTAGATGTTGAAATGTGCCACATGTATCCACCTGGTGTCTGCGGCATGGTTGGCAGCAAAGAAGTTGGCATGGCATCTGCTGCCTGGCTGGCAGACTGCCTGCTTGGCACAGGAAAATGCGCTGCAGGAGAGAAGAAAGCGAGGAAGAGAGAGGGAGGCGCTTCCTCATGCCCCGCCTCCAATGCCAGTCGGTGGACAGCGCCACAATTGCCATTTTCCCCATAAAAGTCTGGATACACTTTATACCTTTAGAGTCCCATGGGGTAGTGTGGTTTAAAGCGACTGCCGTTGGCATCCATTGCGATGGCGTGCAAGGAATTTATACCGCTTATGCTGTCTCTGTCGCTCCGATGCCAGGCAGGCATTATTGACTTCTTCCCGTCTTTAAATTCCGCACTGAACGTCACCAACATTCCGTAATCAAAAGCAGCAGATGGTATTCCCCTCCTTTTCCTGTTCGCTCGAGTTGAGGTTTAGCCTCGTACTCAAAAACCCCCACCAGCAATCCTACTTTTAGTATTAGTTGTATACACTTCTCTAAAAAAAATATGACCCTTCTCCTTTGCCAAAACGAGCCAAATGGCGTTGGGTCTTCATGTTTTTTTTTCTCTAGTCTACCCGCCTCCCCCCCCCCCAAGACCGAGCGCCAGTCCGCCTTGGCGCTGCCACTGAGTGGATGGCACCGTGCCAGCTTTTCACTGCCACAATCCGCATTCGCAGCTTGTTTCTCCTGCTCGCCCATCCCCTATCCTCTTCTCGTCTTTTCGCACCCTCCCCTCCATCGCTTTCAGCTCTGCCAGCACATCCCCCTGCCGCCCCCCCAACTTTGTTCCATAAGCCTGACATTAATTAACATACGGGTTAATTGATTCTAAGAGCTGATGAATTGCTCATAACATCTGTCGTAGACTGGCTACCCCGCTGCCCGCACCAAAGCGCCATTACCGTGGCATTGCCCGCTTGTCTACTTTGCCCTTCCCTCCATGGAGGTGCTCAAAGCCCTGCAGCCCAGCATCTGAGATGAAGTTCCCTTGCTCCTCTGTACGCTGGGAAGGAGGCTGTTTATTGGACTATAGCTGATCGTAGTTGACGTTTGCCATCTGATTTCTGCGCAGAATGTTGCATGGCATTTTGTTACAAATAATCAAAGTCCCCCTTGTAACCACCTCCCACCTTTTTTCTCCCTCTAAGTCACCTATTCATACTGTCTTTTCCTGATCCACTAAAATCTTATCTGTCTCCCTGAAAACTTTCGTTTTTATTTTGTTCTAATTTGAGGTATATTTTATAACGTTTGATGAATGTGCCTCTTATTTTAACCACCGTTGTAAACTTATTATCTGCTCTTAATTATTTTCTGTCTTATGTGAGCGCCATTACAAACGTTTCTTCAGTTTACTGCCGAATTAACGGTGTCGGTCATATTTGATTAAGCAATTATCGAAAGTGTAATTATCAATTATTTTTTGCACAAATTGCATCTCCGCTCTTTTTTTGTGTGTGCGCGTGTGTGTGTTGCTCTATTTGGAGCTGACGAGGCTAAAAACATGAAGCTGTTTTGAATTATTTAATCATGTGATTTTCCTCTCAACTCAGTCTCCTCTCTGCAATTAATTAGTCTACGGCAGTACTCGCATACAAACGATATCACAGACTCGTTGAGATGTGCGTTAGCGGTTCGCCACATCTTATTTTTGTGCGCAGTATTATTTGTTATTCTTAATCACATCATTTTATCAGAATTTGTAACTCTGGTAGATCAAGTTTTGACTTGCCTCACATTGTCTGTGTTCAATGGCAAGTATTGCCCAGCATTTTTTTTTTTTTCTGGAAAGCATCGTGTTTGTGTTTTGGGGCACTGGCACACACGGCTCCGGCAAAGCTCAATGCGACATTCTTTCCACTTTCTCGTCTTTTGCTTTTTTTCATTATTAAATAAAAAGGAGCACAAGGCTTCGCAGGCAACAAGAGGAATCCATTATGCAAATTGCCTGTTATTTGCATAATGTCTTATGCCAGGAATATGCAAATGAAGCATATAATTTATGAGTGCCTGCATCTGTCTCAGAGTGTTCCCATAAGTTACAATGAGAAGATTTATTTAGATTTTTTTGTTTTGTTTTTATTTCTCTCTTCTTCTCAAACTGGCAAAGATGACAAGCACCATACCCACAAAAAACAAGCACAAAGTGCGTTCTCACAGGCTGTGTACCATCAAAGACTGAGAAAACTTGGCAGCTGGTGGCTAGGAGACAGGGGAGGGGACGTGTGGATGGCAGATACGGGGAAACTGGCACAATAAATCGCTTTTCAAAAGAGAGGGAGCAGAAGGCACTTTCCTAAAACAATTGAACGCGTTAGCGCGACGAAAAGAAAGGCAAATGCAAATGTCAACAATCCTCATTTAGGGGGAAGTTGGAAGTTCCCCGCTGTCCCCCACACTCCTGGGTGCCGTCCTGCCCACTTGGCTGGGCGTGTGCCCCTCTGAGGAGCTGCCAGCTTTGCCTCTTTCCCCACAGGAGTGTCTGCGGAGTCATTCGTGATGTTGGCTGCGTAATGCAGCTTAGCTAGAGAGAGGGAGAGAGAGAGGGATGTAGAGAGAAGCTTCATGAGGAAATGTAAATGCATGAGTACGTAAGTATGTGAGAGCACGGGCTCTTCCAGCACCCAGGAATGCCAATGCCGCCTTGGCCAGCACAGCATCGGCGAGATCGGGACCATCGGCATCGTTGTTGTCGTCGGACGTGCCCTGATGTCTGTGATCTTGTTAATTCCACCCGTTCTTACCTTTTGTGTTTGGCTTCTGTTAACCAACGGCCTGCTTTGCATACTTGATCTCTCCCTAATGTGACACATTGAGACAAAGCAAAGGGAGGGTGTGTGGTACAGGGAAGAAACTGTCTTTTCTTTTTTGTCTTTTTTTGGTACAATCGACTGGAGAAGTGATAATCATGTTCTTCGCAAGGCCTCCGATTGAAGCCAACATCCTTCGGATGTTTTTTCTCACTTGACGTCAAGTCAGGATTCGTCAGGACAACTTCAGGATTTTGCCCGTATGTTGTTTTTGGAACTATTTCCTTTTGGATTGAGATGAAGTTGGCATGACTTTGGACTTGCTCACCCGGATTACTCTTTGCTCTAGGGATGCTCTCTATCATTTCTGTAATATTTCCATAGAATTATACAGCCAGTTGTGTGCTGAACTGCTTTCAGAGCCCATTGTACCCTACGTGACTGCTAAGACTGATGATCCATAGGTCGTGTGGCAGTCTGGCAACCCCTCGCAGGAGTGTGTGGGCATCTGGAGGGGTATAAGAGGATACTCGGAGCCTGAGAGAACGGGGCTGAAGCTGTTGGTTTCAGAGCGATCTGCTGGCTGTGGTGCTGTGCCTCGTCAGGTCTCCTGCTCTAAGATTCTGAGAGCCGTTGTTAATTAATGCGCCAAGATCATTATCTGCATTGGTTTCGTTCGCCTGGAAATTTTTGCTTGAAGATATGAGTTCGTTTGGGTCGTGAATATTAGCGTAATGTAATTGTGAGCTCTGTAATTTTTTTTAATAGCGATTCCTTTTCTTTACATTGCCGTTAAGCCTTCATCTTAATTATGCAGAGCAGACATTTCATTATTCGCTTGCATACTGATGAGATTCATGGAGTTTTTTTTTTTTTCACAGGCGTTTCTTGCACTAATGGGTTAAGAGATTTGTATTTTTTTAAATAGATTTTTTTCCTTCTACTTTATTTACATTTTTCTTTTTGTAATTTTTTTTTCTTTAAAGACCAGTTGAACTGAATTTTATTGAGTACAAGACATTTCTGAACTATAAAGCGGGATTCAAACAGAACCAAAATATTATGACTACTTACTTGCTCAACTATCAAGCTTTCTTATTTTGTTCTGTAAGCATACAGTATGTATCTTTATTTACTATTTCCTCATTTGTTGAACCAAAGAAAGACAAGTTTTAATGTAGTTTAATGTAGCTAAGAAAGGAGATTAAACACATTTAAATACCTCACTTGACATTTGTTCTTTTTCCTTAACGATTACTGTCATTTCTAGAATTTAAAAAGAGAAAACCAACTCAAAAAGTTAAAGACAAATTTGTATGAATAAAAACACATGCTCATTTAACTCCAACATGAGTCAGCAGTTCATGAGAGTTCCTAAACTACCTTTTTGGTGGCAACCAAGAGGAGGAAAATTGGAGTTAGAGTTGCAATACATGGAATTAAACATTGTTTATCAACGATAAAAAAAGGTATTTGTTCGCTTTACTGAAATACCATATATGCTATAAATTCTAAACTATAAATTTTAAATGCTAGATTTTTTAAATCGGCTAATAATTGCAAAAACGTACATAGTTCTAACTATGTATTTTATAATTAAAATTGGTTTATTTTATTTTATTGTAATAAAAAGGATCATTGCATACTAACTTTTACTGAATTGATATTGTTTGAGTAGAACTAGACACAAATATTTTTCTAGTGCAAAGATGGAAACATTCTTTTTGATGTATATCATGATATATCAAGAAATTACGTTATCCTTAAAATGGACTGCATGAAAACAATACACTCTACAGAAAATGGTACTACGTGCTTGTGGAAATTAGCGGAACGCTGTATAATTGTTCAGTAATTACAATTCATTTTTTAGCACTGCTGTTAAGCCGTCGTCTTTCTGTAATTATGCAAAGCAGACAGTTCATTATTTGCTTGCATATTAATGAAGCCATTCAGTCAAACTTCTTCTAGAAAGATGAACATGCTTTATAAAATGACCGCCCTGTAATACATTAGTTTTAGATTAGAGTTTCATGAAAATAGGTACCCTCTAAATTAATAATGTAAATAAAATCATAAAAAAAGATATTTTTTTTTAATAATAAGCATCTCTCACTAATTTGAAAATGGACCCCTTCACTTTGAAATGTATTCTTATTTTATTGCTTTTATGATTTTTTTGTGTTGCTTATTTGCTTGACTGCGACTGCGATCAGAAGACACTAATAAAGATGATTGGTAAGATGAGAGGACTCATACCAGCACCACTCGGTTTAATTGCAGTTTATCATCAGTAATTAATTTTTATTTTATGTCATTTAGTTGACCACAGTCAGCTGGGCATCACATTTAACAGTTTTCTGTATTTAAGAGGTACACTATTTAAATAGCTTAATTTAATATGGAGATGCCATTTCAAAACTGCAGATTTCAAAATTAAAAAAGTGTTAGTTTTATCAGCACTGAAAGCACGGTTTTATTTCAGTTGTGCACTGAATGTGTGCAACCTTCGTTTGAATCAGACTGGTGTCATTTTTATGTTTTTTATGAAAAATAATAAAAACATACTGAATTGTATCAGTTGTTCAGCCTTACACTGTTGGCACAAATCAGTTTATGGTAAGCAGTTGCTTAGTTAAAATCATTGCACATTTCACATTGTAGCTTGTGATTGCCAGTGATGGCTCCACTACTTCAAAATTTATTATGCTTTTAAAAAAAATATTTATAAATAACAGATTATGGTTTTATTATTTTAAACGCTTAATAACAAGCTTGGACAACATTTGCACAATTAGTAATGATTAATTCGAATCAATGATTCATTAATCTTTTTTACAGATATATATATATATATACACACACACACACACACACACACACATATATAAGTATAAATGCTGTAAACAATTAATCCTAAATAAATAAAAAAGTTATATTATATACAGTATATATATACCTGTCGTTGTTACAATAACTATATATATATATATTCTAAAAGTTTGTTCATTAAAAGTTCCTTATGCTTTTAACACTCAACGACTCCTGCGTTCTCCATCTCTGCAAGGCACCGTAACAAAGGGTGAGTTAACTGAGCACAGAAAATGTCTTCTTTTAGTCAGTGTCACAGATGTTAATGCGTCAAGTACAAGCTGGAAGAAGTCTTCTCAGAACCCTTGTGACAAACTATGTAGTGTCCTTTCATTTTGTTTTCCACTTTTACTGAATGAATGAATGTGCAAAAAAAATAAATAAAAAATTCTAGTCAATGTCTGCTTTTATTCAGTCTTACAAATGTATATGTATAATGCGTCAAATACAAGATAAAAGAAACCTCAGAACACTTGTGGCCCATTATGTGGTGTCCTTTTGTTTTCCACATTTATAGAATTGATTCATTAATGTAAAAGATATTTTCATTAAAGCCATTCAGAGTCAGTGTTTAACAATAACTCATCTACTGTAGGTCTGAACTTTAATGTGCTCCATTCAGTTCCATTGGGCACTTGTGTGCTCTTTTATACCACTCAACAGTGAATGAGACCTGGTACTTGATTATACCCCGATCCACATGCGTTTCTTTGCATTCACTGTGCACCTTGACCTTGTGCTATATGTCACTTGGCTAGCATTTATTTCACAAGATGTGCTCTCTCATAAAACTGGCAATCCAGCTTCAGATGTGTGAAGGTTTTAGCATCCACAGAGCACAAAGACACAAATAGACCCAGGCTATGAATAATTGAGGTGGCCCTTGGAAAAGATGGAGATTGGTGCTCTGTGAAAGGACCTAGACAACTCTCTGTTATGGTAATCACACAAGTGACTATTCACGAGTAGATGGAGAGGAGCAGCTTGCGTCTTGTTTGATGATGTGGTAGCGTTCAGTGTGCTCCTCAGGTGTAGGGATGTACACAACTACATATTTTTCAAACCAAGTTGTGGCTTTTGCACTTGTTGAGGTGTCTATCTGCATGTGTTTGGCTGTAGCGGCAGTGCTTTAAAGGGATACATTTAAGGACGGAACTTCGAGACATATAGTATAAGTATTACTGCACAGTTTTAGCTGTTAGCATGCTAATTAAAGTGTTGCTACTAGATATAAACAACAAACTAGTCATTTGATAGATGGCTAGTGTTTCTTTGGTAATGCGTAATATTGTTTCAAACTAAGCACATTGATAATACGTGCATACCTGTATACACAATACACTGTAGTTTCCATTTAAAATGAACACTAGAGGCGGTAACATTTACATTCCTTCCCACAAATATGATTACTGAGGAGATTATTAATTAATGGATAATCACGATAATGCATTGTTACCTCAAAATGCTTTTACAGTAGTACACCACTGTGCATGTGATGTGGAGCATTCGTGTATAAATCCCAATTGTAGATGCATCTCTGAACTGCTGCAGTAAGTATACCAATCAGTGTATTACGTTGTTGCCAGGTTCACATTCAAACTGGGTTGATTTGTTTACATGGCCGAGGTTAGCCTACTTCATGTGAGTTATCGCTGACATTTAATTAGCCCCATTTAGATAAACCTGGGCACTGATAAGCATCTGTCTTTTTCTCTCCATTAATAGTCGTCTGAGTTAGGATGGAAGCCATTCAGGATGCCGTACAGGAACAGCCCGAGCAGCCCAACATTAAAGTAAGTGTCACATACAGCATTACCATGAAACCTGAATCAGCCTTTTCTTAATCAGTAGTGTCTTAAATTAGCATGTTGCTAAGCTAGCAAGTTGATTGTTAATTTGGAATAAAATATTCGCTTAGTTGCATGCTGATTTTGTAATAATGGTAGAAGTATAAGAAATACACTCAAACATTAAGTGGAATAGCCCAAATATCAATTGTCTTTTTAAAATATATTTTTTAATTATTATTACACAAATTATGATTACAGGGGCTGATTATGGATTTATAGAGAGATTTTTGTATAGGTTTTTACACAATACTATATAAAGACCTCACAGCATTTTTATGTAGTGCATGATTTGAAAACTAAAATTTTTTTATGTTGACATCTTATTACCAGCTCCATATGTATGGCTTGAGATGTAGTAAACTTGCTCAGGAGCTCACCTGGTGCAGTTTTGCTTTAACACCTGGCACATTTGTTGCCAGATCTGTTTTGGATATAACTGAACACACTTTCACCACCACTCACTGGACGCTTCACATTAGAATTTTACATTAAATTATGAAACATTAAAGAAGCAACATAATGATTTGCTGAAATATTACTACAAGCATGATCTTGGATGGAATAGTCCAGTTCACAACTGTTTTCCATCACTACACTTTAGTCCTGAATAAAACCCATTTAGTTTTCTTTTTT
Source organism: Enteromius viviparus (assembly GCA_032353835.1). Lineage (NCBI taxonomy): Eukaryota > Metazoa > Chordata > Actinopteri > Cypriniformes > Cyprinidae > Enteromius > Enteromius viviparus. Next base: position 23,406,089 of record JAUCNO010001819.1, read on the forward strand.
CTTGGATTAAAACATTTTGTTGCAAAGACTTCTGGGATTGCCTTGTCTGTGAGTGATCTATATAAGTGAATCTTATAAATCTTCTTTTCAGGATATAGGATTATCAGTGCAGGTAAGTAGCTCAATAAGTATTACAACAAATCCAACATTTACATAACAACAGCCGCTATTGTATGTTGTTGCATATACAGTTCATGACCTCGTCGCTGTTTTTTTTTTGCTCTCCATCTGCTAAATAGAAAACCCCATGTGTTCCCGTTTGTCTTTATTCAGCGTTTTGCACCTGCCTGAGCGTAGGGAGGTCCTGAAATGCACAGATACCCCTGAGGGTATCTGATGCTTGGTTAGGCAGTTATGTTAACTATAGCAAACCATAAACGCCTACATAAGCAAATGATTGAATAATTCACAGTGCTTGGCAGATCTATAATTAAGAGCATCTTGTAGACTCTCCATAATTCATTTCTGCTGCCCATATGTGGTAAACAGAGATGGCGCATGATGAGACAAGAGAATGAGGTGACACGATGCTCAGGCCTGACATGGCCATGGTGCTTCATTTAGCCCAAAGGAAGGTGAGGTCCTCATGAATACTGTACATACATGTATACATGCAGTGGCAGTTGTGTGCTAAGGTTAGCATGAGCAGCATCGTCTTGTTATTGCAGTTATTTGATAGGAATTCTATTGGAAAAAGACTTTCTGATGCGGATTTCGCAATGGCTTGGTTTGGCAGTGACTGTGTGAGCTGTGCTTCATAGAATGCTAAATTCACAATAGATGATGCTTTTATAGATTGTGAACTCTGTGAACACAATTTAATATACTGGATTATTTACAGCGTGTGTTAAAATGTTACTTTATGTAAGCAAACCAAATCGAGGATTAATGCAAAATTAAAGCAGCTCTGTATTTTTTAGAACAACTTAAATTAACTTTACAGCTCATATTCATTCATATCAAGTAAACTAATTATATTATATACAAAAGATTTGTCTCTGGTGATGCATGCAGGACTTCTCCAATCATTTAGTCCACTTAAACTTACCATTCTGGCTTTTATTTGTGAGTACAAGCCCATTTCAGAATCTAACTAACAACCAATAAATAGAACCAACTTCTAATCTATTTTTATTTATTTTTTTAATAATACTTTGCATTATGATACACATTACTTCTGCTTCCAGCTTTCTTAGACTAGAATCCATGTTTTAATATTATCTTGATCCTATTCCCTTTGTCTCTTTTGCATTTACTATTCAAAACGTGTTTTGTTTTGTTAAATAATGTAAAATAAAGGCAAAAAAGAAGATTATCTTTGTGAGTGCGAATCATGGTATTATATAAAAATTAAAATGACAAATTTATAGTGCATATACTTTAATACAATATAATCATTACATTGCTGTTTTGCATTTTCTGCTTTCCATAATACGCATTTTTAATTTTAGATTGACAAGTGTACATTTAATTCTACATTCAGAGAATGTCACCTAATTATTTTCACATTCATTGTTAATTGTTTTTTGTGTTGTATATTCACATGGATTGAGGATCACAGTCTAAAATGGTTATGCAATACGAAAAGCTGATGTTAATTCGAGTCTTCATTTCTTTGATAGATGTAGTGTGCTATAGGGTTGGACTGCACGTCTGTGGATGATGGTGGGGCATTAGAGCTCTTATTGATTTAGCATATTTAAATAGCTCCAAACTAAGAGAAAGGCTTAAAAAGGGCACAACAAGTTAGTCAGTTGTCAATAATTGACACTAAGATGTATGCAGTGCGACTAGAACTGACTTTGATGGAAAGGGGCTTTTATCTTTTACAGATCTGACTGTGGATGTGCATTTTTTTCTGTTCTTTTCTCAAGTGCTTAGTGTAGAGGGAAGGGAATTAGAAGTGAGCTCTGTCGAGTATGAATCAGTAACCTAAAGCAGACCATGTCTGTTTCATCAGTCACTGAATAGACTATCAAATTGTTGCCTCTGGGTTATGCTGTGATAACCTTAGTCCATACAGCACATACAAATGAGAGGGATGATGTCAGCTGGACAGCCCTTTAGTTCACTGTCTACATAGAAACAGTGACTGTATCTATGGTCCAGAATGTCATGTAGACCTGGGTCACATTTGACTTTGGTCAGAGAGCAGCCACTTGACTCGAGAAAGTTAAGTTAAAGTTAATGTGCCAAGTTCTTACAAACTTATAGGACTCTTTATGCTTGTTTTTTTTTTCATGGTAAAAAGTTTGTTTAAATTTGTACTTTAGGCTTCTTGTTCTATTTTACTCCGTCAAGTTGGTTGCACCAAATTGCTTTATTTTGAAAGCCATTTTTATTAAAATTCCCCCCCCCAATTTTAATTAATAATCTACTAGTTTTCTAAGAAGTAATTATAATTTTTAAGGACCTTTATTATGATATTAGGACAACGCTGACACTTGACTATTATTTTTTTTTATCCTTAAATTGAAAAGCAAGTTTATTTGTAGGGAGGTATATATCATTATATTTATGTATATAAAAAAAAATTAATTGACCATCAGAGCACCATAACAACCACCCACATCTTCTTCATAGAATGTAAAAATCTGCAGTACAGTATATCGATGTTATTGTGAGTTTTACAGTATTGGCGTTTATGGAACTCATCAGTGTGACGTTGTTTGTCCTTGTGCCATGTCACACTTAAGGGCCATACATGGGGTCATTGTTGACCTCTAGCTCTCCCTCTCCGTCTTTATCTCTAAATCTCACTTTCAGCGCCACAGCATTGTGTGCAGCGTGCTCTGGTGGCTAAAGGTGCTTGTTAAAAGCTATAACTTATCTCACGTTTGAAGCTAATGGGAAGAACACTGGCCAGAGTGAAAAATAAATTACATTTTTTCCCCCTTCCCTTGCACTGCCCTTCTAACCCATCGCGTAATATAGCAGTGGTACGAGTATGCATTACAGATCCGAGACATTAGAATTTATCTGTACTGCACAACGCTGACTGATGCATTTGAAAATAATGTACTGCAGTCCCAACATTACAGGACCCTGTAACTAATGGACAGCTCTCTCCAGAGCTCGCCTCTGTATATCATTCAACTGCTGCACCTCATCAAGCCCAGAGTCCTTTACAGAGCAGCACAGAGCATCCTTTTCTGTCTTGCTCTTATGGTATGTGTCCACTGGCGTGGAATAAGTCTTTCCACTGTTTCTTTGGTATTTAGTTCAGCAGTGCAGTTGTTGTGACACGATTTTTAGTTTATTGAGATTTAAGCATAATTTTAATTCAAATCTTGTTAACATGCCTTTATTGTTTAATTATGAAGGTTTGTAAAAGCATTTTTAAGTGTACTTTTAATTGTTTTACTATTCTAGCAGAACCAGACTTTCAGTCTTAAAGAGGTAAAACAATCATAAACCATTTATTGTGTGGATTTATTCTGTAACTTTTTTTGTGTTCAAAATTTGTTAAATTGAGTTTTGAGCACCGAAAATTAGACTGAAGCTTTAAATAATAAATATCATAGCTGACCATAAATATTACAGCATCTCTTTCACCATACCATCAATTTTACCTGTATGTTTAAATAATGCTTTATATTTTATATTTATAAGTTTGTGTACTTTGTTACCAAGAAAACTAAAGTGTCAATGAAGAAGATAAATAAGTATTATGTACTACTTCCAAATATTAATAAATGACAAAGATTTAGCTATTTTTGTTTTAAAAAATAACCACCCTAACATTTCTGACATTATTGCCCTTTAAATTGTTCTCCCTTAAATATAAAAAAGTTAATTGTAGAAGTGTGTATTCATTGTATTTTTCTATGCATTCTAAATAAATTTTAAAAATATGTAGTCGACCCCTAATCATCCATATTTTATAAACATCTGTTGCAGCGTATTGACAGTATTGTGCTGAGAACAATGTGATGCATGAGAAAAAGATAAGCTAGTATCACTTCTAAACAGAATGTTTTCATTTTTTGGCATTTCCAATTAAACTGTATATTTGTCAAGTGAGGAAAAATATGTTTTATGCCACTTTTAAAGCCGAACTCTTGGTAGGTGGGTCTTTATCGGATGCCAAATGAAAAAAAAAAATTGTGTGTTCCTCTGTGTCGTTATTGTTATTTATGCTCTAAATTGCTGCACAGTTCACTATTGTCATAGAATTAGAACTGTTTTTAAAACCTTTTTTATCGTCCTTGGTGTTAACAGGCCTGAAGTCAAGTTAGTTTTGAGGGAGACTATTCAAATATTCAAAATAAAGTACATATGCATAACCAGGCCCACTATTGTCATAGTTAGTCTGCACCTGAAAAAGTTCTACATTATGAATAGATTCTGTCACAAGCAATGATTTTCTTGGTCTTGGTAATGATCTTGACGCTTTCAACACTCTACCTAGGACATATATAAATTACCAGCAGTGCAAAATAGTACATTGTTCTGCTCCACAGTAGCTTACCTTAAGTTTATTTATTTATTTTTTTACTAATATAAGATGTGTATAATGTAGACTAATTTAATAATTACTGTCAAGGTTAAGCGTTTCAGGAAGAAAAAACCTCAAAACTTGCAGACATGAAGTAAACATAACCAAATCAGTCTTGCATTGGCACTCATAGCATAACAAATCACTGATGAGTCTTCTTTGAAGCACAGTTATATCCCAACTCTTTTATCCTCCATCCTGTTTCCACTGTCCATATTTCTTTAATAGTGTTTATCTGAAATAACCATGGCCAGCTGCCTGCTTAAGCCAAATCAGTCCAAAGAAGGAGAAGACGGAAAGGCCAAATGAATTCCATCCACACAGAGGGCAGAGAGACAGAAAGTGCATAGCAATGCAGTTTGGACAGCAGGCAGGAGGAGATGGGATGCTAATAAGATCACAGAGAGATGGGGAGCTCAGGCCCCTGGGAAAGGTATAAAGGTGTTGTCTGCGCATTACAAAAAAGGACTAGCTGAAAAAATAATGATGCCTGCCCTTAAGGTTTATTAATAATCAGAGGCAGGCTTTTTTGTCCAGAGGATTGTTATGGCGTGGAACCAGCACAAACCAAATCAGAGCGGATAGAGGAAAAAAAGCAAAAAATGGGAGTTGCTTTGATATGAGGCCTTTCCTTCCAGTACTGTATAGGTGTTTGGCTCAGCCGATGTGGACTCTCATTATCTGCACTCTCCTTTTACTCTTAATGGAATACTCAGATGGTAGGCTACGGCGGCTCACGTTTGGCATGTTTTTCCTTCCAGACAATGCCCTTCCTCTAACAAAGGTGCACAGGAGCAGTACTTTGTAAGAGTACCTGAACAGGGCCTGCTCGTCCCCTGTGATAAAAGACCTGAAAGCTCTGTCTTGTTGCCCTCAGCCTAATTGGAAATTTATAGAATAGCTAATGAAATGAGAGACCTGGATGAAGCATGCAGTATTCGGTATCGTCCGTCAGGTCAGGCCAGTGCTGCATTGGCTTTATCATACTTCGGAAACCTTAAGTGGATAAGATCTCGGTTATGAAAGTGTAATGTGATTATAACGCAACAATGTGGAGTGCCGAGTGCTGCAAGGAGAAACAAATACGTTCTTAAGCCCTGTGGGTGTGTGAAAGCCAACCGTCAGCAGTACCTCCACCTAACCATATGCATATGCTTCACGTTGAAGCTCACTTTCTCAATGTAAAGTGATGTCTAGAAGTGAACTATGTTAAACTTTCTCAAGGAATGTGGTTGGGAGCCATTGTGTTCAATCCTGCAAGGAAGTTACTATTAATCCTGAAGACTTTAAATGTCTTGATCAGGTGTCTTAAGTTTGTAAAGTGAAAGTCATGTGACGTATTGCCAAGTATAGAGATACTCAGAATTTGTGCTCTGAATTGAACTCGTCCAAGTGAGAGGGTTAGTTGTGGTATTGAAGGTAGAAGCATGCGCTGGTCATTCATTCCACCCACCTACAATCCCTGAGACTTTACATCGTAACCTTACAAGGTACAAGTACAACTCTCTAAACATTAGGCCATGATTACCCCACAGTCTTTGACCCTGCTTCTGAGGACTTGCTGTCCTGAGTTTAGCTACAGCCCTAATCTAACACACCCGAACAAGCTAATCAAGACCTTCAGGTGTGATGAAGCAAGTTGAAAATTAACTTTTGCATACAGTCGTTTCCAAACTCCTGGAGTACAAGTGTGCTTCGATTTAGCTCCAACTTCCATTAACACACCTGCCTGGAAATTTCTAGCATGTCCAGTAAGACCTTGTTTCTCTTGTTCAGGTGTGTTTAAATAGAGTTTGAAGTTTGGACCTAGTTTAGAGACACCTGACCTAGACTCTACAGAAGCCTGGCCTTCCAGGAGTAGGATTGGACTCTTCTGCAGTTCGTTGTAAGGGCAACAAACCCTGCTCCTGGAGGGCTGCCTTACTGCATAGTTTGGCTCCATCCCTAATGAAAGACACGTCACCCAGCTAGAGTTTGAGCTCTCCAGAAACAGATTTGGCTATCCCTGGTTTAAAATTGTTTTTTCAAGGCAAACAAGGACTGATCCTACATGTTCACCAAGTCAGAATAGGCTCCATGTATGGGAGCAGATATTATTCAGTTTATCTATATGGAGCAGCAGAAATCTGCTGTCATTGCTTCAGATTAATGGCATGGCGAATCAGACCTGAGTGCTTGAGTGGAAAACTTTGCTGGGAATGGTTTCAAACCAGGAAAGCAGTGAAATGCATTCTGGGTGGTTATCAGTTAGCCATGCAGCATTAAAAGGTTGACTGTGCCTGATGCAAAATGGAGCTAGTCAGCGACTGTCCCAATTTTAGCAAATCCCTGCTGCCTGATTGTCTCCTGAAGTGGCCTTGTGCTGCTTACATTTATTAATGGTCCACTAGAGGATTTATCTGATTATTGCCTTTATTTCTTTTTCTGCATGTTTTTTTGCTCTGTCTGGCTATCATTTATAATTTTCCAAACTGCATCCATTGCATCAGCTTGATTTAGACTGATCTGATGGAGTCAAAGTGCTTTTTTCATGGTAAATAGCTAATGTTTCAATGTCAAGGCATTAACGGCAAAATTGTGCCTGGTATATTTTCATTTGCTGACTATAACAGCCCCAGAATGTAGTCATTGTGTCCTACCCCACCCCCACCCCATATTCCCCTCTCTCTGTAGCTTTGATGTGTGCTACAGTATCAGTAAGCTACATCGCTAACACCCCTCTGCACCCCAAACCACTCCATGTCAGCACCTTTTGATGTAGCCTATGTGCACATCCAAATAGAATTTTTAACAAGCTGCCATTATCATTTTGATTTCTCCCTGAATGAAAAGAGTGACCTCTGGCATTTGTGCGGAGAGCGAGGTGGAAGAGGCAGTGCAGGGAGATACGGCTCATTGACATTAAAACCCAATGTTGTGTGTGCCGTTTCTGAGATTGTAGAATACTGTCACAGGACTGAAAAGAGATGACAGACTCTCAGATAAGGCCTCTGTGTTTATTCAGACACATGAGCTGTTTCTGATTTACACTTGAAAGAGAAAAGTAATTTTATGTAGATGAGTTCATTTGTAAGTTGTTGCTCTTAAAAAGAAAACTAGTCAAAGGGTTTGGTTAGGGTTAAAAGTTGAGATATTTTAAGGGTTAAGGATTTAAGGGCGGGGTGATTTATTGCATGCTATATTCATGCGCATCTAGTCAGTAACCCTGCTGGAAAAAAACAGCATATGATGGTTAGGTAGGTTTTGAAGCTGGGATGCTGGTTTAAGCTAGTCCTTTGCTGGTTTATGCTGGTCCTTTGCCAGTAAATGGCCAGCATAAGGTCCAGCGTGAACCAGCAAAGCACACGCATAAACCAGCTTAAACCAGCATCCCAGCTTCAAAACCAACCAGTAAATCTCCATTACCTGCTTTAAAATCAAGTGGCAGTTAATACACAGAGCTAACCTAATTTTCTTAATTAAGTAATTAAAGTAAGGAAATACATTTTCCTACTGCTTTAATGAAGCTAGCTACAACTGGTTACGGTGGCTATACGGTGACGCATACGTCATTGGAATTAGTGAACTGATTGGTTGTAGATTCAACCAGTAGTATACAGAGGCATCTGATGGACGCAGGTTAAGCCCGCCTCCCAGAAGTAAGGCTTAGCCAGACTAAGCTCCTATGAGCTTTACAGTCGCGGAAGCCAGGCTACCACAGAGCTGTAGATCACTGACAAGCTACGCAATATCGTGTTCAATATCACAAACAAATTGCCTAAGAAACTGAATGCGATATTGCTTAGCTTGTCAGTGATGTACTACTCACTGTATTAACTGCTGCTCCATTTGAAAACAAGTGATGAAGATTTACTGCTAATCAAAAAACTGTGTTTACTAACGAGATGCGCGTTAAGATCCCATGCGATATATTGCCCAGCCCTAACTCCACCTCAAAATGAACATTTTGTCTTTAATTACTTACCCCTTTGTCTTTCCAAACCTGTAAAAGCTCAGTTTGTCTTCGGAACACAATAAATATTTTGGATGTAAACCAGGAGGCTTGTGATTGTCAAACATATGCCAAGCAATTGCCACTGTCACAGTGCAGAAAAGCATGAAAGAAGTCATTGGCAGTTCTGTGTTAGACACAATGGAAAGATACATCTTGTATGTGATTTGACGCTTTGATTTGTACAAACAGCATATCTTTCTATTGCTTTTAACACAGCGTACAGTATGCACATACACAGGATGCTGTCCAAAATGGAACTATGTTGAGGTTACTTGATGAAATGTTGAATAAAGCTGTAATTTTAGTTTGCTTTCCATACAAAAAGTATACTTGTAGCTTCATAATGTTCTGGTTGAGCCTCTGATGGCAAACGGAGCATTCAGACAGTATCTTTCTTTTCTGCATCTTGACAGTGGCAATTGCCAGACACAAAACCCACTCTACCTTGTTGGAGGTGAGATACATAGGATATAATGTAATTCTGTACAAAAAAAGCTATTTGTAACGGCAGATTAAAAAGAAATCCCATGGCCCTAGCTGGACAAAGTACTTTACTCTTCTTTTCTCTTCCCCTCCATTTTTTTTCTTTCAGCTCCGCAGACAAAGTTGCAATTAGCATGCTAATGCCGACATCTGAACCTCAAAAGCTATAGAGTCAGTAGGAGGCTTTTCTGGGTGTCTGGAGATAACAAAGGACCTTTTACAAAAATCACTAGATGAAACACTGCCATTTATTCTGAAATGCCTGATTCCTTCAAGATATGGATGTTTGGCTCTTATTAATCTTATTTCCTCAATATGCTTTTGAGGTTGTGTATGTGTGTTTATGGCTTGTTGTGGTTAATTAAGTTGCATACACTTTACCATTCTCCTTTGGGTAGAATTCAGTGGATCGTCCAGGGTTTTTTATGCATTTTACAGTCTGGAGTGGTTCATTTAGGAGTCCTACCTGGTTGTCTTTTCAAAGAGTTGAAGGATCAAAGGATCTCCTAATGCAAAGGTGCTGGGCACCAGCTAAGACCTGCGGTTCTAAGATGGATGGTCAGGTCAGAAATAATGAAGAGCGGATTATAGCCCTATTAACGTGACCTTGGAGTCCAGACGCAAGTACTTACAAGAAACAAAGAAATGTGTGCAGTGCTAAAATTTAAAAAGAAAATTGGCCTTGATTATGCAGGCAAAGGGAAACAAAAGGTGTGAAAGGTGCCCTGCTAGTATAAGGGGTCTTCTGTGATCAAAGCAGCTGGGGCCCAGTCTTTTCTGAGCCTTCTTATTCTTACTGTTGGTTTGTAAGGGTCAGAAATAATGAAAATACAAGCAGAGCTTTCCACTTCAATGTCCTGCACTAGACCTTCAGTGCTGGCAGACTAGAGGATGTTCATTCAAAGTCCTGCTGTTTATCTACACTAAAAAAAAAGCCCGTAAAAAAAACGTTTTTTTTCTGGAACCCTAGCTGCAAAATAACGGCCCGTAAAAATGACAGGAAAAGTCTGTAAAATTACAGTTTTTTTTTACAGTGTACCACTGAGCATTGTGGTGTATTTTCCGTGGTGCTTGCTGTTATTCAGTACATTTTTTGAGATTTTATTTTTATGGTTCTTTACTCTTTTGGATTGCCAACAATTGTCTCAGCTGTTTTGAATTGTATTAAGAAATTTAAAGTGTAACTTCTGAGACACATGCAATATCATATATTTTAAAAGGATGTTTTAAACAAAAATGAAGTAGTAGCAGTAGCGTTGTGCTATAAGCTACAGTGAAATTCACCAACATTTTCACTTTTCACTCATGTTTCAGTTAATATCTGTAACCTTCGCTTCATAAGCCATGGATCACAATCTTCTGTGTATTTTAATACAACAGTCTAAACACAATTAAATCTCGATTAGATCATTCAACAGTTTACAAAATAGGCCCTTCTGTTTATTGCTCTCAAATGAGTTCTTTCGCTTAGCAACGTCAGATGTTCAGTCTGATGGAAGACAGTGCCTGGAGAAATTGATTTCCTTACCCTTCGGTATCACAATCTGATTTATCAGGGCACATTTCAGATGTTCATTAAAACATCTTTATGTGTGTTATCTAAGATTTTCCTCACTGATGTGCCCACTTATGCTCTTTGTGATACGAGATAGGGCTCTGCATCGCTTCAAGTTCTGGTAGGACTACTTTGACCTTTTAGATTTTTCTTTTGTAACAGGATACTTACAGTTCACCGTGGGATTGTTGTTTCCGAGTTGAATCCTATTGTGTCTTCTCACTTCTGCTGCACCTCTCACAGTATCTCATATTGTTTGCCGTAATTGCAGAGGCCAATTTACTAGTGGAAAATGGATTCATACAATCCCTGGAGTTCACTTACAAGTACCACCATGATACACTCTCAAACAATTCTATACGACTGATATGTGATGCATCACAGGATGGTGCCATATCTCTCGTATTAATGCATTGACATCATATGTGGAGTTTTGAGAAGGTGTTGGTGTTCCTTTGTTAAGTGTTAAGAATCAGAAAGATCAAATGGGTTTTATATCTATCCTTTCTGTCCATTTTTCTGATATATTGTAGGCTACACCACCAGTCAAAAGTTTGAATTAAGGTTTTTGAAAGTCTTTGAAAGAAATCTT
>JAUCNO010001819.1:23438877-23453047 GCA_032353835.1 Enteromius viviparus
ATAATATAATATATATAATAAATAAATAAAATATGTTTTTATTATTATTTTATTATATGTGTGTGGTTGTGTGTGTATTTTTTAAATATAAATAAATACATATTAAGCAGCACAACTGTTTACCGTATTAATGATGATAAGAAATGTTTCTTGATCTGCAGACCATCATACTAGAATGCCTCATGACACTAAAAGCCTCTGAACATTTGGTTGTGTCATCAGAGGGGGAGAAAAGGATTATTGTGTGTATGTTTAATAGAAAATAGTATCCTATTTACCGCATATTTGAGCAAGTAAGTGTAGCCCTGGTGAAAAACTCTTAGTGACCCAAAGCTTTTTATTTCTTTCATTTTAGAATTGTCTTTGATGGGAGAACATCTGAGTGGATGCTCATTAATTTTGTAACAAAACTAATATGTATTAGCCTGTATGCTAACTGCTGCCTAGCTGAACAGACCAGCACAGATGTCTTGTGTTGTATGTGTTAGTGTTCAGTGCAGTATTCTGCACTCAAAAAAAGGTACGGATGCTCATATGTTCATGAAAAGCTGATTAAATGCTCTTTCAAAATGTACACCTTTGTACTGTATTAGTTATAAGAGTGTGGTTTGCTACTTAGCTTAGCTAGTAAGATATAAGTGCTACACTAACTACAATACAAGAGTGAGATTCAGCAGCCATAAAAAGTCAAGATTAATCTTTAAAATTGGAACGTTTTTTAGTTAATAGTTAGCTAGAAACCTAACAAGCTAATGTTTAGGAGTGCTTTGGAAGCAGTGTTGTTTTTAGGCCTGAAGATATTCCCCCAGTTTCACAGACAAGGCTTAAGCTAGTCCCAGACTAAATTGCATGTTTGAGCTGTCTCAGATGCAAATATCTTCCTCTGACATATCTTAAAACATGTCAGTGTCATAGTTCTGTTTTAAGATGCACCTGAAATATTTTCTTATATGGCATTTTTGTAAAAGTTGCATAAATATCTTAATTTAACAAATGGCTAGTCCTGGCTTAAGATAAGCCCCGTTTGTGAAACCGGCCCATTATGATGTTCTGTACTTACGATAAAGAAGTGTGCTTGTATTGAACATGCACTTGTAGCGTACTTTAAATCCTAAAAGAAGTACATGAAAACTGTACAAGCAGATAATTTAGTATTCATCTTAAAAATGCCACTTAAGTACATAAATGCATTATCATAGATAGATTAATCTAGATTAATACATTTGCTTTTTTTTTTTTGACAACGCGTTTCCTTGTGTGTTTTAGCCAACGTGATATACCTTAGATCCTCTTACCACACGCACATTTAATATATTTTGATATATAAATGAAATAAATAAATACAAATAAAAAGCTGTAAACTGTTAAGATCAGTATCAGGTAAGATTACTCACGTTCATTTCTGCACTCGGTTACATGTGTTTTAATTATCAAAATTAAACATGGGTTTTCTATAAATAAAGATCATAGTAGTTGAACTAAAGTAACCACACATTAACATGGTTTATGCTAGCCATTTAGTTTCACCGTGGTATTTGTGATTATACTTATACTAATTGTATTTTTTTTATTGCACGAGTCTCATGATAACGCAGCACGTTAACACCGATAACGGCCCAACACTAATATATTTAAACATTTAAATGCATAATACTTTTTTATTTAATGCCAATTAACATGCATTTACAATGCAATTAAATTTACGCTGTATTGTTTTAAAGTAAATAAATATTGTTTCCATAATAAGTAGCCTTTATAAAAGTTTAAGTAAACTAAAGTACGCTACTTTTTCACAAGAACAGACTTCACAAACTATGCAAAAATGTTGCCAGGCACTCCTTTAAATTGACTGATTTTATAACTTGTGGTAAATGATCAGAAAGTATAATATTAAAGGCAGTAAATTAAAGTCAGTGCTCTGGTAGTAGAACAAAAGGTACAGTACACACATTTTTTATTTATTTATTTATTTTTTTTTTGCTGTGGGACGACTCTGATACACAGGCCTGTAGGCACCGGCCATACACCAAAGTGGAGAATATTCATATACATCTATGTCTATACATCATCTTCAGCAGCTCTCTTTAAATTTGTATTTACTCTGCTCTATTTTTTATGAGATTTGTCCACAGACACTGACTATTTATGGCATTACCACAGTCTATTGTTCCCTTAACACAAACGTGTTCAGCATTTGCCTCTGTGTATTTGGATAAACTGCTTTTTTTTTGCCCCCTCTCCCTCTGAGCAAAGCAATCCTGTTTTATTATTCATCAGGCAGACACTGTTCCAAATCTCCCTGCAGCAAAATGGAGGTGCGGTCGTGGCAGAGGAGGAAGGCATGAGACGGATAGTCACATGGACACGGCCGCTCCTCCAATTCCCATGTGAGTTGATGCTGGGTGACAATGGAATTCATTTCCTAAGAGCTGCCACGTTTGTGTATGTGTGCGTGTGTGCGTGCATCAGAGCGGGCTGTTGTAATGAGCTCTGGCAGCAGCCTGCTTTAGTATTAAAGGCACACATACATTTTTTTCTGTCTTCTCCACCTTTAGTGGGCTTCAGTGAGCTGTTTACAGGTAGCAAAGGAGAGACTGGAGCCTTGCCGACTTTAGCCATGCAGATTACAGCTTCCTTCCTCTCCATAGACTTCAGTCAGGATAGAACACCGAGGTCTGTGATACCTGGAGACAATTGATAGCATTCATTTCAGTGGCAGGCGCCTGGCTGGCCATTGACATTTTCAAATATTCTGGTCTGTTTTTGTTCATTTATTATTATTATTATTATTTTTTTAGATAGGTGTTGTTGATATATCTTAAATTTAATTAATGGCTGCACAGTTTGTGTAAAACATTTAATCATATTTTGTTAAAAATTATGAAAAGAAAAATTAATAAAATATGGTTATTATGGTTATAAAATATGGCTATGGTTATTATTATTATTATTGTATACAACAAATATATGCAACAAATATATTTGTGTGTGTGTGTTTGTAAACAAAAAAATAAAATAAACACATCTTAAACCCACACACATAATAATAATATTATATTTATTATTATTATATATTATAATAAATATTTTATTTAAGAAAAACATTATAATTAAAAGTTTTTATAATATTTTAAAAATATAATATTTTTTAATTATATATATATATTTTTTATTTTTTTATTTTTTTATAGAGACACTAAAGATGCTGGTTCACATGGTTATGCAGATCACATGTAACATGGTGCCTTGATAAGTTTATTTATTAATATCTTAAAATAAGTATATTAAAATCAGTTAAATTAAATTGCTCCCTTTGCACATGAATAAACAAATTGAGCTATATCACAATTTAGCTTTTCATTTTGAAGAATTTTGCAACCCTATTTTTTCAAGGTATTTTAAGATTTTTTAAAATAATTTTTATTGACTTTTTAAATGAGATAAGGAAATCCTTTTTTAGTAAAATTAGTAAAATTAGTAAGATTTTTTAGAAACATGTCTTACAAAAATGCATTATCTGTGAGCATTTAAAGACCAAACAATGGCAATGATGTATTTTAAAATATCTCAGTGTAAGCTTTTTCCAGTTTAGACAGCTCTTAACATTAATTTTAATCTAGGACTAGTCTTAAACCCTGTTCGGTACACTGCCCCTTTGTGTTAGCTGAATGGTTTAACACTAATGTGGCTATTTTCATTTGAGCAAAATTAAATATCAAGACAAATAATAACTCACTTCTGACCATCAGTCCCATATTTTAGGGTCTCATCCCCAAGGACTCCCTCCGTGCTAATGGCTATTAAATGACGTTAAACACAGTCCATTATACATAATGGTGTGCCAGCTCCCATAAATGTGGCGGCCCAGGTTTTGGTCCACTTTGTCCAGTCCAGAAAAAGGCTGTAAAGTCGGCTTGCCGTGGGCAGGAGGTGTGACCACGTGTCAAGAGTGAAACTGTGAGGGCTGATGGAAGGTTCCTGAAAGTCATTGGCGAGAAGGGGAGGTCAGTAGATGCGAGAGGGTGTGAAAGTAATATAATGAAGCCGTGCTGTGCTGAGTTAGAGGGTCGCAGTTCAACATAAATCACCTTGGTGGCTAAATTGGATTTATTTGCCATTCAAAGGGCCACATAATCTTTCACACAAATGATCCGCTCTTTGGATAGATGGAAGTTTGTGCCATCATAGTGTGAAGGGAGTTTTGGACAGGCTGTTT
This sequence comes from Enteromius viviparus, assembly GCA_032353835.1. Classification (NCBI taxonomy): domain Eukaryota; kingdom Metazoa; phylum Chordata; class Actinopteri; order Cypriniformes; family Cyprinidae; genus Enteromius; species Enteromius viviparus. The sequence goes on from JAUCNO010001819.1 coordinate 23,443,094, forward strand.
TCTCTTCCTCTTGCCGGTGGTAATCAGTGTGTGAGAATGGTCTTCTGGTGGAGATTTCCTGTGTCATTATGGGATAGTAGTGCCTGCCAGTTTATCCTAAGCCACCACAGCTGCTCTGCGCTGATTTCACATGCATTCAGTGGGGAATTGCTATTGCACACAATCATCACATTGGATTAAAAGTTGTTGTGATTTTTAAGCACTGAACTCCTTTGCCAAAATCAATAGAATAAGTCAATAGCTAACCCTACTCTTGCCACCGTGCGTTTTTTCCTAGCGTAGCCGACTCGCTATTCCTCGCTATAGCACCTGAGGTATAGTCATGTGTCAAATTAACCCAGGAATGCTCAACCATCGCTCTTTAGGCTCACATCTGTCTTGCTTTATTCAAGTCTTTCGATTCTGATGATCTACAGGCTGGCCTGCTGTACAAAAGTCTGAAACTTGCAGGTGAGTGCTAAGGCTTCTACATGCTAACAATTTGTTCAGTGTGAGCCTGTAATTGCTGTAGTGGGCAAACTGTGTTATACGGTTACCTTTTTTTGTTTAGCTAAAGTCAAGGCAGAACTGTTGAAGAGAGTCTTGCTGAACAAGTTAAGTGGATATGCTAACGGGTTGGCAATTTTGAAGGTAACAGTTACTTGAAGAGTTATGCAACAAAGCGCTATCAAGCCAATGTGTTCCTCAAGCATTCGTTTCTGAATGTTACACAACCACCCTACAATGGAAAAGATCCACCAGTAGTATTCCCCTTCTGAAATCAAGCCATTCTCAAATCCATGTCGGTGTGGCGTCACACAGACAGAGGCCACTCCCACAATAGTTGATTGACAGCAGCGTGTCACACAGACTGAACTGGTGTTACCTCAGACCCACCCTGAGTGAGCCGTCATCAGACTGAGACGCAGAGACAAGCAAGATTCCTAAGAGATTGAGGTGTTTTGTTGTTTAATTTATTAATGAATATAGCAGTAGACGTTTACTCCCGACATCTGAGTGACTGAAGACGCAGAGGATTAACGTAACCTTTGGTTCTGAAGGGAAACGTGCCCTTGTTTGTTCGCGCAAATCTTTTAATGAATATGTCTTTTAACGAATCTTTGCAAATCTCTTTCCTGATAATGTGCTAATTAGAAAGTTTAATTAGAAAAATCTGATATAATGACCCATATAGTTCTAAACATGAGAATGCTTAATATTACATGCTTCAAACAAAAGTTGATGCGTGTGCTGTTTACTGGGTTTCATTTTCCTTGGAATTAATTTTGAATAACAATTCTTACATTGAATATAATGAATATATAATTAATCTAAAAAATAATCAAAAAATGTATCGATTATCGAAATAATGTTTAGGGTTAGCCCTGTTGATTTTATCTGATTAATTGAAGAAACAACCGCCAAATTAATCGATTAGCCAAATAATTGTTAGCTGTAGCCTTAATGTTTACTGTGACCTCACAGTTTACTTTGACCTCTTCAGCTTGCGAAGGCCAATTAAGAACTTTCTTCTCAGGCATGAAGAAATAATATCTTTTATATATCATCATTAGATAACGATCCAAGCAGATTTCCTTCTGTTTGTGAAGAGGAGCTAACGCTAATTGAACATTGCTAATAGCGAAGTGTCAAGAAAGCAGAAACATTCTCAGCCGAAGCCCACCAATGGGCTCTTGAGAATTATTTTTAGCTCATTCGATCTACCCATAGACAGATGCAACTTTTTTCACTCGTTTGTGTAGGTGGCGGGCGATAAAATGAATGTTTGGCCCAGTGTCAGGAGTGAAAATAACCACGCATTGTGATACTCAGCAAACAGAGTTAATGGTGAGTGCTCAGCGGAGCGAGCAGAGAGAGTGGGTGGCAGGTTTACAGAGGACAGAATAGAAAACTGATTAGATGACTTTCGCTTGCATTTTTGAAGGTGAGTGCCTAAAGAAATGGGCAAAGTCTCCAACTTCTGTCAAATTCTGGTGCCAGAAAAAAGGAAAGGTGGGCCTATTTAAGGTTGCGGCTTCGCGAGTGCTGTTTGTGTTCAGTCTTTCTCGTTCTTTCTCTCGTTTTCTCTACTTCTGTCTCAGATGTTCACACACACACACACACACACGCACACACACAATCGCCTATGTCCAGGGATGAAATAAGCTGCTGTGTGCCTGTAAGACAGGTGTCAGGGTGTCCTCTTCGGCAGCCATAAAAGTTAATTAAAGAAGAGGAAGGTTTATTGTGCTCCTGCACAGACGCAGGAACGCTGCTTAATATCAGCCTGTCCTGGATCTGCTGTCAAGACTGAATAATACAGCTCTGCCTGTTATTTGCTGCTGATTCAAAAAAAAAAAAATCCTCTTAGAACGTGAGGCATTATTAATTAAATAACCTGTGACAGTTACTTGTGAATTTAGTGAAGAATATTATTTATTTATTTACAGATATTTCTTGGATTTACCAAGACATTGAGGCTGGAAATAATAAGGGAACGCGAGTCATGATGTGACATGAGGCGAATTTGAAATCACATTGCTGCATGAGCACTATGACTCAACAGCTCTATTCTAAAACATATGGAACTGCCTTGCTTTTTACAGCCTACATAGCCTGCTGTCGTCTTAGGCACTGCAACCAAAATAGGTATTATGAGGTAATTGTGGATAGCAGTTCCATGTGCTTCACGAATCATACAAGTCAAATTGATCAATGCAGAAGCTACTGTAGCATGTTGCAAAGTTATAACTCAGCAATACTAAGGCCCAGTTTACACTAGTGTTTTAAAACTTCTAGAGTTACCCCTATTGTTAACACTACTCCGGTGTTTTCCACCCTCGAAAACAGAGACTTTTGAAAACACTGCAGACCCCGTTTTAGTTTGAAAATGCCAGGGTTGCGTTTCAGTGTTAACAGAGCAAAACAGAGACTTCGGAAAACAATGGCATGGCTGCTTTACGTATGCTTGATGACCATGTAAACAATAACATCATTTTCATGCATGAATGATCATGTGACATCAAAACGGGGCCTAAAGAGACAAAAAAATATGGAACACCTTGGGATAAGGCAGGCAGGGTGATGTGATAAAAAAATATTATTGCAATATACATAAATATATATATATGTGTGTATATATATATATATATATTAGGGCTGTCAAAAATAACCCGTTAACAGCGCTAATAATTTTTAGTCATTAATTACGTCAATTTTTTTAACGCATTTCACGCGTGTGCAGTGTGACAAATTATTTGTCAGGAAAGTGGGGCAACAATTACCTCGGAGTACTTGCATCAGTGACACGTGGGTACTGAAGTCTTTTATGCTGGCTGTATTAAAAACTGAGGAGCGTCATTTTACGGAGGCTTGTGAAGAACAGTTCCTGTCTGTTGTACATAAGTGGAGGCAAAATGACAACCAAGTTGTATGTTTTAATGCTAGGATGCTTGTTCTGAAGCCGATCTTTTTGGACATAGTGTACCTACCCAGCATATTCTGTTTTTTTTCAGCAGGGTGAGCAAGAAAATGTTTTCCATGTGTTTGTTAGATAACTAATGTAAACTACTTACGATTAAACTAACTTATTTTAACTTCTTTTCTTTTATTTTCTTTTACTTTTATTTTTCCAGCTCTGCCTTGGTAAAAGTGTAGTTACTCTTTTGATTAATTAAGCAAAATAATATGTATTTATAATTGACATTACCTTTACCTCATGTATCTTCGGTATTTTATGTTTATTCTAGGACTACATTCTCCACAAAGAACATACAGTATGTGATGCAGTCTTAGAAGGCAGTATGACGTTTGTATGTATGTAATGCCTATAATGCTGTCTAGATAGGCAGCTTACTTACTTTTTTTAACAGAGCTGATATGTACTTCTGATTAAATAACCAGCATACAGCAGCTGGTAACCAATAAATGCAGTAAACTTGGCTCTACCAGGGCTCTAGACTAACTTTTTCCAGTGGTTGCGCTGGTGCACCAGCACAAAGTTTAGGTACACCCACATTTTCATGTAGGCAATTTTGATGACTTAAATGATTAACTAACACCATCTACACTGAATGAGACAGTTGTCACGCTACAAAAGCTAAAGTCTGTCTACAGTGGATGCGACTAATCGGCCGTTGAAAATCATTGTTGTGTCAATGACTTGTGACATATTGACTTGTGCCAATACGTCATAAATAGAACGCAGCACTAGTTTTCTGTCAGGAATTTGTCGTGCCGTGCCACATCCAGTGTAGACAGCAGAATAGGTTCTGATGTATTATGTCTTGTTGCGCCGCACTCTTGCGTCTGGTGTAGACACGGTGTTGTCACTGGACACGACAGATTGACCATTGAAAATCATTCGAAATTTGTTTCAATACGGCATGAATGCTGTAGAACGCAGCATTAGTTTTTTTTTTTTTTTTCGGGAATATGATGCGCCACATCCAGACAGCAGTATAGGTTTTATTGTATTTTTTCTCGCGTCGTGTCGTTCTGGTCCGATGTGGACTTGGTGTCAGAATCTGGTCAACATATAGTTCACCAAAAGTGTTGGTGCTTAAATGATTCTCGGACGGATCAGACTTTAACATTCCTAACGATTAAGTTGTCAATCTTTTTTTTTTTCATCTTCTCTCATCATCCGCGGCTACATCTGCTCTGTTTATCTGACAGGCCTACGAGACGCTCACATGAACACAGTGCTGCGTTTCACTCTGTACTAAACAGTGCAACAGACTGTGTACTTATTTAATTAAACCACAGCCTTTTGATAAGTGTACTAAGCCAAGCAATGATGCAAACCACCACATTTGACATCTCTTGCTGAATCTTATTATAAGAAGTTTCAAAATATTCTTTCGTTCATTATGATACCAAGGTAGATCAAAGTCTATGTAATTAATGTGACACCGGACAGGATGCACCACTAACTAGAACAAATATAATACTTAAAATAACCACATTTAAAATCTGACAGATATGTGGAAAATGTAGAGTAACAATAAAGAAAAAAAAAATTTTTTCTTCTAAAGTAAAAATTTTTTTTCATGAGATCGCTTATTGTAGTTTATTGCAGATTTTCAGGGGGTTGATAGATGAAAGATAGGGCTGAATGGCCTGCTAAATAGGGTCTATCAGCGCCTATGCATGAAACGGTGGACGTCATCACATTTTGCTTTATGTCCAGATTCAGTTTTAATTAGCAAGGCTCAGCTGCAGTGTGCTGCAGTGGATGTGAGCGAGAGAAACAAAGAAAAGAGAAAGCGAGGGAGAGAGAGGAAAGGGAGGGAGGCAGAGGGTAACAGTCCAGCAGTAAAGGATGCATTAAGCAATTAAAGTTAGGGAGCGCGCGAATGAAGTGAAGCGATGATTTCTTTTTCAGTAATTGCCTGGTGATCACAAGGGAGTCAGGCATAGGAAAGAAGGCAGCAATATACTGTGCATCAGCATTTTATATTGACAGTCTTTAACACGCACATGCACACACACACACAATCGTTTTTTCTTCTACTTCTGGTCGCACAGAAACAGCCTTTCTTTCTGTGTGCGTCTATATACACTAATACATCAACCCACGTGAATAAACACACAAACATACTTTATGCATGCATTTGTCATTGTCTAATTATGTATGCATGAATATTTGATGAAGAACACGGGCATTCTCGGTTTACTGTATTAGTCAGTGTGAATGGTGGGATTATATAAACAGCACTCAGACTGGCTCATCTATGATTTATCTGGTGGCTGTGGCAGAGCTCGGCTTGCTTTCCTGGCTGCTTTCAAAGCATTTGTCTCACCTGTCTGCGCCAGATAAGATAGAGGAAATTCTCCAGTCAGGATGCAACAAGAAGAGAGACGAAGAATAGCAGCGATGGAGAGGAAGGGGCCAGAGGAGAAGTGTAACCTTTTGTTTGTGGCTGGTATGAATAGTGCAGCAGGGCGCAGGGCTGTGATTAATGCTAATGTATGCGGTTGGGTGCGGGCCACTGATTACCTATAGTGGAAATGTGGAGGGGGGAGAGGAAGGGCGACCTGGCTGGCCATTTTATTTCGGTTAATACGTCGCAGCAAGCAACACACAAAGCGTTGAAGAGGCAGAAGATAATCAAGAGCCCAGTCCATGGGGACAGGACAGATATTGGACTGCACAAGAAGCGAAAGCAAACCCCAGCCAGATGAAACACGATTTATTCCACCAAAAATTGTTTTTCACTTATTCCCACTGAAGTACTGAGGAAAACCAGTTTCAGTGCAAATCTGTTGGTGATTTATAGGCGAAATAAATAATTTTGCTCACTTTTGCACAGCAACAAATACAACAGGATCACATAACCAACAGAAAACGACTTGATTTGTCTTGTTAATATTTGTTAACACACCTGGCTGCGGAATAAGTTATCAGTTATTAATGTGATAACTATGGTGTTTCTGCAGTGGAAGAAATGTATGGGTCATTCTTAAACTAGAGTGGTTGATGATAATTCATATCAGTTAATAATTTTTTTTAATTGTTAAAATGGATTTGTATGCATTTTAAAATTGGTTTAATACATTGTAGTTGGTTAAATGTAAGGATGTTTTTATTCATTTTAATCAGATAATAAGTACTGCTACTAAATATTAAAAGCAATACTTAGCAAAAACAATATGGGTTTCCAATGTTTAAATTTTTTTAGATAAGACTACATTCATCAGAATTGTATATGTGACATAAACAGGTATAAAGCATAAAATCCTATACTCTACTAAAATGTGACATGAAATTTAGCTGAACATTAATAAGAATAAATCATGTACCTGTCAGACTTGCTTTGGACAGTAAAAGTAGTCTAAATAAAATTCCTTTTTTTTAAGAGGCAACATCATTGTTGTAACACCACAGACATCAAATATTGTTGAGTTGTACATGTTGCGTAAAAACTGTATTTACAATATAACAACATCACATGATACCTCTTTGAGATATTTGGCAAGAATATGGAGTTTTTGATCATCAAACCTAACTTTGTAGCTATTAACAGTGCATGGATTGGTTTTGGATACTGTTGCACCACAGCAGAAGAATGATACCACAAGTAAAAATCTCTTCAGAGCTGGTGAAACAACAACCATAAAAATAATTAAAAAAATGTCATGACTGGCAATTTTTAAACTGCAACACTCTTGGATTTTTTTATTTCAACAATGTTAAGTTAAGTGACACAGCAGAATACTTTATCTACATAATGTTATCTGACCCTTTCCATTGCTAAATGTGCTTATTATGCTCTTTTCACAATAACATTGAAAGCACATTTGTTTTTGCACACCAACCTCCACACCAATAGGTGTCAGTATAAGTCTAACACAGCTTTCGTAATCATGAAGGAGGCAAATAAGTGCTAATAAAAGTTAAAAAAACCAATAAGTTTTACCAATATTTAAATGCCAAACATTTTACAATGAGATGTCCATGTTAACCTGACTGACTTGGACAGTTCATAGCCATTAACGTGAACACCACATCATGTCATTGTGTTCCAGTGATTAAAACAAACAAATGCAGCTTTATTAAATTACGCTGAAGGACATGGAGTCTTTACTGCTGATTGTTTCATGAAACAATGCTCAGAATTAACATTGATAGGCTAATTAGATTAAGTGCTGCCAGACTGCTCCTCCGACAGTTTAAGATGCTTGCCAGGGGTCCAACAGAGCAATGACCTGGATTAAACTGCTCTTCTGAAAGTTGGTTTGGTGGATTTAATGTACATTTAATGTAAGTTTGGTACAGAGCAGAAAACCTTTAGATATACACAAACAATGAGTTCATTATGCAAGGAAACCAACACATTTCTTGGTACACAGGGAGCCATTTTTCAGCTTTTTTCGGCTCAGGTGAATCTTGTTCAGAGCATTCAAATAAATATGCAACCAAATGTTTGGAGATTTTATGTTTAGGAATCCAAGGCTGGATGCATGCTGGGGTATTTCATCCAAATAATTAAATAAGTACTTAAAGTGTCTTAAGTTAAAAAAGTTAAAATTATAAACCTACATAAGCTTTGGTGACTTAGGGCCTGTTAAAAAATGAGTTGAAACTAGAAGATATGAGCAGAAAAAGGGTTGCAAGGAAAACTTTGGTAAACTTTTTTTCTCTTATTTATTTACACTTTTTACACAATATTTTAGAGAATATATTATTGTTCCTACTTTTTTTAATTTTGACAATAAACAGATTTATGCTGATTCCTAATGCATGAAAAAATAAAGTATTAAGTCAAATAAAATAAAATATGCAAATAGTTAATAACTAGGCTATTTATTTGGCTTTATTTTTATTTATTGATGCATTTTCACCTATTTTATTCCTGTTTGACTAACAAATATGCATTACATTAAGTGCATTAGTTTATGTAAACACTGTATAAGATATTGTTTGTTTCTTGAGTTAATATTTGTTTTGTTTTATATTTCAGCCAAGTGTGTAAATAGATTAATATAGTGACTCCTTCATTAGGGAGAAATGATAAACTTACTCCTACACATCAAGCAGGGAAATTTAATTTCTGTTGATGTGTACAAAGATAAGTGGGAGTATAAATGGGAAGCTTTGGTTCGTATTACAGACCTCTATGATTTATTTCAGAGAAGAGGCTGGACTTTGTAAGATAGGGCATACTGTGCCATATTTTTGGCCACATGGTGCAAATAAAGACTAAATTTACACTGAGCATGTGTTCCCATCTATGGGGAAATTCTAGAGGTCATAGAAAAAAGCTTGCTCATGCTTCATGGAAAAGGCCTAACCTTTCCACCATCAGCCTGTGTGACCTTTGCCCCTTACAGAAGAGCTTTTAGGGTCACATGAATGCATTCATTAATGCATTTCCATGAACTTATTGCAAACCAATCGGTGAATGGCGAACAGACCAGAGACCCATACAACCCCAGAGAAAAGGGGAAAGGGGAAGAGAATGACAGAGATAGATTGTGCTCCCCTCCCCATTTGTGAGATGGAGCAGTAAAGTGCTGTCTGGCAGACGAAGAGCTCGTTTGGTGGAGTGTGCCACTAGGGAGCGCGAGGCTGGGGCTATGAACTTAATGAAGTTTGACTAAACTCATCAGCGTCTGAGTATCAGGATCTCAGAGACAGAGAAAGCAGATGCGGAGGGGGAAGAAAAACAGAAATTTCCAAAGGAAGCGGCTCACTTAGAGGTCATTACTGTTCTGCAGGAAGTCCCATGCGAATGGAGAAGGGGTAACAGAAAGAGTAGGGTTGGGGGTTGCAACGCACCTGCTTTGTTCCCCTTCACTTTTATCCTTATTTCTCTTTCAGTGAGGAGAAAGAAACTCCATACTCGACTTAAAGGCAGGAATTTAGTGTACTAATAAATGTAATGGTTCTGAAGAATGCTGCATAAATAAATGAACACAAATGCACCAAAGCTGGGGTATTGAAATGTTAGAATTTTAAGAGGGTGAATTATGATTTTTTTTTTTTATGTATTAAAACTTGAAATGCCATTCAGAATGAATTAGAAGTCACATCAGTTATGAAGAAACTCATCTGTAAGGCAAGCTGCTGCCATTTTGGTTGTTTCTATACAGTTCCTCTTCAGGAACTCAAGCCATGTCGACAAGATGCTATGGGGAACGCCTCCAGCGTGACGGCTCTGAATAGTATGTGTAATCAGTCCAATAGATGGGCGAGACGTCATAGGCGGATGATGTCATTGGCCAGGAAGCATAAAAGCACATGGAGTGCAGCCAGCTTCAGCTTTTCATGCAGCAAAAACATGTGTGTCAGTCTTATTTTGTTGTCTGTCTATTGGCGCTTTTCCACTGCGGTACGGCTCACTTCGGCTCGGTTTGCGCTTCCACTGCAGTTTAGTACCGCTTTAGAGTGGGAGGGATTATTCACGCGTCGTTATAGTTGCGCCGCCTCTACTGCCGTGACATCATCGTAAACGCGCCACAAACAAACAC
>JAUCNO010001819.1:23456437-23466793 GCA_032353835.1 Enteromius viviparus
GCCTTCGGCAGAATTCAAATGAGCCATTTTAATCTAGATTAATCTAGATTAAAAAAATTAATCTATGCCCACCCCTACTTTTTATACAGTTTTAAGGATTTCTGGAATGCACATTAGGCAAATACTGCATTATTAGAGAGACATGATCGTATTTTGAAGTATAGTACTTCAGAATGTGTTTGGTCTTTTATCATTTTTGTTCAAAGACTACCTACTTTTGAAATATGTGTGCTGGTAGTGTGTCTATCAATAATATAGACAGTATTAGCACACAAGAACATAGTATTTCAATAAAAATTGATCAAACACATTCTTTGCATAGCTGAAAACTAAAGCACATGCTTAGAACCATCTAGAGCCATCAAACACAATTCAGAACACATTCTACTCACGTAATAGGTTGTCCTTGTGGTGGGCTAAAAAAGTGTCATTCAGCATTTCTAAGATGAACTCTCTAAAAATCAAAGGCTTTTGTCAAAGTACATTGCTGATGTATATCCATTCATTAAAACATATTCACAAGTAGCTTTAACATACCTGCCAGTTTAGCGTACCTGTCACTATAGCAGTTAAACAACTAAGTGGAAAATTGGTTAAAGTCAACATGGAATCAGAATGGACACTTTTTACACGCCTTATTGTGAATGTTTTGGCTTGTGAAATACTGTAACTTGCTCCTCACCTGATATATCACAAAGAGAAGAACATTTGATGATTTAATCAAAAGAGTCTGAGATAATGCTATCTGTAAGTATACATTCGATGAGTGCAATGTGTGAATCATATGAGGTGAAATAACTGATGTCACCTAGGACACGTGTGCTATGGATAATGTTGACCAAAATTTAAGCATCATTTAGCAATCTCATATTTAGTATGGCTTAAGTTTGATATGGAATGCCAGTGTTTCCCAAACAGATGAATTGCTGCCCGTTTTTTTTTGTGTACTTCACATTTTGGAAGCAAAATTGGTTTGGAAGGCAAATTATTATTCGTATTGTTTAAGATTTGTGTATATGAATTGCATATAAAATGTTAATCCATTTGGATCACATTATATAGTTACTACATTTATATGTAGTTTTAACAAGCTAATAAATCTAATGTAATGCATATTTGTCAGTCAGTCTTACATAAATGAAACAGATAATCAAATTAATTAAAACAAGTTTTTTAAAAGCACAGTAAACAACATAATTTGTTTTCACAATTTATGCTGATTTTTTAATACTACCATGTTTTGATTTATGCATGACTGACAAATATGCATTGCATTAATATAAAAAAATGTGTATGTGTATATGCATGCATTTATGATTTACATAGTTATTAATAAATCATAATTATCACATAATTATTTGGTTTGGCCAAGTGTAACAGCCTTGAAATAAGTAGAATATAGCTCTTTATAGCTTGAAAACTGGTAAGGATGTACAGAAATAGAAGGAAATCTGTGGTAACAACACAGGCTCAGACAGATTGCAGATATATGCTTCAAGGTTAGGAATTGCTCTGGCATAGCAGATGTTAGTTCAGGACACATCACATCCTTTGCATATAGAAACAGATAAACAATGCAGAAGAAAAACAGCTGATTTTCAGCCTTAGCCGTTGGTGCGTTTTCTGATGTGACTGGTTTGTTTGTGCTATTGATGAATGAGGTCTACCTGACTTGTTTTTCTCCTTTCGCCTCTCATGCTTTCATTCCGTGATGCTGTTTTTCTCTGTCTGTCCTCCTGCACTCACCCTCCCTCCCCGCTTTCATCTCTGGTGGCAGGGGGGAACTTACAATGCATTTCACGTCCAAGTGAAAGTGTGTTGCTATGGTGGTTGCTAGGGATTTAGTCTGGAGTGACGTGAAAAGTCCGAATATTTAAGGTGTCCTTCTAACGCAGGGATGTTTGAAGCCGCTCGGAATGAGCAATCACCTCTGAGGGTTGCATTTTCTCGCCTCTCTCTTTCATTATCATTTCTGCCTCTCTGGAAATATCACCATTGATTTTCAAAAACAACTGATGGATAAACTCGGAGAGACATCAAGCTATGCAGAAAAGAGCTCGGCTTTCTAGTAAATACATAAACAGTGCTTTTGTGCAATATGTAGTTACGGTACGAATCTGGTATGAGTAAACATATTTTTCATGATCTGATCAGAATGTGGCTTTAAAAAAAACACACACACACACAAGCCAGTGTTTCTGTTTTTTTTCTCACCGTTTCTTCGTCTGCAATGAGAAAAGCAGCTTCCTAATGTCCTTTCTTCACCTTCCTAATAGAGTGTTTCTCCAGCGCAGATTGTGTGCTTTAAGGATGTTCTTGGCCATGGGTAGTGAGGAAATAATTGATTGTGTTGAAGTAGAGTTGGCCGAGGCCACGCTTGTCAATGTGAGCAGGTTTGTAGGCAATCATTGTTAACTAACTGTTCTTTAGAGACATCATTGAGGAAAGGGTCAATACGAGCATGGAAGGAAGGATCAGGTGTCATCATCGGCTCCTCTCACCATTATTTGTGAACTTTCTGCATTCACAACAAAGAGGATCTCATGAAAGACTTGTTCTTTAATTACACACGCTCTGGGAAGAGAGATGTTTTGCCCTGTCTTATTGAGTTCTTTCTCTTTCGTCTCTCTGTGTTTATAGTTTATCCCTTTCTACTTTTATTTTAATCAACTCAAGTGATGATTCTCCTAAAACTTTTTTGGGGGACAACAAGAAAGGTTTTGATGTTATACAGTATGAAAATAGAGCTGCAACGTAAATGCAGGTAGCAACTCTGATCATTTGGTCGTGAATAGATTTGTTTAGAAGATGAGGTAACTTTGATACAGTACAGTATATTGATTGGCTCTGCATCTGTGACATGTACTATAAAAGTCTCCACAAGAAGGAAAAAAAAAAAAGAAAAAGAAAAAAACTTTTTTAAGTCATGATGGGTTTTAAATGCTTTTAAACAAGCATATTTGTCACTTTCAAAGAAAATGACAGAACATGTGGTCTGACCTTCAAGTAAAAAGTGATAAATCTTGAATTTGTACGTTTTTAAATACAGTATATTGTCAAGGTCAAAAGTATGTCAAGCTCAAATATTACTGTATTTTAGGGAGTTACAATTGACATTTTACAACCCAGAATGACCTTACCTTCTTATGACCTGTATTGTTGAATGGTTGTCTCAATGTACTCTCCATTTATTTGCCATCCAGCATAAACATTTGAGCTCATACAGTAATTTCTACAGGTGTTTTTTCCTGTTTGCTAATTCTGCCATCTTACTTGCCTCTGGCTTACAGGTTTCATTTACTCTGAGGTTCATCTTCTCTGCAATGCTGTGGAATGTACAGTACTTTGCAAAAGTCTTAGACCACTAGTATTTTCACCAACATAAAATGGTTTTAAGTGGGTTATTTCTATCTTTTGTGGTAGTGTGTGAGTTGGAAATATCAGTTTACATTTCCAAACATTATTTTTGTTATTAATTGTAATAATGCTATGAGATTATTTCTGCAGAAGGAGTCTGACAACAGCCAGTGCTCCACACAGAGATCTGATCTGATCATCGTCCATCTGTCTGGAATGACATGAAGTAAAAGAACAAACTGAGACAAACTAAATCCAGAAGAACTGTGCCAACATCTCCAAGAAAAGATGCCTTCCTGTTTAATTTGTATACTGGTAGCATAAACGTCACACGCATTCAGTAAAATAGAAGAAAAAAGTAAAGGACTTCGTACACCATGAGAGATAAGTCTAATTTATATTGTAGCTGAGACAACATTACATTTAAGTAACAGATAATATCACAGATCAGTAATGTCATGGTTTAACATTATGGGGCACAGCGTTCCAGCTAATGTAGCTAAGGTTAGGCTAAAAAAGTGTGAAAATAAAAAAACATAAAAATGGACTTATCGTCGGATTTGGCACGGTGCGGACATATACTTGAAAAAAATATGTCCTTAAAAGATTAATGTTAGTATGTTAGTACGAAATGGTCTTGCAAAACATTACAAAACCATCCAGATAGTAACTAAACTTGCCCTAGTATTTCGTTATCAAAAGGCGTTAAGGGTCATATAAATAAAGCTTTGCGCACACGCTCACACACGGACACTTGCACGCACAAACACACACTGCGCAAATACATATTTAAGTTTATTTTTAACGATAAAACCATTCTTGCTGTCATTTTTTTTGTCAAAAAAAGTACCTTGCTATGCTGCTATATACATCACGGAGTACATTAATGCTAACAGTGACAAATTAAATATTGGATTAAACAGTGAAATATGTGTGCTCTTATCACAACTTATTAAAAATAGAGTTAAATAATCATAATATCATATTAAAGTGTGCCTATATCCTTCTAGCTGCAATGTGTGTGACCATCTGACGACAAAGACTAGTAAAGAATCCAGAAAGTTCGATGAAGAGGAAAAATGTAATCAGCCGGTTGGGTTAAAATAACCCAACAATGTGTTTACAGAAATAACCCAGCACTTTTTAGAGTGTAGAAATAAAACCAGTTGTTGTTGGTGAAAAAACTAGTGGCCTAAGACTTTTGCACAATACTGTATATTTAGTACACTATAAATTAAACTCATAGTCTAATCAGATGCTCGTCTTTCTCTTTAGGCTCCCACTGATCTCACCACCCTACGAGGGACAGAGCTGTTGAAAAATGAGGTATGGCCACAGTTTTTGATCCCCATTTGTCCATATAGCCTCTGTAAAATTGTTGAATGAATTGCTTGGGGAGTTTTTTTGACATTGCATGCCTGTTAACCAGTTGTTTGGGACTCCCAAAACCAGAACCTTTCATAACCCTTAATAGCGGCACTTTAAAAGTTGATCTGCATGTTCTGATGTCCCAACCCAATCACCTGAGATGGGTGTTAATGCGTTACGTTGGAATTTAAAAGACATTCTCAGTTCAGTTCTGAATGGCAATGATCACTATAGAGGATAGATGCTTGCTTGATTTTACATGAATAAGAACAAGTCTGTAAGGGATAGATGTACAGTGTGTGCAGTGGCTGTTGTTCTTGGTGTTTATAGTTTAGCTGGTGAAGCATTTAAAATCCGCCTTCCGAATTAATTTTCAGTGAACTGACATGAAAATTAGATTTGAACCACCAGGGATAGTTCATTCTCATGTTATTCAGTATGCGTTTTTTCCTTCAATGGAACACCAAATGTCTCATCATTTTTGTCCATCGTTTTTGACCCCGCTGACTTACAGTTAGTCTTCAAAATACCTACTTTTGTGTTGAAAACATGCACACTTTGAATGATATGTGGGTGAGTAAATGATTACAGAATTTCAATTTCTTGGTGAACTATCCCTTAAAGCCTATAACAAGACTATAATTCTATCCCTGACAGTCTTTTTGTAATTTACTTGAACTTGAACAGAGAGGAATTACTGAAACCTTGGTTTAAACCCTTACACTAACCCTCAAACCAAATGTAAACAAGTCCACAAAGCAATGCTAAAGTCTGCAATCTGGTTGGTTGTACGTGATTGCCACACAGCACTGTATTTTCTCAAGATGCCTGTAGCCTATCCATAGCCGTCTCTCAGACAAATCTGACTGTGTAATGTATTGACAGCTGAACAGTCTACATTAAGTGCATACATTGACTGCGCACGTCTATCAGGGGAGGGGGGTTATTTAGCAGGAAGATCAATAGAAGGTTAAATGACCGGCCCCTCTTCGGCACTACAGGCCCAGCGAGAGCAAGAGTGAATCGCTATTCTGAACTCCCCCCCCCCCTCCTCCTCTCTTTCCCCATTGCTTCTGCAGCCATCACACATACTCAGCTTAGTTAGCCTGGGAAAAAGAGCCCCAAACCCCGATCAATAACTTTGGTCTTGTCTGCCTAATTGCTCATTGGTTGACATTGGCACCCAGCTATATGTAAGTGCATGTTCCTGGAGTAATTCACTCTTCCCTTCCCTCTCTCTCTCCACCTCCCTCTCTTAACTCTCAAAAACACCTCACGCCCTCCGTTCCTTCCTCTTCGCCATGTTTGGGATGGGAAACCCGAACCGCAGTTGTCACGTCGGGACGCGAGCATCCAAAGGCTCCGGCAAGACCTGCTCCTCTCTCATCAGGCCCGTGACGCCCAGAGCGCTCAGGTAAATAAGCTCCGCTAATGACCATTAGGCAGATAAGACTTGCTCTCGCTCTCTTGCGCGCCTGTTATGCAGATCCGTGGCAGGAAATTACTTTTTTTTTTTTCTTCTTCTTCTTTTTCTTTTTCTCTCCTCCCACACCCCCCTGTGTCGATGATTACAATCCCTTCAAGTCTTAAGTGTGCGGTGTTTGCATATAGCGCTCTGATTATTCTCACGGCATACTGCATGAATAAACAAATGCATGAGGGCGCATATCATGCAACCGCCAATGCGATGGCTACATATTCTTTGTATGTGGAAATATCTTTTTGGTTTGTTTCAGAGGGGCGATAACGTCTGAAATACGTGTTGATTACGGCAGCACTATTTGCATTTAATTAAACGTCGAGTGCTAAAGCGACACCGCCCCTCACTCTGGATTTGAATGCGATATTGATCAGTCAGTCTCAGGAGCTCAAATCAAAACAATGATGTCGCTCCTAAGCGCCAAATGCATTTAACCTCAGTTTTTACGTATAAACAAACAATTATGGTCATTAATGGGACGCATCATCCATTTTCTAACCCTACTTTTGCCATAAGAAGCGTTTTGCTATTCCTTTCGGCTTTTTTCCAGTTGTAGTGTGCTAATGTCATGATTTAAATGAAGTATTGATCAGTTTAGGAGGGGAGAATGGAGAGAGAGCGCAATTGTAAGGCAAAGAAAGAGCAGGGTTATCGGCTTGCATCACACAACGAAAAGCAGAGCAAAAGGATGAGCTGGGTTTTTAGGATTAAAGGGAAACAATTCTTATTCTTCCCTCATCATTTTAGTCCACAATCTGGCAGGAATTCGAGCGTTCGCCAACAGACGGATGGGAAGACGAGGCAAGGCTTGAAGTGCTTGTCACCAGACCACAATCAATGCGTAATGCGAGGGGCGACCGTTTGATTTAGGTGACTTAGGCGAATTTGTGGATTACTCTCGGGCCTCTAATGAGTGAGGCTGATTAATTGATCGTCGATGGGGAGTCCCCGGGCCTCCATTTTGGATATGCGACTGTCATCGTGCAACGATTTGAATGCAGAAGAGCATGTTGGATAATGTCGGACTGGACCAGAACCAGGGGTTTGCCAAACCTCCTCCTCCTTTCTCTTTTTCTCGACCACCATCTTCCCCTCCTCTCCGTTTTCTTTAGCAGGTGATCAAATTGTGCTAATTACAGTAATAATTATTTATTTTCGATGCGACGTGGTGGGCCTTGCTTTAATGATTTGAAAAATAACAACATTAATGAATAGTTTTTTGCGGATAATCGAGCGACATGGTGCAAACTGCTTGTGCATGAAACCGAAAATCGTAAAGATCTGTCTGTAAAAGTATTGCTTGTTCTCTCACTCTTCCTGTCGAACAATGAGCTGCGATTTCGCATTTGGTTAAGAAGCATTGATTTTTGCTTCTACATTCAGTGCAGGGCAGCCCTAGTCTGTCTGGAGTGTCAGGGTGTATGTGAAGGGTCCTAGAACCGCTCGGGGTGGATGTTGGGGCTGCGATGAGGGCCAGATGAACACCGGTTCATCTTTGCCGGAGCTCTAGTCATGAAGGGTTCTGCAAAACCAGCAGGCAAGCGGAGAAACAGACTCTTTGTAGTGGATTGATTTTCTTTTCCTTTGTGCCCTGCCCTTCACTGTGGTTGGATAGCTGGACGTCCAAGAGCAGAGACTTTGGGATCTGCAGAGAGAGCTGCAAGAAAGCCAGCAGGAGCTTCAGAGGGGACACGACCGCAACCAGCAGCTGCACAGGCAGCTACAAGATGCCAGCAAGCAAGATCAGGAGCTTCAGGCTCAGGTAAATGCTTCACGGCCAGGCCCAGGCTAATCGGGCCCACACACTCTCTCTCTTTCTCGCTTTTGTTCAGTCAGTGCTTTTGTTCTGGGCTCTTCTTTGTGACATACTTTGATTTCAGACCAGTACATTTTGCAGTAATTTATGTATTTTTCTCTTCTTCCGAGAAGGATCATTTCATGAAAGAAGAATAATAGCTGTAATTGTACAGAATTGGCTTGTGCTGTATTACACCGTTTACCAAGAGCAAATGTTAGTAAGGAATGATTTTAAAAACTTTTGAGAGGAAAAGAGCCCAGTGCATGTGTTGAGCAGCTGGCAGTGCCTGTCTGAACTCTTCTCGACTGAAGTTAGAGTTTACTTTGAGACAGGTATTTCTCCTCCCCTGCTGAGGTGAGGAGAGTCCCAGAATTGTCCTGCCAGGTACCAGGGAACTTGATCCCAAAGAAGACGTTTACTCTGGAAGGAAAAATGCAAAAAGATATTAAAAACATGTCACAAAACCCTACGAAAGTAGCTCTTTTAAACTCAAAGCTCAAGAGACTTTATGATCCAAGTTATGGGTTTGTTTTATGCATCAACCCTGCCCGAGATGTTTCGTAGGACAGGATAGGATTTCGTTATTTCAGCTTACATTGAACTTTTCCTTTTTAACAAATCCTCTGAAACTCTAGAATAGGAAATGGCTAAAAATCTGAGAAGGTTAAAACTGTATTCTCTTTCACTCTCATTTGGATAATGGATATTGTGTGCTTTTCTGTCTTTTGAGCTGCAGTGTGTAACACATACATAATTGAAATGCATCTAACTAAACAAATTGTATTTAGGTACGAAGCTGCAAGCTTGTGTTTGCTGCAATGAGAGTCTGAGCCCTCCCCTCCTGGGTGGGACTGCTGACCAATCAGAGCTCAGGCCAGTGCTGTCTGTCACCAGTGGCTGTGTCACCTGTCGCTAGGCGTCATGGCAGACTTGTTGGGAGAGCTCAACACTGATTGCTCAGAGAACAATCTCACAGTGCCTTTGTTTACTAACACTCCCACAGTTAAGTTCATGGCCTTTTTACGCACCAGCTGCAGTTTGTTTGTTATCATGAGGGGCACCTTTATCATCTCAGTGTTCATTGCTTTATAGGATTTTAATTATATTCATTAGTTTGTAAGTTTTGTGTGCAGTATCATTTTCAGTTCTCAAAACATAAAAAATACAGGATTCAAAATTTCTTGTTGTTTCTTGGTTTGCTGATTGATGCAATAGCGCTGTTGCACTTCATACTGACTCCTATTGCTCTTATCACATTTTTGGTTGCCAAATTTAAATGATTATATTTAGAGAGCGGGCGCTGCACTGTCCGCAAGAAAAGTTTTACATTATCAACCCATACACATTCAGTGACTGCAAGTATATGGATGGCAGAAATACTGGCATATTTACGAAGCACTACACACCCACATGAAAACAGAGGCGCAACCTGTGTTTATCATAGCAAAGGCAACATATCATATGAATTTATAGTAAACGATGGTTAGAAGAAATCTCTAGCATTAAGTCACGTCTTGTCTTTTTAAAATGTCTTTCATCATAGGAGGCGTCACATTGTAAGACTATGCGCCAAAACATTCGTCAGAGGTAGAATTTGATTGCTATGGCCATTAGTTTTGGTGAACATGTAAAAGAATAAAATTTTTTGCTTAGAATTAAAGTAAAACTTGTAGGTGACCAAATCGTGGCACAGTGCATGCTGGGCTATAGCTGACTCATTTATTACGCAGATTAAAGGTTCGATTACAGAGTTTGTGATGTCCATACCGGTTGATCCAGTCACAAGTGATCAGCCAAGACACATTGCTGTACATATCTGGTATCGTCAGTAAGGCCATCACACCATGTCTTGAACAATTAGAGGGACAAAATATTTTTTTGATGAGGTCATTTTATTTAATTGATCTAAACAGAATTTAAAGGAATGTCAAGTAATAAAAAAATTATATATGAGCGGTAAAAATAACTTGATTGTTTTATTTATTTTATTTTTTATTATCAATCATTTTGACATTGACTTAAACGGTTAGACTACTGAGGCTGCCATATTTAATTATTGGCAGTTATGTCACTGGTTTACACTGTGCATTCTTGTCCACTTCAAATTGTTGTAGTAAATAAAATAAAAATATTTTTTTATTTTATTTAATAGGAATACTCCGATTACGAACGGCCGATATGTTTGCGCGTTTTGTCAGTAAAGGCGGTCCTGTAATAAGCGCTAAATGCCATCAGGTGCTTGATTTGACATTGAAACTATATACTCCACACAGCCGTTGTTCAGTGACGAGCTGCGCAAAACCATGTTCATTATCAGCATGGATCTGCGCAGCTCGTCACTGAAAAACGAGTG
>JAUCNO010001819.1:23490681-23506281 GCA_032353835.1 Enteromius viviparus
GTAGGGGAGTAAAGTTAGGCAAAAATCTCAATTTGACCAAAAAATGACTTAGGCACTTATGCTATGAAGCTAACGATATACAGTATATATATATATATTTATTTTTATTATTATTTTTTTTTTACTTTAATATTATTATTTATTTCCTTCCATTACTTATATCCAGCATGTCGTCTCTTTAGAAAAAAAAACTGTCATGGTGAAAGGACTCAGTAATGGTTCATGGTCAAAAAGATGCCACAACTTCATATTTTTACGATGGATTTTCATAGTTGAAGATGGATAGTCGAGATCTGGGACAAGGGTAAAACAAGCCTATACATTCAAAGGTCAAGGCCTTTGAAAAATAGCAAAAGTTAATAATGAAGGCATGATAAAGTCATTTTTAATCGGATCTTTAAATGTAAGTCTGTTAGTTTTAATAAAAGAGCCCTGGGACCCAAAGTTAGAAAAGCAGCAGTAAGTGTTTTGTTGGGATCACTGCAGCGCATGATTAATGATGTTACGATGATGTCACGTCTGAGGGCGATTTTTCTGTGTGTCAGTTCACCACGTGCGTCCAGGTTAAGTGCAGGTGTGTGTGAGAGTACTTCGGCACAATGGCTGTCTCACCCCCCTCTCAGGGACCCGGCCACAGCTTTCCCAATAGATCTTTATTTACAGCACAGGAGTCGGAAATGTCTGGTCAATCCATTTAGCCTAAGGCCACTGATTTGTTCGTATTTACTGCAACACCCAAAGAAAAGCCGAGGTATTTTTCCCTCTCTCCTTCCTATTGATTCGGCTCTTAGAAAATCTGCTCTGCTGTCTAAACACTATTGATCCCCCTGCTCTCCTCGCCAGCTCTTGCACCAGTGTATAAAGGGACTGGATGAATTGAAATTTCATTTCTGACAACTTGTTCCTTTTATTTTATTCCTTTTTTTTTTTTCGACCGAAAAGCAAGACTCAGAGCGTCGCTCGGCATGGATCAATAGCCGCGTGAAGGCTGAAGGTAAAGGTCAGTAGAGGTGAACTCTTCTACTGTTAGCTGAGGCTCTGTACTGTAAGCAACTTTTGAATTTAGCCAAAATGAGGGATCATAGAATCCATTTCCTGCGCTTTCAAACTTTTGTATGACCCATAATGTGTGTGTGTGTGTGTGTGCCTACAGGAATGGTGTCGACTCCGGAGGACACAAGAGGAGCTGAAAGCGAGAGAAGAGAAGTGGAAGAAAGAGAGATCCTTCCTTCAAGAGCAGCTTAATGGTGTCAGAGAGGAGCTCCACCGTGCCAACCTCAGGGTACGGGCAACAAACATTTCTTCACATTAGCCTTTTCACATTTGTTCTAGTTAGGAAAACTACTATAGTAGTGTTCCTGTTTGCTCCAGTAGCAAAATACAAAATCGTTCATAGTATTTCTGTGACTTTTCTATGACAAAATATTGATTGGTCTGACTGGACAAAAGAATTGAATTGAATTGAAAAAAGGATTGTCAAGCTTGCCTCATCCAAAACATTGAGCTGTTTATAAAGACAGACAAGCACAAATCCTTGTCTGTACGATACTCCATCTACACTCCATCTTCATGCTTGTGTTGAAATAGTGATAAGCCATTTTAATTTACTTTTCTGATTTAAGACGCACCGCTTCCTTGTTACTGACAAATAATTACAGCAGTCGCTGTTTTTACTGTTATATGTTAGAGGGCGCTGTTACAGACCTCATGCAATAGTACAGCATCTCCAGATTCAAAAACACGTAGAAGAAAATGTTGTTCATGGACAAGTTAAAGTTATTCCTGGAAAAGTAAGCTACTGTAACATGATAACCAAACTTATTTAGTTTTTTTTTTTATACTTTTGAGTGTGGACAAAAAAAGAATGAAACTAACAAAATGTTTCTTTGTTTGTTTGTTCAGTGTTCTTTTTTTCATTTATTTTATATAATATGGACCCCCAAAATAATATATTATGTTTACCATATTAATCTTACCATGTCATGTCAACAAATGGAAAGCCATCTATTAATTACCATGTTAATTACTGTGCCATGTAGCCCCAACAACGGGCATTTTACCACAAATACCATACTTTTACATATTCTTTCATTATTTAAAAACAGTTGCTTTAATTAACAAAACTGAAATTAAGAAAACCTTTGTCTCAAAATATATGCATTCATTGTAGCAATTCTAATTTGCTACTTAAAAAATTATACATTCACAACCTGAACAATTACATTTTGGATATGTCTGCGTAATCACTTCCTCAGACGCTGTGATAAAAAGACTCTAGTTATTTGTAATTTAATACCAGTGTTATATAACACAAAGTATAGTGTTATAAATGTACATTCATTTTTTTTAATAATATGAATATAAAAATGTTGCTAGATTTACGAGGTTAATAAGCCTGAAAAAGTGGCATCACCGTCTGTGAAGAGTCCGCACTGCTCAAAAGGGGGAGGCCCTGTTTTAATTATCATAAATATTCATAAAACAACCACGAGCCCATCCCACATTCCATTTCCAGCTCTTAATGTTGATGCATATTTTAATAGATTATCATTACCGCCATCATAACTCTTATTACTATAAACATAATTACCAGATTTACGGCTGAATTCTTATTTTCGACCCCTGCAGCCATTTTCTCCTCGTTGTAAACAGGCTGCTTCTTAGTCTGGGACCCCCTCCCAAAATGCAGAGCCGTTAATAAAGATAAACACACAAACAGGCGACGGCGGCTGCGTCCGTGTCTGTACGACACTCCATCTGAATTGCATATCCGCCCTGCCGCTGAGATTGTCATAAGCCGTATTAAGAAAAATGGTCACGCGGTTTGACACAAATTGGAAAATGACATTTGGAAAGCGCCGCTGCGGTGGAAATTAGAGATATTAAAATTATAAATCAATGTCTGGGTAGAAGGAACAAATGGGGGGCGGGGGTTAAAGGTCTCCTCATGACTAGGCCCCGCTCGAGCTAATATAAACCCACCGGGGTTTTATTGTTCATCCACTGTCCACTCATAAAGAAAGGAAGAGAGGATATTGTGTCTTTTCTGCGGAGTCAAGTCAGCTTATTTAGCGGCTCCCACACCACAACCTGCTAATGGATCATCTCAAAGGTGTGATATGCATTATGCAAAGGCATCCGCTTGACACTTTTAACAAAGTCTTTCCTCCCTGTGCGTCTCACCTTCAGTTGCCTTTGTTCATATGTGTGTGTACGTGTGTGTAGGAAGAAGAGCATCGGCTAAAAGTGCTGCAGATTGATGAACTCCAAAGAGAGGTTGACAAGACACTGGCATTGCTCGAAAAGGAGAGAGAGGTCAGCAAAACCCTATGTAATTGTTTCCTGTACTTTGGGGTGCACTTTTACATGTGCCATGCGAAAACCTAAGGAAATCTTACATTTCAAATCCAGACTCGCCATGAATTTGTAGTTCACACTTCTTTATCTGCCATTTATTATTTCTTTTTCAAAGTAAAAGGCTCCCTGATGGTTAGGCCTGCTGGGTCTCTGAAATGCTTGACACGTCTGAACCTTATTCATCTCAAGACTCTTGCTGTACTCTGGATGGTGCTCAAAGCTTAAGACACAGCTGCATGTTATACACAGCACAATAAAATAAAACAGTTTTCCACTTTTATACGTCGCTTTTATTCACATTCTTTTCTTTAGCTCCACTGAGCTCTGAATATCTGCTGCTTTCTGTGATAGACCTCTCATTCTAAGTATCGGTAGAGTTTAAAGTATCGGTAAAGTTTAAAGTTCACTTTCTATTAGGTGGCCTTAACTACTGTGTACTTACATTTAAATTAAAGTAAAATTTAAGGGGGAAAAATAAGGGCAAATCAAATTATGAATAGTTTACTTTCATCGTGTGAAAAATATGTAACCATGTAAAATATAAAAAGTAACTGTAATCTAATAATTAGGATATATTTAAGAAGTAATATCATATAATTTTTTTTACATCTGATTACGTAATCCAGAATATATGTAATCAGTTAGTACCCAGCACTGCATAGTAGTACCTTAATACTTTTAAAAGTACATATTAGTACTAGTGCTGTCAAACAATTAATCGTGATTAATCGCATTCGAATTAAATTAAACGTTTTTGTTAACGTAATATTAGTGTGTGTGCCGTATATTTATTTTGTATACATAAATTCACACACATACAGTATATATTTTAAAAATACTTGCATGCATTTAATTTATAGTTTATATTTTACATAAATATATTTCATATATAAACATAAACATTTTTTGAAATGCATGTGTGTATTTATATATGCATAATAAACATACACAGCACACACACATATATAATATATACACCATTTATTTATTTTGATGCGATTAATCGTTTAACAGCACCAGTTAGTACCTAAAGTCTACATTTTACAGCTACGATTGTTTTAAAAGTAGATAGAGTTGTAATGGTCTTAGAATTCTAAAAGAAGGCACACATCATTATTACAAACACCACTTGAAAAGCTTTCATTCTCTGTTTTCTTCCTGTAATGTCTTCAATCCAATCAAGTCTATACTATCTCAGTTTTGAATTTCTCTCATAGTCAAATTATATCGAAAGGAGAAAGATTTACAGTAATTTACAGTAAATTTAAGTACAAATTTAGTACTGGCAAGTAAATATACATACTGTAGAGACATTGTTTACATTGTCATGAAATATTGGCAACAAATAATACACCAGATTTTCAAAAAAAATTAAAAAATTATAAAAAAATTATAGTCAATTAATTTACAGGTGTGTGATTACAACAAATTGTAAACTGTAACTCTTTGTATGTTTTGTGTTGTTTTATATATGTTAGTACACTCTAATTACAGTGCAGCACAGGACAATGTAAAAGCATTCAAAATGTATGATATCTTCTCAGTATCATACACTGTCTGCTACAATCAACAGCACAACCTGAAAGAGCACTGTGTTTATGGCAGCTTTCTATTATGTTGAGTTTTATTAGTTCAAGTTTCTACGTATAGCCTTGGTAAAGAAAGCCTTCTGTTTTGCCATATTCCATTGCTTCATTGTGTATCTGCTAAACCAATCATCACAACCAATTATTTATAAAACATGAAAATAAAGCAAAAACACGTTTCAGTGCTTGTGATTAATGCTCACACCGTGCATGAGACCTTGCTTTTGTTTTCCACTACAAAAGAATAAGAAAAATAGAGGTTATTAGTCAAGGCACACAATATAACAAAAATCCATTGTTGCATTCTCCTGTAGTTTACCTGTGAAGGAAAGATCAGGTAGAGCATCTTCTCTAGGACACTCTGAAGGACTGTGCATTTCCTTTATTTTCATTTCCTGTTGTTCTTACACATTTATCCCTCAGCATCCCTCTTTATCTCTCCCTCTCTTTTGCTGCAGGATTGTATAAAGGCCGAGGAGCTGGAACGACTGAGAGAAGAGCAACTCAAGGACAAGGTCTCTCAACAATCCACTGCCTATTAGCTTCTAAGCAATGTCTTCCTTGCTGCAGTTAAGTGCCAGTCATAACCTTGCCATAGTTTGAATTAGAGCTGCAGCCTCACGTGTTAGACACTTAACACCGAGACCCCATGCACACGCCTACACAATCGCAAGTGATCAAAACAACATCTAATATTATGACTGGCCCTAAAATAAAATCTAGTATTAATGTGCTGCAGGGGCCAGATCTCAACATCAGGAGGTACAGCTGAGGC
Source organism: Enteromius viviparus (assembly GCA_032353835.1). NCBI lineage: Eukaryota > Metazoa > Chordata > Actinopteri > Cypriniformes > Cyprinidae > Enteromius > Enteromius viviparus. The sequence goes on from JAUCNO010001819.1 coordinate 23,496,400, forward strand.
TAGTCACCGCTCAACAGGCAACTATTAAAAAGCTGCAAAACAACATATTTTCTAAATCGACTTGTCAAGAAGGTCTCTCTTGCTAAAGTATGAAGGCAACTATAAATATGTAGCATGCACAAATATAGTGTTATTATTATTACTATCATTAATAATGTGTGTATATGTAGATGTTTTTATTTATTGTTTATATATATATATTATATATAAGAGACCACTGCAGAATAATTTTATTTTGGGTTTTATTCTTAAAACTGTTAATCTCACCAATACACCACCAATACAAATCAATGCACGTTTGTTTAATTTTTTTGTAAACTGCCGTCTTATTAAGGATAGAAGCAACTTGATTCTCACTTATTCCTTGTGCCAATAAAACTAGGATTGACTCTGGATTTAAAACCTTTCTTTTCACTGTTTTTGGCTTGTTAAGTGTTTATTTTTTACATTTCTGATTACTGTTGAAATTCTAGCATTTTTACCATCCAACTGGTCACACTGCAAGAGGATAGTGTTGATTACAGCAGTGCTTTTGATACATTTCCCATTAAATACAATTGGATTCATGAAATTCTTGTCATACTCAGAGAACTAAACTAGATTCATTCACATTCGCGAAACCTTATGCACGCATTTGACTTTTTCACGTATTCTACAGTTGTGGCGCGCACAGGCATTAGGACAGGTAAGATATCTCCGTTTCCCCTTCATGCGAGCTTCTGTTATTAAGCTCCTTACATTTTGCTGCTCTACATAGCAGATGAAGGGGAGATGAGGGCTGGCCAGGAGGGAGGCAGGGCGTGGCATGGCATGAGATTTCATTGGACTAGCTCAATGTCCTTTAAGACAGTCAACCAACTGGCCGTGATTCGTGTCTTAGATACTCCACCATGGAGCCTGTTAAGAGATGATTAGGCCAGCCTAGTGTTAGTATGGAAAATGAACCAATATCCCCAATGAACCGCTGTCCCTGTTTTATGGGCTGGTTATTGGCCAATTAAAAAACAAATAAAAATCATATGATATCGACCAGCCCCCAAGTGAGTCGGCCTACCGGGCATTTACCCGGTACGCCATATTACCAGTCAAGCCATGTATGTGGAGTGAACACAATGATACTGATAGACAAAATGTTTAATGGAATGAGTTGATGCGTTTGCACAGTTATTAAAGGGTTAGTTCACCATAAAATGGAAATTAGGCTTACCTTTGAATCAGAGTTAAGAACTGTCCAGATCCCTCCTTCCATGCCTTTAATTTTAAACAGGTGCTTACTATGTACTCTAAAAGATGTGAAATAAAGTATGTGCATCCTTAATGAAACATCCCAACCCTGAATAAAGACCCCTTTAAAGACCGTCTTGATACTAACATTATGCTGTATAAATAACGAAGCATATTCTATATGAGATAGATAAGAGCCCACTAAATCCTGCTATCTTCTGCGTGTGCAGCTCAAAACAGAATTGCAGGACATATTGTCAGATTCATAACCCAATAATGAGAGCACAACAGTAAAACAAAAATGTTGTGAATTCTAAGGGTTCTGATGACGTTTCATGTATCTTTTATTGGAAAGATAAAACTTTATTTACTTTATTTGTATCTGCGTCTGTTATACATCTTCACTGTGTATTAACATCAGTAATTACATGTATGACTGTTCAATTACTGATATGACTCTTATTTTGCCCCGCCCCTAAACAACACAAGATTTGAAAATTCAGATTTGACTCTGGAAATCCTTGGTCAGGGACAGCATAGACCTATAAATACCTATATGCCTCATTGGCCACTTTGAGCCGTTGCTGCGACACATCAACCCACCTCCATCTTTCTCCGGGCAAGACTGCTTTAAAAACAAATGTCAGTGAATGGAGCAGCTGCGTTTTTTTTTTTTTAATCAAATCTCGTTAACGTTTACATTTATCAGCCGATTTCAGTAGTTTGTGATATGCATGGACTTCAGGCCTGGAAAATTGTTAAAAAAAGCTCTCACTCCTGTTGATTTGGTTGATTTTGTTTTTTGTTTACGTGTGAATATTCTATAGATCCTCAAACTGCCGATGAGTCCAGTACCGGTATGACAGTTAAGGAGTGTTGGCCGGACCAACATGGCAGCGACGTTGGCGTGCGGTTGAGCGGCCATTAAGGCATCTATGTGTTTATATGTATATGGGGGACAGCCCTAGTGTTTACATATTGAATGAATCAGCTAGCTTTTTGATCCAGTGACTCAAATGCTTCGTTCCTGATTGAATCAGATATAAAGGGTTATTATGAGTGATTATGCTGTATAATTAAATTAATATAAAATGATTAAATTATAAATTACTTTAATTAAAAAAAATATAAAAGAAAGTTAAACACAACACAAATGTATAAGAGCTTGCTTGAAGCAAAACAATCACAGGCTGCATTTGAGGATCATTAGATCCTTTAGTTTTTGTTTAAGAGTTAAAACTGTTAAAAGACAATCTTGCTTTTTAAACAGTGTATAAACACACACACTGTAACGTGTCGTCAGGCAAAGGAGAACGCAGGAGACAAAAACGTATAAATAAAACAAAGACTTTAATTAATGTAAACAAAAACGTGGAGCAGTATCCAATAACGAAAACATTCATTCAAAGAAACACGTAACATTCACAATGAACCACAAGACTGAACTCAAAAGACATGGTACTTATAGACAGACACTGATGACGAGACTAGAAACAGCTGGGAAGAAACACACCTGAAACAAGTAGACAATTAAGGGAAACTGGGTCAAGGAAGGCACATGGGGAGACAGAGCACATGGGACATCAAAACAAAACATCACATGACATAAGACAGAACCAAAACACAAGAAACCAAGAACAAAAAAAAACCCTGGATGTTACACGAGCCTTGTCTCTGCAGGTTTCCAATCTTTCTGCTGACCGTGTACAGTAAACATGTAACTTTCACATGATACACGCATGAAGAGAGAAAGAGAGAGAGAGCCAGAGAGCTCTGTATGTAAGGTGTGCATAAGCTGACTACTTGTTAATCTAATTTAGAGGTAGAAGCTTTCCACGCACTCTGTCCTGTGTTTCAGACAAATCATAAGCTTGAATAACACCAAATAGCTGTGAGAGGAAAAAAGCAAGAGACAGAGGAAGCGATAAAACAGAGTATGCTGGTGGACAACAGAGAGCCTGAGGGGATCAGACCACCAAACTAACTTCAGAGCATTCTGACAGCCAAAACATTACTGTCTCAGAAGTACTAACAATAAGAGAACAAAAAAAAAAGAGAGAGAAAACAAAGACAGTGAAACAGTTTGTGGTGCTCATACTGCAGTTTTCACCCAATAGATGAGAAAAAAATCAGTAAAGTCTTAGTCTTTGCAGGCTTTTTGTGAAAAAAATTATGTATAGGAGGAACAAAATGACCTTTTAAACAAAGAAAGTTTATCTCACGAGAACAGGTGGCACATAAATTACATTATTGTTTAGTATTACAATTGAATATTACGTAAATACACAGCAACAATTAGAATTAGATTTGTGCTTTCACACTGTTTACATAAAACTGCCTCATTGATCAGCTTTTAATATTATTCATATATTACCCATTTTTCATATACAATAAGATAGCAGACTCACATTAAATTCCACACGATAAGGCAAATCCATTTTAATGTGTTGAAATAATAAGGCATGCACTATTGAGTAAGGACATTAAATTGGTTAAACATGTAATGTTAAAATGTTAAAAAGAGTTCAGCTTTGCCATTACAGGTACACAAATTGAAAAGAAGCATTTTCAACCCTGCTGTTCACACAGTATTAACAAATGTAACTCTAGAAGTAAAAAACGTCAGCATTTCTTTTCATTTCTAACTGTCTTCTACTTCTCAGCTCTAGAGCTCCTGACAGCAAACAACATCTCCATACCTCTCCAACATCCATCTTTTGCATATGTCACACACACAAAAAAGCAAAAACTCAATAATGCTGTACAGTAACGCATCTCACTTTAACATCTTTCTTGTTTTATAGTCATAGACACACCTCAAGGTTTTCACCAATCTCAACTAGGGCCATGACAAAGAAACAAAATTGCACATTGCACAGATATCCCACAGTGAGGAAGACGAATGGATTTTCCAAGCAGTGCTCCTCTTGTATATATCTCCGCTCATACATAGGAGAGTTTCCTGTGAATAATGCATGTAATAACATAAGAATCAATAGCATCTGACCACAAAGATGAACTCTCTATCACTCGCTTTATCTTTCTATCTCTTCTCTCAATTTCATTTGCTCTGGCTCACCCTTCCTTCCGCTGTCCTCTCTCTGTACCTGCATATTCCGAACAAAAGGCTGGAAAGGATTTGCCAACAAGGGATAGTAAAACCTGAAATCGCCTACACTGTATGGACCTCATGAGAAACACTTATTAAACATACTAAATAATGTTTTAATTAAACTCTAAACAAATAAGTTGTGTGAGGGTTAAGTTTAAGGGATATCACTAGCTTTGTATAAAAACAACAGAGTTCAGTAAAAAGTCTCCACCACGATAGAAAAACAAACAAGTCTATGTGTACGGCTGTGTGCTCCTTCAACTCCAATCCACCCCAAATGCTATCGGGTGTGAAGTGATGTCCATTAAAAATGTCCATTGATGTCACCAGATAGAAGGGCAAGCCAAGGACAGCATACACAAACACACATAAGAAGATCCAAAAGTGAGACACTGGAGAGCAATCAAGGCCACAGGCACATGTGAACTGATGCAATATAAGGGGGAAAAAGGGGTAAACAGGATTGTCCTGGTTTTCTCTTGCACTCGATTTATTTACTTTGGAAGAAAACGAGAAAACATCACTGCATTATAGGGACATATTCAGTCGGACTGTATTAAAAAGCCTGTGGATTCTGGATCAATGCAAGGCATAGTTGTTACTGGAAATATGTAAGAAATTATTGACAAACTGAAAACACCAATAACGCAGTGGGACAAAAAGACTTATAGGTGTGTGTGAGAGGTATTTCTGTCTCAAGCTATGTTTCAAATAATGATCCTTGATGTGGTTTAAAAATTGCGGTTAGCTTTGTGATCTTTAAACTGTTATGGCTTGATTTTTCTGTGGCAATTGCTGAATGACAGCTGGCCCCGAGCTGAACTGAGAGACTCAGACCTCACAAAGTACTCGCTAGACCGCAGAGGTGCATTTCAGCCCACTGAGATACCAATGATTTCCTACTCATCATATAATCACATCTAGTTAAGGTTATAAAGCAGACAGTTAATGCTAATGACAATTTCACAAGGTCAGACATAATATTTGTGAATGATAAAATAAACCAATTTGGATTGCAGCCCACAACAAAACATTGGTTTGAGGTTCCCTTCCTAGACATAATAATGTAATAGACAGCTGAATATATAACAGAAATTTAGGAAACCGTTTTTGATTGAGCTACTTGATTGAAACAACGTTTCAAAATAAAAACATTGGACTGAAGACAATAACAACAAAAACAATTTACTTTAGATAGATAATGGCTGAATTACTACATGTCCTTTTCCTAACCACACTTAAAGGGAAATTCCATTACAATGTGTTTGTTTTGTTTTATATATATACATATAAATATATACATACATACTGTAGATAGATACAGTAGTCAATGTTAGTTAGTGCCTGCAGCTGAAAAACACCCCAACAGCATGATGCTGTCACGACTATGCTCCATGGTCTCATCAGACCAGAGAATCTTATTTCACACCATCTTGGAGTCCTTCAGGTGTTTTTTTTAGCAAACTCTATGCAGTCTTTCATGTGTCTTGCACTGAGGAGAGGCTTCCGTCGGGCCACTCTGCCATAAAGCCCCGACTGGTGGAGGTCTGCAGTGATGGTTGACTTTCTTCAACTTTCTCCCATGTCCCAACTGCATTTCTGAAGCTCAGCCACAGAAATATTTGGGTTCCTCTTCATCTCTATCCCCAGGGCTCTTCTCCCCCGATAGCTCAGTTTGACTGGATGGCCAGCTCTAGGAAGGGTTCTGATTGTTCCAAACGTCTGCCATATAAGGATAATGCAGGCCACTGTGTTCTTAGGAATCTTAAGTACAACATATTTTTTTGGTAACCTCGGCCAGATCTGTGCCTTGCCACAATTCTCTCACAAAGCTTTTTAGGCAGTTCTTTTGACCTCATGATTCTCATTTGGTCTGACATGCATTGTGAGCTGTAAGGTCTAATAGACAGGTGTGTGGCTTCTTAATCAAGTCAAATCAGTATAATCAAACACAGCTAGACTCAAATAAAGGTGTAGAACCATCTCAAGGATGATCAGAAGAAATGGACAGCACTTGAGTTAAATATATGAGTGTCACAGCAAAGGGTGTGAATACTTAAAATCTTTGGTGTAAAATGTAGAAAACAAGAAAGAGCAATGGTTTGTAGTGTATGGTTTATTCAAATGTTAAAAATATATATTTCAGTCAACATAATCAGATAAACATACAGTAATGCAGTCAAAACAATCAGTAATGTTTACTATTATTGTAACATTTTGTGCAAAATTTATTTGCATAAATACATTAAATATAAATTATCACATTTGTATATATGTCAATTTGTAACATTAGCAGTAGTTTTTATTAGTATACATTTTTGGCTTATTTGTTTAATTTATTTATACAAATCTATTATATATATTTTTTTGTCTATCTGTGTTTAGATAATAATTTCAATGTATATATAATTAACAATTTGAGTTCTATTAAATCAATATCATTATAAATCAAAATATTTAATGTAATGTTTGTGTAATATAATTTGTTTCTATTTATAAGAATACAGCAATATTAAGTACTCTTACTATGAAGTACAATCAGTGTGCATTTGTACTCTATGTATAGTATTTGTAATGCCCCTCAGACTGAAGCTGAAGATTCCAAGTGTTCCTTACAGTAAGACAAATAATGCTGACCTATGATGTCCACTTTGTGTGATTGTAACATCTGTAGAAAGGTTGAGAGTTGAGAAAACTGCTCATGATTGTTGGTGGTCTGTGTTCACAGAACTCTTGAGTACCATAGATTAATAAATCAAGAATTGGACCCGAAAGTATGTGTTCTGTTTGCCATAACTGCAGTTAGAGCGAATGAGGCAGGGTAAAAGTGAAACAAAGCAGCTGTTACCCACAGTGTACTACCCACAGGGCTCCGAGCTGCCCATGTACCCCAAGGGAGATACGGCTCTCACTGCCGCCAGCAGCTTTTTAAGGCCTCCTGCGTCATGCCCCACCTCTAACTTCATGAATCTTTCATAACGCTACTTTATCCGCAAAACTGAATGACCGAGCGCATGCATTCAGGCACACTGATTCAAACAGCAGACAGGAACACATAACGTACATAAAGATCTGTGTCATGGAATGTGTGGGGACTAACATCAAACATGGACCCACAACAGTCAAGGCTTAACTCTGTTTACTGAGAACTGATCCCTTAAAGCACACGATTAGTGGAAGTTAAGCAGACATTTGTCAGCAACTATGGCATTTAGTCTGAGATTTACCTTGCTATTTTTACCTCACAGAAAGAGCAATCCAGTCGAATGCAAAAAGCATATTTTTTGTTATTATTTTGAAACAAGGTTGTTTAGAACTGCAGAAAAGAAAATGATACTTGATCTTAAAATGATAGATATGCCACTTTTCTTTAAGATTCTGAGGTAAAGTTCAGTTAAAGTAGAGGTGAGGCTGTCGTTCAAAGCAGTTTCCTCGCTGACGATTTTGCAGATAGAGATTATGTCTAGTTTCAGACTAAATTACACTGTCAGTGGTGATTTCCTATTGAATATTTATTTTTTTGTAGGTCTGATACTAGATTTAGCCTTTTTTTCAAGGAAGCCAACCCTTTAATCTGTGAGGAAACCTGAATTCCAATCTTCATGTCTAGTTATTGAGTAGTAAAATAAAACTTTGCTTTGAGAGGGATTTTGTATTCACTCTCATATTCTCAGATAATTCTCAAATAATGTTTGCATAGAGTAAACATCTGTTGTTTGTCTTCTGGATGTAGAAGGTCCAGTCTCTCCAGAGAAGAAATAAGCCGGAATATCCTCTTAAATTTCTCAAACGAATCGTGACAATATCGCCGAATCAATTTCACCCAGGAATCACTTTAATGTCACGTTTATGTCGAGAGGAGGTTGAGTTCACATGTCTTTTAATAGCTGAAATATGTGCAGCGCCTTTGATTGTGCAGATTGTATTATAGTAATTCAAATGCACACACGTTTGCTCTTCCCATGCATTCCGTAATTGCTTATGCTGCTGTTCAGTTGCTGTCATTTTCATTCAGTTTAAATTGCAGTATGCTGAGCCCACAAAGAGTCACAGCCAGACCTGTTTTTCAGCGCTGGGATGCAAAACAAATGATGTTTTCATCAGGAGACTAGCAGAGAATTTGATCAGCAGCGCTAGCTGCTGCTCCAGGCGGCTCAGCGGCCAGATGTAACACGGTTAGGACGTACCTCAAGGACCCTGATTAACAGCCTATAACGCTTCCCGGCCCCAAATTAAAACCCAGAAATCAGTAAACACATACTATATTATTATAATATTATAAAATGCCAGAACAATCCGGGTTGGTCCATGACCGAGCACGTCATAGAAAGCCATAGTGTTCTCTGAACGTTTACGTGTCATGGTGTGATACGAGATAGCAGGAATCTGGTAGACTATATCTTTCATCTTCCATATCAACCCTAATCTCGGGCTGTGCTTTTTGCAGTTGACTTTCAACTAAATCTAATTTCATGTGATTTCAGGAACAATGGATTTTCGGTAATCTGCAGAATCTCTAACAAAAAAGGTTTGCATTTAAATATCAGTGAGTTATTAATTTATCCCTCACAGTCAGACTGAGTAATTGAGAGAACATCCCCTGATTTAATAAAAGATTAACATTACATTAATTAAACCAGCAAATGACATCCATTATGTCGCAGGTTTATACAGACTACTGAGTAGTTTGTGGAAGGCATCAATCCAGTTAACAGATGAATTTTAATGTAAGCCTTAACATAGAAACACCCATGTATGATATGGAACGGGACGTAAATATAAGTAATTGAAATCCTGTGGCATATCTCTGCCTGATTCGTTATCCCATGTTAACGTGTGATGGGCTTTCTGTGTTGTCAAACCGTTGGTCCCAAGAGATCGCCAGCGTTTGAAACCGTTGAACTGAAAATTGAATGAACGTTTTAAGTTGGGGAGAGACAAATGAGGAGTGTGGTAAAGAGAGAGTGAGGGGGAAAAAATGGATGCACACATGAAAGACGCAGGAGAAGTTTTCTAATGTAATGAGGCATCAGGACGAGGCTTTTTCGAAATTAATCAGCTAGCAAAGAAGGTGCCATTAAAACACTGAGAGAGGAGACTGAATGCTTCTCTTCTGACAAATGTGTAATTAAGAATGATTTCATACTCTCTGTATTCACACATTCATCGAGACGAAGACAAAGAATGTTCATCTGCTCTGCAGTTTGATGAGGCAGTTTTTAATTACACCCCCATTACAATGACACCATTTTGTCATTTGTGGGTGAAGTTTTAGAACCACGCTTCTTCTTTTCATAATGTTTTTAAAAAAAGATATAAGCATTTTTGCTTTAAGGATCAGATCAAAGTTCAGATGCTTTGCTATGTCTGAAACTGGCTTCACCACATGTTCTAGAAACCATGTATACATGTTAGGGATGTGCATCTCCATAACTGAGGCCGATGCGATACGCATCTCGATGCATAGCTAACGATACGATACATGAAAGATACATGAAGTAGTTAGCGATGCGATGCGATACGATACACCCCTGTTACGATGCAGT
>JAUCNO010001819.1:23525842-23539874 GCA_032353835.1 Enteromius viviparus
GCGCAAATGTATTTCTATTTTAATTCAAAGTAAATGGAGTCGAGGAGTCGATTCCACCGACTCCAAAATTAGGAGTCAGGAGTCGGAGTCGACTCCAAAAAAAACGGAACCGAACACCCCTAGTCTCAGCATCAGTTTAATTCAAATTTATTTGTATAGCGCTTTTCACAATACAAATCAATTAAAATGCAAGTTTCTATTTTACATTTTCTCCATTATATTAACAGTAACTTATCAGTGTCGACAATGTCCATATGACAGAAATTTACAGTTAATGTGTATGTACAGTGATTAAACAGACAGTGAACACTATTAACTGCAATGATTATATGTTTAAACTTTATATGTATTAAACTTTTACTGTAGCATCAGTGCTGAAGAAAAATCTGCTTTTAATCACAGGAATAAAGTACATTAAAATGTTTTCAAATACAAAACAATTACTTTAAACTGTAACAATATTTAAAAATGCACCTATTTTAATTCATAAATATTTTTCTTTTAAATAAATTTTTACTGTATTTTGCCTGAAATGAATGTAACTTACAGACTCCTTTCTTGTTAAAAAAAAAAAACCTATCGAACCCAGATTTGAATGCTTGTGTACATACAATGAACATCAAATCATCATTTTTACTGAACTGTACTTATAAATAAAAGCATTACTATAAATACAGGTATTGCTTACTACATTGAAGAACTGTAATAGATCTGCAGCAACTATACATTTAATTTATTGTTACAGTAAAAGGCTAATCAATATACCTTTTTTGTTAAAATTATGTTTGAGTGAAAAACGTTAACTTTTTTAAACAGTGCACCAAATACCAAGCATTCATGCATTTGGTTTGTAAAAACGGACCCCTAATTCTGAGAGCAGACATCAGCCGTGGTCCTGTTGTTTGTGTCTCGTCAGGTGGCAGAGAGGGAAGAGCAGGTCCTGCGTCTGAGGGCTCAGGTTGTAGCTCTGCAGGGGGATCTGCAGGTACACCGAGCCCAGCTGGAGAGTGGAGACGATGCCCTCACCGCTCTGAGCCAGCAGCTCCGAGACACGCTGGGAGAGCTGGAGCACAGCCGTAAACACAGCCAGGAGTGTGAGCTACTCATCAGCACTCTCAGAGACACCGCTGACACCCTCCGTCAGCAGGTAACCCGACCGGAAACACCACTAACTAACCCACAGCTTCAGTAGCTGCATGTGTTCCTGTGACCCAAGCAGAATGAAGTCTTGGTCATTCCTGTCAAACTAATTTGCTCTTAAACCTACCTCTACTCCTAACCATCAATAATCACTAAACTCAAAGAAACTTAAACAAATCTGATTGGTTGTTTGGTCAATAATGAACAAGACCTTTTTATTATTGATATCCTGAAACAACATTATCAATCTCATCATCAATTTTTAAACAAGCAAATAAATAGTGAAGATAAGTGTGTGTGTGTGTGTGTGTTGTATGTATACAATATGTACATATATATATATATATATCATTTTTAAACTAATAAAAAAGAGAAAAGGTATTTACAAATATTTTATTATTATGTCAAGATAGTGATGGGAATTTCACCTCTTTTTAGGGAACCGGCTCTTTTGGCTTTGCTTACTAAAAAGAGCCAGCTCTTCAGGTTTTGTTGCTTTAATTCATGTATTATCAACAACAATATAAATATATATATATATATATTTATAAGGAGTCAGCAGTCCATGGTAGTCCTTAAGATATATTACCAATAGGGAAATCCCTGTTTTCAGGATATTCTAATGATAGATTGAATGTCATTTTTGGTCAAAATGAGGTTTTCATTAAATTATTATTCTATATCTCTGAAAATATCTTGACAAATTTCTCTTGTTTAGGGCAGAAAATGGTGATTTATAGCAGGAAGCAGAGACTGTGTCTTTCACTTATGAATGCGCTGTGGAGGTGCCCTCTCAACACCACAAAAATGGTTAACATATCCTATCAAAACGTGAACCTTTTATGTGCATTTTTGCCTTTATAAAGCCATTGTTTTCCTAAAAGTATGCATCATCTCATGACTCAAATGCACAAAATGAATTACTAATCTAAATTTTTTTTTTTTTTATGTATATGTTTATTCACTCCACATAAAAAGTCAATAATAAAATAAAAAAAATAATTATTTAAATTTTCACCTTTTTCCTTTTAAACAAATTTAAAGTGAAACACAAAACTGCAAACCTTCCCTCTCTGCCCAATAACAAGGCACAAACACATATTCACCAATCACGTGGGGCGTGATGAGAAAAAAAGTGAGAGAGAGAGAGAAAAAAACACTTCTAAGAGCCGACCCATCACTATATCAAGACAGTATCACCCTGACTTTACTATATACCTAAGATTTTTTAACTGTTATTTACTTATCAATCTTTTTTTCTTTAAATATATTTCTTAATAGTTTCATAATAATAACTTATTATGAAGTTATTTATGTTTTTTATTATTACATCAGAAGAGTTGTATCACTCTGATGTATCACATCATGTTTTGCTTTGTGTCTCCCCAAAAATATTGGAATCAATTTTAATAAAAAAAAAAAAAAAAAAGTATATACTATTCATTGCATGTATGAATTTTTTATAAAAAGTTAATAAAAGACAATGAGCATCATGTTGACTGACCCAGGAATATTCCTCGGGAGACATTGATTCAGAAAAGTTGTCCTGCTTCTGAGAAACCACAGCATATTCGCACATGTGAACTATTAAACTGAGGATGAGAAAGGCTGCAGATCTGAACTACAAATGTCCCATAATGCAGCAGACTTAACATGCTCATCCTCCCTAGAGTTGAATTGTGTTGGGTTCAGATTGCATATCAAGCCAACTGAAACCTAGTTACCTCACATACAGGTGTAAAGTGGCTTGTTAGCGAAGCCTGAGGTGTGAACACAATGGGGAAGCAAATCTACACCATTCTCAGGGTGCAAAAGCCAATCTGAACTTCAGATGCGTTTGAGTGTTTTTACCGGATTGCATCGATCCAGGTCAAAACCCTCTCGCCTCTCGCTATGTGAGGAGAGAGCATTTCCAGGTGTTTCATCTCCCACAGCGTCAGAGAGAGAGCTGCCATAGACTCTCTTGAGGAATTCTGGGAGTTGAAGTTGCTATTGATTTGTAGTTGTTGGGTAAAGATTGCATGTGTAGCCCTTTCAGACACAGCGACTGGTGTTTAAATGGACCTGAGCTTGTTTAGATTTGCGTGTACATTCACCAGGAGGGTTGCTGGGTGGCGTAAAGTGGAAAAGCCTGCTGAGTCTGCGGTGTCTGCTTGAAATAATGGGCATTGCTCTCAGCGGTGCAGGGACGGGCCTTGTCTACAGCCCAGCGGTGCAGTCACCTCTGTCAGATACTGTGCACAACAGGTGTGAGGACCTTCCTGTGCCTTTTTCTCCTCCAGCACCTCCGGCTTCTCCTTTCAGATGCCTGTGATGCCCAGCATCCCATTAGCAATCCCTAAACATCACACTCATACACGCTGTATTGATCCAGCTGTTTTCAGTCAGGACCTCAGAACACACACGTCCTTCAGCTGTTCCCATGTCTCCTTCCCGAATGTGTAAGCTTGCCTTAATTGCACCCGCTCACTCAGAACCTGCTGGGCTGTCGGCATTGCAGCACGTAACCTTCAACAGAGTGAGAAGGAAAGTTTCCTTTATCTGTGATTGTGATGTAAAACAATCACGTCAGTCAGCTGCCTCACTGTCTTCATTCTCACTGGAAGCTGTCAGCTGTAATATACTCATGGACAGACTGCTGTATAAGACTCTCTGAGCTGGACCAGGGGCCTTCTAACTTTCTTTATACAACTATTTTGATATAGATCACTCCGACTTGAAATTTTGGCAATTAATGTCAGACCTGTATGAAATGTAATCTTCTGTGAAGCACGACTGTTGAATGTGCGGGTTGCTCTTTCAGTAGAATTATAAACTGGGACTGATGGTTTTAAGATTTAAGAAAAGTGCAAATGCAACATAAAAGTGTGTGTGACTTCTGAGTTATTATAATAGATTTATGTGAGATTTTAGTGATTATTCATTGATAATCTTCCGCTCCAGTGGATTATTCTCTGCTCATTGAGTCAACAGAGGAACTGGATCAGTCTAATGTCTAAACAGATAATTCAGATATATTTGTGTACTAAATCTAGCAAATCATTGGACATAAATTGGACATAACTACTTCTTTCTTTTGCAGAACATGAAAGAGCATATTTCGAAGAATGTTGGTAACCGAACAGTTACCATTTCATTTCTTTTTTTATAAAAAAAAAAATAATTTTCATATGTTCCACTGAAGAAGGAAAGTCATACAGGTTTAAGTGACACGAGGGTTAGAATAAATGGTGATAGTATTTTCATTTCTAGATGAACTTTTGTTTTAAGCAATGTAATGGGTTTTGCATTTTGTCATTTTGATTGATCGACTGATTGATTAATTGATTGATTTTATTCATCTTAATTAAATAAAATTAATAAAATTAACTTGAGATCTTCATTTGTTTTAATAAGATGTCTATATTTCATGTAGTTTATGTTTGTAACATGCCTTTGTAAGGCGCTATTAATTTCCAGTATAATCAGCACTTTATAACCTTCCATGCTTGCTTCTCCTAGTGTTTCTCAGAACAACAGCAGCAGACAGTGTTATATAATAAAATATTATCTTCATTAAGCTCTGTTTTATATTCAGTCTGACAGCGCTGTGCTGGACTGATTTATCTTTCTCAGAAGGAAGGACTTAACTGTCATTAGGGCCTGTTATCAGACCTTAACAACTGAAGAGAGAAAAATAGAGACCAGATCGAAACTGTGGTTTTATATGGTGTTTTACAGTTCAGAATAATAACTACCCACTCTTTCTATCTAGATTACAACTTGTTTTCCTATTTCCAGGGGCATAAGAGAAATCAGCGAAGTGTGCAGCACATAATAAACTGTGTCTTATGAATATTAATTAGGTGATAGATCATTGTCACCTATTATTTTTCAGTACTCTAAACTAAAAGGTGTGTAAGGACTTATTACAGATAGTATGTGTGTTGCCTATGAACGATACCAATGTCCATGATGCTTCTAGCACCCATATAATAACAGGAAGACACATTTACTGTCCCCAATTTTGATTGCGCAAATGGCCAGTCGCTGTCATGAATTTTTCAACGTCACCATAAATCTAAAAACCTTGTGTCTTTTCTAGACTCAAGAGCAAGAAGAGATGGTAGCGAAGACACAGGCTGATTTTTCCATCTACCGGGCCACTCACATTCACTCTGAATCAGACTACGAATCCCAGCTGTCCCGCGTTCAGGAACTGGAGCACGTGAGTGAAGGCCTGTCAATGTTTGTCTTAGTAGTTGAGAGAAACGCCACATGCTACTGTCGCATCTGCATGGATCCATCACCGTAATCTCTGCCTGTTACAAAAATGGGCTTTAAATGGACCCACCTGCTCCCTGTGTCGTGCGTTACTGTATGCATTGACACCGTGCAACCCGGGGACTATTTATCAGTCATGAGCGGAAGCTTTGATTGAATCCGGAGAGGCTTCGCGCAAGTTCATGGGCACCTTTGTGACTAATTGTTTGTTATGTCAGCGTGGCAGAGAGCCATCCAGCTTTAATGGAGTGTAGTGGAGCGATCCATCAGGCTGTCGGGGAGCTCGCACGTCAGCCGAAGTGTCAGCGTTTCGTTGCTCTCTACGCAAACGGCGGCATGATTTAGTGCCCTCCTCGCGCCACTGCCCACCCGCTCCCCCTTCTAAGATTGATTATTCTTCTGTCCTGCTGACAGTGCCCGCCATCTTCTGGCAACCTTTTAGCAGGGTTTTATAGATGATTCCAGCACCTCGTTTGGCTATTTATACATCTGTAAGTACCTATGAAATATAGATTTGTCTTGACACGTGTTGGCGTTGGAGCCAGCGCCTCGTGACACCTCGTTATTTTAATGGTGCCAAGCGAAGGGCCCCCAACCTTGCCCGTGTTTGCTGATTATGCCTCTACTATATTAGCTTCACAATCAGATATCGCCCCGTTTGCAAGACCCGTGACACGCAGGCTCACCTGTCAGAGCGCAACCCGGGTTCTCGGTTTAATTAAGAGACGTAGAGCATTCCAGAGACTTAATTGAATGGTTAGCGCGTCAAAAGCACAGGTTGCCAGATTGGAGGCGACACCTGTCAGGGACAAACCGGGTATTTGCCTTGCGACGAAACCTCAGCAGGCGGATGTGTACATGCCGCAGTGGAGATGCTAAATGAAGGCCAGTAGGGAGAGTAATGGAGTCAGAGAGGTGAGCGGAAGCAGCAGGCATAGCGATAGCCTTAGGGATGGAGACAGCTCGGGGAAGAGGGGGAATTCTTATCCACCTTAGGTTGGCCCCTAGGGCGCCCTGGGCATCAGCACGACTCCCCCAAGGCACAGCCACAGAAGTTTGACAGCTGTGTGACGACTTTGCATGTTAGTGGAGGTGTGTGTGTGTTTGTCCTTAGGCGCTGTTCCAGTCGCTGGAGCGCTGCGGTCAGACCGCCCAGGAGTTGCGGGTCTGCCAGGTGGAGTTGGCACGGCACCGAGATTCCAGTGCAGCAGGTGAGTGAACTCGCAGCTCACTTTCTCACTCGATTCCCACACTAGTACCAAATGAGCCATGTGTTTTGCAGAGGTGCAGCGGCTGCAGGAGCAGGCGAGGAAGCTCCAGGCGGATGCTGCCGATGAGGGCCGGAGACGAGCGCAGGTTGATGCTCTGGAACAGAAGGTAGCCCATCTGGAAGGAGAGCTACAGGCAGCTCAAAGGCAGTGTGATCAGGTAAACAAGCACACATGCTCTATGTACAGATCAGATACGTTTCGCCTGTGGCGGATCCTCTCAGTCGCCCTCTCTCAGGCTATCCAGAAGAGAGACGCCCTGCTGAGACAGTCCGAGGCTGATCTTCTGCAGGCACGGGAGAAGATCCGAAGCAAGGCAGCGGAGGCAGAGAGGCAGGCCATCTCTGTTCGAGGGCTGGAAGCTGATCTGCAGAGAGCCAAGAAAGACAAAAGGCAGAGGGAGAAAGAGTGCGCCTCATTCAAAACACAGCTGCTTCAGCTCAGAGAACAACTGAAGGAGGCTCACGCCACCTGCAGAGACACTGGTAACACAGATCAGAACACCTGTAGTTTCATGGTGGATTGCCATGATGTGAATAATTGTAAATGTCCTAAAGAAATGACAAACAATTTACTTAGTTGCCACATTCATTTAAATATAATAATCTTGTGTCATATTGATATTACATTACAAAGGTGAAGAGATTAAAAAATGTTGTCATCAAAAACACAACGTTTATTAAATATTAAGTCAAGGGGGCTTCTTTTTATGATTTAATCATTTAATTTTCATTTATTTTATAATTTTTTTACGATTCTTATCAAAGTATGATAAAATCTAGTAATTAATTAAATTATAAAAATGTCAGCTTAAAATAAAATGTACACAAAAAAAATATTACATATTTATTTGCTTACCTACATAGTAAAGTATGTAACCAACAACAGACAGATCCATTAACAATCAACCCAGAACCCAGAGTAGATATTATTAAAAAACTTTATATACTGTATAAGCAAAGAGATAATCAATAAATTAATAATTAACTGCCACTGTGTAAATAATAGTATTATTGATATATAATGCAATCTGATAATGAGTATTTTAAAATGTATAACACACTAAACTATACCTGAGCTTACTCTCATAGGACACATTCATTAAAACAATCTTGGGGCCAGCTGATTAAAAGTCTTTGTTAAACACACAAGAATGAGGTTGATTCTGGTTCAGAGAAAGTTCTTGTTTCTTTACCAGATATGGTAAACAGAAACTCAGGTGTGCTTGCTTGACCTACAAGAACAAACCATGGAAATTCATGCTGGTCTTACATTTAAATCTGTGTGATAGAGCGTGTGGGTTTGTCATAGTATGTGTTTGCAGCTGTTTGTGTTCCTCAGCTGTCTGACTCTCCTGTCTGAAATGAAACAGCCCATCAATTCAGAGCCTCAAGCCATCAGATACATACACATCTTCACACACACCACTGTGGGAATGATGCTCATTAGAAACCATATCCTCAACGTAGATGAAGGAGGGGGCAGATGTGGCCATGGTATAACCCTAAAACGGGATTGGAATGTTATTTTTTATGGGCTACACAACATATAATGACTTAGACTTAATGAAGGGTTATTTATGTGTATATGTGTGTGTCACACACACACACATTCCCCAATCATTTGATCGGTAGTGCATATATTGTTTATCATATCCAAAACTCAGTGAAAAGATACTATGTTTTATATGTGCGTGTGTTTCAGCCCAGGAGCTGATGCAGCAGCAGGAGAAAGAGCAGCTGTTGGAGAGAGGTCAGCGTCTGGCTCAGGAGCAGCTCTCCGAGCGTGTGGCGGAGGTGGTGCTGGCAGAGAAAGCCCAGAAGAGACTCCAGACAGAGCTCAAGAGAATGACAGAGTGTCTGGAAAGAACCCAATTGGAGCTCCAGGACTCACGGTAAACACAAAACCAGGGGGTCTGCATGGTCCAGTTAGCCCCTGCTGGTAGATTCCACAACTACACAATTAAATTTGGAAAGTGGATGGCCATTCAAAAGTAATGTATTCTGATAAATCTGTTTGCGGCAACATACAATTAGCAGTATTTTATTGTAATTGTCAACACAGCTCAAGACATAATTTCTCTGTGAAATCAAAGCGATTAGTCAAATGGAAATTGCAATTTAAGTTATTAGCTCAAAAGTGTCCAGATTTAAACACCTGTGAGCAAAGATGGCAGCATGCATGTGGTTTACTTTCTCAGCATTGACTGTTTTCCAGCATGTTTGGAATGCAGTTTGAGTGATTCGTTGGACAGTATAGTACAGCCAACAGCTTTCCAAACCCAGTTCCTCAGGATGACGCTCTCATATCACACTCATGTTAAGGCTGCCAGTGAGGCTATGAGCTGATTAATCCAAATTTCTCAGCTTTATACTGCCTTCAAGTCATGTCTGAATGATCGTATTTACCAGATGAGCGCACATAAACGCCACCGCAATGACAGTATTACCAGTGGGAAACTCTGGATTTTCTTTGAGCCCTGACTTTCTGAGTTTGGGGCAGGTCTATTGTGGCATATTTCAGGTTAAATACAACATAAGCTCTATGGATGGCATATTGTTGATTACTGATACTTCATTAAGATGAAGGTAAAACTATAATTGCCATGATAACAGTGTGTTAGTCGGGTTCTGAAAGTAAAAATGTTCCATTAATTTTCTTCATAGAGCAACTGATTTTTAACACTAACTTAGACACTTTTACTACTGTGAGCTTCTGTCTTGTTAATCATCACCAGTGCATATTATTTCAAGTTATTTTTGACTAGTGAGATTAAACAGTAGGATTAAAGATATAATTCTTGCCATTAACAAACTATGACTCCTAATTTGCTGCTTATTATTAGTAAGGTTTAGTAAGAATAAGGTTAAGTTTAGGTATTGGGTACAATTAGGGAAGTAGAATATGGTCATCCAGAATATGTGCTTTATAATATGTTAATAATAGATTGAAAGATTTTTTTTTCTTCCTGTTTTTGTTTATATACTATCCACCTTTTTCTTGTTGAAAAAATGGGCACAGCCGTTTATAAATTCTATGGGTCTATCTTCCGTCCTATCGGCATCCCGCTATTTTTAGCTGTGTAAAACCTTTTTTTGCTGATTGATATTGAAAATTAATAATTAATTAATGTATTATCTTGATTAAGACACACTGGTTTGTAGGGCATCTTTGGTTAGTTGGTAGATAAACAAAGAAAGGAAGAAGGAAGACTAAAATTTACCACAAATGTCCATGGGCCACTTTTATTTGCCCACTTCTTTTAATTTCTTTGAATAAATTTCAAAATGCATTGTAAACTGGGCATTCAAAATTGCACAAATCATCCCAGATGCAACTGGACAAGTTTGAATGTTAGCATCAGCTAAGGAGAGATGATGGGATTGAGACGCTTTACATGTCCATGTGATCAGTCCACTACGCCAGGGTCTCTGACACTAACCCAGTTTATTAAGCGAAGCTGCAATTCTCAGGACAGCTCAGAGTGTGTTTTTGCATTCGTGACCCTCTGCGTGCTGCTTTTACACCTGTCGCTCTCCTCTCCTATGAGAAGCTGTGCTGCTCACTGGAGGAATCACCGTGGGTCTGGATCCATGTGTGAAACAGATGTTTAACTGGCTGGAAGAAGACGAGAGAACGCATCTTAACTAGCACCTTGCCAAAGGTCTCTTGTTCAGTCAGCCATCCGCTGATGCTCAGCACAACTTCCCATCTGCCAATACGCATTACAGAGGATTTAGTAATTAAGTGGTAAGTTGAGGACTAAATTGGGTATTTGTGGGCCACAGATCTACCCCAAGGTCCCTGCAGCCATGCAGATAGGGGATTCTAATTGCTAGGGATATTGATCATTCCCGGCAAGGGTGTGCTGGGGGATTTCGCGAGCGATCGATTAGCTGTTACCGTGGCCGCTTCGCCAATAGCAAAGAAAGAAGTATGAGAGACACGTGGTGCTTTCGCGGGATCTCCCTACGCTCTTCACCTCCTGAAAAAGTGACACGTCACCTAGTCAACCGCCCGCTTCGGTGCCCAGACACCCTCTCTCTTGTCCTGGACTTGTTTGGGTTTCATCTGAAGTCTGAGAAGGTTTGTGTTTGCGCAGTAACTGTCACTTCTGCCACGTTAGGCTTTTTGTCTTGCCTTTGCAGTTTTTTTGTGACTGATTTGAGACGCTGTGGTGGGTCTGATACGTTGGAGTTGGGTGTGATTTGTTGATCCATGTTGAAACGGTGTATGAGATCATTGCCGCCCTGCTCTTGTAATTAGTTTTGGCCACACTCATTAAATATTCACGCTTGCCTTCTCTAATTAAATCTAACCTTTCTCTCAAGCTTACCGTTCCTGCATGTTATCATGCCTCGATTAAGATGCGTTCTGGTCTGTCTGACTGACTAGTCGAGTTGGAGAGAGATGTTCTGGAAGTGTCCCATTCTCTCATGCCTGATAAACAATTTGCTCTGTAAATAAAAATTCCACACGCCGTGCTTTTTTATGTATTTTATTTATAAAAAAGACCATGCGTGCCCTCAGACGGTCCAGAGTCTGTTCACTGACTATCTAATGTGTATTGCACATAAGAATTGTTGGCATACTTGAATACTTTCAAATAAAAAAGGAACAGTCCTCCTGAAAATATACTGTCAAAATAAAGCCATATAGCTGATAAAATATCCCAATAATCCACGTGACCCAAGTGAATGTCTTGTGAAGTAAAAAGCTGTGTGTTTGTAACAAACAAATCCATCAATAAGGCATTTTAACTTGCAACCGTTGCTTGTGGGCAAAATACAAGTCCATAATCATTCATAATGCTTCCTCCCTTTTAACGGCACCCATTAACTGCATATGATCCATTGTTGAGCAAGTGTAGTGCTGAATTTCTCCAAATCTCTTTTGATAAAGAAATAAACTCATCTTGAATGGGCTGAGGTGAGTACATTTTCAAAAGGTTTTTAATTTTGGTTGAACTATTCCTATAAGCGCAAACTTAATGCAATATTTTTGGACAATTAATTATTATTTGCTATTAAATAAAAGAATTTCATAGTTTAAATTTATATTCAATGCAAGTAGATGAACTGGTCATGTAACATGTAATAGAGAGGCAGCGAACTAGTGGTGACCCACTTAAGTAGAACCTAAGCATATTTTATGTGCAATATCACAATTACTTTGGTAACACTTTACAATAAGGTTAGTTAGTTAGTTAACATTACTTATAAATACTTCCACAGCATTTAATAACCATATTTAATGCTAATTTTAGCATTTACTAATTTATTATCAAATTCACAAGCTGTGTTTGTTAACATTAGTTCTTTACACTTGCTTCAGTGTTACGAGGCTGAGAGATGACGACGAGGTGTGCGAATTGAAATGCAGAGTGTTTTTTTTGACAACAGGGCAAACACAGACAGACTGGGTCATCACCCGCAATCAACAATGGCACAGGCAAAGAGAGAGAGTAGTCAGTGTCCAAGCGTGGGTCGAAAACGAACGGCAAACAGGGTCCAAAAAGGGAGAGGCAAAAGCAATAGTCCAAACGATAGCAGGGGTCAGTAACAATAAATCCAGACAGGGAAACCAGGACACGAAAGTACACGAATGAAAATACAGGACAGGTTGACAGTGCAATGGACCGTGGGAATTAAACAAAGACTTCCAGGTTTTATACACAAGAAACTGGGTCAATGGGTGGAGCTAGACAATGAATTGCTATGGTGACAGATGAGTAAGACAAAACTTGAATGAACACATGTGGCAACATAGAAACATGAATGAGAGTCCGAGATGACAACAGAATGAGTTTGTGAGAGTGATTCCATGAAAACAGACATAAAACACTGAAAGTTCGCTGGAACTGGGCTGGCAACTTCCAGCTGATTGTGACAGCATCCTTGCGTTTGCTTTGATTGATTAGATGCATCCAATATATTTATTTTAGCACTTTTAAGAATTGCACAATTAAAAACACAATTACTTTTTTAAAGCTTTTGCTGTATTATGTATGCTTTAAAGCCATGGTTATTTCTTTAAAGCATTTTTAACGTCATCATGAATAACAGAAAAGGTGTCCTGAAGAATCGCCCACATACATTCATTTTGGAGTATAAATGGATTATGATTGGACCGACTTCGGAAAACTGCAGACAATCGCAGCCTAAGCACTGTGCTTTATCAGCTTGTCAAATGTGTGAAGCACAGGTAATGTTCCCAGCAATATCTTATTATCCTACTCTAAATTGAAGTTTCATTAAAAAAGGCCCAATGGGTACTCGCTCCAATGGTCGCAGATTTCGAAGTCTGCCCACCTACCACCAGGCATTTTAATCAAAGTTAAATGCCTCATTTCTCTGTCTTCCCTTGCTTAAATCAGTCAGAGATCCCAGAGCATCATGACTTTGTTCTGTTCTGGCGGTTTGTGCAGGTTTTAATTTCAGCTGCGGCAGACTTTCTTAGCTTTTGTAAGAAAGAAAAGGTTGATTACTGCCTGAGGTATTTAGATGTAAGCTGGATTTCTGTGTGAAAACAATAGGCACGAAGACAAAAAGAAGCACAAGGGGGAAATAAGAAATAATTACTTATTTTCTTATTTTTTTCCCTGTGCTTTTGCTAATTAATGCTTCCAGAAATTGTTCCAGTGAAACTGTCAGAATAGTGTTGGATGAAAATAATGGTGTCAGTGGTTCATGGTTGAAAAAAAAAATTGTTCAGTCAAATAAAATTCTATCATTACATTATACATGCATATATATACATATACAGTATATATACAATACAGGCCAAAGGTTTGGACACACCTTCTCATTCAATGTGTTTTGTTTCACGAGTTCACGCTTCCTCATTAACAAAGAATAAATAGTGAATTTGGCATGCTGTCCGGGGAGCGAGCCGGGAGAACTCTGAACCCTAGTGGTTTGAACCCTGGCGAGGGCAAGAGTTTGGCGTCCGGCTTGGTCTCCGTCTGCACCCCCTCAGGAAAGCGTGGTGCAAGATAGAAGGTGGAGAAGGGGGTGAAGCAGGGATGTGAAAAAAGCGAGCGGAAAACGGGATTATTTATAGTAAGTAGAAAGGATTTGATTGGGTGAATGTAGCGAGGGGATTGATTAGATGATGTGATGCCAGCCATGATTAATTCGTCCAGCGCTCCTCCCGAAATTGTTATTTGCAAAACATTCACTTATTTTCATGAACATTTACATTGGTAGATTCTTACTGAAGGCATTAAAACTGTGAATGAACTGTGGAGTTATGTACTTAACAAAAAATGGTGAAATAACTGATAACATCTTTTATATTCTAGTTTCTTCAAAATAGCCACCCTTTGCTCTGATTACTGCTTTGCACACTCTTGGCATTCT
>JAUCNO010001819.1:23539974-23578300 GCA_032353835.1 Enteromius viviparus
CCGTGGGGACAGACAAACATTTCCGGGTTTTATACACATGTAACTAGGTCAAGGGGTGGAGCAAACAATCAAACACCTAGACAACCAATGAGTGGGCGGAGACATGAGTTTGTGGCAATGAGTCCAAAATAAACACAAAACACACAGTCTGCTGGGCGCTGGAGTGCCATCCAGTGGCCTGAACCGGCACCTCCAGCTGATCGTGACATTTAGTATGTTAGTTAATATGTTAAAATAAGTGTCCTTTACTATAGCATTACAAGGAACAGACTCTAATATGCTAAAAACAGAAAGTTATTGGCCTGAATAAGAAGAAAAGTGTACCTGACTGGCTACTGGCTAGAAAGGACTGAGCTCAATGGAATAGTTCACCTTAAAATGGAAATTCTGTTATTATTTACTCACCCTCATATCGTTCCAAACCCACTTTCATTCATTTTTAAAAACACAAATAAAGATATTTTAAATGACATCTGAGATATGTCTGTCCCTCCATTAAAAGTCCTTTCGACCCACATTTTGAAACACGCGTTTGAAACAACTTAGGGTTAGTAAATGATGAACTATCATAAATTCCACGGTTTCTGCTGGTTAGTGTTGGTTTGGTATGGTCCAGCTTGCAGTAGATCATCCTGGTTGCCCTCATGCGAAATTTTTTAAACAACCTAAAGTGGTGGCCGAAATATTTCCTTCAGGATGTGGTGATTTGATACTTTGAAACTCATTTAACATTGTCTGGAGGATGGAGTTTGGTCAAATAAGGCTTATGTTCATCTTCAGAAGGATGCTGGAGCGTGTGAAGACAGAGGCCAGCAGCAGCAGACAGGAAGCCTTGAGACTCCAGCAGAAGAAACAGCAGATCCAGGAAGAGCTGGACATCAGCAGAGAGACCATCACAGCTCTGCAGACTAAGGTGAGAGTCGCTTCGCACTCATCCTGCACAGAGCTTTAAAAGGCGGCATTATTAAACAAAAGTGCTTCACAAGCCCCCTGTAAGGTCATGATCCACTGTATTGATCTGCATCGATTACTGCGTGCCTGAGGAGCCACGCATGCTTGCAAGCATTCTTGTGTGTGTCTGTGGTTTTCTGGAAAGAGCATGAGCTCCATCCACATGTTTGTGTAAACCGGATGCTCATAATATCCAGAATGATTTGAGAATAATCCATCTTGTGAAGAAAAGAACTTATCTGACTGTCTGTATGTTCTTAAGGACCATGTCATGCATTTGCTGGTTTGATTAGTGACCTAGAAATAGTACTGACTATTTAATATTTCTTATATATAATAAGATTTGTGTTAAATCCTTTACAATTTTAAAACTTTGTTCATTGTCCAGTTTAAATAAGACTTTGTGGATACATTATGGACTTTTGCATAGGTCTGTTTAATAATATGGAAGTAATATATTTGGTTTTAAAGAAAAACAAATCCATCAAATCAATTTGTTTTCAGATATAGTGTAAATGATGCAAATGTGTACAAATCAGGTAGAAATATGCTCTTCTCTGTGCTGAAGAGGTGTTAGTCAGAAGCAAAGCCGCTCGCTCTGTTCATCTGGTTGTACATTTACTCTTCTATATTTAGTAACTTTAATAGATCTGATCCAAAAGTAAGTAGCAGTTTCAAATTAATCTCTCTAATCCCAGTTTAATATCTGTCATGCAGGAGTATATCTCTAATTTAGCTAGCCATCTGAGTGAATATGTCAGCCGTGGAGTTCCCTTCACATCTTTCCAGTTTATCTGTGAAGCGCGGCACTATTAGGAGCTTGTTTCACGAGGATTAAAATTTCCCTTGATCTTTTGAAAATAAAAGAGTTTAAGGTAATACACATACTGGAACTTTCAAAATGCAAAACTACTCAACATTTGTCTTTGAGCAATTGCTGTTTCAGAAATAATGCCTGCATTAGGAAAAAATCTATATATGATGTATAAAAGGATGCAAACTTTATGTACTGCAGCCTATGTAATAGGGTCCCTTCAAATCTTCTGTGTGCTGTAGCTGTGTGAACAGGAGAAGCTTCTCAACACACATCAGGAGCGTGTCTCTGAGCTGCAGCTCACCATCCACAGACTGCAGGAAGAGGAAGTGAACTGCCAGAATCAGCTGCAGCTGTGCAGGAGAGATTTGGAAACCAAAGATGAACAAGTGCAGAAACACTACCAAGAGGTACGGTATTATGGCATCGTTACATATTAATAATCCAGAGTCTTTATCCAGTGCTCTTTTGTTGGTTTGATTGCTTCTGTTGTCATCGTTTGAGAGCCGCTTTGGATAAAAGCATGTATGTAAATGTAAGTGTAAAACCATTATAACAAATATATATGTGACCCTGGACCACAAAGCCAGTCATAAGGGCAATGTTTTTGAAAAATAAGATGTATACACCATCCAAAAGCTAAATAAATAAGCTTTCCATTTATGTATGGTTTGTTAGGATATTTGAAAAAAAGTATTTGAGAAAAATAGTTCTTATCAATGCATATTACTAATCAGAAATTAAGATTTAATATATTTACTGTAGAAAATTTACAAGATATCTTTATGGAATATCGTGATTATTTTTGGCATTAAAAAGAAAAATCGATAGTTTTGACCCATACAATGTATTTTTGGCTACTTAAGATTTATTTCACATTATTTAAATTAAACAAAAACTTAACTAAAATATAAAACTTTTATTTTGAAATGATTTTACATTTATTTTAGCTTGTGATCAAGACCCCAAACTTTCCCAAACAGCATTTCTTGCTGCTCTTTCCTCAGATGAGCTCTCTGCAGGCGACGGTGTCCAGGCTGAAGCTGGATCTGGAGCAGGAGCGGGAGAGATGGCGGCAGGGGATACGAGAGGCAGCCAAGGCCGATCAGAGAGGAAGAGAGCTGAGACTGGAGCTCAGCACAGCGCAGGCCTCCCATAAAGAGTACATAGAGCTGGTACGCTCACTTCCACTAACGCACAGACACAATGTGAACCATGCCAACACGCTGGAGACAGATATCACCAGTTAGCTGTGTGTTCTAGCTGGCTGAGTACAGTCGAGAGGTGACGGCCCAAAGGAGCGAGCAGGGCCGTCTGCAGCAGTGCCTGATCCAGCTGACAGAGGAGAGGGAGTCTCATGAGGAGCGAGTCAGGCAGATGAGCGCAGATCTCCAAAGAGCACAAAATGAGAGCAGGTGCTCTCAGGAGGAGGTAAGACTGACGCGTATGCATATTGAGCCTATGTTTGTTTGCATTTAAGGTATACCTTTTGAGTATTCAAGAACATCAGCCTCTAGATCAATTGCAGCTTTGTAAATGTATGGCCCTATTTCAGTAAGAAATTGAGGAAACACTTTATTTTAGGGTCTCTTAATCAGTTGCTTATTAACATACATTTTACTTTAGTAATTAAGCACATATTAATGCCTTATTCTACATCCCTAATCCTACCCAATACCTAAATTTAACAACTACCTTACTAAATATTAACAAGCATCAATTTAGGTTGAGGGAAAAGTCATAATTAATAGTGAATAAATGTTCCCTGTTCTGAAGGGACTTTGAAAATAAAAATACAAAATTCCTGAAAAGTGCAATATGTGAAGACATTTAACACATGTAGTTTAAAAAGGATTTAAAGTAATGTAATTTGCATTTTGTTTCCCAAACAACATTTGTTTTTTTTATTTCATTACACATAAGACACGTTATAATTTTCAGAATTAAAATGTAAGGAAAAGAGTGGAAATTTTATTGTTTAATTTGATTAGTAAAAAAAGACCTTTTCTTAAATGTATTATTTATTATTACATATATAGTAAGTATTTTTTATTATTATGTTTTCAGCTTTTTCAGCAAATTCTTTTTCAGTTTTCATACTAATAAAAGCCTACATTAAATGTGTTCCTCATACCAAGTGAATGTGTCTTGGATGAAACTCAATTTATATTGATTAATTATCTTTATTAACTTTTTAAAGCTTAAACGTTACTTGGATTTTCAGTGGAGAGGAAGAAATCTCTCAGGTTTCATTAAAAGTACCTTAATTTTTGTTTAAGATTAACCCAAGTCTTACAGGTTTGAAGTGACGTGAGGAAAATGTGTTTTGGGTACCTCCTAAAATCAGACTGTAATGGTTGACTGATCTACTGCTATTAAAGCCACAAATCCAAACCTAACCCTTTAATCTGATTGGCTGATAAGAACCAGCAGTGATGTCCATAAGGAAGGGTTGGTTCTGATTTCAAAGCCCTCAGCGACACTTTGTCCTGAAGTACCTAAAATATGTGCAAAACGGCAGTGCTTGTGCAGACAGTAGGACCAGAGTAGTTATTTAAACCATTCACTCTCATTCTTGCTGTCAGTGTTGTAGGGTAACTCTAATTGGTTTTGGATTACCGTCCTCATCTTTTTATGGTCAGCAAACTCTACAGGATAACAATAAAACAGAAAAATAAAAATTAAAGTGTCTCCACTGTCCAGGCCCTAATGTATACATACACACATGCGCATACACCCCGGTCGGACTGCAGAAATAATGATTATGCGCGTGTGTTGTGCAACGGTTGTCTGTTTTCAGCTCTGGCTTTTAAAAATAATTGCTGTTGGTGCTGCAGCCGTATCAGAGGAAGGCCAGTAATGATTCTCGCCAGTCGTGTGGAACGCAGCATGCGGGGAAGCGGGGGGAGACAGACGCCAGAATAAAGGCGGCTATCATTTCTGTGTGTGTGTTTGTCTGCCTGGCACATAATTATGGTTGCATAAGGTTGTGTATTCATATTGAGTGTGTGTGTGTGTGTGTGTGTGTGTGTGTGTGTGTGTGTGTTAGGTGCTATGATTACACGAGCGTGTGTGTTTGTGTTTGCAAATATACTCCATCCCCCGTCTATAAATCAGGTGTGAATTGAAGAAACTGATGAGTCGAGAATCTCATTTGAGTGTGTGTGGGGTCACAGAGGGATTAGAGTTGGATATAAAGCTGCACAGGTGTCTGAGACTACCTCATAACTTGCTCACACACACGCACGCGCGTACGCAGCATTTTAATTGTCTTTCTCCTTTTCTTCAGCGCTTTTATTGGCTCTCCTCTGCAGTGTGTGCGCTCTGGGTAAAGGTCACTGCGCTCCACCGTCTTACACACTGACAGCGTTACTAGCCATGAAACTAGTCTGCCTTTTAATTTAAGATGAATTCTGCTATGCTGAAAACCTGAGATCTCATATCAGCCGAAATTGCGTGAGCTGCTGTAGATTTGCCACATCATAAGAGTGTAATAGTGATTTGTTCAGGGATAGAGATTTTAATGCAAGTAAAGATTAAGTCAGCACTTGTATTTTGTCTCCTTTGCTAAGGAATATTATCAGCATATTCTATACCACACATGCACACACAAACATGTTTTATATATATATATACTGTATTTATATATATATATATATATATTAGTGCTGTCAAATGATTAATCCAAAGTAAAAGTTTTTGTTATATCCACATACAGTATATGTGTATAGTGCATATAGTATAAATATACACACATACAGCATATATTTAGAAAATATTTTTATATATTTACATGTACATTTTTATTTTCATATAATTTATATAATATTTAAATGTATAAATGTTAAACGTTATATAAACTTTATATATATATCTTTAAACAGATAATAACATGTTTTTGATATTTTTTGTAATTTGGGAGCTGTAATCCTTTCTAAATGTCCATAATATTTAAATATACCAAAAACTAAAACATGATAAATAACTACTTAACACTTACTTAAAAAAATAAAAAACTTATAGTTTAAATATACACAAAATATTTACTGAAATGAAAATGGAAAATATCTAAATAAAATGTAATGGAGAATATTAAAAAAACCTATAATAGTATATCAGTTAAATTGAAAATCAATTGAAATACCTGTTTATTTGAATATATTTTACATGTCATTTGAATAATACATGTGCTGTCAAAGCTGAATGACATCATTACTCTAGTCTGCAGTGTCACCTGCTCCTTCAGAAATCTTTCTAATTACTGATTTGCTGCTCAAGAAACATTTCTTATCATACTGAAAATGGTTGTGCCGCTTAATATTTTTGTGGAAAATTTGATGTTTTTAGGAATCGTTGATGAATAGAAAGTTCAAAAGAGTATTTTTTTAAAGCATATACATTATAAATGTCTTTACTGTCAGTTTTTATCAATTTCACTAATCAATGCTTAATAGTTTATTCCGATAAGCAGGTAAAAAGCGTATTACAGGCGGTCTTCCTCCAAAACCAGGTCAATTGTTTTGAGCCACAAATTAACTGGGGAAGTGAACATAATAAAAGCTATTGTGTAGTTATAGTCTCTGCACATTATGCAGTATTTGAGATTTTACTCGGCATGTAATTAGGACTGATTTGTGTCTCTATAGGCCCGGGCATGTGAGGGGCGTCTGGCGGAGCTGCACACCCAGCTGACACGCTCTCAGCAGTGGGCAGAGCAGCAGATGACGGCCCTGCAGGCCAGAGACCAGGAGGTGCTCGTGCTGAAGATAGAGATGGCCTCTCTCAGAGACAGCTACACTGATAAAGTAGCTCAGGTCAGACACAGTGTCCTAAACTCATTTCTGTTGTTCTGCTGTGTTTGTGTGTTAATTCGTCTCTTTCTGTGCAGGTCGAGGCTTTGCAATCTCAGATGGACGCTGTCCATCAGAAGTACAGCACAGCTGTGTGTGAGGCCGATGTCCTGCGGCAGTGTTTAGGAGACGCACGCACTGACAGCTCTCGCCTTCACAGGGAAAGTGAGCTAGTCGTGACCAATGTGAACCAGTGGGTGAAGGAGCAAAGGTAAGAGTCTTGTCTTCTGCGTTCAACAAAAAATATATTTTGGAGAAGTAATCATTCAGTAACACAAAATTACATTGCCACTGTATTTTTTTTGTAAGTTGTGAGCTGCTGGAATACCTGATTCTGG
The DNA here is from genome assembly GCA_032353835.1 of Enteromius viviparus. NCBI lineage: Eukaryota > Metazoa > Chordata > Actinopteri > Cypriniformes > Cyprinidae > Enteromius > Enteromius viviparus. The sequence goes on from JAUCNO010001819.1 coordinate 23,546,928, forward strand.
TCGATTACTGCATTCTGGAGACAAATGTTTTTGTATAATGATACCATTTTTCCTATAACTAAAACTATTAAAAATCGGTTATTGGCGATTGAAATAAAGCTGAAATAAAATGTGTTATAGTTGTTAAATATGACATGTGCGTAATAGTTAAATATTAAATAGAATATATATTAATTAAATATTAAATGGAAATATATTAATTATAAGATGAAAAAAATAATTTAAATAAAAAGAAAGAAATGGTTATGTTGGAAGTATCAAAATCACTTAAACTGAAATAGTAAAGCTTGATAGGAATATTTACAAAATTGCATAAACTTATTAAAACGTCACTATAATTAAAATGAAAACTAAACATATAAAATATAAAATAAAACAAAACTCAAAATATTATTTAAATGCTATAATAGTATATAAATAATACTAAAATAGCACTGGTCGCAGGTAACTGATTTCTTATATATACTGCCAAATATCATTTATTTAGAATATTTTTACTCAGAAAATGCTAGTAAATGTTACAAAATTTGCAATAAATAGCAAGTAACACATAGAAACATTAAACTTTCAAGTAGAAAGAATTTAGTTTTTGTAAAACATACTCCAAAAAAGTAAAAAAAAATATATATATATAAGTTGTTTTACATAATGTTTATCACATCTCTTCTGTCATAACAAATTAATAATTTCAGCTCAAAAAAGGGCTTTGTGTCTACTTATGTGTTCATATTTTATATATATTTAGTATTTTATTAGTAGCAGTCGGTCATCATTGCCAAATAAACACCTTCACATACTTGAAAAAAGTAGTAAATTAAAAAAATATATTTATTATAGGAGTTCCTTTTAATATTTTTAATTAAATTTTTTGTATATTTATGAGTGAAAACCTTTATTTTTTTACCTTCACGTACCTTCCCTCATCAGCCGTTTATATTGCGATAATGACCATCTGGCTAAGTGTTTTCCCTTACATAACATCAAATGTTAGTGTTTTTGCTGCATCACATGACCGCAGATCGTATCCCATGTTGCACTACATAGTTCCTATTAGAAGCAGTATATAAATTTACAAAGTCTAGAAAGTGTCTGTGGTGCATCAGAACTTTTGCATCCAGTGTTATAATGGCTGTATCATTATCATTCAGCATCATGGTTCATTGTGACAGCAGCTCGCAGCTTCCTCACTGCAGCCCATTATCTCTGCCCCTGCTCCACTCCAGGCACACTAATGAGAAACTGGCACTCAAGATCAAAGAGCAGAGCAGGAAGATCATCCACCTGACAGCCGAGAGAGAGTAAGCCCCGCTCACCCTGTCCAAAGCTGTTTCCGCTCCTCTCAGCTTGGAGTGTGTACAAACATGGATTTTAGGCCCAAGTAGCTGGGAATGTGCATGCAAAGATACGGAGAGAAGGTGTGTTTGTGTGAAACGGAATTAGGCTGTAATGTTTGTCCTGTCTTCATGCAGTCACCTTCAGGAGAATGTGAAGGGTTTACAGGGGGAAACCAGGAGGCTGAAAGCAGAGCTGGATAAAAAGAGAACGGAAGCAGAGCGACTGAAGGTAACTCACACTCCAGCGAAACACACGGGTTTTATCAGCATCAATTTTTAAGTCAACATGAAACAGAAGGTTTGATGGACTTTACTACCGTGGTGTGACGTATTTTCGAGTAAGCAAGAAAGTAAATGTTGGGCGGCACTTCATCAGTTACTGACTGGACTGTGAAAGCTGGTCATGGCTGCTGGAAGCAGATCTGAATGCAGCTGATTTAACTGCAGCTTTGCATAGACACTGAGTTAGTCGTATCACAGCAAGAGCATGCTACAAGGTTCTTATAACAGATTCTAAAAAGAAAAGAAAAAAATAATAATCAATAATATACTATCATTCAAAAGTTTGGAGACAGTACAATAAGTTTATTTAATTATGTCATTTATTTATGTTTTATTAGGGGCACATTAAATTGATCAAAAGTGAATAAAATAAAGTTAAATAAATAATATACACTATAAAAGTTTGGAATTTTTTTTTTTGAGGAAATAGGTCACATTCGATTTTTTTAAAGCAACAGTAAAAACATTTATAATGTTACAAAAGATTTCTATTAAAAACAAAAGCTGTTCTTTTAATTGATCAAATATAAAAAAATATTTAGCAGCAGTGTTTTCAACATTGATAATAATCAGAAATTTTATTGAGCAGAAAATTATCATATAAATATATATATATATTTCAATGATTTATGAAGGAGAATCATGTGACAATCAAAACTGGAGTATTGATGCAGAAAATTCAGCTTTGACATCACAGAAATAAACTCCATATTAAAGTATCATAAAAAGAAAATTATTTTAAATTGTAATTATTTTTTAGTCATATTAGTATATAGCAATTTAAATATATTAGCTTTTGATTAAATAAATGCAGCCTTAATGAGCACAAGAAAAGCTCAAAAGCATTATAATAAATTCACAGCTGAATTCCTCGCAACAAGTCCAGTAACATGCATTAAGAAAATTCATTTTAATTTCATGTTGGCTTTAAATTTGATATGCATTTTAGATTTTAGATTGCCTTTGATCCTGTAATTGGTCACCATTTTAGCCACATTTTTGCATTTTAAGTTTACATGGTCCCGCTGTGTGTTTTCTCTGACGAATATGAAAGCACAAATAATCCATGTAGCCCTCCAGTGATATGCATGCATAATAATTATATTTGAATAATTTACAAAATACTGTTCTCAGTCCTTGCCAATGGAGTATAGCATGCCACCTTAAATCATCTTTTCAAATATATTTCATGTCAGCTACTCTGTAGAATTTGTCTTTCCCTGTATTTGTGTATTCTTGGTAATATATTTGGATAAGATTCTTATCTTATTTGTAGCAATCAACTGTATTTCACGATAACCTCACAATCGTCATTGAGTGAATATTAACATTCACCTTTGTGGCAATCTTCAGTATAAACAGCTCTTATATGCAGGTTTTGCCTGGAATCACATGTCCAGTTTGATCTTTCTTCTTCTCTTATAATTCCTGACTGACCCAGTGCTGGCCATTTCCTATTACGCCTCTCCCTGTCTTATTATTTTTTCTCTCTTCTTCTATTCTCTGTTATCCCATACTCATGCATAACATCAGAGAAGACCGTCTTTGTTGTGATTAGGTCGGTATTTCTATCAGATGCAGAGAAAAGGTGTCCTATACCCACAGTTGAAGGTGCGTGTCACCATTAGCCATCTCATTCTGGAGTGCCTGTCCTCTCTCCGAGCAATGATCCCGCTCTGTAGGTACAGGCTTATCCTCTGTAATGGGCTCTGATCTGATTCACACTTGTGAAATTGAAAAGCAGAAGTCTAGAGATGATTGGAGAACTTTTGGCATAGTAGCGGCCCAAGGCTGGAGCTGCCGGTCTGAACCCAATCATCGGGGCGTTGTTGACCGTGCTGATGAGCCCGTCCTGCAGGGGTCAACCCATTCTCCTCCCTGTTTGTTCTGGAGGTCCAGGACCTGCTCCACATGCCACTTTATTCCATTATTGATGAAGGAAAGTCTGAGACCTGCTCAGGGTCTGACTTTACAGAGTTAAAGTACTTCAGAAGTTTTATTCAAAGAAAAGTCAAAGAGGCAGTGAAGCGTCTGGTATGGTTAGTACAGGAAGTCCTGACTGATAATGCAAAGTGCATTTTTAAAGAAACGCTTCACCCAAAATTGACAAATAGTTTACCAAACCTCTATGACTTTATTTCTTTCTTGGAACATCAAACTGTGAATTTATTGCATATTGCTGTGCTTCTTTGCTGTAACTCTCACCAGATATGGTGTTGTTAAATATTCTTTGTCAGGTGTGATGTCTGTGTCATTTGGTCATGAGAGACTTGAGAACCCAGCTGCATTTTGGATCAATAGTTTGAAATGGCACAAAGTACATACAATTTTTGTAGTCCATTGGACGTCTTTGATGGGCATGGACATAATGGTGGTCAAAGAAATGGCCAAAGAAATTTTGGTCTGTTCATCAAAGTTATCATGGCTTGGAATGTATTAACATATGTTTTAACAAAGCTGCTTTACTGCTAATGTTAATATTCAAAACTCTTTTGTCACCTATTGAAAAATGGCGTCCATCCAACATGCAAGAAACATATATATAGATATATATAGTGACAGCAAATATATATATATATATACTGTATATAAATTCTCTATGAGTAAAGATACAGTTTTCTCACGTTATTTGTATGTTGTTGTTTAATAGGACACAGTCCAATAAATTGTATATCTATACTATATATTTATATATATATATATATATTATAGAGAGGACAACTACAGCAGACCCTAATCTTAAGGCTAATAAGTATCTTTAAATATCAGAAAATTTAGGAATATTTTTATTTGATGAAATAATAGTAATAAATGTGTAAACTTTTTATTATTATTATTATTATTAAAACAAAGATTAAGGTACAGTTGTGTGCATTTAAGGTGTAAGAAATATTTTTAGACTTACACTATATACTTGTTTTATAATGTTACTGTAATATACAGTAACATTATAAATGTACATATTTATACTTTTTACTTCATGGTCACGCCACATAACATTAATACAGATAACATTTTGCTTCCATTTTATTTTTCTATTTTTTATTAGTTGGCTACATTTTGTATTTAGCTTTTTATTTATTTATTTAGTAATCTTAGTAATTAAACTTATTTAATTCCAGGCAAATGTCAAGGTACTATTTCTCATTTTTTAAGCTTTAATCAAGCACATTAACATTTTCTTTTTTTCTGTTTTCTTCCCATTAACAAATGCATGGTTCTTAACTTTGTACATCTCTGATTTCTAGGAACTTGGCACATGTTAAAACTAGATTTAAGAAATTTTTTTTTTCTGTTTTCTTTATAGTGAACACTCTCATACATCATCAAATTATGAATTGTTATGTTGGTTATAATATAGTTCTTATTATTCAACATATTAAGTATTTTTCAAAAAAGACTGATTGTGTTACACTGAATAAAAAAGACGCTGCACAGATCTATAACACCATGAGCAACCAGCAGTTTTTGGTTGAACTATTCCTTTAAGTGCACAAGTAAATAAACCAGTAGAAAGGGCATATGACACCCACACTGTCCATTTGCTGAGTTCTGATACCAAAGTAAAGCTCAGCTAATATTTTTCTAGGACACCCCAAGAACCTTCAGGACAGAGTAAATACAAATAAATAGACAGGAGAGGAAATGGCTTGTAGTTTATTTATGACATGCAGGGCTTCCTCTGCATGCATGGATTCCCAGCTTTCATTAAGTGTCATTACTAGAGCTCTTAGGCCAGGTGTGGTCTTTTAAATCTGCCGAGACCTGACATACAGCCCGATGCGAGGCAGCATGTGTATGGATGGACTCTTCCAAGAAGAAGGGGCTTGATCTTTTGGATGAGTAGATTCAGCTGTTAGTAAATACAGAACAGTATGAGCACTTGATTTGTTGTGATAAATAACTTATAATAGCCTCAGTCGTTCCATCAGAAAGCGACGGTCATGTCGATACCGCTGCGGAGGAGGGCAGATATGGTCACATTTAATGGCAGGCCTTCATGGCAGAGATGTTTATGCCGCTCTTACGCTCTTATTTTTTTTAACTAATGTATAGATTTTAGAAGAGAAATAAAGCAGAAATGCTTTTACAAGACATGCTCCCCCCCCAAAAAAACCTTGCTATTCATTAGCAATTTCCACTTTCCAGTTCACTTCTTTCAACGTCCCCTGATTGATGGAAAGCCTGCCATGTTTATTTGGATATCAGGGAATGAAATATTCATATTGTACGCTTTTCCAAGCAGAAGTTATCTGGGTGCAGCGTAAATGGTACTTGGGATTAGATTTTCACAGCAGATTGCAGTTATTAAAGAGAAAAAAAAGGAGGGGGTTACAGGGAAGCTGCCATCTTCTGGGGAGGCAATCTATTTCTTTTCACGCAGACTTGGAGCGGCTGCATAGCCTCTTAATGCACTGGAGCAAAAGTGCTTTGGTCCGCAACCTTTCACGCCTTCCTCTCCCTTTTATATGATTGAATACTTAATAACTTTGACTTTGCTTTGAAAGCCTGCGCCATGGGGCCTGTTGGGCTGGCTCGTGGTGAGGCTGGCGTACCTGAGTGTTTGTCTGCTGCTAACTGCCCTTATTATCGGCTGTCTTGTCAGCCTGCTGTCCACAGCTCATTCGCTGTCCTGTGCATCTTCTGTATCAGCCTGACTTTTAAGCTTTTTGTCTGTCATTATTGTTGCTCGTCACATTGTATAATTTTCATATTCTTGGTTAAAGCATAAAGCATATGCAGACTGTGCAACATTGTTTTTGTTTTTTGTATATCAGGCTGTTTCATCATAACTGACAGTATTTATTGGGGGTTAGTCATGTCAAAATGCAAAAAAAAAATGGCACTTTACATGCTAGACATAAAAAAGTGAAACTTGATGGTACGTTTGCATAAAAGTTATAGTTAACAGTTACCAAAAACTTTTTAGAAGTTTCACATACAGGTGACAGCATTGTCTGAAATGACACCGATCCACAAAAATGATTTATTTGCCAGATCTGATGTCATTTTGTAAAGTATTACTGCTCCTGTGCACATATGCATTTCTTTAGGCTAAACTTTAATATATAATATATATGTCATGATTTTCAATAATTGGTGCATAGTTTACACTGAGATATTAATGGTATTGTTCTCAGAAACTTCAAACGTTTGCATTTTTTAGGCCCCTAAAACATTGTTGTCATGTAAAAAATCAAAATAAATAAATAAAAATGGCCAAAAAACACACAAAATAATCATTTGTTGAAAGCTGTCATAGTCTCATGGTTTTAATGAAACAGGGATTTTTGGGACATATTTACAACAAACAACAATGTTAACAAAAATGTTAATGTTTGTTTTTGATATACCAGCATGTTTTGATGGTTTTTAGAAAGGATATAGACTCTGATTAAAAGGCGATGCCATAGAAGATAACTTGCAGTTTCTCATAGTATGTTGAAAGTTGTGTACCCATCAAAATAAAGTGTTACCAAATGTTCTTTGAAGAGCCATCTCTTTCTCAACTTTTTTCATAATTCATAATTTTTAATGAAAGGTTCTTCAGGATGGTTTATGAAACCATTTAGACAAAAGATGAAGCACATTTATTTTTAAGATTATATATGACACATATGTCCAAAAATGTATTACGCATACATAAATGCACATACAGTAGCTATATTTGTTGATATATCATTTCTAATATGTGGTGACAGCTGTGGTGTGAAATGATGAGGCCCTGTCTATTCCACCATGGTTGTATGCTTTTTATTTGTGTCGTCTGACTCTTTGAGCTTGCTGAAAGGCTGAGGTCAGTTGTACATATATGAAAAGCATTTGTCTGAAATCTGAAAAATATTTTAGGCAGGCATGCAGTAAGTGGTGAAAGACTGCCTCACGATGAAAGAAATCTTTTACAATTCGCAAAGTTTGTCTGAAACGCAACAAAGGGTGCCAAAATCATACACTTTCCAACAAACCAGTTTGCTGCAGGCATCAGTCGTAACGTTTCTACCATTTCTATTTGTGTTTTGGCCACTTTGAATTTGGCACCAAATCTTTATACACACTTTAAACAGCACTTCCATTGTTGTGTGCTGACAAATGATTAATTGCATCCAAAATAAAAGTTTAAGTTTGCATAATATATGTGTATACTGTGCAAATTTATTATGTGTATATATAAGTACTAGTTCTTTCAAACAATTAACCACTATTAATCACACCAAATCACAGTTGTTTGCATACATAATATATGCTTGTCTTTAAGAAATAAAAAATGTTAGGTTTATATATTAAATATAAACCACATTAATTATATTAACATAAATACTGTATATGCACGTAAAAATGTAAATATAAATATATATATATATATATATGAATTATATGAATATAATTATATGAATATAATTATATTCATGTAAATATTTTCAAAATATAGGCTGTATGTGTATGTACATAATAAATATACACTTTGCACATCCATATATTATGTAAACAAAAACATTTATTTTGGCTGCGATTAATTGTTTGACAGCACTGAGTGTGTGTGTGTGTTTATATAAACATAAATGTACACATAAATATTAAGGATGGATTATTTGGGATGCAATTAATTGCAATTAATCATTTGACAGTATTAATAAATACAGTATACATTTCAGAAAATGATCTTATTTTTCTATATTATATAAATCTATATATTTTCTAAATATATGCTGTATGGGTGTGTATTTATATACACACCATAAATATACACATATGTTATGTAAACAAAAACGTATTTTTCATGCGATTAATTGTGAGTTTGAATAGATTGCAAGTCTGATGTCAAATGGCACTGAAAGCTGTGGTGTGAAAGTGTCCTTAATGAAGCGCTATCTATTCCAGCGTAAGTGCTGTGGTTGTAGGCTCTTTATTCTGTCTCTCTCTCTCTCTCCCTCCCTCCCTGACACGCACAGAGCTCATTAGCACATGGAGTGCTCGCAGCCCTCGCCGAATGTGACCCTGCCTAATTGTGCAGCAGGTTCATTTGCTCGCCCTGCGTGATGTAGTGATTGCTTATTTGTTCTCCTCAGGGCTTCTCGTGCACATTAAAATGATTGACTCATTTCATTCAGGGTACATTTGCCGAGCTTTATTTGATAAGCTTATGCCCAAGGTACCCACATCCATCTTATTCTCATTCTCAAAAGTTATAATGTCTACCACTGCGGATTATTATTCATACAGCTGATTGTTTCCCCGGTTAATTATCTGTGTTTGAATAATTTTGCATGCGCGAGCCTGTTTATCCTTCTGGAATTAAGCAGCACGAAAGGTCTCGCATTAGCCATGCCGCTGAAGTCACAGACGAGCCCATTGTATATGCTAAGCTGTCTGACGCAGACAGTGAAGAGTTCTGGGAATACGAGAAACGGTGATTTTCTTCTTAAATAAAAGGGTGAAATTTGCATGCAGCCATAGAGACACGGTGCGGGGAGAAAAAAAGATACGTATATGGCTAATAAGCTGGATTTGTTTTCCACAGAGAGCATAAGGCTCGACTAAAAACCTTGATGAACTGTTGAAGAATGAGAGTGCTCATTATATCTGGGGAACGTGCCTCTTCAGTAGCCTTTGACCTTTCATCTTCCACGCAACATTGGTCAGACCTAGGTAGGAAGAAGCCAAAGCCAGGCAAGAAAGAGAGAGATGCAGCTGGAATAGAATATTCATCTGCCAGTGTCATGAATGAGAGCGTAATTATGATGGACGTGTCTGGAAATAATGGTTGTCTGGTTAATTGGAGCAGCCCATTGAAGCAGTAATGACCTTGTTTATGAGGTGGCTGTAAATAAAATTGCGTGTTTTTTGTTCTTGCAGTGAGGATGAAGAAAGCACTTCCTGGCCACCAGCAGCGCAACTCTGTGCCTGAGCGATGTGGATGGTTTCCTGGAGACAAACACAATCTTGGATCCTTTCTTCATCACTCAATGAGTTTAAAATACATATATAATTATCAAATGATGACTTTATGACACATAAATGTTCAAAATAGTCAATCAAATCAATTTGCTGACTTCTGTCCATCACACCCATTGTCGCACAATCTACTGTCTGTCTCTTATTTGGCAAATTCCCAGCATTATGGTAAAAAGGTCTTGTTATGGTAGGTGTAATTTAGATACTAGCTACGCTGAGGACTACTAGTGGATGGAGATCTGTTTGTTCCTTTCCTGAAACCAACCATTAGTCTCGAAAATGGACTAAACTTCTGAATCATCATCCAAAACCCGAACATCTCTGTTTGCACAAAAAGGAAAGGAATAGTAGACTACAGTGTGATAAATGTTTACAAAAAAGGGACACATTGTGTTCCTGGATGTTTTTACTTGAAATTGTGTGAATAGTTCTCAGTTATGGTCTTTGGCATGCTCACAAAGTTTCGACCCTCTGTAGCGTTGTAGTGTGCATGCAAAATTTATATTACACACAAAGTTGCTCACTTCTTCTACATTTAACATTTCTACTTAATAGCCTGATGCAAAGGCCTGTGCTTTCTGTTTTTCTGCACAATGTTTGAAGAAATCTATTCCAAAATCATCATTCGCATATACATCACGACTCGCATTGTCATTTCGTTTGACAGATACAGAGTACACCCAGCCTTGAAAAGCAGCAGCAGAAAGTAATTGCTGCCGTGAGGTCATTCGGGTCACTATACCTCGCTGATGCAGCATAAACTAGTCTGAGATGGTTTGCTGGTCTAAGCTGATTTAGGATTACCTCTCAGGCTGGACTTCAACTGGTCTCCTCCATCCAAAAAATACCTAACATCACACTGGGAAGTCTGTTAAAACCATCTCAATACTGCTTTAATCTGTTTTTCCTGCCTTAGCCATCAAGACTTTCTTAATCAGCCAGATTCACCAGCACCTGTGAAACACTAAAGAGCATAAACATTCAACTTATTGTCTCTTTGGTAAAAATGATTACGTCTCATCTGTTGATGAAAGCTGATTCATTTCTGATGCCCCTACTGACATCAGCTGCTGATTTATTTTTGCCTTTCGAATTAAATTTGTAGGCATGCAATACTTCATTTTTAATGAACATTCTACTGTGAATTTTGTGCCTAGTTACATTTCTGGTTTACAGAGATGAATGCGAGCGTGCAGGTAAATTTTCAATGCTGCTTCTGTCATAGTTTGCGGTTTTAAAAAGTTATGCTTGTATTTGTACATTAATCCATCATTTAATATCGCCTCGTATGACTGATAGCTTAATACCTAACATTTTAATGGATTTTCCTTTGAAGGCAATGAGAAGATTCCAATGATGTGTCGTATTATTCAGCCAGCAACATTAATAGCATGTTTAAATTATTAAAAAATGTCATGACTTATTCCATATGTCATCATGCATTTACTATAAACGCATATCAGTCAATAAATGTGATACATGTTTGTATTCAGAAGCTTTTTTAACTAGTCAGGATTAAATGAAAGCATTTCAGTGGATGACTGAAAGATTGCAGCAAACTATCTATTTTCCTTACGCTTTAATTTTTCGATTTCAGATCACGATGCTGTAATAAAGTCCTCCTGCTTGAGCTGCACTGATAGTTGTGCTCTGCTCACACATGAATGTGGAGAGCGTGGCCGTGATTGAGGGCTTGTTTGAAGTGTTCTGAGTCAATGAGAGTTGAACCCCAAGTGACAAGCTGTGAAATCAATAGACAAGTCAATACCCAACACTTAGGGCCTGTTGAAAAAAAAAAAGGACGCCGATAATTGTTATTAATACTCCGATTTTCCCAGAGCACTGTTTAAGGCCAATTCTAGTGAAACTGACTTCTCAAACACAATGGTGCCCTGAAGCTACACAACCGTAATCACATGCAAAACAAGGTTGTGATTATGTTGTAAATAATGAGAAAGGACTGTGAACAGCAGTGAACAATAGCGTAAATAATAAGTGGGTCATATGCATTTGTGTAGTGCTGTTGATCTTCGCACATCTCATTTTCAGGCTCATCTACGAGTGGGTTGTGTGCTAAGAAAGGCTACTTTATTCATGCCACATCTGTGATAAAGGTACTATATTAAAAATATCTTGATTTAAACATTATTTTATGCTATACAGTATATGCTATATACAACAGCACTTAAATGTTTTGCATCATTCCACTTGTAGGTAAACTGTATAAAAAAGTTTTTTTTCAGATTTGTAACAAAAAACTAATAATAATAAAAACTACTGGAGCTGGATTCACTAAAGGTTCTCAAATATATTCTTAAGGGGTCATGTATAAAACGTGCGTACGCTCAAATCCACGACTGCGTCTTTGACGTGGAAAAGTGCTTATCGTCACGTCAGGTTCTGAGCAGATGTACACACTTTTTATTGTATGAGTGTTTGTTAACACTTTATAATAACTAAACACTATGAATGATTAGTTAAGCATTAGTAAATACTCAGTTAATCCTTTATAAACCATTGTTCTAACATTATTATGCATTAGTAAAGAGTATACAAGTGCGTCTATAAATGGCTTGTTATTGAGCATATATATATATAATGTTTAATAATTGTATTTTCATGCTTTATTAATGATCAGTTTATCCTTTTTTTAATTATTACGTTTTTTACAAACCAGTTAATTAGGAGTTGTCAGTGTTTAATAAAAAAAAGTTAAGTTAAAACTCAAATTAAATTATTGATTATTTAGATTTACACTAATACATATTATTGTTTCGTAGTGTGTTAATAAATGCTTTATTAACACATGTTCCTGCTGTAGTTCATGATCAGGTTCTAAAGAATTTAGTAGTTGTCAGACGTCTGTTTTTTGTGAGCTCATCTAAAGTGAGGACTAGTTATACCCTGTAAAGCATTTATAAAGCAGATGTAAAGGGATACAGAACACAGAAATATTATTTCAAGATGTAAAAAAGGTAATCGTACAACTGTACACTTGATAAATGAAAAACAAACCTTCAGTTTCATAGAAAAAAAACATTAAGTGTATAGTTGTACAGTTTTATATTATTTTGCATCTTGCGATGAATAGTTTTGTATTCCTCCGTGTTGTGTTAGTCGATTTGTTCGGTCAGGACGCTAACTGAGCCTTTAAATCTTCTGTACATTTAGATATGCTTATACATCAAGAACAAGGCATTTATTAGCTGTATTTATAAACTGCTTACTAATAACTATTAATGCTTTATAAAGGATGAACTGACTATTTACTAATGCTTAACTAATGAGTCATAGCGTGTAGTTATAATAAAGTGTTATAGAGTATTTTAAAAATGTAAGCTGTTTTTGCACCTCGCTGCTCTGAATTTTGATGATTGGGGATATTTTATATGTTAATGACATTAATTAGGAGTTGTTTACAAGACAGAGAGCTTAAACCTTTCATTTGCGATTCATAGAGTTCACATGTGAAAGAGACGCATGTATGCGGTTTCTGTTCGTATGTTCATTCTATGAATCGCACGTATCCATATCGGTGAAATGATCATAAAATCAAATTTACAGTAGGACGATTTCTGCACAATCTTTATAAATGAGGCCCAAGTTTTTTTTTCCTTTTTCTTTTTTTTGTGGATATACTGTAGACTACATGAAGCACTGGTAAACACATATTCAGAAACATCTTTTTGAGTACATTTCACAAGAAAATTCCAGTCTCTCTACTTAAATTTATTGTGTTACCATTTCTTTGTAATATTTGTAAACTTTACTAGCAAATTTACCCTCTGAGTTCAAATTATTTCAAGGTAAATGCTAACACCAGTTTTGTTTTCCAGGATGTTTGTTCAGATAGTGGATGCATCAAAATGTGTACAGAAGTAGTACAGTATGTCTAAATTCACAGTAGGTCTATTTGCAAAATACTAAAAGTTAGTGAATAGCAATGCATGACCTTTTCCCAATCAGATTCTGAAGTTTAAATCAATAGACAATAGTCTCTTGAGTCAGTTAACAACACACAACTGAGTGTTTTCAGACATTAAGCTTTATAATGACAGAAGACAGTCAGTTCCTGTTGAAAGTTGGAGTGAAATGGAGACTCACTCTTTATTGCTTTTCTCTTTGTTGACAATGACAAATACATGACATGATCCCTCCCTCTTTAGTCACCCTAAATCTCAGAGCAGAGCAGAGGGCATCTGGTCTAAACCCGCCTGTAAAATGAACGGGCTTCAAGACCCAAAGCATCCTGGGATCCCCGAGCTCATCTGTGAGGTGAGGTTTTACTCTTAAGCCACCGGCTCATATTCACACTGACACCAAGGCCATTATAATTCCCTCCATCATCACAAAGACCTTCAGCAGAAATCTCTTGTAAAGATGACTGCTGGCACTGCCATTCAGGAAGAGGATTTTAAAATGTCAGCCAATATAAGAGATTTGACTCATTAAAGTGGGTTGAGGGGGGCTTTCCATTACGAGAGGGAAGAGTTCAGGGGAAAAATAGTGTATAGTGGTCTGTCTGTTATTTCATAATGCTAAAAGCACTAAAAACTGGGTTTATTTTAAGGCAAGACACTACAGCTGATTGGGGTAAAACATTCAACTAATAGATATGACCATAATTTCTCCAGATGATTAGTCACAGTATGACTGTTTTGTATAACAAGTTTTCTGAAATGTTGTTTAAATATGCAAATGACGCTTTCTCTAATTATATATGCATACATTCTGAGAACAGAAATGTGAACACTGGACAGGGGCGTAGCACCAAACTCTGAACCCTATGCACAAGCAGTGGCCATGACCCCGCGTAAGTTCGAGGTTCACAACTGCCTACGACACCATTTAATACATCAACTGATGCATTTACCCATGTATTGGCATTTACATAAGTTAACAACATTTATTGTGATCATAAAAGTATATTTAAAGGACCTCCCCCCACTTGGGCGCTGGTAATTTAGTCCCACTTTTCACCCAACTACAACGCCCCTGACACTAGATAAAGCCAGCTTCAAAACTCTGACCTCTTTTTATCCCTCCATCAGCAATACATATCAACTCAGAATCCAGGACTTGTTCATTTTTCTTTTGAATTTTTCACAATTATTAGAGTTTCACAATTAGGTCATGAGTTGTGAGATTTATGGTAAGTAAAAATTGTGAGATAAAAACTCACAGTTCTGAGAAAATGAAATTGTCTGCAAAATATAAACTTTCTTTCCCGAGTTTACGTTTGCATTGTTCTCAGAATTCTGAGGATGTTTTTTGCTGCCATAACATACTTTTTTGTTGTTGTTGTTGCTTTTTTTTTGTTGCTTTTTAAATCTCACATTTTTAAGTTCATCTCACAGGAATGATTCTTTCATTGCAAAAAATCATTCCTGAATATAAAATAAATAAAATATAGAATAATAATAATTATTATTATTATTTTTCCATGGTGGAAACAAGCCTCCATTGAAGCACATTGCAGGAGGAAAATACTAGTTTTGAGAAAATTGCCTGTAATGATATGCATTGTAATTTAAACACAGACACAAATATTTAAAGTGTACGGAGCTTTTCAATGTGTATTTATATCTAGTTCGAAAGAAGTCAAGTTATGGAAGCCAAATAGCTCAAAAACTCCAAACTGACCTGGGTCTGAAAGTGGTTTAGCCATAAGTGTCTTGCCATAAAACAAACTTTATCGTCAGACCACAGGTAATTAGTTAATATCATGTAATATGTAACCTATTAGACCCCCTTGTGATGTTCATGAAAATGCCTTGCAAAATGAAGAAAACAAACACTCAGCGAAGGACATTTTATCACGCAGGGTCATCAATCATAATTATAATCAGAGTGTATAACCTCACCTCTGCCTGATGGATGTCTGATTAAATGTCCCCTGGCTGTGTTGAATAATTGAATTCTGGGATGTCTGTCTGCTGAGCTCACACTAACCACTGTTGATCAGAGTTGATCTTTGGCTTCTCTTTGAGCTCATCGGGTATTTTACTGAACTCTGGAATATCAGCTGTAATTGGAAATAATAAAAAAAAAACACCAATTAATGGTAAAATAACTCGTCATGACACCTAAAATTAATTTTTGATCAAAGAGTAGCAGCAAATCTCATGAAACCAAGTTTAGCCTGCTGCTGTGTCCAGATCAGCACTCCAGGGATCAGAGTTTTCACTGACCAGAGTAAATCTGAAAGCAGCTTGACTAGAGTTAGTTCTTACTACATTTACTTTGCAGAAATCAGAGGTAATCAAAGGGAATCAGAACAAAGCTAATGATTATATTTTATTGTTATTGTTTATCACTGCTCTTGAACTCTGGAGGTGTTTATCAGGGCCTATCACAATTTTCAGAGTGGTCAAGAATTAGACTTCTTTTAAAGATAATATATGTGATTTCATAAGTGAAAATGTTACTTTACTAATAAACATGTTAACTAATAATAAACATCACATATCATTAGCCTTCTATATATTGGAATCCTACTATACCTGCAAATTCTCACGTAAAGCAATATATATAGAAAATCTTGGATGTCCAATTGTTTTATCGTCATAAAATATAAATTTAATATTGACCCAGAGACACAAAAATATTTATTTAATTTTAAATATCATTACATTGTTTGGATAATAAGATTTTATACATTATTTTTAACTAATTATGTATTTTTATTTTATTTATATTTTTTAATTTATTTATTTGGAAGAAAAATATATTTTACTGATTATAGGTTCCAGGTTTTTAATACCCATGTAAAGCTTTAATACTACAAAATCTGAACTGCCTAATATTTTATTTTGCAAAATGCAAGTATATTATATGAAAGAATATTACATACATACATACATCTTCTGCTTATTCGGCCGGGTCGTGGGGGCAGCAGTCTAAGCAGGGACACCCAAACTTTCCTCTGCACAGACACTTCCTCCAGCTCTTCCGGGGGAATACAGAGGCATTCCCAGGCCAGCCGAGAGACAGAGTCTCTCCAACGTGTCCTAGGTCTTCCCCGGGGCCTCCTCCCCGTGGGACATGCCCGAAACACCTCCCCAGGGAGGCATCCGGAACAGATGCCCAAGCAACCTCAGCTGGCCTCTCTCAATGTGGAGGAGCAGTGGATCAACTCCAACCTCCTCCTCCTGAGTGACCGAACTCCTCACCCTATCTCTAAAGGAGCGCCCAGCCATCCTACGAAGGGAAACTCATTTCGGCCGCCTATATCCGGGATATCTTTCTTTCAGTCATGACCCAAAGCTTATGGTCAGAGGTGAGAGTATGAACGTAGATCGACCGGTAAATCGAAAGCTTCGCCTTACAGCTCAGCTCCTTCACCACGACAGACCGGTACATCGACCAGATTACTGCAGAAGCTGCACCGATCCGTCTGTCGATCTCTTGCTCCATCCTTCCCTCACTCTTGAACAAGACCCCAAGATACCCCAAGCAGGAACTCCCCACCAACCTGAAGGGGGCAGGTCACCCTTTTCCTGCTGAGAACCATGGTCTAAGATTTGGAGATTTGATTCTCATCCCAGCCGCTTCACACTCAGCTGCAAACCGCCCCTGTGCCTGCTGTAGGTCCTGATTTGAAGAAGCCAACAGGACAACATCATCCACAAAAAGCAGAGATGAGATCATGTGGTCCCCAAACTGGACCCCCTCCAGCTCCTGACTGTGCCTAGAAATCCTGTCCATAAAAGGTTTGAATAGGACCAGTGATAAAGGGCAGCCCTGCCGGAGTGCAACACACCCTAGGAACAAGTCTGACTTACTGCCGGCAATGCGAACCAAGCTCTTGATCTGGTCATACAGGGACCGGACATCCCTTAGCAAAGGGCCCTGGACTCTATATTCCCAGAGCAATTCTAAGTCCACAAAACACATGTGAACTGGTTGAGCAAACTCCCACGAACCCTTCAGTACCCTAACGAGGGTATAGAGCTGGTCAAGTGTTCCACGACCAGGACTGAGGCTGCATTGTTCCTCCTGGATCCAAGGTTCAACTATCGGTCAAATTCTCCTCTCCAGGACCCTGAGGAGTGTAATTCCCTCTTATAGTTGGAACACACCATCTGATCCCCCTTCTTAAAAAAGAGGGACCACCAACCCGGTCTGCCAGTCCAGAGGCACTGTCCCCAACCTCGATGCGACACCGTAGAGGTGTGTCAACCAAGACAGCCTCATGGCATCCAGTGACTTAAGGTACTCAGTGCCTTTCCACCGAGGAGCCACCACTTGGCCCACCGCTACCCATCAGCTGCCTCAGGAGCCCCACAAGCCAGCCAGGCTCAATAGGAGTCCTCCTTCAGTTTGACGACATTCCTTACTTCCGGTGTCCACCACCGGGTTCAGGGTTGCCGCCACGACAGGCACCGGAGACTTTGCGGCCACAGCTCCGAACAGCTGCATTGACAATGGGGCTGAGAACATAGTCCACTCAAACTCAATGTCTCCAACCTCCCTCGGGATCTGGTTAAAACCCTGCCTGAGGTGGGAGTTGAAGACAGTACATTTGGGCCTGCGGAGTCCGTCCAGCCTCCTCCCCCTGTCAACAGATCCAACTCACCACCAGGTGGAGATCAGTTGACAGCTCCGTCCCTCTCTTTACCCGAGTGTCCAAGACATACAGCCGGAAGTCAGATGAAACAACCACAAAGTCGATCATCGACCTCCGCCCTAGGGTGCCTAGTACCATGTGTACTGATGAGCTCAAACATGGTGTTTGTTATGGACAAACTGTGACTAGCACAGAACTCCAACAACAGAACACCACTTGGATTCAGATCAGGGGGGCCGTTCCTCCCAATCACATCCCTTCAGGTATTACTAGCATCGCCCACTTTAGAAGTAGAATAGTCCCTCCTATGTGTCCTAGGATCTCAGTTGGAGTACTTTCCAGCACCCCTCCCAGAGACCTTAAAAAGGCCTGGTACTCTGCACTGCCCTTCGGCCCGTAGGCACAAACAACAGTGAGAGACCTATCCCCGGCCAGAAGGTGCAGGGAAGCGACCCTCTCATTCACCGGGGTGAACTCCAACACATGACGGCTAATCTGGGGGGTTATGAGCAAGCCCACAACAGCCTGCCACCTCTTATTGTAGACAACTCTAGAGTAGTGGAGAGTCCACCCCCTATCGAGGAGTTGGGTTCCAGATCCCAAGCCGTGCGTGGAGGTGAGCTCGACTATCTCTAGACGGTACCTTTCAACCTCCTACATTTACTCAGGCTCCTTACTCCCCAACGAAGTGACATTCCATGTTCCAAGAGCCAGATTTTGTGTCCGAGGATTGGGTTGTAGGGGTCCCCGCCTTCGACCGCCGCCCGACCCACAATGAACTGACCCCTTACAGTCCCTTCTGCAGGTGGTGGGCCCATGGGAGGATGGCCCCATGTCGCTCCTTCGTGCTAAGCCCAGATGGGCCCTGTGGGGTAAGACCCAGCCTCCAAGCACTAGCATATGAGGACCTCTTTGCCATGGGAGACCCTACCATGGACACATAGCCCCTGACAACATAGATTCTAGGATCATTCAAGCACTCAAACCCTGGCGATCCAAGGAGGAAAAAAGTATATTTATATAAAATTTTATTCACATACACTGATTTTTTTTTAAGGTAAGTGGTTGCAGTCAATTTATTTTAGCTACATTTATACCTTATCTTAAAAAAATAAGATTTTTTTTTTTCAGTGTACAAAGAAAGAAAGAAAGCAGCAAATATAAACTTTATTGTAAATATAATTGTGAATATAAATCATGGAGATATCAAGATATTTTTAACATTAGTTGCTTTGTTACAATATGTATTGTAAATAGCTATACAAATAAATCTAACCTGCCATTGGTCTTTTTATTAGTAAAGCTGTGTGCAGTCATAACTCATGTCGGTCCTGGTTTCCCAGCATTGCTCATTTTGGATGGTGACACCGGGTAATGCCCTTCAGCAGGAGTGTCAAAAGTTGCTCCTAGGGCCACGTCTGCAGAGTTTAACTCCAACACTCCTGCCTATAATTGAAGTAATCCTGACGACCTTCAACAGAAATCTCTTGTGTGTTTAATTAGGGTTGAAGCTCAAGTCTGCAGAAGTGTGGATTGACAGCCCTGTCTTAGAGTTTCTGTGAAGCTGAAGATATGGATCATGTGTTTTAAATCAGGGAGCCGTACAAAATGTGCCATACTGAGCCAGGAGTCACTGGTTGTCATACTTTCATTGCAAAAAACTTTTTCATTCCCTTTCCTGTTTCTTCCACTGAAATTAGAAAAACCTATATTTTCTGTATCTAATGTGACAGTATTCTCATACTTTGTGAACTATGAGTTAGAGAGATTTTGTGCGCCATGAATAACCCTCCAATATTTTATGACAGGGTAATAATTTTTCTAAATCATCATACAGAGACTGGGGAAATTTGATTTACCCAAAATGAAAAGGTACTCACTCAAAGGCCACAGAGATGAGTTTCGTTATGTTGGTGGATTTGAGAAGACAATGGATGGCGTTTTTACTGCACTGTTATGAATATAGCCATGTGTTTTGGCCAGAACTGAAATTTTAAAACATCTTAATGAGTGATTTGTTTCTTACAAACACAGCTTCTTAAATCACAAAACGTTCATTAATAAACTGGAACGGTGTGGATTACTGTGATGTTTTTTATCAGCAGTTTTGGCTATTATTATAATGGCACCCATTCACTGCAGAGAGAATCTGGCATTACATTATTATTATTATCATTGTTATCAATTAGGTAAACATACAGCTGTTTGTTGTCAATTACAAGTAACAGATACAACTTGTAATTTTAATGTATTGCCAGATTTGTTTGCCGCTATGTTAACTATTATAGTTCAACATGTGACCCTGGACCACAAAACCAATCATAATGAGAGTAAATTATTTTTTAAATGGGCTGAGATACAATGTCTGGAGGGAAAAAACAACTACATATTGAAGAAAAATCACCTTTAAAGTTAAATAAATGAAAAGTTATTTACAGAATGAAATTTACTAAATATCTTCATGGCACAATCTTTACTTAATGTCCTACTTATCTTAAAAATATTTACCCATTCCATGTATTTTTGGTTATTTCTGCCAGCGTCACATGTGTTGTAAATATTACTAACTTATACAAGTCAAAATTGAACTAGAAAAATTTGACTAGAAATCAACATCACCTTATATTTTATTATTTTTCATGATTTTTACAGACCTGGAAATCACACTTTTTAAACTTCATGGTATTTGAAGGAATGAGGGATCATATGACAAATCGAAACCTTAAGGAAGGACCCTTTTTTTTTGAACACTTTATAGGGAACAAAATGAGACGCTGCAAAAGACTCAAGGACAATGATCAAAGATGTCCATTTTTAGTACATGTTTACAATGGAAAAACCTCACAATGGATAGCAAAAAATAATTTTGTGTATATACAGCCCCTAATTGTGCAAACGTATTAAATGTTATCTTTAACACGCTAAATGCAGTGATCCAATCACTACCTACAAATTATAAAGCATTTTTATATTCATTCATTTACTATAATCTAATATAAAACAGTAAAATAGAAATACAAAGTAGACACCAAATGAACTTTATACACTTTCAAAAATGTAGTTATTTCCATTTTCCAACCTTTCCGAAAACAATTAGTTAGATCTAAACATGTTTTGACTTGATCTGAATCGTACAACAAAAGAAAGAAACAATATACAGGCATACTGTACACATCAGTAATGAAGGATAAAGTTTGCAAAAGTACAAACACCGCAACGGAGGCCTGAAAATCTGAAAGTGAAATGACCCTCAGTGGCAAGAGGTTGATGGTGTTGTGGACTGAGTGAAAGCGCAGCAGTGGAGGCCTGTCATCTCTGTCGGTACACAGCACATCTGTTCAGTGACTTGCAGCCCAATTGCATCAAAGACGACGCAGGATTTGACCGGCGCCTGGTCAGTGTTGATTCCAGCAGAATGATGAAATATTCTAGCAATGTTTTTGTCAGAATAACAAAGACAAGCTTGGTCCACGGGGGATTAACCTATCAAAGTACAGGAAGTTAATATTCATGGATGCTCTGTGTTCTCAGAAAGAATGATACAACAGCTGCGCTTCACAAACCCAAATATGAGGGAAACGTGAATTAGAATTCAAAGGTAAAGTGAATATTACAGCAAGGCCGTGAATAAACTCTGTTCTGGTTTACACGCACACATTCATGCATTCAAAAAAGCCTGTTGTTGGGCTAAATATATTTATAATGTAAAATAAAGCTGATTTTTTTTTTTCTTGAATTTAAGTGTGTTTAAATATCAAGACAAATGTGTGGTTTTAGAATGTGGGTAAAAAAAAGATGGATTGAATGCATCGTTCTTGCCAGTCCAAAAGAATCTCAAATAACATGTTGTCTGAGGGGACGAGATGATGATGAGCAGAAATTTTCTCCTTATACAATTGCTCCTACTTCTGGACGAACCTGGAAGCTGCATGTGACAAGCGCTGTGATGTTCATATTCAATAACATTGCACTGACTGAAGCAACTAAAAAGCAAATAAAAATCACATTTGCGATGTCATCTGGCTGAAATTGTAGATGCGAGCACTATAAGCCAAATCGGGACGGTGTTCTTTTCGGTGTCATGGGAGCTTCCTCTTTCCTTCCTGGGGTGCAGATCTTTATTGCCCTGTTTGGAAAAAATAAAAAGACGTGTTGACTTCAGGATGTTAATTTAAGCAGAAAGGTTGTGTGTGTGACTGTGATGCGCCACGAATCAGAAGTTGTGAGATTTGCTCTAAGGTTAAATGAGAAGAGTAGACAGAGCGGTGACAAGGAGCTTCAGGCCGAGAGAAAAGGACAGTTTGTCTCTGTAGGGACCTGGGGGATGAGGGTCTGATGTAGCTGACAGGGCGATCTATCATCTTTAATTACAGCGGTGCACAGCGCTCCCCTCCTCACACCGCCAGCAATTACATCCATCAGGCCATGACCCTCGTGCTCCTCCACCACAGACTCGGCTCACACCTCCATCACTGCTGCCTGCCAGCCCAACATCTGAACTTCCAGACAATGTTATACTTTACTTTGTTCTTAATGAACATTCCAATTAAGTTTTACATTTTATGAAGAAAACTCTCTGACACGGTGTTTTGCTTCTCCATTGTTTTCAGCATGTTGCTATGCGGTTGCAGCATTAAAGAAATAGTTTAATTTTTTTTGAACATTTTAAACATGTAGTTTCTTCATCTTCACAGATTGGGAGAAATTTAGCATTACGTCACTTGCTCGCCGTCGATGGATCTTCTGCAGTGAATGGGTGCCGTCAGCTGACAAAAACATGTAATCCACACCACTTCAGTCCACCAGTGAATGCCTTGTGAAGTAAAAACTGCATATTTGTAATAAACAAATCCATCATTAAGGCCAAAACAAGATACGCTCCCTCTCACATTAATGTTTAGAACTCTTTTATATTTCACTTTTATAAACACTACCTGCTGCAAAGACTCACACTTACAAATCGGCATGCACTTCCCCTAAAATATCTCTTTATATTTTGTATACAGGTTTATATTTGTTGTATAATATGTAGCACCGTGTTTCTGTGAGACATTTCATTCCATTATGTCTTCAAACATGTTGCAGTATGGAAATAATATTGCTTTCTCAAGTGAAAAGGTATATCTCATCAAGTCAAGCTTTATGGATAAAGAGAGAGACTGGCTTGCAGCAGTTTGAAGCTAAAAACGTATATTGATGGATTTATTGCAAGCACGGCACCCACTGACTGAGAAATTTCTCACAACCTGTTCTGAAACAAATGCACCTAAATCTTGGTTTGCTGGAGGGTAAGGAATAAATGAGTTAAATTGTATGCAAATTATTCCTTTAAACCTTAAGAAACGTCCTACATTTGCCAAACACACAGCAGTTGGAATGAATAAGCGAAGTACCAAAAAATAAAGTTCTTTTAACTTGAGCTCAATTATAACGTCATGTTTACTGGGACAAACGAAGGAAAAGCAGCTCAGCAGAATGAAATGCTGTGTGAATGTACTGTACTTTTTGCACTTTGTACAGTATTTCTGAAAGATAGAGATTCTTTTGTCTCGTTGGGAGGCATCAACCCAGATCACTAAAAAGAACAAAGAACTTTCTTCAGAAGAAATGTCCTCTAAGTGACCTTTGGGTCCCGCAGGAGTCAGGTCAGGGGAGATGAGCTGTGATCTCATCTTAGATCAGTCACCGTCTTCCTATCAGCTTATTTAAAACCCCATGAAGGCATCAGAGCCCAGGAGGGAGGCCGGCACCTTAATTATCCATCTCCCCAACATGCAAATCAAAAGTCTAATCTCCACTTTTAATGTGATTATTGTCAGAACGTCCATCAGGCCGACTGTCAGCCAAAGGCTTTGATTCAGAGATAAAAGTCCTGATTAATTAATGAAGTGTTATTTCACAGGACACATTTCTCGCTTTTGTGGAGCTGACAGGTGTGTGTAAAATTAATTTCCCGGATTAGTCCGAAAATTAGCGTCTGTCTCTCTCCTCCCCGTCCGTGGTGGCACAATTTAAATTGCTACAGTAATAGGGGTCAGCCAGGAGTCAATATTATTTCTTTTTCTCTCCTGTGGAGACGGGAGGTGAGAAAAGCTCATCATGGAGAAGACAAGGAGATGTTAGGGGAGGAAAGAGATGGGTGTGAAGGAGATAATAGCCTTCCCAAAAATTGCGGCATTAGTATTTCGGCACG
This sequence comes from Enteromius viviparus, assembly GCA_032353835.1. Lineage (NCBI taxonomy): Eukaryota > Metazoa > Chordata > Actinopteri > Cypriniformes > Cyprinidae > Enteromius > Enteromius viviparus. Next base: position 23,571,259 of record JAUCNO010001819.1, read on the forward strand.
GCAGCCATTTGATGGCTTCCGTCTAAATAGGACGATTCTGATTTTGTGAGAGTGCAAGCAGTCGCTCTAAAGAGCAGAAAGTGACTCTAAACTCTGAGTGACAGCAGGGATGTTTGAAATACCTGACGCTGCCCAGATTGTTCTTCCTGTCCTGCTCCTCTTTCCGTGCACGGATCTGTTCTTGTGCAAGAGACATCTCCTCCTCCATGTTGGTGATCTCCTCCTTGGCTCTCCTTCGGTTCTCCTGAAAGAGGAAAAAAAGTGAGACAGATGTGACGTTGGACCACAAAACCTTAAGTAGCATGGGTATAGTAGCAATAAACAACAAAAATAGTTTTTACAATATTAGTTCAAGTTCATACAACATTATGGTAGGAAATGTACAAAATATCCTAAATACATAAAACCCTAATTTTTGATTAGTCATTTGGAAAAAAAATTATAGGCGGTTATATTATATTATTATATATATATTATAGGCAATTGCATTTCTAGCTAACATCGTCCATACACCAATAGAAAGCTTGCTTACCCAGTTTTTATATGATGTATAAAAACAAACTGACCCCGTCTTTGTGGACCCAGGGTCATTAGAGTGTACTGTATTGTGTGTGAGATTTAGGAAGGATGTTGCTCACCTGTCTGCTCTTTCCTGCGTGTTTGATGCTGTAGAACATGGGTCCCAGCTCAGCCAGCCACTCGCCGTCCACCGCCGTCACACACTGCATGTACTCCTGAAACACACACACACGTCAACAAATCACTGTGATAGCATGTGGTAATAGGATATTGAATAACATGTTGCTGGTAGTACTGTATATAATGCGAATGTAGTGAATATCATTAAGATTTAATGTGCTTTTTATTCGGAAGAAAAACAAGATGACAGCATTGATTCAAAACTGATTCAACGCTTCAATTCAGTTTGCTTACATCAGTACAAACTTTTAGCATAACTGAACATTTATTAAAGAGTTGGTTCACCCAGAAATGAAAAAATGTTGCTCCAAACCCATAAGACCTTCATTCATCTTCGAAACACAAATGAAGATTTTTCTGATGGAATTTAAGAGCTCTTTGACCCTCAACAGACAGCAAGGATACTGCCATGATCAAGGCACAGAAACTCAGCATTTATTATTTCAGCTCACTTCTGTCACATTAAATCAAAAATCATTTTAATGTGATTTGTTATCATCCATGTTTAAAGCACATTCTTTGATGAACAGGATGTTTGAATGAACAGCAGCGCTGATTAATAGAAGGATCATATAAACAACATTTATTTAAAATTGACAGTAAAGTGCAAGTAAAGGCATTTACTTTACTTGTCTGCATCCTTGCTCAATAAAAGTAGCTATTTTTTTTTTTAAATAAAAACAAAGACTACTTCTGTTAAATAATTTAGCACTAGCACTTTAGCAATAAGTATAATAATACAATATTTATTTATATTTAAAATTGTCAGTTCAATAAATACAACATTGGACAAACAACAAAATCAAAATGTTGCAAGCTAGATTCAAACGTGCAACCCCCATATAAGCAGATCACACGATCTAACAGTTATAGCAAAGCGTAATTCACACTAACTGATGTCACTTCACATTCAAGAGCTGAGGAGGAAGAAGTACCTTTGTGGTCATGACCAGCTCGTGGTAGATGATGTAGTCCGGCGTGTAGCCCATCCCAAACAAAGCACTGGTGGGGTGCAGATGGCAGGGCATCCCAGTTCTCACATTCACATACTCCCCTATTCCCTAAACAAATAAACGCATGTCATGAAGATAGTGCTTGATGAAACACAATATACATATAATTACACAAGCGCCAAGTATTTGTGTACCTTTAATTTAGCAGCCTGGTGAAAGTATGCAGCACAGATGCACTTCCTGATCACATCCCAATCTGAGCCGCAAGAGACCAGGTTGATTTTCTGCTGCACCATGATGTCTTTGAGCTGAGCTCGCACCTCACGCACCTGTGACACACCACACAGCATTATTCAGAATAAACTAAATAGGCACGCTTATTTAGTGCTGAAATGACACCCCTTAGTATAGAGATAGATTACTGTTAAACTATTACAAGTTTTCTTACAAGTACAATTGCTAAGATAAAGTAAAGACATTTTAAAAAATACAATGTGTTGTATTTGCAACTACATTTTAAAATACAACCAATATCCATTATGTTTTCCACCTTTTAACAGGCTTGACATAAACTTGTGTTCTTTCTCAGTATTGCAATGCAAATATCTAAAAATGCTTAAATAAAGATAGATCTACTTTAGAAGCAAAATGACATTAGTATTGAATTTTAGTTCCAAAATGGAATGAGTTCATGATTTAAAAGGATTTAAAAAAGATTTTGCTTAGAAAAATCTATTTCTGTTTTTATTTCCCATTGACAAGATATCTGTTCTTGTTTCAAACATATACCTTAACTGATAAGTGAGCAAAATTAAGTGAGTTTAAGATTTAATTCCTTCATCTTGCACCCAAAAGTATGTGTGTCTTAATTTAAAGATATATATATAGTCTTTTTTGTGAATTCTTGTGAATTCTTCTTTTGTCTTAATTTGTGAATTAAGGCATTTTAAAGAGTTAAAGCTAATAATTAACATCCTATGTCTCAATATTTTTTCTAAAGCAGGTATATTATCACTTGGTAAAACTTAAAACATTTTTTGTTAATTAAAAAAAGAAAAACAAATTAGAAATGTTTCCTTGACAACTAAGTGAAATAAGTTGAGGAAACAAAATTACCAACAGGAAAGAAAGAGAAAAAAAAAATAAATAAATATTAAACCTAAATGTTATTATTAAATTAAAAACCCTAAAGCTACTGTAAAATCCCCGTAAATTACACTGGCATGTAGTAAAATAAATATAAATTTAACTTAAAAATAATTCAAATTTAGACTGCAGTAAGCAAACTTTCACACTCAGCATGTTGAAAACACAGCTTAGATTGCTACTCACTTTCCCACGTGAAGAGGATATTTACATAAAACGAAACGGCAGCAAAAACGGACATTTAGCTGTAATGGTCAGAGCCGTTGCTGGTTTTGGCTACCATACTATGTGAACTTCAGGATAATAAAGAATCAGTGATGTTGATTAAACTTAATGCCTCAAGAAGTTAAAGTACCTTTCGCATGGCTTTGGTGTGAATGAAGTGATCGTTACACCAGATGCTGGAGTAATTGTTGTTCTTCCACTGCAGGTAAACGTTAAGGTAGGTCAGGTGATCACTCTCAGGCACCGAGAACTTCTCTCTCACCTGGTCACTCTCCTCCTCTCGACCCTAGACAAGTAACGGTAGATTTGAACAGTTACAAGTCAATATGTTTTAGTAGAGTCTGTTAATGCATCCCAAGAACACAGTGTGCACTCGGTACCTTTGGTCTGTAGAAGATGGACGGCACAGACAACATGGAGACGATGATGAGAATGTCTGCACTGCAGCACATGTCACATGACACGATCAGCATTTTAGACAGAGCCGGATCCAGAGGAAACTCCACCATGAGCCGCCCCGTGGGCGTCAGAGAACCTGAGACATAGACAAGAAGAAACCTCTCTCAAACACAGGTAAAAGTCAAAAGGGATTAGACAGCACCTCTCTCAAAAGTGCTGATGGTGGGAAAATGACTCCACTTTGAGATTCCGATCAAACTTTTTCAGAAGCTCAGATTTCAGAGATTACATGACAGACTAAGAAGATTAGTGAGAGAGCGGCGTGAAAAGCAGATATTTGGGCAGGTAAGCCTTAATCAGAAATAATCTGCTGTTAACACGCGACGAGAGCTGGAGGGAAAAGTGCTCCACATAGTCAAATCCCCACAAACCCAGAGAGATACGCAGGAAATGAGATTGAGATCCCTCTCTGGTCACACAGACAGTTTTACTTCGGTTGCTACAGCTGAACTTTGAGTAAGACCTTAATACTTCACTGCAGCGCTTCAATCTACCCAAACACCGGAGTAGAACTAATAAATGTCACTATCCAAACAATCTAGTGAATATATCAGAATCAGTGTTATTTTACTCTCACTGATGTATATTTTCCCCAATATTCGAGTTAGATTAGATATTTTTAGATTTTCTTTTTTTTTTTTACTTTTTGGTCACATTTATTTTCATTTCTTTAATTCTTTTTATTTAAATTGAAGGTTTAGTAATTTTGTGTTTTTGCCATTTTTATTTATTTTTTAACATCTGTATTGTTTTTAGTTTTAGTTTAATTTAGTTCTGTTTATTTTAGTACTTAAGATTAAGAAAATGAGAAATGCTGCCTTGGCAACTAATTGAAATAATAATTTTTTTTTTTTTAGATTTCAGTAAATGTTCATTTAGTTTTTTAAACAACAATCATGTTTTATTTATGGTTGAACTTAGCTAACATACAATGTTATATTGTCAGAGTACAATATTAGACTTTGTTGCTGACAATACACACTGAAATAATACAATTAAATACACTTATTTCCCAATAATTCAAAAACATTGAATTGCACGTGCAACAATTTGCAAAAAAACAAACAAAAAACAACAACTATCTTTTCTTCGTTATTTTCTACATATGCTTTGATCTATTGGGAATTGATTGGATCATACAAAGTGGGCAATCCAAAATAGACATATATGTGAGTGACAAGTCAATAGATGGGAACCAGTGATGCTTGAATGCACAAATAAATTGATAATGAACACTAACCATTAAAAATGAAACATTTTTATTTATTTTTTTTTTCACTTGAAAGATTCACTTTAAACAATGCCCAAAATAAGTTTGTGATACCGATATCGAATAGCACAGTTCAACTCTAAGAACAGATTTCCTCTTGACTGTACCTTTGAATAAAATGTGGAAAGGACAGCAAGTAAAACTAAAAGTTTCATGTGGTCTAATGTGGATTGTCTTTCTCAGGGCAGTGTCTGAAGCTGGTGGACTCACCTGTGTTATCAAGCGCTCCCAAGATCCACAGCTGGTACATGGAGTTCAGCATGTTGTCTTCGGGCGGTGGGTCCATAAAGTGGAAGAGCAGGAGATCTTGAACTCCCAGTGACTTGAGCAGCAGCACCACATTGGCCAGGTTAGTGCGCTGGATCTCTGGGATAGTGGTGGTGAGCATTTCATTCTTGTAGGCACTCTGAGTGTATAACCTGAAGTTAACCAACACAAAAGGTAAGAGAGGTCAATTAATTTGCTACTGACGTTTTAACACATCCAACGCCACAGTGACACAGTCGCAAAAAAAAAAATCTAGACTATTTCTTGTTGGGGAGCTGACACACATTATAGAATATAATATATTCTATATATATAAAAATATGTATATATAAGTATATAAATAACAGTAAACTAATAGTTTGTATTTGGTTTATTGTAGTGCTATCAAATGATTAATTGTGATCAATTAATTAAAAGTATATAGTGTATATTAAATCTGTGTATACACACACACACATATGTTTAAGAAAATATTTTGTTAGATTATTGCAATACAGATAACTGTATTATACATAAAATAAGTTCTGACTGGCTGCATTAGTGTTGCTTCACTGCAGCAGTCTGATGAATAAAGTTATTTACTTTTATATAAAAAATGATTAGAATAAAATAATAAGATTTATAAGCATATTTAATGTAAAAGACTTGATAAATAAAGAATCAGACAGATGCATATAGCACACCATTAAAAAAAAGTTTCCAACATCCCATATTTAAAAGATCCAGAGGGAAGCCCATAACAATAATTCATTCCCAAACTATCCCTGAGCATCTTAAAATATCACAGCTCTCCCTCCCGTTCCATAGAGACACATCTGAGAGAACAGCAGTTTTCTGCAGCTATTCAACTAAAAGGATAATTCCTCAGAAGATGGCGTGAAGAAGTACAACATATGCATTTATGCATATCAGTCCTACTGGCTCTTGTGAAGATTACAAATTTAACATTTACGGCACACACATACACACAGATCTTGGCCGCATTACAAAGCGTCTTACTGAACACAATTGATTCCTGATGCACAGATGTTTGGTAAAGGATATATGTAACTAATTCAGCATGTGCCACACACTTTTACGAGCAGCCAGAGACACTCACAGGGAGGCAAAACAATCCCCTGCGTGAGTTTCCTTTGTGAGACCGCAAAACAGCATGCCGCCGCATCTTCGGCACTGTGCAGGTTTGAAAAAGGTCACAGTCAAAAAGCCCACAGGAGCCTCTGTCTCACGTTCTCAGGGGTGTAAACAAGAATTAAACTGCGTGAAATCCTCTCAAGATTACCGTCCTGTCCCCCTCCTGCAGTCGCCCTGCCTCACTGATCGATGTTTCAGAAAAATGACTGTTGATCTGAAGGAACACCGTTCATCTGCCTGTAGAGGCTGGATTTACGCTGCAGTGATTTGCTTCTTTTAAATGATTCGTTCCAAAATACCGGATCAAAAAATTATTTACTGTTTCATCACCAAGTCATCATGAAATAAAAATATATCCATGCACGTGTGCGACTTTCTCATTTTTTGACCTCAGAATTTTTTTCATAACATAATCTAATAATTAACTGGATCTTCCAGTGAAAAGGTCATCCTTCTCTCTGGTGGTGTATGTAGGACTTCTCCAATCATTTAGTTCACTGAAACCTCCAAGCTCCACTTTGAGGGGAAATAACTACATCTCAAAATCCAGTGAACTGTTCATGGATAGGACAAAGACCTCACCCTACATTATTTATTTTTGGCTAATATGCCATCTGGATGTGTCACAATGTGAAAGAAAAGATCCATTAATACTTCCACTACTAATTTCCTCTGCCTTAAAAACATAATAGTAACATTTTGAAATACTAACAAACTTTTTTGCAGTAACATGCTGTTATAATATCACACTACGTAAACCCCCCCCCAAAAAACAAATTCAAATAATTACTAATTATTAGGGATCTAACAGCATCAAAATTTCACGGTACGGTAATACCTCGGTATGAATGGCACGGTACGGTATTTATTGAATCATTTACATAAAAAA
>JAUCNO010001819.1:23607519-23637512 GCA_032353835.1 Enteromius viviparus
ATTGCCGATTGACGTTGCCACGGTTCACCACCCATTTCAAAATTTCTTCAGGAATTTTGGTGCATCGCTTCTAGTTTTCTCTATTATCTATAATTTACAATTATAATTTATCCGTCTCCATCTTTCAAACCCTTGTCTTATTTTGCACTTTGTCACGCCTTTTAGGTTTCGTACTCGAAATGTTAAACATTTTTTAGTAGTCATGCATTATGCATTATCGTGATCTCAATATGATACTGTTTATTACCAATGCCTACTGTAATATCCTAACATTCACCTTTGTGGATAGTCATATCCATCCAGCCCAGTCCTTCCTGCTGGAATCCGTTCATGTCATCGGTGAAGGGGTACCCGGCCTGCTGGCCCGCCTCGATGAACGCATGGTGCAGGGGGTGACTGGTCTTTCCTCGCGTCACGTGCAGCGGGCCATCACCCCCTCGGTACCGGTCCGCTCCCAGCTCATGGCTCTGGGCCTTGCGGAAGTACGGAAGACAGTGAGAGTAGTCCCAGCCCTCGGCTCCCTCGCTCTGCCAGCGGTTGTAGTCCTCGGCATGCCCCCGAATGTACACCATGGCATTGAGCGAGGACGAGCCGCCCCACACTCGACCACGAGGCCAGTACATCACCCTGTTGTCCATGTGCTTCTGAGGTAACGTGTGGTAATACCAGTTGTACTTGTCGTCACAGAGGTTATAGGTCAGAGCGGCCGGCATGTGAATCTTCCAGGACAGACGGGTGCTTCCCAGATGCATGTCTTTGGGCCCCGCTTCCAGAAGCAGCACGGAATCTGAGGCGATCTCTGACAGACGGCTGGCCAGCACGCAGCCTGCAGATCCGGCCCCGACGATCACGTAGCTGTGAGACTCTGTGGGACTCTTATTCACTGCCGTACTGCGGTGTCTGTGATGCTGCAGCAGTGCGCATGAGTTCGGCGAGCGCTGCGCAGCGATGCACCTGCGAAGGCTTGCTGTGAGCCTCACACATGATGAGAAGCACTGCATGGTGACGGAGATCTCAGCTTTCAAAGAGCTTCACTGATGGTCATCAGGGGCCTTGAGGAACCAACACAGAGAACACTTTTAACAATACAGATCGTAGCAAAGCACTGAACATTATCAAATAGAACAACAGAGTGATGGTAATGTAGAATGAAGAGAATTCAACTATTTATTTGCTTAAAAAAACCATATGGTTATTATTACTCTGATAAGTAATGGTGAAATGCTTGAGCCGTCCCAGCATCCCTCCATCCATTCCTCTATCTCTGTTATTCTCCCTCTGGGTTGCACTGTAGCTAAATGGTGGGATTTGAACTCAGAGCTCAAGCTGAGCCTCAGTTTCGAGTCTCTAGATGGGCAGGCGGACTCATGAACAGAATATTTTGTTAAGTTACAGTGAATAACAGAGTAATAATCCAGAAGCGACTATATTGCCTCTGTGTTCTGTACGCTTTGGAGTTGTTTGATAAAATCTGCCAACTTTTATGGTTGTTTTATAGTAACATGATTATTTAGTAATAATACTACACGTAACAACTGAATACATATTTTACTAAACCCTCCAGCGGCCGAAAGAAAAGGAATTAACCAGAAAAACTATTACAAACTATTGCAATAATTTTTTTCCCTTTAACCATTTGCTTGGTAGCAAATCATAATTAAACCCATATAATAGTGGACCTCTTTTTATATTATTAATATCACACTGCCAGTCTTTGTTTTAAACATGAATTAGAGAATTCAGTGACTTCTGAAGCTTACACTGTTACACCAGATGGTGGCTCTTTTTATAACATCCCTGAATCATTCGTTCAAATGATTCCTTCAAAAACATTCAGGAACACAACAAGTGTCCTTATGAGCGGGTGCCTCTCAAATGTACATCTGCTGCCTAGTAAGGGACCTGTTCTTCGGCATCTTTAAGGATAGAGCATCTCAGCATTCTTGTTTGATTCTGCTTTAAATTTGTTTGGAAATATTTGCAAAGGAAGAGCATACATTTACAAAGTAACTGTCAATATTTAGTCTTAAGTGGAAGCGACTTAATATTAGCTTCTTGTTCACTGAACTGGTATAAAAGTTATATAGCACTTATGATTGTGTTGTTGTTCTGAATATCAGCACAGCTGCACTACCTACATCCTAATTACTGCATGATTATGTTTGTGGAATAACATTTTTAATGAAAAAATGTAGTGTCTTCAATATTTTAAAATAACAATTTAATATATAAATTTTTCATTTGTCGTAACCATTTTATAAAAGCAATAACGCACATGAGCCTGTGCTTTATGAATGTGCACATCATACTTAACACCTTTTAGACAGCTACAACTACATCAACATTAGAACACAGCCTCATGTACCTTAAATTTATATAAATATTGCCGTCAAACGATTAATCGTATCCAAAATAAAGGTTTTTGTTTACAAAATGTGTGTGTACTGTGCATATTTATTATGTATATAAACATACACTACAGTATATATACACAGTATATTTTTACATAATGTTTACATATTTGCACACACACACACATATATATTTATTTTCTATATTTTATATTATATAAATCTATTTAATATATAAACATAACATGTTTTTCTTAAATGCATACATACATGCGTTTGTATTTATATGTACATAAATAAAATTGTTTATTTTGAAAGTGATTACTCGTAATTAATCATTTGACAGCACTAAATATAATATAAAATAATATAATGTGATATAATATAATGATTTTTATAATAGGAGCACATTGTTTAATTTAGGCAAGGCAAGAACTGAAGGCAACAATACAACATATGATCAGTGGTTAATGATTTATTTCTACTGGTTTTATTTGAAGGGGAAAAATGTGTCTGTGTTCTGGTGTGTGTCTAAAAGCGTTGAAAAACAGACTAGAAGGAAAGACTGGACCACACATATGATCAATTAAGAATAAGACTGTGGTGTATAAACTAAACTTACATAATTCACATTCTTCTCCCATTGTATATTGTGTAATGTTTATCAGACTAAACGGACTATTTTGCAATGAGGTCTTGCTATTGAACAATGAGAAAAGCACAGAGGAAGCTGTAACTTTAGGAGTTTTGTGGTTTTCAATCCAGCAAGGTTTTAATGTTCCACAAAGGCCTTAGTTGGATACATAACCTAACAAACACAGTTTTTGTGCCATGCTGGATCCCATAAGCAAACTGTAATCGATCCTTCGGGATCCTGCGCGAATTCCTGGGATTGTTTGACTTGATGAGCTCTGTCTGATCAATGACTCTCAACAACACACGTCCAGGCCCTTGCCATGTATGTTATTTATTTCTATATATTCTGCCAGTTGTCCGTGGTTATGAGTTATTGAGTGCTTGTATCTTTTTTTTATCGCAAATGTGAAATATTCCACGAGTGGGTTTCCAGTGGTCTGAAACTACTAACATTAGGCTTCGTTGTGCAACTTTTTCCGTTAGAAGAACAGCTTTAACTTGGCAATACAGCGAAAGGCGCGCAATTACAACATCTCTTGTTGTTTTGGAGACTGAAAAACAGCTTACCGTGTAGTGCTCTTCGTGCAGTGCGCACAGATGAATTGTAGAGGCACGTGAAACCCCTCCCACTCCGCTGTGCCTCTGAGCACCGCAAGCTAGCCGTGTGGGCGGGGCCTGTCTTAGCACCTCCCAATAGGTCAGCTGAGTCCACCGCTTAGCCCCTCCCACACTGGACTAAAATGCACTCATGTATTTTCCAACTTCAAAAAGACAGACAGCTGGACACACGACCGTTTTAATTATTGTTCATGTGGTACATGTGCCTTCATATTCGCTCTCAGAACTGCTGTAGCTGCTGCTCTGGACATTGCTGTCCATCATGTGTTTACATTGTCGGTGTACAAAAGCAGTGTTTATTCAGTTATTGTAACTCCCCTCTTAAGGAATCTCCACCTTTTCTCCACATTCTACCACCACACCTTACCCCAGTGAACGACCGGAGGTGTAAACAAGTCTCTGAAACGGGGGTTTCGTGACCCTTTAAATGTAGTCTTTTAGCAGACACTTTTATCCAAAATACCACTTATGTCCAGGGGCGTAGCACCAAATTCTGGGCCCTATGCACAAGCAGTGGCCATGGGCCCCGTAAGTCTGAGGTTCACAACTACTTACAACTAACCCTACTACTAATGTACGTATGTTCACAAGTTAGCTTTGCTACCAATTTGACAGCCTATCCTAACCTATATAACATTAGGCCTACAAAGTTATTCTATTATAGTTAAATATCAAATATTAATTTAGTTTTCGAATTAGTGTATGCTATGCAATCAAGGCATCATGTAATTTCAAATTTTGTGTTATGCCGTTGTGTTATTAGCACTGATAATCGTGGTGGTATTGAAGTGTTTAGTAACCACAGCAGGAGTTCATTTGTAGACTATTTGCTCTCACATTTTGGGCTCACCTTTCTTGGGAAAGAGTCTGTTAGCAGTTGCTTTCCTCCATTTCTTTTTTTTTATCCCTTTCTTGTCTCTCTTTTCTTTTCTGAGAACCAGATTTAGCTTTCTTAGACATCATCTTCCATAGCACAGAATGAACGCTACTTCAAATGCCCCTAGGCGAAAAGCCCTGTGAAGGTGGACTAAACCATTTCGTGCAAGGTAGAGGGTGTCTGTCCTCAGACACTATATATACTTGGACACCATTTAATACATCAACCAACTGATGCATTTACCCCAAATATTAGCATTTACATTAGTTAAAAACATTTATTGTGATCTTAAAATTATATTTAAAGGAAAATAAAATTTCACTCCTCAGGGGCCCTCCCCCCACTTGGGGCCCCTGACCATAACCAATAAAGACCTATAAGCAATGTGGGAAAATCTTTTGTTTTAAATCGGACCAAAAATCAAAAGCAGTTTGTATGACATTGCATGGAAATGCTTTTCATTAAAATTGGCAGATCTTATTAAAACAAAAAAAAGTATCAAGGCCACAAAACAATAGAGGAACTGCAAGAGAACTTGCTTAGGCTGGCTAAAAAGTTCAGTGTTTTGGCCAAATTGTACTATCTATGACTCTATGAAAAGATTAATATATTTTCTCTGAAGAAGGGAACGGAGACATCACATCGGTGACCGACGAATAGGAGTTTTTGGGTACCACTAGCCCGGAGGCTAGCGTCTGTCTGCGAGCAGACGAAGAAATCTTCATCTGGCCCTCCTCCTCCGGAGAGAGCGACTCCTTCCATCTCTGGGCTGCCTGTCCTAGGACCGCTTGCACTACCTTTTGCCACCAGGTCCTGCAGGCGGTTGGACAGGCTGGGTGGGACCCCCACGGCCGGCTCCTCGATGCGACCGATGGGACTGCTGCTGCTGGGGCTGCGGAGGAACGGGGGCGGCCGCCGGGGGGCGCCCTTGGCGACGGGCAGGCTGAGGCAGTGCCTGCGGAGTCCGGGTGGAGACAGCAGCTGGACGCCGCGGCAGGATGTGACGGATCGCCTCAGTCTGCTTCTGGGCAGCGGAGAATTGCTGGGCAAACGTCTCCACTGCGTTGCCGAAGAGGCCGGTCTGCGACACGGGAGCATTCAGAAACCTAATCTTGTCTGCATCACGCATGTCAGCAAGACACAACCACAGATGGCACTGCTGGACCACCCTAGTGGACATTGCACGACCCGGGGCACGCGCTGTAACCTTCGTCGCAGGATGCGCGAGGTCTGTCGCGGCACGAAGCTCTGCAAGAACTTCTGGTTTGTGACAACCCTCGAGCAGTGCCTTCAGTGCCTTGGCCTGATGGACCTGCAACAACGCCATGGCATGTACGGAAGACGCAACGTTTCCACAAGCTTTGTAGGCATCATCAACTAGGGCTGACGAATGCTTACAGGCCCGGGAGGGGAGTGACGGGTTACCCTGCCAGAAGCCTGCGGACACAGTTGCATTGCAACAGAACTTTCAACCTAGGGGACCCCCGTTTAACCCCGTGCTGCGCCACCGTCAATGGTGGTGAACGAGGACGAGCCACTCAACCGCTTCCTGGCAGTGAAAGGTGCATTCCACGATTGAGTTAGCTCATCATGCACATCCGGGAAGAATGGTACTGGAGTAGGCCCTTGCACACCGGCACGAGATACACCCAGATACAAATCATTCAACCTAGAGGGTTCAGGACGTTGTGGGGGAGCCCACTCAATCCCAACTCATAACAATGAGTTCATAGCAGTCAGCTCAGGATCGGTATCCGGAACGGTTGATTGTCCATCGGACGCCGCCCTGGAACCGGATACTTCATCTCCCGAGCCGTACTATCCTCCCGATGCAGTGACAGACATCTGGTCGTCGGGGGGAGGCTCAAAGGAAACATCCGACTCCTTTTACGGAAGACTGGGCTGCCCCAATGGGAACTCCATCAGTCTCGGAACGCGCGTGACAGGGGGCGCTCCCCGAAGGGAGTTCCGCACTGTCACCATCAGACTGGCCCTTTCTCCCCCCGAACCGGAAGCTCCGTGGACGCTGCCAGTGCGAGCTCCAGAATGCGGAAGAGGAATAGGGACTTCCCCACCGGTCAAGTAATTCAGTCTGGTTCGCAACTCCGAGATGGTCATTTTCCCACAATGAGAGCATGAACCATCTACAAACGCCGCTCTAGCATGATCAATGCACAGGCATGTTAGGCAGTGTTCTTGACTGTCCGCCGGCGCCAGGTAACAGCCACTTCCAACAACCCACGGATGGTAGGACATCCCACGGAAGCGTCTTTGAAAAGACGTACCACCCATGAGTACTCTTTTAGCTCTTTTGTGAAAGGCCGAAGCTAACGGGGAAGATGGTCGCTTGGTAAACAATGCAGATAGTGCAATACAATTGTTACCGCCACTTGACTGGAATCACCGTCGCTGCAACGCCGTCACACCAGCCTTTCTCCGTCGTTTTGCAGAGTAGAAATGGCTTGCAGAACGTTCGCATGGACTGCTCGGCTCTGAAGTGAAAAGCTAATTGATCTGCTGGCCTACTTATACTCGCACCGCGATTGGGTTCAGCTGATCCTAATCAGTGTATGCCAATGAAATTCATTGGCGTGTTTGTGCACGCAGAGTTGTTTTGGCATCTCGAAGCAAGATTCCTACGTCGAAGTGACCGACTGAAAGGGAATGAAGGTTATTGGTTAGAAATTAAAGTAATAGCTGCTACACTCCTGCACGTTACTCAAAGTTCAGTGTAGCAAAAATTAAGAAATTGAATTTGAATACTTTTGGAAAAAAAAAGGTGTAAATTAATGAGTTTCTTTTTCACTTGCATGAATGCACATTATATAAAGTGTTTTGTTTGTGTTGCGGTCTTCACCAAAACCTGTCAATTATCAGAAATGTCACAGCTTAGAGCCAGTTGCTAATGATTGAAATGGTTTTTCAAACATGCTCTTGTTGTATATTCATTAAGCTTCCCTTTAGTGCAGTCCTTTCATTAACATGTTTGCGGGCTGATGGTGCTTTCTATAACGGGATATTGATTAAGATGTTACAACACATTCAGTGTTGGAGACAGAAATGGTGTCAACACTAATTGTTTTGTTGCAAGAAATAAAATCAATAGCAAGATTTAGCATGCTAGTTTCATTGCAAGTGACATTTATATTTTGTGCATCTTGTCCAATATGGCTGCAGTGGTTGAACTCTTCCCTTTGTATATAATGCATTATTAAAGTACCAGTAATGTTCTTTCTAATGCATTATATGTTTTATATATGATTGTAACCATTATTACATTTAATGTGCCTTCTGAAGTGGAAAAATTATATGTTTGAAAGTAACAATTTTCTACATTTCTTTTAAAAATATTTTTTATTTATGGGTGAACTATATTTAAAAACACTTTTATAATAATAAGGCTTTAAGTTAAATGTTACCACTTTGGTTTATAACACTACACAAGCGGAAAATACTAATAGTCTACTGATATGATTTCTCAGACATCTAACTGCAATGCTAAAGTTCAGTGCTTTAGATTAAACTATGTTTACTTTTTTTTATTGGAGTGAGGTTTGCTTGAGTTATGAAAAGGCTTTGCTGTCCTTGTGCAAACAGGCCATATTTTGGGGGTTTAATATGCTCAGTGCATTAGTATGAGTATGCTGTACTTTGATGTTCTCTCCCTGCTGGGTAGTCCTCAGATAAACTCACCATGCATGTGTCTGCTCATGCCATGAGGTCGTGTGCTACTGTAGGTCGCCTGGATGGGGCTCCATTCCCTCATATCATGAATGGAGATTAAGTGATGGTGAATTACGCATCTGTAATTGCATCCACATAGTCTGTTTCATCTATTATCTGTAATCCTGAGCAACTGCTGATGGCAGCCGGAGTAGCGAGCGACACGGAGTAGAGCCAAAAAGCCCCAGTAATCCTGTGTGGGTTCAAGAGATGTCAAGAATTAGGCTTCTTTTACAAAGTTGCCCCATTATCCGCCTTTTTGCTGCTCAGTATATTGGAAAATGTGTATAGTAAATGTGTAAAGTATATAGTTTCAAAAACTAGCGGTCGAAAAGGGTTTTATTTAGCATTTTAGTGATTTTTATAAACTATTTTTATACACTTTATATTAGGTGGCTTTAAGTACTACAGTATCTACTCCCAAAACTATAATATTAACCTTTCATAAACCATAAGAGGGGCTCTTTAAAAAAACAACATTAGTTCATGTGAACCAATATGAATTAACAATGAACAGGCTGTATTTACATATATACATCAATAGATTAAATGTTGCTAATACATGAATGAACTGATACATTTTTGAGTGTGACACATTTTTAATGTGCTGTCAAATTGTTGTGCACACAGCACAAGTTAAAGGAAATTAAAGTAAGTGCAGAAAGAAAAAGCTTATTAGGAAAGACTGCAAGCGAAAAGCCGGCAGTGGGAATGAGTCGGATGCCTCTATGGTCCTCAGTTATTAGTCACTTTCATGGTTCATGCCTGAGCAGTCGTGGAAGCTTTTCATTGAGGATGATATCTAGACAAAACGCTATATACCCCAACAGAGACCAGCAAGTGCAATAATTGCTCATCCTTTCTGTTATTTTTTTCCCTCCAAGATTGTAACCCTTTATGGCTGCAGCTCCATGAACCATTCAGCCCTTGAACTTGCTTTCTGTGTCTTTTGCTGAACCCATTATTCTGAAGATGGGCTGTGGAAGAAAATACTTTTGAATTGCTGTTTGACCACAACCCTGCTTCAACTCACTTGCCTATATGGTGAGCTTTCGTGTGAGTTAGTCATGCATGTTTATGGCTCTGGTAAATATAACATCCAAACAGCTGTAGCCAACAGCATCTTTTTCGTGTCATTGGACATTTAGCGGCCGTATGCTGTGGTCTCCTTTTATCATTAAATAACAGATTGTAGTTTAACTCTTACATTAAATCACACTGTAAAAAGGTTGCTGTAAATTTTACAGTAACTTACTGGCAGCTGGATGCCAGTAAATTACTGTAAAAATGTTGACTGTATTATTACTGTATTTAATCATTTAATAACTAATTTAATTAACAGTATTATTGTAACAAGCAGATGCTGCTGCAGTGTCGCGCTCTCGCTTCCTTAGCGCTTAGCACAGAGGCAGAACTAGATTCAAGTTTGTGAACATTTAATAAAAGGAACATGCAGAGGGCAGTGTGACACACATCAACGACAGTAAAAACGTTAACAATTCACAAAAGACTACAGACAAGGAATCAACTAAATACAGAGGTACTAATCACAAGACAAGGGGGAACACCTGGAAACAAGGGTGGTAGGGAGTGAACAGTGATTAGATGGGCGGGGTTACAAATAAGGCACAACATATGGGAAAATGAATGAAAACAAAACAGAGCATGTGGAAAAAATACACACAATGACAGGACCAGGTGACGGTGTTACAATTACAATGTCTTTACTGTATTTTAATTTACAGTATTATAACTGTATTTTATTTTACAATATCAGTACTACAGAGTTTATTTTCACACAAAAAAAACTGTCACGCCAGCGCTGAGCACAAACCAGCCTACACACAATCTCAGTCACCAGACTTTTAATTGAAATCACCTCTAATCAAGGCTGCTGCATATATGCTGTCCAAACTAGAGTGTTGAAGGCTGAGCATGGGGTAACAACCCTTACCTTTTATTTTACCTATTGGAGTGGATTTTCATGTTATGATTGAAGTTATGCCTTGTCAAGACTTTTAAACCACAGCATTTACCTGCACCGAGCACCTGACCTCAAGGATTCACGAGCAGATCATGTTGTAGAGAATGGAAATAGAGAAAGCAATCTGGAGATCGCCAACATTATGTTAGAAACCCCTTTTAAGAGACTTACGGGACTACTGACCTGATTAACTTACCTGTTCACAGTGTGATGGCATCAGGAGATCGTCTACACAGTTGAAGGACAAAGATCCTTACCTCACCTGCTCACGTGCCGCCTCTCATGTATAACAGCAATCGGGAGATCGCACTTCACAAGTGAGAATACCAACCTTACTGTACTCACCTTGTTACTCACCTGTTTCCTCCGGAGATAGCTATCTTCATGACCACTGTCCCTGTGTCTACTTGGAGTTACGATGAGAGCAAGGAGGCAAGCCTGAGTTAAAGCGATCAGGAGATTGCCATGAAAGGAACTGTATTCTGTCTGCACGAAGCGATCAGACGATCAGCATTACTGAATATCTTTATTTGTCTTTGAGCCCCTCCTGGATGAATTTTGAATTGAATCTTATGTTATAAATAAATATACTTTGAGTTCACTTTATCCTGCCTCACGCATCCATGTCTGAGGGTTACAAAAACATTAAAAAATGTTTTTGTTTTTTTTTAAATACGTCAGTGAATCTCTGATTCTAGGTGTTCAAAAAAGTTTAATTAATTCTGTAGTGAAACACTGCTGTATGAAAAGATGCCCAACAGTTTAAAACTATTTTTGTGATATTGAGCAAAAATAAAATATTTTCTTAGTGATTTAAATCACTAATATTTACTATTAATAATATTAATTTCTTGTTTATTAAATTTTGTTGCCCTGACATTTTGTGAAAACTGCCACAAACTGATCTGTTCATATAGGCCTAATCATTCTTAATGTACACGTGTGTGTGTGTGTGTAAGCTCTGTGCATGTAATAGGCCTAATATGAGAATTTAATAGAATTTAAATTTAATTATTAAGAATCTATATTTAACAATCTAACAATCTTTTGAGTTTGTTTTGGCAGTTCGAATCGGCTGACCAAAGCTAATATATATATATATATATATATATATATATATATAGCTGAGCTGCCACATATTTGCACCTGGTAGTTCGCTCGCGGAGAGACTTTAAAAGTTTAGTAAATTTACCATAGTGTACTGTACTGTAGTGAATAAATGCATTAGTGACCATATCTTTCCCATATACCTTTGCTGTTTAAAGTAAAATACTGTATACGCATTTTACAGTATCTTACTCTCCATATTGCAGTAAAATACTGTTCAAATTACAGAAATCAGTTACAGTACAGTGCATTAGGTCAGTGTGCTTAGAGTGTGCTTAGGAAGAAAGATTCGATTAGAAATGACTCCTGTATCCTGGCAAGATATGAGGAAAGCAACCTGAGTGTGAGACAAATAAACTGTGGGCCTGAGAAGTGTTTTTCCACTCTGAAAGAGAAATATCAGTGGGCTTTCATTGCATTACACACACTAATGCTGGACATCCATGCAGAAGTCTATTCTTGTATTTCAGTTTGAGAAGCATCTGATGACCTCACATGATCTTGCATGCTATGAACTGAGAGTACTAAGAATGGGTAATGCTTAATTTCTTTACAATCTATTTTCCAATAATCTTTATCTGAGCATTCCAGATTGCATATTGATTTTTAAAAACCCAAGATCAAAATATGTAGAGAAATCAGGGAGAAATAAATATGTTTTTCATTTGTGTAAATATGTCTTTCATTTTTCATTTTTAAATCAAAACATACAGTGCTACCAACGTTGAATGATTTGCTGACAATTTATTCCTTTGAGAAATTGTAGCAAATATAAACAATTTGCAGGTGACTAGTGTGACTAGTGTAGGGGGCTAATATTTTCTGATTCATGAACAAATGACTCTTGTGAGCCAGTACTTTTTAGTGAATCAAAACATACAGCAGAACAGCAATATTTGATTTAACGAAAAAATGACTCTTATGAGCAGTTTCTCTTGAATCAAAAAATAAAAAAGCAACTAGTGTAGCCTGATTCACCGACAAATGACTCTTATGAGGCGTTTTAAAAATTGTTTTAAACAAATCAAAAATATACAGTGGAACAGCAATACCAATGTATTCTGATTCATGAACAAATCACGCCTAAAAATTTTAAAACAGGAAGTTCCAGTATAATAGAGAAATAAGAGAATTTTACAAATGAGAAATATAGAGAAACATAACTTAGATTTATTTTAAATTTACATCATGTAAAAATAATAAAAATAATAATAAGATATATAAGTAATAATATAAAGTATGGAACCAACAAATAGCAGTTCTTTTTAGTCAGTCAAAGTTCACATAATCAGTCGGTCATGTCTGAAGTGATCATCTGCATGTGTATCAGTATATGAAAGTTGTGAAATTATGTATTTTTGGACATGGTGACAACGCGATCATGCCCTTATATTTTTGTGTTTACTTTTGGGGCAAATATGTTCCCAGAAGAGAATTCAAGACACCAATGGAGCCATTTGAGGAAGTTCAGAAACAGTACTTACGGAGAACAACTCCCTTTGCATTGAACTTTGTGCTGTTTAACTTTCTAGATACTTTTCATGCAAAAACAGCAACATTACGACTCAAAGAAGTTGACTGCTTTATATCAAAAGCTTTTGAAGTCCTTTCGAAACAAGACTTTTTATCAGTATCTGAAACCCTGAGCATCCAGCTGATTCTGACCTAGGTTGAACTTTTTGTTGAGTTCTGCTCAGGAGTAAGTAAGGATGCATCATATAACCTGTCAAATCAGACAGATAAAATAATAGAGTGATGGAAAAACCAAAATAGCTTTCAGTGCAAACACACAAAGCAGGCAAATAAACCTGCTCTCCTCACCTCGTATGACTCTGCTTCAGGGCTGCTGGAGCTGATTTCTTAATCCATCCCACTGACTAATTGGAATGTAATTAACAATTAAGGGTTGACAAACGCAAGATGGGGCCTTCTTAATATGGTGCTGATGAAACTGTGGGTTTGGAGTGTTAGAGATTGGGCGAACTGCCTCCAAAGCTTTTATTAAAGCCAGCTAATGCCTGTCTTTATGATTTATCAAAAAAGTATTCTTGCTCTCCTAGAGGTGATATAGGGTGATATCTCTCGGTGCAGACACGGGCCAATGTGTTGTTAGTGCCTGCACATATTTAAAAGAAAATAGCATGAATTAGAATGAGGATCAGCACCGCAATGCAGAAATGACTTTTGCTCCCATGGTTTGCGTAGGCAATGTAAAAGACATCTGAGGCTCTTGAGCCGTCTGGCTTGGGGAAGCAGTCAATATGCTGAAGATGGAAGATCATAACCTGGAGAAAAATATCAGGTACCAACCAGTTCATTTGTAATCCATATTCATGACTCGATTGACAGAGGTTCTTATGGGACATTATGTGCTCTGTTGGTGCATTGATTGCCTTACAGAGAACAGTCTTGGCAAAGCTTTTTAAACATTTCCATCATTGAGTTCTCTTAACATAAAAGTATAATGATACTGCAGGGAAAGATGCTTTTTCACAAGGGTCATTTTAAACCCTGACTTTCTGCACAGCTGAGTTATCCTGTTAACTCTTTGTTAATACATCATCCTGAGAGATTTCATAATCATAAGTAAACCCGCAGCAGAAGTTCTTATTTACCATTTTTATTTGATTAAAAAAATTGACTGGAGAAGTACAGCAACATTTGTTTTCATTAAACCTGAACTTTTCCCCTCAAAATTAAACAGTGGCTGGAAGTTTAGCACATGAATATTTAATAAGGCAAGCATTTTTACTTCATGATTAGTCTCACGTAGCCACTTTGACACAATGGCAAAAGGTCCGTTTCAGACTGAAGCTTATTCTGGCCAAGAATAACCCACTTAGACAGAAAGAGAGTGTCTGACCGACATGCAAAGCATTTAGTTTTACCAGGTGCACTTATATGTAATATATTAATAATAGGCTGATGTCAAATATTAAACATTTAAATAATGATGCAGCAGTTTACATAAATCATTGCAGAGAAAACAACATCAAAATAACAAAATTCTGGTCAAAGGTTCCGTTCCTCCGAAAGTAATTAACAAAGACATAACTTTTTAAATGCGCCCTTGTAAAAAAAAAAGTGCTCTAAACTCCACTGAATGTATTTAAAAACAAAAAAATGTAGCAAAACAAAAGCAAAACAACAAAATAAGAGTATAAGTATATAAATTACATTATATATCTTTTTGTTTACATTATATATACACAATAAATATACACATATATTAAGACACACACATTGTTACGAAACGCTGCTGCGATGTCGCAGCTTTGCTTCTCCGTGGAGAACAAGAGACTCAGAGGCAGAAGTTTCAAATACACGTGAACATTTATTCCAGGGAAAACGAACATGAAGAACATGTGCAGACATCACACAACAGACATGACTTACTTCAACGAGCGACAACCGGATATAACACAAGACAAGCATTTATACAGGAAACAATCAAGGAAAAAGGGGACACACAGGATTGGATGGGAGTGAAACACCAAAAGACCGGGGCGGAGTCTTGAACACAGAATAACAGAATGATACAAGAGGTAAACATAAAAGGCACGAACACATAGTACATGACAACAAAACATAGAAATCAAGGACAGAGGAGAACATCAACAGAGCACGCCACTGGCGTGACACACATACAGCATATATTTCTGTAAATCTATTTAACTGTATAAACATATACATTTTATAATATAGCCTATAAATATATTTCTATAACATATTTTTATATACACATAATAAATAGGACACAGTACACACATAATACACAAAATTTTATTTTGGATGTGATTCATTGTTTGACAGCACTAGTATTAATAATCTTCTTAATTTATATTCACACATGTAAAGTATTTAGTTATTTTTTCAACTGCACTGGTATTTAAAATAATCAAGTATATTTTAGTTTTGCATAAGCACTTATCAGTACATTCGCATGTCCTGATTTTGCCAAGTACTATGTGTCCCTAGATCAACATATTTGACCCTGGAACAACATTTTATTGCAAAAATGTAGTCTTGATCATATTTCTACACCTAAACCTACCCTAACACATCAGTAATGCCTAAAATCAGAAGAAATGATAGATGACTGACACTGCTGTACAAGCACCAAACACTGATTCTAAGCCTAAACTTCACAAAAACTGTACACTGTTTCTTCAAATCTGATTGTTTAATCACAATGTTGTCCCAGGGTCAACAAAGATGTTGCCCAGGGACATGTTACACTTGGTAAAATCACGTTAGCGGGTACAATCAGCAGTGCACTTAATAAGCAATTGCATTTATTGTTAATTTAAACTATTGTACATTTTCATTCAATTGCAATTAACATGCAATTAGTGTCTGAAAACATTACATTCAGTCCACACATATGTATATTCTGTAGAGTATATTATTTCAGTAACAAGTAGACTTTTAAAACGCTAAAGTGTGCTTCTTATTCACTAGGGGCATTTTTCCGTTAATTATCTCTCTCAGCAGGTTAAAAAGGTGATGTGTCTAATGGGTTAAACCAGCACATCAGTCTCCTCCCAACAGACTGATCAATGGCATTGATTTAGTGGTTGGCACTTACAGTCTGAGTCTAAGGCTGGATGTGGAGTTGGATTACAGATAGCATTGCACTTAGTCTAGACTCCATACCTCCATTTACACTTCCCATCCACTGAGGGGCAGCATAGAGAGTTTCCTGCCTGAATCAAATAAAGGGGTCGTGTCAAGCTGATGAAGGGTTGAGGTTAAAGACAAGGTTAGTGCTAATGTTGTTTCAGAGATGAACACGCCGGACACTGTTTGTTGTCTCACAATGAGCAGAGTAGGTGTTACTCCATGACAGGTGAATGTGGTAGGGTCAGCCCAAAGGTCAGAGCTCTTGAAAAAGATTCAGGTCGAACTGGAAAGTATTTGACTTTAACTGTTCAAGGATTTTACAAGTTGTAAAGTTGCTCAAAGACAAAATGTGCATGTATGTACAGTATATCTCAGAAAAAGGGTCTATGCTGATACTTCAAACCTTGCAGTATCCTAAGGTACAAAAGATATATTTACAAAATCTTTTTACCTTGTAGACCCCTAAATGGATGTGTTTTTGCATAAAAGTCTTCAGTAGTGCTTTTTGAAAGTCCCCCGAAAAGCACATAGACATAAAATGATTTTTACATTTGCAATAATAACAAAATACTGTAAATAAATATAGCACAAACAGTTTTTGGTGTAGGTTAGGCTATTAGGTTTAGTTTTTTTTTCAGTATTAGTTGTCTTAATTTGTGTCCATATGTTAATATGATGAAATATACAAAAAATGTGCAAAACCAGTTAAAAAAATATTTAAACAGATAACTTATTTTATTATTTTTTTTCCCAGAAAATGTGATATCTGACATTTGTTATTAAATTATTTTTTTGATGTGGCATCAATGCAATGCATTTTGAGTCTTTCTATCTATCAAGCTAGCTATTATACACTGTATATACCACCAAAAATTAAGCTGGTGGAATTCATTTAAATGCATGCAAGTTGAAATGTTTATATGTATGTGTGTAGCATAGAAAACAAAACCATCAATCTTATTCCAAACTTAATGTTCCGTCTTTGTAAGCCTGTTTTTCCTTTAGTTCAGCTCTTTGTTATCAGGAGCTGTCAGCAGATATTAGCATTGAAATAATATCTTTTATTTACAAAGCTTCTTCATCTACACCTTCTCAGGTTTTCTCAGAGGAAGACTGAAGCCAGGCAAAGGTTGTTCTTGTTTAAATGCTGCATAATATTCTCTTATCCTGTCAGCCTCTTTAGAGCGTTTAGCTCCTTTATGGCACTAACCGTATCTGCTCCCACCCAGAATGCTCATGATATTTCAGAACAGACGCTAGGATGCCTGCATGAAACCAGAATGGTGGATGTGAGAATCTCTTCATGCTTCCTGTCAAAAGTTTTCAGAAAAAGTTCATGGAGACTGTGCCGGATTTCTGTATTTCTGTATAACCTGTTACCTCATTAAACAGATTATTACAAGCCAGCAATCTCAGATATAGAACAAATTTAATTTAATTACAGCTCTCCGTGTCAGGTTTATGAAGGGAGCGTTAAATTTAGGATCACAGTGAAGGAAGTATTGATTAATGTCGCCTTTGAATGGACACAGAATATTAGAGAATATTAGATCTGGTGAACAAGATGGTGCGATTGTTCATCATGACTGCATTTATCAGAGCTGGGAATAATGGAAGATACAAAAGGCAGGCATATTATGAACCATAGAAGCCTCTTGAACAAGGCATATGAATATTAATTAGGTGATATAACGTTCACTTAGCATAGATGGTAAGTTAGAACTAGCTGCATTAAGATAAGCGTTTACCGAGCGTTTGTATCTAATGCTGATGCAATGATTTGATAAAGTTTGTGCTATAGGTCTTAAAGGTGCTGTTTTAAACTTCAAGCTAAGATAATTAAACCTCCTTGCGCAAAACCTTTTGCAAAAACTTTGATGCTGGCTAATAAAAATTTGTTCACCTGCTAAAACGATTAGCAATGCATTCACCTGATCATTTTAGCTTAAACATCAGCGCAAATATAGCCTGAGCCCGCCTATACTTCCTTTGATGCTACATTCATTTCACCAGCGAAGTTAGTCTGGCCAAGCTGCTGTTTTAGAGCTTTTCAGATTCCCAAAAAAGTGGAAACCAATGAGAAACGAGCTCCCGCCCCCTCGGCACGACTGAAGTGGGTGTAACGCGATGACGCGGCAGTTCTACGAGCATGCCAGCTTTTAAACATGGCGTGTACCGAGCAGCAACAATCGTTCGACTTTGCTGTGTTGCAGCTGTTTTGAGAAATTTTTAATGACAGCTTTTCTTTGAAAACGGAGCAGAAGTATTTTCCTTCTGACATTTTCCTACTGCTTTAATGAAGCTAGCTACAATTGGTTACAGTGTCTTCAAGTTCCGTCCCTACGCATACTATACGTCATCGACATGAGGGGTCTGATTGGTTGTAGATTCGTCCAGTAATATACAGATGTATCTGATGCACGCAGGTTAAGCCCGTCTCCCAGAAGGCGGGTAGTAAGGTAGCTTGGCCAGACTAAGCTCCTATTAGCTTTAAAGTTGCGGAAGCCGGGCTAGCACAAATATACAAGTGACTCGCTGAGAAAAATTTGCATTAATGTGAAGCTAAATGAGCCTTGACTGACTGAAGCTTGACAGATGCATTAACAGCAGAGACCAATGCTCTTTTAAAGAGTACTCTACCTGTAATACGTATTAGCCACAACGCATAACCACATATCTGCACATCCTGCACTCTTTTAGATATTCAATAAATAGCTATTTTTGTGCTTGGCAATTCCTTCACTTACCAGTGTTTCCACCTGCATATTCTGCCATTTTGCTCCCATAATCTTATTTAAGTACAATGGTATTACATTGGTGCACCAACTCCTCACATTTTACATATCCCTAAATTTACCCATCTCCACCCCTGGATTAAATGAATACATACTGTTGTTACAAAATGTAGTTATATAACTCCTTTTACATGAGTACTTAGTGAGTGAAAAAAAGTGTTACCAATGTCCTGTTACATATTTGTACTTACACATACCATTCAGTATTGTTACATGTGTGTAGTTACACAAACATTAGATCTGTAGATATGAACCAATGTGTACTTATTACGTACACATCTATTTACTTTGTAAGTACACAGGTATTACAAAATCTTAATATAAAGTAGGACCTTTTTTTTCTTTGTACACTCAAAAATCATGATATACATACCCATAAATAGGTAATATTTTCTAGAATTATGAGGACAATAAGTATTTTTGATCTAGTTGTACCTATCTCAGATACAAAACAGAATACCCTTTTGTATCCAGCTCAGTCAGTTCTGTCAGAAACTGTGCCGTTGTTACAGTGTCTTTCAGCTTTTACCCTGCATATTTCTGTAAATTGCATGATAACACCGCAGGGCACATTGTTATAAGATATGGGAATTTTTAAAGCACACACTACAGATTACAAAACATCAAAGTTCAGTTTTAAGGTCATAAAGGGACAAGAAGCTATTCGATGTTGGAGGGAGTGGGTGCACTGAAATTCTTGCCTCTAAAAATAGACTTTTCTCTGGATTAGAGAACCATACATACAATTTATCAATTTAAAGAAGACAGTACTATTCAGCTTTGCTGCTAAATTCATGTTTTAGTTGTTATGCACACGTTATTCCACACGCTTCAGCTGTCTACTACACTGAAAACTTTCACAAATGTTAGTTACTATTGGTTGTCACCAATCAATATCTTCTTGTCATCAGGCTGTTATACATGTTAAATTTTACTTCAGTTTATTTGTTGTGTCCAGGCTGTTGCTTTCCCAGTCCTTATAGTATATATTTTTTTACAATTAGAAGATCTCTGGATATTATTTAAATGCAGTGAGTCTTAACATTAAAAAAGTAAGCAAAAGCACTTATATTAAGTATCACACTTTAGTTTTGTTTGTTGTACTGGTTGCAAACTAGATTAGTATCTTATAAAATCATGTAGTGGTTTGTTAGCTCTGTGTTTTTTTTTGTGTGTGTTTTTTTAAGGACTGAGGAAGATCATTATAATTGCACATTAGTGTTTATTGCAGAGGAAAATAAAATATTAAACAGCTGCAGTGGAATACAAATCTATGAACAATTTAGCCCTAGGGATCATCTTGGTGTGCAAGCAGAACAAGCCTGAGTGAAATTAACCACATTAATCTCATAAAGTGACCACAATCTCAAGCAGAAACAACCTCTAAAGGCTGACTTAAAATGCACTGCTTACTATTTTCTATATCTCCATCACATGCAACTTCTGAATTTAAGCAGGGCATGATTTTTTGATGAGCATGATGAGACCTTTTTTGTGGACTTTTTTAACATGTTTACTCGAGTAATGTACTTTCAAAAAAAAAAAAAAAATTACATGAATAATCAATCTCAAAATAATGACAAATTGGCTGAAATAGCATAGTTCATGTGTTTAACTAATCCACTGATGATTAATGCTTATCTTGAACCTTTTGGGGAAGCTTATCTAAATCTAAACCTGCTAATATCCAGTTTAAAAACAGACTATTTGCTTTTCCAAACACTGCCCAGTTGGCAAGAGAAACGTCTCTTTTTGGGCAGTGTGGAGTCAGTGGGGTGAAATGCCACGGTTCTGATGTTCAGCTTGTGCTTTGAACATTCATTTACATCAGAAATGCAAAGTAAAGGGGGCAGACATCAAATACACGCAGCTCAATTGAAGTTCTATTTTGTTGTTTGTTTGTGTGCGTTATCAAGACATGGAAATGGAACTGCCTGCTGCACAGCTAAAATACTGGCAGTCAATTTGATCGGTAGCACAATGCCAGTTCATTTCTCTCATAAAAGCTCAAATGATAAACACATTTTCTACTGCTGATATCAGGGACATTGGGGAAAAAACTGTAGAAATAGACTTGGTCTTATGACTTTTACATGTGGGTGTTTATTCAGCTTTGATTCAGACTGAAACTTTTATTTTTTCTTTTATGAAAAGATTTTGAATATGTTAAACTATGACATGCGGTTAAATTGTTATGTGCATATTGTAATGCATTTTAATGATTTAGTGAAAACATTTTTTTTTAATTGGAAAAACATATGTGGTAAACAATATTTTTATGTCAGTTCATGCAACATTTCTGTCAAATGTATGGTGTAAAAAATATCATAGATAACTATATTGTGTATATTTAAGATACATAGCATGCTATCTATGAAATAATCCTAGTTTGTTCTGAAGATATTTTCAAAAATCATTTCATCATTCATCATTCATCAATCATTTAATCATTCATCATTTCATCATCATTTCTACCACAGGGTGCCATTAAATACAATAAACAGTATCATTTGAGATGTTGTGAAGTGGCAATGAGATCGAAATGTTCATGACTTTCAGACAAAATGATGTAATTCTCCTGTCATATCTGCCTGTTTTCAGACTGTGGTAGCAGACCAACAAAAAGCCAATAGTTGTAGAAATAACCAGTTAAAATGTAACATGTTACACATTAAAAGTATAGTCTTGGAAATCTATTATCTTGCTAAAAGAAAACAGAAACAGTGGTTTTGATCTGTTTCAGATATATATCTATAATGAAAAACATTCTAAGCTGGCTAAATTCAAAAGACCATCCAATAGTTAGGCAGAAATGGAAAGTTAAAGAGAAAGGGGAAAATGTAATGTACAGTAGAGAACATGTAGGGATCGCATGCAAAATCCAAAAGTAAACCTCACTCCACAGAGGATGAAATGCAAAATTAAATGCATCACAAACAGTAGTGTAACACTTTATTTCTTGTTGTCTATCTGTAACTTTAGTTTTGGTTTCGTTTTCACCCTTCCTGTGTTTCCTTATTTGGTCTTGTTCCTGTCCTTGTTTAGTTAATTAGTTAAAGTTCCACCTGTGTTCCTCACCTGTCCTGATTTCTCCCTAATGTGATCTTGTTTAAAAGCCCGTTTAGTTTGTCTTGTCTTTTGGTTGGATTATTAATGTTGCTACGTTGTCTGAATTACTTTGCCTGTCTGTTTGAATTAAAAGATTGTATATTTGAGAAAACCTATCTCTGCCTTCGTGCTTCCTGCATCTCAGCGTGACAAGTAGGTACGGAAAGTATTCACACCCCGTTAAATTTTTCACTCTTTATATTGCAGTATGTTTTCAGCTGCAGGGACAGGACGACTGGTTGCAATCGAGGGAAAGATGAATACGGCCAAGTACAGGGATATCCTGGACCAAAATCTTCCCCACAGTATTCAGGACCTTAGACTGGACCGAAGGTTTACCTTCCAACAAGACAATGACCCTAAGCACACAGCTAAAATAACGAAGTAGCGGCTTCACAACAACTCTGTGACGGTTCTTGAATGGCCCACCCAGAGCCCTGACTTGAGCATTTTGTAAACCCAATTGAGCAGGGAGGAATGGGAGAGGATCCCCAAATCCAGGTGTGAAAAACTTGTTGCATCTTTCCCAAAAAGACTTATGGCTGTATTCGATCAAAAGGGTGCTACAACTAAATACTGAGCAAAGGATCTGAAGACTTAGGACAATGTGATATTTCAGTTTTTCTTTTTTAATAAATCTGCAAAAATCTCAACAATTCTGTTTTTCTGTCAATATGGGGTGCTGTGTGTACATTAATGAGGAAAAAAAGTAGCTTAAATGATTTTAGCAAATGGCTGCAATATAACAAAGAGTTAAAAATTTAAGGGGCCTGAATACTTTCCGTACTCCCTGTATACGCATACAGAAAACATAAACGCCATATAAGAGACCCATATACTCCAGAGGTCCCCTTGGCAGTGTATATTATCCTCAGTTTGAAGCACCACCAGTAAGCAAAACGATTACAAATTGGGTTTGGGTTAAAGATTTGGCTTTGATTTTAACATGGTTTTGGCAGTTGTGTTTCTCTATTATGCAGCATTATGGTGAAAGGTCAGGCTATTAATTCAATTAATTCATCCAATAATCCAACACATTTTCCATAAAATGTTATTTACAGTTTTTGCACAAATAGTGAAAAGTGAAGATACTTGCCTCTGACCCTGAATAGAATGATTGGTGAAACAAATGTTTTTCTTTCAGTAAACATAAAAAAATCCCCCCATCAATTTTGAAAACGGCTCTAAATGAATGAAAACATCCTGCACAGTTTTAAATCTCAAAGTGCTCCGTATATAAAGTTATTGTCTTTCAAAAGAGTCAATTCTGAATCATTGAAACGAGTCGCAAGCGTCAGGCATCAGCATGAAACATTAGCATATTGCCTGCTTCCTTGTTGTGTGAGCAGACCTGGGAAAACTTGATTTTCATGTTGGTATGAAAATGCAAATTCATTCTTTGCCACTAGGTGCTGTTTTTGGAGTGTTGAATGCTCACAAACACTGCTTTAAAGGGTTACTCCACCCTAAAATAAAAACATCACCATACCACCATTTTGGACAGCATGCAGTGGGCACACATTACGTATGCAGTTATGCAATGGAAAGATGTCTCGTATGTGTATTAACACTTTGATTCTTACAAACAGTGTATCTTTCCAAAATGTTTCTTTTGGAGTAGAGTAACTCTTTCAATAAAATTGACTAATCACCGGAAGGGTTTGTAAAAAAAAAAAAAAATTGAACAATAAGGTACAAATTAATGCATTTTATAATAAAATTAAGCATTTTTTTGACCTTGCATACATGTCAGCCTGTTGTTTGGGACTCCCAAATCCAAAATATGAACCTTTCATAATCCATAATAGGGGAATTTAAAAATGACAATGCTATTCACATCTTCAATAAACAACAAAATGAGTATTAACGATCTTACACAGCCTCAGAAGCTCATGGTTATTGATGGTTTAAAAACCTGTGTATAACTCTAAGCAACGTCAACATCACTGAAGCAATTCTGTGTTTTTCTTTGAAAGGCCTGAACTTCACTCAAGGTTGTTTGGCTTTTTTAACAATTATCTGCTCCAGCTCATCTCGCTCCATTTCTTCATGGCTGCCCTTTAAGCACCCAGCAAAATCTCCATGGCAACTACAATCATTCATGCAGTCACCCAATGAAGTGACGCAATGGAGGTACGCTGAGAAGACCTCATCATCTTTAGTGAAGATCCTACCGCCAGCCTTCTGGAGCTGGAAAGCTAGCGCATCACGCAAATAACAGGATTCACTTAGATATTGCTTTAGTGCAGCACATTTAGGTTTAATGCTTATGGTGTGAAGGCTGAAAAATTGAAAACAGGTGGGGGTGAAAACAAAAAAACAGTGCGGATTTCGTTTCCTTGTGGTGAAATAGGTTTAAAACCGTATTCATCTGACTGTGAAATGAAAAAGCATATAAAATATGTGCAAAAACTGGTCATGTGCAGAAAGAAACATGACTTGGGTACTGACTGGTAAAAATTATAATCTGAAACAAATGTAAAATAAACAAATAAAAATTCTGAAGTGAGTGCAAAAATTTTCCCCTTTGACCTGTAGCTGAGCAATGACTTCCCATGAAAAATGACCCTTTTATTAAATCCAATACAAACGGCTGGATCTTTATTGCTTTGCTGTGTCAGTCCAGGCTAGTTTAATTGTGTCTATTTTTCTAAGGGATCTTTTTTTCTGTCCGTGCTAGATGTGTATTACAAGAACATAATTTATAGTAATACTGTATGTACTCTATACCGTGTATGACTTTTTTCAACTGAATTACCAGACACTTACACGTAACATTTGAGCCCATGAGAACTAGAAAAATCCATTTCTCATACCCCAGGCCATTTTTGCTGATTATTATTTTAATCATGAGAGCAATAATTGCAATATAATTCACTTTCCTAGAAGCTCAGTTCTTCAAAAAGCCTTTGCTAAGTTCTAAATGAGCCTGATATTTACTTGTTAATAAATAGATTATACAGACCATTCCACATAAAGCTGCATGAGAAAAAATACAATGAAGCAACTAGTGATAAATGACCTGCAATTATGTTATCATATACTTATAAATGCTGTGCATTGTCTGGGTTACTTTAGATGCTGTAATACATATTTGATGCTTTCTTGATTCTTATATAATGACAGATATAGCCTCTGGCTTAAAAAAAATAGAGACACGATGCTGTAGCTGGATACATTTAACTTACCAGCACAGATATTAAAATATAACAACCAGCAATATTACGGTTATAATAATTAGATAGACTGTGACCTCAATTCATTCCCAATTTCAGGTTTTTGCAGATTTGCAGAACACATATAGTTGCAATGTTTAAGTTATCTTAAAACTTTTAAAACTCTTACTTCCTTTCACACTTTTAGTAAAATAGGTGAATTAGACAAGATTGTGAAACAAAAGCAGCTAGAAAAGGATCAACATTCATGAGAATGTCTTCTTCCATATGGAAATGTATTTTTATCATATATTATGACATTTACATCCAGTATATGGTATAAGGTAAAATATAATTTTCACATTCTCTGGGTAGAAGATGTAAGTTTATCATGTATATAAAATCCCCAAATAATATTTATATGTACATGTGTGTTAATATCTGTAATGCTCAGCAGGAAGGATGAGGAATACCGTGGGTAAGTTTTAACAATTTATTGAATAAGACAAATGTTGAAAGACAGTTCAAGTTGGGGCAGTGGTGGAGAATGATCAGCGCTTTCACCATGTCCACAGCGTTCTCCTTGGCAACGTTTGTTGAAACTCACAATGAGGTAAGATCACTGGGCTGATGATATATGAGTCTCCAGCGTGAGCGGGCACCATTAATGAAGACTCTTTTCCTTTGCAGGAAGTGGAGATCGGTGTGAGGCTTTGGGAGCAGTCGTCTGTGAAAACAGGTAGATAGAACAGGTAAGTCTTTACAGGTGAGTGTGCGCTAGCTCACGTGAATTCAGCTGTGTTGAAGCGCTGTGGACAGGAGGATTCCTTGTGCAGGTAACTGAAGTCTTTGGTAAGTGCAGTGCTGTAGATATTTCCTTCCGTAGGCTTATCCGTGAAAGTTCGTTGAAACTTCAGCGTAGCTTGAAAGACAGACTTGGTAAAGTAGTTAAACAACATAAATGTGCTGAACCAGGCCATAGAGGTGGCATGAGGGTAAGTAAATGTTACATTACCTTGAGCTCAGCCGTCTTCTCTTCTTCTTCTTCTTCTTCTTTAACGGTTTTTTGGCGATTGGCAAACCAGCAGGCTGGTGCATTTACCGCCACCAACTGGACGGGAGTGTGGAGCGTTTATTGGGAGTTGGTGATATGAGGAGAGATACTCAAAAAAAATACATACATATATAAACTTAAATAAATAAATAATATTTTTACAAAGGATAAATAAATAAAAAATTAATTATCAAATGACTACCTCCCTTCCCCTTATTCTTTATCCCCCTTATTTTTTATATTTATCTATTTAGTTTTATAAAAATAAACTGTGTTATTTTAAGAAATTGGAAAATAATATTATAACCTTTATTTGTTTTATTTATTCAGTTATTTTGTAAAACATATCGCAATATAAACTGCATTTTTATTTTCCCTAATTTTCCCATTACAATTCTTCTTTCAGTCTCATATTTCTGACAGTACATTATACTGTTACATGTTTCAGTACATTATATTACATGTTCCACTGTTTCCTCCACAGAACTCACACCTTCCTGTATCATGTTTATCTATTTTATAAAGTGTATTATTTAATCTTGTTTGTCCAAATGATATTTCATCTCTTCTGTTTCCCCCTGCACTTCTCATCTCTCCCACTCAATCTTTTTTCTCTTTATCCCATTCTTTTTGCCATCTTTTCTTCAGTCGTTTCCTAATAATACTCTTAATTTCATACTTACTTAAATTAACAATTAAATTGATGTCACTGATTTTATCTGCTTCTTTTGCTTCTTTATCTGCCTTTTCATTTCCATGGACACTTGACACCGATATGTGCAGCCACTCACAAAAATACCACAGCAATCCCCATCATCTGAATTCTGTATAGTGTTTGCATTATTTGCATTAAAGTGTCTGGTATAATTTCTGAATTGTTGTATTGTAAACTAACCAATATGCCCATATCTCTGACATCTATAACACCGGAGAGGAGGAGGAATATATGACCTCTCTGCAAAGCTCGTATATCCAATTCTGACTCTTTCTGGAAACACTGAATCCTGGAGCTCCAGAAGAATCAACAAACTATTAGCCCTTTCCCCATTCATTGTTTTTTGTTTCACTGTTTTGATCCCTTTCACTTCCCCTTTTCACAATAATTAGTTTGAGCCTTTCCAGATCTACCTCGATTGGGATTCCTATGTTATTACTCCCTGTTTGTTTCTATTTGTTATTTTTATTTGTACTATTGGTTTCCCACACAACTTCTTCCTCCTTTCACTCACTTTTTCTTACAAACATTCTTAATTTTTGTGCTTTGTGTTTTTGGTCTTATGTTTTACATATTGTTAACAAGCTTAGCCGTATCCACTTCTCCTATCTCTAGACACCTCTACTGGACTTAGATTAACACGTTCATCTTCCTTTCCAGATGTAATAATGTGCTGACTTCTTTAATGGTTTTGTTTAGGAGTGGTTGGCAGACCAGCTTCAGGTACATTTTCACACCTGTATCTATTAGATATTTTATAATAAAGTCAAACACCTTTGACTGTTTTAGATCATTCTTTTGAAATAAATTTTTTTAATTGAAAAAATACATGATTTTCTCTATTGTTTATGTTTTTTTTAACAAGCTGGTTTCTTTCTCTTTTTTCACAATGTTTCTGTTACTGAACAGTAATTATAGTAATCTGACTCACATGTCCTTTCATCTTCAGGGAATAATTAACATTAGAATGAACTATACTGCTATGAGTGTCCTCTAGTGGAGCTTGAGGGCACTCACATCACTTCACCTCCCCTGGACTCAGATTCTATTATGGACTCAACATCCCATCATGCACTGCACACCCACACCTGTTCACATTCAGTAGTTATCACCCACAGCTGTTGTCCATCACACACCCACTCACACTCTCTATTTTACTGCCCGCATCCTAATGGATAGAGAGTCGGACCTGTAACCCAAAGGTTGTGGGTTTAAGTCGCAGGTCCGGCAGGGATTGTGGGTGAGGGGAGTGAATATCCAGCACTCTCTCCACCTTCAATACCATTGGCTGCTCACTGCTCCGGGTGTGTGTTCACTGCTGTGTGTGCGCACTTGGATGGGTTAAAAATACCATACCTGGCCACAAGTCAGTTCACTTTCACTTTCTAATGACTAAGCAGTCAGCGGCAGAAAGTAAGGTCTATATATGTATAAATACACTTCAACAGTTTTATTCAGTGGAAACAAAATAGCCTACGCTGTCATTTTCTCTGATAAATACAACATTCTGAACTGTAAAGAGTAATACTCTGTAACTGTAATAGTGTGCACTGACAAAACGAACAAATTGTTGGGATTTTATAAAATAAAGAAAACAACCATGAAGGTGCTTTCAGCCTTCTCGTCTTGAACGGGATCACTTCACAAAAATGAACCGAAACTCAGTGAAAAAGACAAGAAATATATATTTGTTTAAATTAACACTTAACAAAATTAAAAAAAGAAAAAGAAAAGTTCTAATATGTAAATATAATTAAAGGCTTGTCTACGAGGAGAATGCGAGTCAGGAAATTCATTTTTGCGACAGACTGTGATTTATGAGTAAATAATTCAAGTATTTATTTCCCCGACTCATTTGTTCCACACAATTTGGAGGATTTAAATAATATTATTGATTCATTTTTTCTTCTACTTTTATGTTGGAGGCATTTTCTATTTTAAATAAATCTCTACCTTGGTATTATTTTATTGACATATCTAAGTAAATTATATAAATAAAAATAAAGATGTAAGAATGCATAATTGTCACTGTTTCATGTAGACTCAGGCAGGCTACGACAGTTTAATAAAGTAAAACTCACAAGAATACAGAGCAACTCAAAGCAACGTTAATAATCGGACAAAAGTAGGACAAACTAAACAGGCTTTTAAACAAGAGGACATTAAAGAGAAATCAGGACATGTGAGGGACACAGGTGGATACGATGAACTGATCAAATGATGAAAGGAAACTGACCAAATAAGGAAAATCAGGAAGACTTGAAAACGAAAGCAAAACAAAACCATGAAACACATAAACAATGACGTAAGGCGTTACAATAATATTATGAGGATTGTAGGCAATCTGGATTATATTTTAAACCGAGTTCCTGTGATTAAACAGGTTGAAAAAAACTGTCATGTAATTAAACCGTAACAATATCAATATCCCTTATTCTCTGTCTCTGACATAACTTACTTTTGTCCATAAAGAAAATAAACTTGGAAAAAGTCCATGGTCTTTGATCAAACGGCTGATCAAGCAAGCATTACAATTTTGAAGTATTTCATATATATGTATTTAATTATCCTGGAAATGTAAATACTGCGTCAATTAATATAGTAAAGCCAAGCCCTCACAATCTGCCAGCTCAGTGCACTTTATCTAAAACTAAATGTAAACCTGTTTTTTTTTTTTTTTTTTTAATCAAGGTTTAAAGTTTGGTCCAACAGAATTATTAAATAAACCTTCACTTGATATAATCTGTACCTTGGAGAATGTTGTTTGATGCGCCACCTGGTGGATCTTCTGTGAAGCACAATACATTTACTTACACTTCAAATTTATAATGGCCACATCTGTAACTGTACCTTGTGTGATGCTGACATACAAACAAGAATGACTGTACATTTATTATTTGATTGTTATTCTGGTAATTTGAATACATTCCTAATGTGTATACATTTATCTCTTTTCTAGTGAGCAGTGACGTGACTTGTGGCCAGGTATGGAGACCCTTACTAGGAGTTTGTGCTCTAATCCACAATCCACAGTGCATACACAGCAAAATCCAGCCTAAAACCAGGGGGAAATAATAGCTGATTAACAAGAGTGTAGAAGCACCTAACCCTGATCATGAGCCTAAAACACTGGAATGTTGTTCCAGGATCAACAAAGATATTGATACAGGAACATCTTGTATTAGGCAAAATCATGCTCACCATCATTTTAGCCATGCCAAAATAAAAAAAGGTTTTGATACATATT
>JAUCNO010001819.1:23637612-23666785 GCA_032353835.1 Enteromius viviparus
ATAAGAGAGGCAGACATCGACATGACACAGGCTGTGGAATGCCTGTTTGCAGTCTATTTTCTTTTCAATGTGCAATACCCGGTTGACATTAAGCACACAATGACTTTTATTCAAAAATATATGCTTAAACTAAGACAAGAAGAACACCAATACCTGTACTGAAAATGTACAGTCAACTTGTGTGAATTATAGTGCCATTAAACAGATGTTTTTATTGTTCATGTATTGATTTTATCTGCACTGTCAAATATCAAAAATGATTTGTTGAAGCTTATGTATGTTTATTGCAAAGTGAAAATGCTTAAATGAAATATTCAAACTAAATGGTTAAATGTAAATGATAAAATGTAATTAAACATCTTAAATGTAAATGTGAAAGTTGCGGTCTAATACAGAAGTATACAGAGGTGTAATTTTAAGTATGACACTATTATTTTTGTAGAAATAAATGGAATAAATTTAAACTTTTTGAATTTTCTGGATTGTTTATATTTTCTTATTTAATAATAACTCGTTTAATAATAAAGAACCCTTAAATGGTTCTATTTAGAACCATCTAACTTGGATTCAAAGAACCATTTGGGGTTCTTTTTATGGAACCCTTTTAAATGGTTCTATATAGAACCGTTTTGGAGTTCCATATATGAAGCGGGTGATAGAACCATTTCTGGTTCTAAATAGAACCATTTCTTTTAAGAGTGTATTGTTACACCTACATTTGGTCTAAATACAATTTATTTATTTATTTATTGTGCATTTGCTTGCTGAAGTTTATTCAAATGTTTTATATGTTCACATGTTTTAGACAACATATTAATGACACGTATGCAAAAGGATTTTCTTGGACCGAAAAAATATAAAGGGCAAAATAAATGCAAAAAATTTATTTATACTGTTAATGTATATTTAATATAATTCAATATATTTCCAAAGCATATATTGACAGAATATATATATTTACTCAAGTAGTATATTTGATATACTATAATCAATAAACTATTAAAAATATATAATAGATATATAATCACATATTTAGAATTTTTTTAAAATATATTTTAAAAAACAATTCGTAGTAGAAAATATATGTATATAATTATTATTTTATATAATAATTATTTTAAACATATTTTAGCAAATATATCTTTGGACATTTTTTTAAATGTATATTTGAAATTGTCTTTGCTGTTTTGGAGAACATCCATTTCTCCATCCACAGAGGCACAAATGGTTCTAAAAGCTGTACAATTACGAAAAACAAGCTCTTTTCTTGCTCTCTCCCTCTCACGTCAGTACACTAGGAGAAAATGGTCTTTTTTATTTTTCTCAGCACTCTTTTAACAGCTCCTCAGAGAGATCACATCAGCACATCTCCAGCTGAATCTGATGAGGGCAGTCAGACTGCCACCATCGTCCAGCCTCTCCTCAGAGAAATGGAAAGGGCCTAATCCTGCTTTTAACAAAAGCCCAAAAGGATAACCTGCAGGGAGCCATACAGCAGCAACAAAGTCAAATTAGTCATGACGCTGCTTGCCAAAGTCACACTGGCTCTGACAACTCATACAAACAACTGCAACAATACAGTACATGCACTAGTAATAAGCCGAGCATGTTGAGCGAAGTTAATTGTTTTTCGACCTGTGAGTGAATCATGCAACAACAGTGTTTTAAACACAATTAATTGCTTGCAGAGAAAGAATGCATATGCTCAGACACAAAGAAATCAGTATTTGAATTATAAATCTAAACTAGTAAATTAGTAAATTAGTAAGATCAGGTGGCAGTGGTTACTTTATTTTAGATATTATCTGACAGAGATTTACCAGATGTGAAAGAGTGTGTATTTCAGGCAACAGCCATTTTGTAAATTCTTTCTCTCTGTCATTTTCTCTGCCCACCAAGAGGATGCATTAAGCAGGCAAAATGAAATCAATATCCTCTTATTTTCACTACCATTATCAGAAAAAAACAGTGGGATGAATATGCCCCCAAAGCCATGTGTATCTGTCAATGCGGCTGTGGTTATAGGAATTTGAGGAGAAAAAGATTTCCACATGCATTTCTATAAGAGCTACAAAGAGTCTTTATCCCCACATAAAATAATTAAAGCATGCTTTACCATCACAATTTATGCAAATATTATCATGTGTTATAGAAATACTTCACCCAAAAAAAATTGCTAATTTATTCACAAATTTGATGAGATTTGGAGAAATTTAGCATTAAAGCACTTCCTCACCAATGCATCATTAATTGAAGTCCTGTGGATTATTGTGATCTTGTTTATTAGCTGTTTGGACTCTTATTACGACTGCACCCATTCACTGCAGAGGATTCAGTGGGGAATAATGTTCTGAAACAGTGTGCTTTTTCAGAGGACATCAGCCAGTGATGAAAAATATTTTGCATATTTCGTTTTTGAAAAATCGCATTGGGCTCCATTAGAGTATTTCTGTAAAACTAAAAAAAAAAAAGTTCATTCATAATTGAGTTGCAATTTATGGGTCAATATATCAAAATTGTTCTTTTCTTGTATAAATTTTTTTTTATTAATGTAAAGTATATGTGGTAGAACCAAACATTATGCAAAATGCATATGAATACTCATGAGATCATGTTGGACAAACTTGTGCATTGAAAAGTAAATGTGTACTGTTTATGGTGACAATGTGTCCTTACTGTGCTTCTAACTAAAATTCAAAAAGCAGATATTCGAATACTACATATACACAATTTAATTGTTTTTTTTTATTTGGTCCCCCTGTATATTAGGTAGCCTTAACTTAAATTAATCATTTGATGCATTGCACTTATTGTGTATTCATGTTTTTACATTGTATTTTTATTTTTAAAAATACCTATATGTGCAATTACCTCCATAATTCATTTCTGTAATTACATTTATGTTTACACTTTTGACCATACCCACTGCTACACATGTGTGTTCACGGTGTGTGTGGTTGATCACTTCTCACTGTTGTGTGTGTACTTTTATGTGTTAAATGCAGAGCACAAATTCCTAGTATGTGAAAACATACCTGGCCAAATGTCACGTCCTTTCCTTTCCTTACACCTTAACCCACGCTTAAACCAACCCATACCACCAAATCTGTCCCTAACCATACCTCTATCTCACCTCAAGAGCAGCAGAAGTGTTTTGCAATTCAATATGAAAACCGTACATTGTAATTATTTTCTGATGTAAGTACATAGTATATAAGGCCACCTAATATAAAGTGTGATCATTTATAAACAAAGCCCACACCATCCCACGAGTATGATCACATTCATCCTGTTTTTAACTTCAAGCGATCACCTGATGTGTGTTGATGAGTAACACACCCTCTCAGCCTGATCAGGGAGCCCACACAGAGTAGGTGTATGACCCAGGAGAACTTCAGCATCCTTCAGCAAATACCATATACTACAGTGCAGCTATCTTAAACCTATAGTTCATCCAAATTCTGTCATCTTTTACACAACTTCACCTTGTTCCATACACATCAGGCTTTCATTCGTCTTCAAAACACAATTTTCTTTCAATTTTTTTGCTTTATGTCCATCCATTGAAAACTTTCTCACATTAAAGAGCACAAAAAGACAACAGTAATGCATATAAATTAGTTTAATCCAAATCTTCTGAAGAGTCATGATTGCTTTAAATGAAAGCTTTTATAAAACCTGATCCACGCACATACATAGAGAACATCGAATTTGCTAAACAGAAGCTCAAAGTTATTGCTTGACATGTGAAAAGTAATAATAATTTTTTGTTTTTAAAGTTTTTGTGTGTCACACTAGAATGTTTCTTTTTCAGGGTTTGTTCTCAAACAACTCCAAGTATGTGTTGATAAATGTTTATGTGTGACCAACAGCCTAAATAAATTTTCACAATTAAACATTATTCTATTACTTTTTATGTAAGTAATATATTGATTTATTACAAGACTGCAGCTTAAAGCATTATGTATTCATATATATATTCATATATATTATATTCATACACATTCACTCTTTCAAAGTAATTACTGATTTAAAAGAAGTACACACTCAAATCCGAGGCATAAATTAACTCATCAACTTACAGTGTAAAATCATCGGCATACAATGTAAATTGCACAATTTTTTTTCGTTTTAGTTTGCATTGAGTTTGCCAGATGAGGGGCTGGGAGAAATATTTTGAAGGCGTAAATAGATGCTATTTACACTATATTAAAATAGCGTGAGAACACAGTCTCACGAACAATTTGTACGATTTTGTACGATTTGTCTAAACCCCATTGACGGGTAGGTTTAGGGGCGGGGTTAGATGTAGGTCATTCGTACAAATTTATACAGATTGGCAACTCGTAAAATACGTACGTTTTAGCAAAAATCGTATGAATTCGTATAAGTGAGGTCGTACTAATTTGTACGAATTAGCCACCATGTAAAATACGTACAAACTGCCATGAGACAGTTTATAGCCTACTACTAATTATCTGCACCTCAGTATTGTAGTACATTATAAAACAGTATGATAAAATAACTAAGAGAGTTTAAATTTTAATTAAAATGATTAAATCAATGCCACTTTGGATTATTTCTTTTTAATGTTTATTGAAGATTAACTTAAATAGACACTCCATATTTCATAGTATAGAGTGTCCATTTTAACCAGCTGTCAATAAGGTCAAAAACGTAAATCCTTTAACATATGAGTGTGTTTCTTCAACATTTGCTACCATTATATGTTAAGCGTTTCCATTAAGCACAATGCTTTGTTTTTTTTAGTTCATTAGGAGGATATTGCTGTTGGCTTTAATCTGAGAAGAGAATCCCTTTGAAACATATCTCATTATAAATGTGTAAAACGTAATTAAAAAGCTCCTATAAGGCTAATTGTAGTAAGCCCACAACAACTTAAGCACATATTGATTTAGTCACTGTGAGTCCAGAACTACCATTAAATAAAACAGGAACTGAATCAATAATCATGGGATATTACCGTTTAAAAGACAAACATTAATGCCTTTTTGGAAAGAAGCGCACTGAACACACTAATCCACAAAGTACTGAATCAGGCAAGAAAATTGCACAATTAGAGAGAATAAAGCAACTATATTAACTACCCACACACAATGCTTTAGTTCAGTTTGGATAAATAAAGGGAAATTCTATTTGGCTGATTAGTTGGTTCAGATTTCTTCCTATTGTCTCCCACACTGGGGTTCCACAAGCACAGCACTTTAATAAGCCACAGACTACAGACACGGGGAGTCTCTGGCACCAGTCGCTGGCAGGATCTGCGGAGCCATGGGTTATTAGGATGTAGCCCAAAGAAAGGACACAGCCTCAGTCAATGGATCGGACGGACCCCTGATACCTCGCAGTACAAGAAACAAATTAAACAGTGACCCGAACTAACCAACAATGCCTCAAAGTCAACAAACAGCCTCCAGGCAAGCTTTAGTATAGTACCAAGGTCTTTAAGTCATTTACTATAGTCACAATAATCTAACTGGGCTATCCATGCATTCAAATAGAATTATAACATTCAGGCCAAAAGTCTGCATGAATTATTATTCACAACACATTTTACTTTCATATTGTGACAGATGATTCAGATAATTTTAATGAGCCAAAAAAAACAAATTGGTGGGAAAAAGAAGTGAACTTCAGTATAATTTTAATACGTTTATTATTAATAGTATTATTAATATTATTATTATAGTGTGCTATTATTAATAAGTGTGAACTTCAGTTTACTTGCATGCTAATTGCAATTAAATGGAAATTTATTATAACTTACATTTATAAGACCCACTTAAATAGGACTTGAGTACATCTTTATATTTAATTAATATTGTGCTATTTTTTCTCCTCTGTTGTCTTTGAACTAAGGTTAAAGTGCACTGTCAAACAAGCCTTCATAAAAAACTAAAATATACTTGTAAATATTTTTGTAATTTATTTTCTAACTTGTATATCTCATGAATTTAAATATATTTAGAATTACATATTTGTAAAGATGAAGTTGCAATTTTATTTATTCAAAACATATCATCTGTAAATGTAATTTGATTATTAATTAATACTTTTAATAACTGAAGTATGCTACAAGTGCACTACTTTTTCACAATGGATGGACTGTGGCACTATGAGACCCCATCATTTGGCCCTATGGCACCCTGTTACTGTCACATTAGCAATTACAAGAAATAGAGTTGAAGTTATGAGAATAAACCCATGTGCATATTGCAAGAGACAATAAAACACCACAATATCACAGCTGCAATAAGATGTTCAAAAGACTTGACAGTGACAGTGTTTGTGCTGACAAGACGCCAGGAAAAGATTTTCTCATTACTTCGTTCATTTCATACCGTGCCAACTGTAAGTGGCACACGTTCAAGCAGTGTATGTTTCTATGTCAGGTTTACATCTGTAGTGGCTTGTTTATGTTTGTTGTAAGTATTCTCTTAGTTTGAGGACTCTGGTAGTTAGAGGACCTAAGGCACTGGCCCAACTGGCCTGGTCCAAAACCCACCCTTGGACAGGACTTGTCTGTTGGGAAATGACTGGGTTATGAAAAGTAGGTGTTCCAGACCTGAATGCGAGTCGAATGAGGAGGAGTACTTTCTTTCTGAAAAACTGCTGGCACCTAGTTTTGAAGAGGTGTTTTGAACAGGAAGAGGGGGCTGAAGGTCAAGTTCACCCTCCAAAGCATCTCGGTGTATTATAATGGAAACGCTTTCTCTAGTCGTTCATTTTTTGCTTTTATAGCTATTCTATTATATTTATTTAAATGGGGGAGTTTGGGGTTCAAGTATTTATTTATTTTTTTGATGAGCACAAGAGACTTCAAAAACATAAAAAATCTTCTTGTGACCAGTACACACTATAGGAAAGGTCAAATAAAAAAGCACATCAGGCCACCCAAGATGTAGGTGGCTTTTTTTCCCAAGTAGAACAGTAAATAAGGTTTTTCAGTGATACTGTGGTCCTTGATGATACATAAAATGCGAGTCAGCAGATGCCTGTGTTTCAGAAGCTGAACTTTTTTTTACATTATTACCTGTAATTCATAGCCTCAGGTAAACAGTTAGGAGTGATGTAAGCTGATGCTTTTTAAACCAGTTATTTTTGGTACACTAGTTGAGCTAGTTAAACCAGTTCACCAAACCAAAAAGAAACAGTAAGCAGTCCAAACAGCAC
The DNA here is from genome assembly GCA_032353835.1 of Enteromius viviparus. NCBI lineage: Eukaryota > Metazoa > Chordata > Actinopteri > Cypriniformes > Cyprinidae > Enteromius > Enteromius viviparus. The sequence goes on from JAUCNO010001819.1 coordinate 23,644,807, forward strand.
AGATAAACAAGTTAACCAATTAAAACTCAATTTCAGACTTGATGACAGTCACTCAGAATTTAAATGAGCCTAAATAATGGTGTATATGATCCTGTGATGCTGGTTTTAACTCATTCAGCGCTCCAGTTCCTTCAATAATCTCCAAACTAAAGAAACCAAGGTGAAGAGCCAAGGCTGATTGGCTGGTTTTAGCTGGAAGACCAGGCTGGTCTTAGCTGGATTAGGCTGGGATACCAGCTAAAACCAGTTACTTCCAGCCTAAACTACTGTATGTATATGTGACTCTGGACATAATAAGGGTCCAGGTAATACGGGTTATGATTGGACAGCATTTGAAAATCTGAAGATATTCTGTAAATGTCCTGCCATAAATAAATTAAATGTTATTTGTGATTACTGCAGTAATATGCATTGCTAAGAACTTAATTTGGACAACTTTGAAAGTGATTTTCTTAGTATTTTAATTTTTAAATGGTTGTTAAATGGACACCTATGACCAGGGTCACCTACGCCATTACATGATTAATGTACATTTATAAAATGGATAGTTCCGCTCCTTGATTCTGATTGGTTGAGCCATGTTTAAAGCTGTTGTACATTGCTCTACAAACATACACCTTTGTGTACATCTGTGTGTTTCACTTTATTGACGTGAAATGAGTCTTGGGGCTAATGCTTTAAAACTAGTGAATTGAACAAGTTCATTAAAAAAAGCTGTCCAAAAAAGCCTGATTCCTCACTGTCTGAGACTATGGTTTACAGGTAATATTGTTGTAAATAATGTTCAGTTTCTTGCACAAACAAATCATTTTACTTCATAAGACTTCAAAATCAGGGGCCACTGGTATTCATTTTGAGTTCTTTGGTTAGCTTTTTTATTCTCAAAGATTGGCAGCTGCTTATTTGCCTTATATGAATCACCACAGAACCACGGTTTCAGCTTAAAATCCTCTTTACTGTTGTACTTAAGAGAAAAATTCACCAACTTATTGGATGGCCTGAGTGTGAGTAATTAGATGGGTGAACTATCACTTTAATAAGCATTCAATGAATGCATTATATTTTGGAATGCTTTTTAAAAAGGGAACATTTGCATTACTTACTTAAAACAACACCTAAATAACTAATATACCTGTGACATCACCCAAAAATCATAGTCAAAAGTGGAGCAAATACATGTAAAGATTAAAGACTGCCACTCTACATTTGTGCATTACAGCACAGTCAGTAACCTTCAGAGACATTCTACATGCACTAAATTCCAAGAAAAATTACAAGCCTACGTGATAGTGCCCATCTCCATCAGCAGAGACACCAGCACTGACCTGTCGTAATCCTGGCAGATCTCCCCCACGGCTATCAAGGCTTTCAGATACTCATTCGGCTGATATGGGTTGATGTAGTGCAGGGAACAGCTATTGCGAGGGTCCCCATTGGATGCCGTGAAGTCAATGGCAACCTAGAGAGATAATAGCATGACACACTCTTGATAAAACTGCAAAACCCAGGACAAAAATGGAATGGGTTACATAATCTGATCGATCGTCAAGTAAGTGTAATCACTTTAGTTTCACGCCCGGAACAATAGTTGTCTCCATTGTAGACAACTGAAAGGAAATGTCAGTCTACAAAAAGACAAGCACTCAAGAGCTGTTTTTCCTGGGAAGTTACACAAAACCGGACTAGAACAGTTCTGCAATCAAATAGCCATCTGTATAAATAATTAAAGGGTTTAAAATGTACATTTTATTTGTTTAGAGGCGAGCTGGTTGTATAGTCATTCATCAAGCAGATGTTATAATCCAAAATACCATAAACAGCTACCATATGCTCTATAATAAAGCTCCTATCCTAGTATACACTTGATATATTGTATTAGAGCACTGTATTGCAATCCTATGTGAATCCTTCACCAAAACATTCACTCTGAGGCTTCACTACTTGACATCTGATTATCTTTAATTTAACTGGCAACGGGAGAATTCAGATATTTAAATAATGAATATTCAATTGAATTCATTAATAATCTTGGCCCATTTTGGCTGCTCATAAGGGAAGCATAAGGGTCGGGGACTTAAAACAGTTTGGAGGAGATATTCATTTGTTCTTTTGCCTCCAGCTGTGAAACAATCACATTCTGGTTCAACGTAAAACACAAGAGCTGCTGGTCGAAAAAAAATTTAACAAAAAATAGCAACTGTGAATAGGGACGAAATAGTATATTCTAATCTTGTTTTAAGGGCCTAAGAAGCTATTTTTACTAGCAAACAAGAAATAAAAATACTTAAGAACATTATGTTTTGCAGTCTGCCTCACCGTGTATAATCTACTATAAATGAGCTGCATTTGCATGAGGAGACAGTTATCAGTCCAGCAAGCCTGGCATCTACATGCTTGCTGGAGAACATGGGCAGTAAATCTGTGAAGGGTCTGGATCGCACCGCCGTGCTAAATGTGGAGCGCACTGCTGTTCCCACTTACTGTGAAGTGTATTTGGCAGCCTCCCATGATGTAGTCCAGGAAGGAATAGACTCTGTGAAGCTGCAAAATGAAGAATGGAGGGTGAGTCTCAGAAACCATGCCACATTTATCTGCCTGGCTCACCGGAAAACACTATTTGCAAGACTACCTGCAAACTGTCAGCCTCTCAAACACAAGAGTACTATACACTAGATATGAAACTAGTGGTTAATTCTATTCATTAATAGTTCATTCTGTTTGGTGCTGGTGAAGCTAGCAGGCAAATTTTGCCAGTTAAAGTACAGTAGATACTTTGTATAAAAACCTTTGCTGTCAAAGGAATCAAATTAATGTGTTGTATGTTGCATGCCTTGTATATTATTATATATGTATTGCACATTTGCATTGGGTTTTTCTTGCCATTTCTATGTCGTTTAATAAATCTTCTGACCAGTAAAGTGTGCAGTTGTATAAATGTGCAGTAGTCTACTAGTTAAAGGGTTAGTTCACCCCAAAATGAAAATTATGTCATTAATTACTCACTTTCATTTCATTCCAAACTCGTAAAACCGTCATTTTCAGAACACAAATTAAGATATTTTTCCAGCAAAACAATCGAAGTGATAAAATAAAAGGCTTCCCTATGTGAAAGTGCACAAACAAGACAAATGCATTAGCTTCTTCCCACCCCCACTGATGTCTTTAGGATAAGCCTGATTGTCACTCCCACCCACAACAATAATAACTCCGCAGTCTTTTCATTCACAGCTGGCTGGCCGGTATTGTCATGTACTAGCATCCCTAAAATAAGGATGGCATGTCTACAAAGATCTCTATACACACAAACATAGACTGTACCTTGAGATCACTGAGAATAACCAACCCAGAGTTCTTGTAGTTCTTCTTCTTCAGTTTGTATTTTGGATTGATGCAGTCCCATGTGACCTTCAGGGGCACGGGAAGAGATCAAAGAGGTGAGCTGAAAATTGAAGGTGGCACTGCAGCGGAGTCACTTTTACAGCACATGCATAAGGGTTGTGACATTTCTTTAATCCATTCTTGTTCTCAGCAGGAAACAGCTATGACCGATATCAAATGCCAATGTCTCACACTGACCTTGTTTCCTAAGGAAATCTTCTGCATTTCTTTGAAATTGGTGTAGAATTCGCCAATGAAGTCATGCTTTCCCCTCGAGTCATAGTCCCAGACTAAGCACTGCAGTTCACACACAATTGCAAGAAGTAATTTGTCTCTTATGGTTATGTTTGTTATTTTGTTTTGTTTTTTTCATCACTTTTTTTAATAGGTGTGAATTTCTTAATTAAAAAAACTTAAATAGTTAGCAGAATAGCATAATATCCAAGATGCTCTCACACAATAGATGTACACAGGGAACAATCAAACTTAAAATAAACTATTTGAACACAATAAGTACATTATACTTATTTTTTGGATGCAAGTACATAGTAGTTTAGGTCACCTAATATAAAGTGTGACCAAGAACATCTTTGGGGCCCTTCACACAGAATGTCCATTCCAATGGATTACTTTGTTTTTCTTTGTAAACATGCATCAAGCCCCTTTCACACTACACGCGACACGCAGCGATAAAGCGACGTGATTCCATTTTGTTTCAATGGAGAGCTGGCAATTTCCGGTGACAAGAGCAACAGCGGCCGTGAGCAACCATTGGTGACCGGATGTGGGCATTTCAGCGACGCAACAAAGCTCAGAATCTCTTAACTTTATGCAAATAACGAGTCACTTTCGGGAGCGACAGCCAATAGGAATGAAGACGATAATGCTCATTCTTCTTTCAGCTCCAGCAGTGATGATGGCGTTTACGTTTTTGCCACAGATAAACGTACGCAATGGAAAAAAGTACTCTCTGTTTGTCATTTATTTTTACACTAGAAACCAGTAATGAGAACGCCCACGTGTCGCGTGTAGTGTGAACGGGGCTTGATGCTTGATGCATCGCCAGCTTCTAGCAACATGCAGCGACAGAAGTTGCTGCTAGTGTGAATGGGGCATTAGACTGACGTGTATGACTTTTGCGTCTCACATCTTTTGCAGCGTCTTGTACATGAGCATCACATTTTTAGGACACCTTGTTAAATTAAAAAAATTCAAACTTTTACACACAGCACTACCCATCAATCAAACAATAAACCAAGCAATTTAAAAACCATTCCTGAGCACAGTTAGCCTGGACCCGCACATACTTCCTGTGACGCTACATTTTATTTTGCAAGCAAAGTCAGGCTAGCAAAGCTGCCATTTTAGAGCATTTCCATTATCAAAAAAGTGGGAACCAATGAGAAACGAGAAAGGTAGCTTGGCCAGACTAAGCTCCTATGAACTTTAAAGTTGCGGAAGCCAGGCTAGATGACAGTATCTTGCATTTTTAGACTCAAGGATGCGTTCTTTGTGAACGGTCCCTTAGACATTTTGCAAGACATTTCATTTTTTTGTTCCACAGAAGAAATTAAATCATAAAGGTATGGAACAAAACAGATAAAACAATATCTGGAGAGACCTGTTCAATTAATATTCACCTTCAATTTCCTTTCGTCGTCACAGCTGCACAGAGAAATGAGAGACACCTTAAAGGGTTCCCACACTGGGTTCAGATTGTTTTTAATCACCTGTAGATACAAATAAATATCATTGTATAAACTAAATAATGAACTGCAAAAGAAAGATTATTATCCCATGGGGTGGAGATGCTTACTTCAGTTCTGTGTACAAGCTGTTCTGTTCCATCATCATTGATCCGGTAAATCTCCAAGAATGGATCTGACTTGCTGAAGAGATCCTACAGTCAAAGAAGAATGTCAATCCAATCAAAGTAGAAGCAAAGGAGAACATCAAGCAATATGACATTATGGCCTTATGAATGCAATCTACTTTACTGTATTGATGCAATTTCCTGCCATAATAACTTGGGTCAGGACAAAGGACATCAATTTTTAACACCCAATAGCCATTTACTTGATCTCAAGGAGATCTATTATACTTGAAACTATTCATTAGCATTCACATCCATATGAATGGCAGGGTAGTTGCTCTGCTGACATAAAAGCACAGATGATTTGATATTTGTCGGTCATTAATCCATCTGACTTATCAATTTGGAAAGGGATGTTATCACTTTTGCACCACTAGAACATTGACCATACTCTAAACTAACTACTTTCTGTCCTGAAACTTTTGCATAGTAATATACACGGCACTGTTAATGTGTTTTGTCTTGGCAAAATTAATCTGCTTTCGAGTTGCTGAAGCAGAGCAAGTACTTGTTACCGCCAATACATCCACAGACCTGCTGCCATGAGAATGTAACTGCTGCAAATATAAAATGAATACAGGTGGAGCTGGGGAAGGTGAAGGGTTTATGAAGTGTGCAGCAACAGCTAAAGCAAGCACTAGCCAAGTATATGAATGTTGAGCAGCAAGCTCATTGGCTGCTGACGTAAAAAAACAATCAGCTGCGCCATGTCAGTAAAAATGTGATTATATCAGATTGAGTTAGAACCTGTGAGCACCATCTAGATTTTCATGACAGAAAATCCTCCAAATAGTCACTTGCATAATAATTTCAAAATATCATGTATTTATGATATATATGTCGCTTGCGAACTAATTTATTTAGAATACATGACAATTTTTCAATGGCTGTCAATTGAGAAAAATGCTTTTTGCTCCCGTTGGTGTAGTTATATCACATACAAGCAAAGACTAACTGTTCTAATCATACTAACCAGCCACAACTTGACAACTTTGCCAGCTATTGCTAGTAATTCTGTAATTTTACTCTTAAAGTGCATTCACATTTACCACTGCTACTACTGACAATAGCTACCCAAGCTCACTGGAAAAATAAGTGCTTCTACGTCTCTGCAAAGCTTAAAAAATATATGATTTACAGAACCAGAGTTTTCATTAAAAGAGCCTAATTTTCCACAAAATTCTATGGAAGTCAATGGTGACCCAAACAGCCTGGTTACAAAGTTTAGAACTACTTAAGGGTCAGTAAATGATGACAGAATCTTCTTTTTTGGGTGAACTATTCCCTTAACAAGCAATAAGATTTAAAAACAAATACGTTTTAGCAACATTCACTGCTTTGAAACTGCTTCAAAACGCATAGAAAGACATGTATTTTCAATGATTTCAATCTTTTTTTTGCCTATGAAAGTTTGCTAATGCTAATGCATTTAGGAGGTATATTACGATATGATGGCCTAAAACGGATATGGTATAAATTTGACCCCAAAAAATGTTGTTTTTTCATTCCCCAAAAAGGGAAAAAACACATGCACAATAGGCATTTTCAAGTGAAAACACTGGTCAATAAAAAATGAGAATTGCATGCCCATGTGTGTTGCTGCCAATTGTGCTCATAGCTGTGGCAAATCAAATCAACAATATTGTCTGAAACAATCATTCAACATAAGGTTTCTGAATTGCGTCTCTCTGGAGAAGCCAGAGGACTTTGTTTCTAAGTGTGTGCAGATGTGAGAGAGAGAACGAGGCACAGAGAGATAAAGGGAGAGAGAGAGAGATTGGTAGAGCAAAGAACGAGCCATTTAATATCCCCATTTCTCGCTGCATTAGTGTGCGACATCTCCACAGGGACGCTGAAAGAGGAGGTGCCCCCACTATCCGGTTGTCAAGGTAACATCTTGCCAGTGGTTTGAGTGAAGACTGATTTAGACAAGTGATTTGTCTGTTGTTCGCATTCATCACATGCATCACACCGCTCACAACTGTCATTGCATTTGCGAAGTTCATATGCACCGATGATTCCCGGCTGTTCAAAATTCCCAAAAGACATTTAAAACTCTAAGAGATAAAATCTTTAGTGGCATTTTGCTTTATCGGATGGCTAAATGCAGAGGCTAAAGGTTAATTCTGTGCTTGTCTTTTATGATCTGATGAGAGATAGAGCTATCAACGTCCCCCGAAAAAGACAAAGTATGTACTGATCTACAAAGAAGCACATGTGAAGGTACAGCATCAAATTAAGCATTAAAATTCACAGAGGAATTGCCAAGTGAAGAGTCTTTGATAAATGTCACATAACCCTGAGCGACTTTTCGATTTAAAATGCATTAGCGCCTTCTTCATAAAGAGAAATGGCATTCACATCAAAGGCACAGACGTCTCTAGAAAGCGTCTCGTGCAGAAGCTGTTATGAAGTCCAATATAGTTTGATTTACTAATGTGTCCATTCTGTTCAAATCATATCAGTCTGTGTGCACAGAAAGCCAACGTTATTTAAACAGACAGATTTCGTCCAAAGATAGCACCACAGACATTATTCTGCCTAGCCGTTTATTAGACTCCATCCATCCTCTCGCTGTGATATCCGGACTGGGATACCGAAGCCAACTCTGGGCTTTGAAGATGAGTGTGAAGAAGAAATGCTAATCAGCTCATGTAAAACAGCTAATGCAAACAATACCAAGCACTTATTAATGGCTGTAATTCCTAACAAATACATGTAAAACATTATAATTTACTGAGTAATAATTAACAGACCAGAGGGTGAAATGTGCAATATAAGCAATTACTACGAGGGGATACAATAAAATCCCCCCTCCCTGAAATAGAGCATTAAAACGGTTGGCTGATGAATATGTCAGAGCTGATGGCAGAGATTGCTAGAGATGAAAGTGAGAATGCAATTTTTATTGCCTTACAGAATTTGCCACCATTAGCCTTTCAGAATTAGCCTGGTTAATGTTCTGATGGGCAGGCGGACAAGCTCGTCGTTAGGACGGAAATAAATTACCGACAGCGTAGCCTCTGCTTTCATGCATATGCAATGTGCAAAGAATGTGATTCCATATTCTGCGTACAGCAGAACTAAAGATTTACTGCATCAGCATGACTTTAACCAAGAGAATCTATAGTACAAGAAGCATGGGAGAACCCCTCTATGTAAAGTTGGTATGACATATTGGTTCAATTTGCACAGAGCTGTTTTTACACTGCAGATATTCTGTGCATTTTCCTAGAGACATAGAGGTGGAATAATGAATTTAAACACATTCACTATTGCAGGAAACGATGGATCGTGTGCATTGATTGTTTTGTGCACACAGCAGACAGAAAATAAGATGTGTACCGATTGATTGTTAGAGAGCTGCTGTAAAGATGTGTCTGTGTAAAGATGGTTTAGGTGCAAAATTTGACAGGGATACATTGTTAAACAACAAGTTCTGTCATTGTTAGCATACTTCAGTAAGTCTGCATTTACCAACTTACAGTTACATCCAAACTTTTGCAAATTTGATGCCCCGCCTCCCAAGGGGCCCCCAATTGGTCAAAAGAAAGAAAAAACGTAATATCCATTGGATTAAAATAAACATTTAATTAATGGACGCTGATTGGGTGAGGGAAATCCGCCTTTAGTATATAAACGTCAGACGCACGTCACTCACGCCACAGTTGAACAACGATAGTAACAGAGTAGAATGATATTGGCATATACAATTTGTGACTGAAAATATGACAGCTGGGGGCCTACAGCAACCTGTAGCCTAGGGGCCCCTGGCCACGTTAATCTGGCCCTGAGTGTGTATATGCATGAATGTGTAAGGCAAAAAAAATTATAATAATAAAACATAAAATAAAATATAGCAAAATGACAAGGATCAAAAATCTGATGCTATAGTAGCATCTTGGTGAAATTACAGCCTGAACAAAGTGTGTGGCAGTTAAATGTTGCATGTTAATTAGATTTAAAAATGACTGTCATTTTTTGTCATTTTGTGCAAATAGATCTATAATAATCTGATATATACTTCAACATCTAATCAATTAAATATTACTTACTTTATTAAGGTGTTCAAGGTTACTTCATAATTACAGACAGGTGTGTCGGAACAGGGTTGGAAATTAAGTCTGCAGGACAGTAGCTCTCCACAAATAGGGTTGGCAATCCTTGCCATAAACTCCTTAACTCAGGAATGTTTGGAGATTTCCAAATATGGCTATAACCTTGTAAGACATTTTCTAGCTAAAATGAAAGTATGCGTGCGATGCATGCAAATGCATGTCAAAATGATAATTTTTTTCTTTATATGAAGATATTTTGTAAATGTTCTACCATAAATATATCAAAACGTAATTTTTAATTAGTAACATGCATTGCTAAAGACTTCATTTAGAAAGCTTTTAAAATCTATTTTCTTAATATTTAGATTTTTTTGCACCCTCAAATTTCCAGATTTTCAAATAGCTTTATCTCGACCAAATATGCTATCCTAACAAACCATACATCAATGGAAAGCATATTTATTGAGATTTTCAATTATTCATACATCTCAAATTCAAAACATTTTAAGGAAAATATGGTACAAAAATGTTTCTTAGTGATCCTTTCCCAGTAACAAGCTGTTCATGGTCACAAGTATAACAAGTTCCTGAATTTGCTGTGTTATTGACCCTGCAAGAAAAATATTACTCCTACAAAATTAGAATTTAGGTTTAAGTTAAGGGTTTAGGAGTTTCCATTCTGATCAACCAATCATTTCCACCTAATTGGTGAAGACAGTTTGACAGACTAAAGGTACAAATGCATACACTCCAAGCACATTTAAGGTACAAAAAATGCATTCTTTAAAGAAACACTACAATAAGCTTATTCTCCAACTCCCCCAGAGCTAATAAGTTGGGATTTACCATTTCAGAATCTATTCAGCCGATCTCTGGGTCTGGCGATAACACTTTTAGCACTTGTCTAATTGGATTCAATGATGTATGCTAAGCTATGCTAAAAGTGGTATCTCCAGACCCGTAGATCAGCTGAATAGATTCCAAAACTGTAAAACTGTAAAAAAAAAAAAATCAGATGGAGTTAGAGAATAAGCCTATTTCTAAATAAAGTGGAGTATTCCTTCAAGGTAAATAAGTTATAAAGTAAGGGTCCTACCCAGCGACAAACTGTAGCACGAAACCAAATCAAAGTTTCAGTTTGGGGTTAAGGGTTTGGGACCTTCCATTCTGATCATTTTCATCTGATTTAAGGGAAAGATAGTTTGACACTCTCTCAGAAAAAAAAGCACACAAGCTGTCTCTAGGGCTACAAATATGTACCATTTAGGTACACTTTAGGTAATAGCATGCACCCTTTAGGGGTAAGTAAGGTACAAAGGTGCACCCTGTGAAAACTTTTGTACCTTTTTTTCTGAAAGTGCAGGACCATAGTTTCAGCACCCGGCAAAAGATGTTGATCCAGGAACATGTCCTAGTTGGCAAAGTCACAATCAGCCAATGGTTTACGTGGGTGCTTTGACTCACTGTATGAGCGTCTCCAATCAGAATCACAGCCTGCGCTTTCTGTTCTGGTACAGATGCCAAATAGCATTCCTGTCTCACTGTAAAAAGATGAATAAACAATATATTGATTTCCCCACCTAATGTGGAGTTGAGGGGATGTGAAGCTTGAGCGAACAAGTCATGATTATCGATTTGCTGTTTCCCTTCATTACACAAGATGTTTGAATTCGCAAAAGTCAGATAAAAAGGGCTGAGGAATGAACAAAAAAGCTGTGTTTTGAAGATAACCGCTGAGCATAAATGTCGCCCCAGGCTAAGAGGAAGAGAACAGCAGCATATGAAAGAGGAAGAGGGAGAGAGAAACAAGAGGAAAGAGTAGGAGAAGCAGATGAGTGCTGAGAGTAGGACGAGGGCTGCAGAGGCGTTTGTGTACTGTGCAGCAGCGCAGCGGGAAGTGCAGACACCTGCAGAACTACAGGGCACGGAGAGAGCTGCGCCGTGGGCCGCGCTGTGTGGGAGAGGCTGTTTGCACACAGAGAGTCAGCCAGCCACCCTACGCTCCCTTAGCGCTTCAGCTCTGTTAGCCCTCGCTATCCAGAGAGCTTTCATTCTCATTAGGAAACCTCAGCTGAATGAATTGGGTTTCAAACATTGTGCCAAAGCCCAAAAAACGAGAGTGGGATTTTATGAAGCCATAATAGCCCTAATGGCTCTTAACGGGGCTGAAATTGAGAAGCCAGAACATTAAAGGCGAGTTGAAAGGTTCTTTGGCAGCTGCAATTATCAAATTCAAAAGGTCAAAAATCACTACTTCATAAACAAAGGATATCATTTTCTGTCACTAGGTATACCTAAAGCCAAAACACACTGAGTGCCAACTCTGGTGAGTAGTTCATGCCTGACATCATTTGTTTTATTTTTTAAAGAAAAAAGAAAAACACCATTCCTTACCTTATCATCTAACTTCTTTGCACAGAAGGAAAGCTCGACATAGCCATTGTTCCCAGAAATCTCTTCTGCGTGAATCTTGGGAAATAAGAAAGGGATTAGTCGAGACAAAGCCAACATACTGTTATTGTTTGTACTCCAGGACTCCACATTCATGTTTCTATTATCTATCTATTTATCTATTTATACCAGTCAGTCCATCTATCTCTGTCCAACCATTCATTCCAACCATCTTCCAATCCATCCATTAAGCTGTCCTTCCATCCTGTCCATGCATTTATCTCTCTGCTATTACATTCATCAATCTGTCCATCCCTTCATCCATCCACCCAACCCATCAATCTATACATCTGTCAATTCATTCATTCATCCATTCATCCATCCCATTCCTCTGTATGCCTAACTGAGCATGTCCATCCATCCCCATCTGTCCATACATCAATTCATTTATTCATTCATCCATCCATCCATACATACACACATACCATTAATCAAACAAGTCAATTAATTCATCCATCCACCAATCAGTTCCTTCATCCCATCCACCCAACCTATCTAGTTGTCAATTCATCTATCCATATCCATCCATCTATCCATTCATCCACCAATCCTTATACAACTTTGTGTACATCCTTCCCATCCAATCCATTCAACCAACCTGTCCATCTATTTCATCTGACAATTCATTCATCCATCCTTCCTTCCATTCATCCCATTCATATCGGCCTAACCCAACCGATTCATCCATTCACCTGTCTATTCATCCATCAATTCATTCATCTGCCCATCCATTCATCTTTGCAACCATCCATCCATTGTCCATCAGTTCGACTGAAAAAGATAAGTAGAAATGATTGAGAAACTGCAGACTCGATCAGTCTTAAATGTTCTAAATGACTAACTTTAGTTGCTGTTTCTGGAAAAATTTAAGTGCATAATATAAACTGAACAATACCTTATAAAGGAACCATTTATAGAGCTGTCTTTGACCTTTTGTGGTAAATCATCCCATATTGTCTCACCTCAGATCAAAATGTGATTTTGTCAGCATTAAAAATCTACTATCAGTTCGTAATACAATGAGGGGGTTCAGCAATAACAGTCGCTGCTGTGGGTGTTTCAACATGAAAAGGCCATTAGTTTTCAGTGTGGTCAGGAGAGACTTTATTAAAACTGATGAGAAAGCAGAGAATCAACACCTATGATAAGGATGTGGTATTACGTTTTGTCTTACAGATGAACCTTGTCTGCCTGCAGTAGAAACATGTAAAAATAGCTAGGGGCATCACTTTTTTTAATGCTTTGTTTTTTTGCATGCATAGCTTGTTTGAGTTGAACTAGATGTGATATAGTTACTGAAATATTATTTTGACATACCGAAATTGATAGTCTACATTATTTTACACCATTTAAGCTGATATTGTGAGAATATCCAATGTCTGTCTGGCTACAGTACAATAAGGTATTACTGTGTTATTTGATATGAGCCCAGAAAACAGCAGACTTTATGTTAGAGGTCAAACCACCTGCACTGCCACCCATACTACAAAAAGTTATATTACAAGTCTGTTACACAAGTTAGACCTTATTCCTGAAACCGGATGACTTTTTAATGCAGCGGCGTTATAGAGATCCCATATTATTTATCTCTCAGGCATCACACGTACTAGCGGTTTCACTCAACTGTATCAAGAAATATTTTAAAGTGACATTTCATTCCAGAAATAATAGAAAAAAGAAAGAAAGGTTTTATAATGTGCAGTCATCCTCTGAGTTTAGTGATGAGCGACGTTGGCATTTTGTTGGCACTTCAAAAAAGTGGGTGGTCCAAAATATGAATGAATATCACTTCTGAGTGACATCTCATAAAGCAAAACTGTGCATTGTAAAGGTGTGGGTGTAGATGCCAAAAACCCAGCCATAGTTAAGGACTGTTCATATCATAACTACAATAATAACATGATAACTATAATAATGATTACAAACTGCAAAGTAATAATATTAATTCTAGTTGTATTAGAATAAAACAGTTAACAAATATGAAGAATTAGATACAATCAAGGCTTCTTGTTCTATTTTCACTTATAGAAGAGTCACATTAGGTTTATTTATGTAGCGCTTTATATTAAAGCAAGCAGCTTAAACAAACGTCGGTGTCACTTTCAATTTGAATTACAACTTCAGTTCCTACTATGAAGCCGCTCTTCGTGTTTTTACATGTGTGTGACCTCGACAGAGTTAACAAAAGTAATGAACTGGAAAAATGTCCATGTAAAAAACAAATGTGCAGTCTCAAAGCACACCTACCTTACATAATCAGCACAGATCAGAGTGTTTACTAGACCAGTTGGACCAATCACTGCAGATTACCGTCATGCAAAGGAGGGGTTTGAAAAAATTAATCGTTGAACAAATCGTTTGGGAGTCACTGAGCAAACAGGGTAAAAATAAGTGTATTATATAAGAAAATGAAAGTGTTTTTTGACCTTGCATACATGGAAAGCTGTTGTCGGGTACTCCCAGAACCAAAATATGAACCTTTCATTACCCATAATAGTGACACTTTAAAGAGGCGACAACATAACTGCATATAATAAACAGAGCCTTTATACAAATACCTCCTTTTTTCGCCCAGCAATTGGTACTTATTTTACAAGATGCAGAATTCGTACGATTGACCAACAGCACACCTAACCCCGCCCCTAAACCTACCTGCCACTGGGGACTAGACAAGTCATACCAAATCGTACGAGTGAGGTTGTGCAAATTAGCCACCTTGTAAAATACGTACAAATTAACCGTCAGATAGCATTGTTTCTACTCTAATTTTTTTCATTGTTATTTGGTCATTGTTTTTGACACACTCCATACCAAAATTTGATTTAGTCTAACTGAACTCTAATGAACAGCGATTCTTAAGGAAATTTCTGCCAAACAACAGTTATTGTGGAAAAATGAGTTGGTCTGGCAAACAGTGTCTGCTTTAATTTTGTTAAAGCACAGCTACATCCTCATCTGACTATAGCAATATGTCTCCAATAAAGTGACATCAATGGTCTTTTAGTTATTCTGTAAACAAAACACAACCCCTTTGTGGATGCTAAAATCAAGTGAAGCCAAATTAAGCTTCTACCATAAGAGCTTTCAGTGAATGTGTAAATGTGTGCAGCAGCAATTAAATAGAATTATGTTCGTATGTTTGTTTTTTTTACTTACTGTGATTGTGGATTTTCCAGCATATTTTCCATATTTCAGCAATAGAGGTTTCGTCATCTTTTTTTGGGCCACTATCTATGGAACAAAGTAAAATGTTTATAGAAAATAATAATAGTTATTTGAGAATAGCACAGTGCATGTTTTCCATTAGATGTTGGAACATAAATGCAATGCAGGGATTTACTTCCATTCAGACAGGAACATCACTGAGGCTTAACTTAAATATCCAAACCTGTCCATACAGAAAAATATATCCAGCTATTTTTCAATATTTTTTAAAACAAGTAAAGAAAAAAAGACTACAAATATAGCTATATTTGCTTATATATATTTATTTAATATATCTACTGTACCTGACTACCAATATGCCTTTTGTCATATTATTATTATACTTTTTTTGTATATTTTTCAAAAAAAATAATTTTCACACATCACTTTTTTTTTAAATAAAAATGTTTTAAAATAAAAATACATTTACATGTCACATCTGAAAAAATGAAAAAATAAAAAAAAATGAATTATATAATATGAATAATTATAATAATAATTAAAAATATAATATAAATTAGAGATTTGAGAAAAATAAGCAGTGAACATACTTTATAATTTCCAAAAAATATCTTAAAATAAAATCTACACTTTTAAATCATTATGAAACTAATTTTGATCTATAGTACGATATTCCATCCACATTTGCATTTAGATTAAATGCAGGATTATGTACAATTGGAAATGCATTTGAAAATATATTTTGGTATGAAGGTTAAAATATATTTATACACATTTCATTGAATTTTCTTGTTTACAACCTATATTTAGCATATATGTTTTTAATTAAATGCAGAGGAAAAGTTACATCACCTGTCCCAGTGTGCACTCCACACCACCGAGGAAGTCATCGTCTCGCGTACCAATACTGTGGGTTCCGTGAATGTCGTAGACTTCAAAGCGTAGTTTCTGTACTTCCTCAAAGTAGTAGTCCAGCATTAAGACTTTGGCAAAGACCGGATTCAGGTTACTCTTGATCACCTCAGTACGGTCCAGCTGAATTACAGAAAGAACAGTAAGTGAAAATCTTCTCACTGAAAGCATCTGGCTTCACAGGCCGTGCTGTTTGTTAGTCTGTTTGTGCGCTGTTCCTGGATAGTCAAAGAAATGATGGCAGTGGTATGAAGGCCTCATGAGTCTGATTGTTGAGAGCTTCCACACATACAGCTGCGATGATCATGGCCTTGCTGTGTCACAAAACACATTTGTTCTTGTTTCTCATTCATCAGCTGTCTCTCTCCTCACCTCCCCCTGCTTTGCTATTGTTCACTGGTGCATGTCAAAAACAAACAGAGCAAATACAATCATTTCTGAATTAAAACCTCGCTGAGGCAATTAGCTGGAGGAGTTAATGCATCATTCTCCAAGATGTTGGAGAAGATATTAGGGAATTAGTGTAGAGATGCAATCTTTAAATATAAGTTTAAAAGCACTGTAAGAGACAAGCAATTTGGGCTTTAATTTCTACCAAAGCAAATGCTGAACAAACAAAATATTGTTACACTTATGTAACAGACAGAATCGGGAATAAGATACTTAAAATAAAGTGTATTAAGATTATACTTAAGTGTAGTTTGTGTGCATCTATACTGTACACCTGTAACCCACCAGTACACAGCTTAAATACATCTAATACCTTGCTAATTACAGTAGATTGCACAAACATAAGCTACCTAAAATAAAGTGTATCAAGATTGTGTTAAGTGTACAAGTAGCTGTGCAACAGGCTTGGTCTGTTATATATGTGTAACAGTAGCTGCCTATCTAATTGTATTTACAGGCTGTTCAATAACTTGGTACATGGTAAGTACATTTTGTTTCATGTAAGTACAACAGCTACTACTAAAGACTTAATTAGGTAATTATTATGACACTTTAAAATAAAGCGTTACCAAAAATATATGTGTTTGTAATACAAAACCATCATTAAGGAGCTTTAAAGAGGTCATATAATGCAATCTGATGTGTTTTCCTTTCTCTTTGGAGTGTTAGTGCATAGATAAGATCCCTGAAGTTGCAAAGACTAAAATTTAAAAAAGATATTTTTTATTAAAGTTATGACTTGTCCACACCCCACTAAAATGGCTTGTTTAAACACGCCCCCACTTTTCTACGTCACAGAATGGGTTACTTTCATAACACCACCCAAACGTTTATCCAAAGAGAGAAGGATGGAGTGGTATGGATTTCTTGTGTATTATTGTCACTTTTTTTTTTATCAGCTGTTTGGACTCTTATTCTGATGGCACCCATTCACTGCAGAGGACCCTATGCTGAACAAGAAGATGCATTGTAAGTGATAAATTTCCCCAAATCAGTTCAGATGAAGAAACAGATTTATTTGGTTCTTGGATGGCCTGAGGGTTGAACACGCAAAAACAAATTATCTTAATGGTGATCACTTTAATAACAATATTCCAGGAAACAGGTTTACACACAACATTTCTGAAATGAGAGCGGACCAAAACTGAGGGACACAGAGCATCTTATAAGGGGAAGGTAATCAAGGATAATTAACAACACACACCTGAACAGAATAACTGATTAAACAGAACTAGATCACAAGGGAAAAAACACAGAGCACATGGGAAATGACAACAAATAAACATCCATACATAGATCATGGAACAAGGGTAAAAACATTTTCCAATTTTGGGGTGAATTATTTTTTTTAACTGGTGCAATTGATTTAGCAATAAAAAAAATGTTCACCGTTTCAATATAATTTGTTAGGTTTGTGCTTGTAAATTGACCTGTTCAAAGAAATGGCTAAATATATCACCATGTTTTTGATTTTAGTGTTGTTTTATGGTTTTATTTATCACATCTAGTATACATTGTTTTAAAATACTTGCTTTTTTTAAGTAGCGTAATGCAGCCGATCACTTTTTCAAAAGGAAAGTTTGGTTGTATAGTTTATGTGTAGAAAACTAAAGTTTCAAATTAGTGGCATATTTCTGAAATGGACATTTGTTATTGTCACAAAAATGGGGAAAAATAACCATTTAAATCAGCATCAGCACGCACACACACTAAATCAGTTAACAGTGTCAAACCTCTAATGTGTCTGCATAACATATATCAAGGAAGGAATGACTCTACTCCATCAGCCCGTGTTTGACAGAGTCTTTCTCAGCAATTACATACAGCCTCACATATAAAATATTCAGCCCTTCAATCTACTATGTATGTGCCCTTGAACTGAGGTGA
Source organism: Enteromius viviparus (assembly GCA_032353835.1). NCBI lineage: Eukaryota > Metazoa > Chordata > Actinopteri > Cypriniformes > Cyprinidae > Enteromius > Enteromius viviparus. The sequence goes on from JAUCNO010001819.1 coordinate 23,662,981, forward strand.
ATAGTGCAAGGGGTAGTAAATCAAACTAAAGGAGCTAAAGACCATTCATGAAATCATTATGTCTGGGTCATAACTCTTCTCGAAAGACAGAAACAAGACATATTCTGCATAAAGGAAAGGACCATTAATATTTTGTGCACTGTGACATTTGTGACCCTGGAGCACAAAACCAGTCACAAGTAGCCATAGCCAACAATACACAGTATAGGTCACAATACCAAAAATCATTAAGATATTAAGTTCATGTTCCATGCATGAAGATATTTTCTACCGTAAATATATTAAATCTTAATTTTTGATTAGTAATATGCATTGCTAAGAACTGTTTGAGCAACTTCCAATGCGATTTTCTCAATATTCAGATTGAGATTTTATGCATCCTCGGATTCCAGATTTTCAAATAATTGTATCTGAGCCAAATATTGGCTTGTATGTGAGGCTGTGTCAGTTTTCAGATGATGTATAAATCATAATTTAAAAAAATTTATCCTTTGTGGTCCAGGGTCAAATTTTAATAAGTATTAAGTGCATTTTCACACGTGCGCACACACACACAAACATACATACACATATATATATATATATATATATATACATATATACAGTTCCCTCTACTAATATTGGCACCCTTGATAAATCTGAGCAAAGGTGGCTGTGAAAATTAACCAGCATCGTTTATCCCTTTAATAACTTAGGAGCATGAAATTGTCCAGCTATGACTTCCTGTTCCAAAATATTATAAAATATAAAGAAAACAAAGGCCAAATTTATTTAATCGTCCATCACAAGGAGTAAAACCAAACAATAAAGTTTTGATGTGCGGATAAAGATTGTTGAGCTTCTCAAATATAGAAAGTTGCTGTAAGGCAAAAGCTCAAGCAATGAAATCCACATTTCCACCATCAGGGCAATAATCAAGAGGATCCAATCAACTAAATCTGCCTGGAAGAGGACATATGTGTATATCGTACTTATGCACAGTGAGGAGGACAGTTTGAGTGGCCAAAGACACTCCAAAGGTTTATGGTCTTAGGGTCAAAATGCCTAAAAATATATATCAAATAGCCCCTACATTATGTTGTTCGGGAGGGTTTCATGAAAAAGTCTCCTTGCTCTTAAAAAAACAAAATCCAGCACATTCAGTTGTCAGACACGACTGGAACTTTAAATGTCATTGTATTCTATTGTCAAAAAGAGCTTCATAAGAATTTCCAGTGGTGCCAATAATTGTAGCTAACATGGATTCAAGATAACATTTATTTTATCTTTTTTTTTTTCTCCCCACTTTCAATTAATTAGTGGTGGGCCATTTTCGGCGTTAATGTGCTAACGTGAGTCTCTTATCGCGCAATAAAAAAAATATCGCCGTTAATATATTCATAAATTTGTGTTGGGAGCTGGGTCTACACTACGCAAGCTATGATGACTTTCACCTTGATATTTTAGCGTGTGGATGTATACCTAGCCGAATTGCACTGTAGCCCTATTTGGACGGAACTAGTTTTCAAAACTACTGTACGTGTGAGCTTCGATTCTGATCACCTGTCGTCTGTGATCTTCATGTACCATTTCAGCGAGACTAACACCTCCGTGTTTATTACAGAGGTGAGAAGGTCTGTTTTGTAGATCTGTGCGTCACAGAGATCTCACGCTCTGTGCATTGCTATAGTCATTCAGATTGATTACAATTATTATAATCACGAATACCATGGTGAAACTAAATGGCTAGTGCAGCAAAACCATGTGTGGTTACTTTAGTTTAACTATTATGATTTTTATTTGTAGTAAACCCATGTTTAATTTTGATAATTAAAACACATGTAACCGAGTGCAGAAATGAACGTGAGTAATCTTACATGACACTGATATTACAATAGCCAGTCTTTTTTATATATATAATAATTTATCAAACGTGTGTGAAGAGCATCTATTGCATATCGCGTTGGCTAAAACACAAGGAAACGTGTTGTGAGAAATATTATGACCGGCAATCAAGTTGCAGTTTCTTTCATTTTTTTGAAGAGGATCACCTATTGCACATTTAGGTAAGCATGAAGTTAAGGAAAAGGTTTGATTTGACAGACTTTATTTATAATGTAAAACCAGGTGTTTCATTGAACAGCATCCAATTCTGTGGCACCTACTGCTGTAACAACATCTGTGCGTTTTATGACATCACAGATGTTACTAACTCCCTGAAAACCGATATAAAATTGAAATAGGATTAGTTATTGAGGTCATGAATCATTATGAAAAACAATAATCGAAAACACAATATTTCTGTAAATAAATTCATCTAAAACACTCAAAGTCGAGAACAAGTTCCTAACCTTTCGAGTCCAAAAGGAGCTGACTTATGTATGACACAAATATATCATGCCATTCGTGCAATTTGGGCGCTTGAACATTTTGAGTTTACTCGATTCATGCGTGAAATTTCGCTTCACAACAAATGCGATTTTGCATCATGGGAGGGGCTTTTGGCAGGTGCTTCCAGTTTCCATGGTGGTTAAACATCAGGTTTAAAAAATTTTTGTTTATATCTAATAGGCAAACTTTGGTTTAATGAATCTAGTATTTATTTTCTTTTTATTCCTGTTTCTTTTAAAGTACAAAGATGTGTCATACAGCTCGTCCACATACAGTGACGATGATTTTGTCCTGCATAGTTTCGTAATTCTGCCTCCGCTTGACAGTAATTATGTCACTGCTAGTTCCTGACTGGTTAACAAGGTGCGAATCTTCGCCAAAGTTCAGATTTTTTAACTTGAACGATTTATATAAATATATATAATTCTCTCCTGGCTTTTGCAGCGTTTGTGTCATGATCAGCTGGAGGGCCAGCTCAAGCCTCTAGAGGGCACCCCACGAACTCCGTATGTGTTTGTCTCTGTGTACATGCCCGGACTCTTTCCATGAACTCATGTCTCCACCCACTCGTCAGTTGTCTAGGTGTTTGACTGTTTGCTCCACCCCTGTGACCTACTTTATACTGTATAAAAACCCCTTGTGTTTGTGTGTTGGTCATGGTTCGTTGTTTATTATTTCCTGATAATAGTCATTCCTGTTCCTTGTTACTCTGTTTCTTGGACTACACCTCTGCCTCTCCCTAAGGACTCCGTTTGCCTGGTACTGTTACCTCTTGCTTTGTTTTCGACCCTGTTCGACCCCTGACCCTGTTTTTGCCTATGTCTTCTACAACTCTGTCTGCCGGCGATCTACCTTTGTTACCCTGACTCTGATTCTGATTAAACACTGTTTGTACTTGAGCTCGCACGCCTCGCGTCCTCTATTCGTAACAGTTAGATGTGTTTCTGTGTCTTTATTAAAGTTTGAAATTCTCCATAACCCTCCAATAAAACTCTGCTTGAGAAAACAGTTGAGCTCACTGTTTTGCCATTTCGTCAACCAATCGAAGGAGTTGTGATTAGCGTTTCTACTATTGATACATGACGCCTTTTAAACCAATGCACGAACGCGCAATAATCCTAGACAACTCAATCAAGCTATACTAATCATCAACTGCAGGTGTGCTTGAAGAACCAAATTAGCCACATCGTAATAAGCACAATTATCTCATCTTATCTTATCAATTATTATTGACCACATTTACAAAATCATTATCTATGCAAATGTCTCTTTATGTATAGAGACAAAAGTTTGCAGGTACAACTCTTTAAAGGGTCACAACACCCCAGTTTCAGAAGTGCTTTTTCACACCTCTGGTCTGAAAAACTTTCTGAAAAGGGGCGTTGTTCACTGGGGGTAAGGGGTGGGGGTAGAGTGTGGAGACAAGGCGGAGACT
>JAUCNO010001819.1:23679617-23713920 GCA_032353835.1 Enteromius viviparus
ATAGTACCTACTGTTTTAACGGTCGAGTAGTACGTTCGGTTTTAAATGTAGTGCCTACTGAAGCAGTATGCGATTTCGGACGCAGCAAGAGTGTTCGAATTTTAAAGACATGGCGCGACGCGGCGCTGCGCTTCTCGTCCGGTGTGCGAACCCCTTTAGTCACGTGGTACTATATCGTTTCGCGGAAGGATGAAAATGTTAACAAATACCCCAATAAAATGTTTCAAATTCATATTCATGTTCAGTATTTTTCTTATGTGACAAGTAGTCGTGTAATAAGCGGTATAATATACAGGCAGCCGGTAGATATCCACACTGTCGGGGCTTATTCCTGCCATACCGGCTGCCTGTACATTAGTACATTATCCCTTACTTAAAAAGAGCTGAAGAACTCAAATCTGACATTGTTTTGAACTATTTTTCTTGTGTGTAATTTAATATTTATTGTAGTTAAAGCATATTGATACATATTTTCCAGTGTTTTATCGAGTGGTCTAAATTAACTCTTTCCACCGGTTCCACTGATCAAGGGTAACTAGGACACACTCTCTACATCTTATGTAACCTCAGACGTGATTATCTCCCCACTCATCTCCCCTGGTTCAAGATATTTTTGGTTTATTGATCCATGTGTAGGTTTTCATGGAAAAAAATCCCAGTGGTTCATTGATTGTGGACAGCCCCAATTATAACGGTCCCTTTACTTCACTTATAATTGATTTGGGTCACTACAGCTTCAGTTTCAGTGGCACTCAGCACTGGAAAATGTACCATTACTCGAATCATTCACGGTTGTTTCCACACTAAACCAGTCTCAACCATCTGTGGGCAAAAGCCTCAGAGAAACAAGTTTATTAAACAGGGCACACAATACAAACAAAGATAGCACCAAAACACAGCCCTGGCAGGAACGGAGAAAAGATATGTATTCTTCTGCTCGAACTCGCACACAGCATATCATGATGTGGGAATGCAATGTTTGCATAATACACCCACAGTCCATTCATCCACCAAAACCACAGCCGGACATTACATCACTTACAGGGCAGAGAATGATGGCATTTATAAGCATGGAAACAGATCAGTATCCGACTTTCTTCAGTGGACCAAATATATATATATATATTATTTTCTTTTTCACCCACACATTGACAATCAACCATCTCCAATGTTGTTTGATTCACAACATTTTGCAAAACGTCTATATAGAAATATATTCAGTTTTGGAACTAAATGAGTGCATAAATGATTATAATTCTGATTAGGTTTTTATAGAAATACAATTTTGGGTGGACTATCCCTTACCAGCTCAGGTCTGGAAAACTCATTTACATGCTGTCCTCGCCCAGATCCAGCTTTTAAAAAGTAAAGTTAACAATTATCTAAGCGGGAACAAATTAATTGCTGAACAATGTGCTTAAAAAACCCACTTAGAAAACTCAAAAGATCATTAAAGGTAAACACTGCCATCTTCTGGGGAATATTAAAAGAGGTAATCTCTCATCTATAAGAGGTTATGGGTCTGTAAGTTCTGTAAAAATATCTGTACTTTTGAGATTAATTTTATAAGTACTGAATTACAAGCCTTATTTTAAAGTTTACGACTGTACAGTACAATTATCGCACTTTTCATTCATGGAGGGGAAAAATGTGGAAAAGAAAATGGTACTTGTATTGCACTGAATATAGCATGGACATGTATTAAATACCTTTATTTTATATGTAGAAGCTCCGAAACATTCAGCAAACAGATTTTGGCGTTGTTTAAGTGGTGTTACACTAAGGCCTGGTTTCAGTTAAATTAAGATATTTTAAAATATTACAGGTGTGCATCTTAACAGAACAATGACACTGACATGTTTTAAGACATGTCAGAGCAAGATATTTTCATCTGAGACAGCTCAAACATGCAATTTAGTCTGGGACTAGCTCAAGAAACTGGGGGTAAATATACTCTGCAACACTTAACGCAGATAGATTCCACCCAGGGCAGTTAACACGGTCCAGATAAATAAACCCCTACTAAATCAACTACACAATCACTCTTAACACCAAGTGATCTGCAAAGGTTTATAACTCTGTAAACTTCAGAAAACAAATATTAGTTCAGAGGGGAGTCACCCAAAGGTGATGGGTTTGCATTTCTATCAAACCACCCAAAGCCTGTAGAGAGAGGAACTCCTAAACATCTAAAATAAGTCACTTTAAGGAAAATAAATAGATAAACATCCTCTTAAGAGCAGACAAAACTACACCGATTTTAATTGAGAAACGACTCAAACTTTTTTTTTTTTAAACATTTATTTTTGACAGTTCCTTACAAAGTATGGTCTATTTCTTCTTTTCGGGATCCTGCTCGGCAGCTTCCTTCGCCCTCTTGGCACGGATGCCAAACAGACGGGCGTTGGCACGGGCCATACGCAGGCTGGCAAAGGCCTTGAAGTTCTTCTCATCCTCTGAGATCACGCGGGCCTTCTCTCTCTTGTTCACCTGCAGAAAACACAGACACTTCTTCAGCTGCAGTAAAACACTCAATTCTACATCAAGAGCTGAGTGTACATTAAACTTCTTATCTCCACATCTCATCCCTGATATAAAATAAAAGCAGTTTGAGCCTTCAGACAATGAATACGGTTTGTTTTTAATCGTCCAGAGTATCATTCAATACATCTAGCTTTTATGGTCCTGCAGGTTTTATGAAAATAAGTATGACCTGAAGTAAAGAACTTATTTCAAAGAGACATCAAGGAATAAATGAAAATCTATAGGTTCTGTAAATGCCATAAGATCTCCGTTATTTAAATTCAAAGTTCCTTTGCCTCTCCTACAAACCACTAGAACACAAATCAATTCCACAAAAAGAGATGTTCTACCTCACTATATTTGCTGTTTTCCCATGCAATTTAAGATTTTATTTCATTTACATCATATACGTTTCCTTGGAAAAAAATAAAATGTATTTTCAAAATAGTTTAAAATACAGAAAATTATGAACTGCCACTGATTTAAGAAATTGTTCAATTTAAAGAGAAAACATGATTTGATTTACATTTGTCTGATTTTAAACTAAACTTAATTTTGTTCAATATCAGAAAAAATTGCTAATTGCAGTGTAAAGTGTGTTTTGACTCGAAACGGCATTGGCGTCAAAATAAAGCCAATGAGAAAGAGAGAGCACGTTCTGCTCATGTTGGTCAAAGCAATACAGACAAGACGAAGAAAGAAGTTCTTTAAAAGGTCTAATGTACCTTTAAACATTAAGTGATCTCTACAGGATTTCTAAATTCATCTTATATTGAAGGTGGATGTTGTCGCTCAAGTGCCAGAAGGCACGCAGAAGACGGTGCACACCAGGTTTTAAAAAAATGTATTGAATATTTTAATAGACCTTGGAGATTTCCGCACCAGTTATGATACAGCAGGCTTTACCGTGTTAAGAGCAAGATACGTACGTTTTTGATGGGCATGACAGGTCCAGTAAGCTGTGTAGCCATCTTGATCTCCTCCTCCTACACAAACACAAAACAGAGTCAAAAGACCAAACACACAACACTACTGAAATAGGCTGAAGAGTACGCAGTCATCAGCGATTAAAGGGTTCAAAAGTCATCAAGGATGTACAGCGATTCCGGAGTAAATGTCATCATTTGACTGCAAACACTGAAGCTGTTGCCCATTACAATAAACTGCATTTTAGACCTGTGGCTATTTTAACTATGCATTGAATGCTATCCCAAGAAAGATTGTAGTTATGAACTTACAGTGCTGTCTCCCTTCTTGGGTGCGGAAGCCTTCCTGGGGAAGATGATGAGTTTGGAGCGGTACTCCTTCAGCCTCTGAACATTGAACTGAAGAGACTCTGTGGATCGGTTACGCCGACGAGGGTCAACGGCGATGCCGATGGTGCGGGCCACCTTTTTGTTGATTCCTGCTGCCTGAATGAGCAAATACAGAGCAACGAGAGACATGAGACAGTGGCCTGTACTGGAACTCATGAACAATTTCAGCACCAACAGTCATCAGCAAAAAGGGTTCAAAGGAGATCATCAATGAAGTACAGAGATTCCGGAGAATTGTCATCATTTGACTGTCTGAAGTAATTAACTGGTTTTGTGGTCCAGGCTCACATTTGGGTGAACCTGCTTACCTATTAACAAGCAGTAATGCGGCATAAAGCTTACCTTCAGCTCCTCCAGGGTGAAACCACGTCCGGCACGGACCTTGTTGTGATAGCGGATGGTTGGACACCTAACCGCCGGCCGAAGAGGTCCAGCAATTGGTCTCGGAGCGATGCGGCGAGCCTTTGCCTGACGGGCCTTTTGTCTGAAGAACAACAAGTAACATGCATTTGATAAAGTGATGCTTTCCATGAACTACTAAGACCTATTTGTCAGCACAGACTTGTTACCTGCGGGTCTTTCTGGCAGGCTGGTTGAACCAGGTGCGCACTCTCTTTTGCCAGTCTTTATGAAAGTGAGGGTTCAAAATCATGCCATTCCGGCTGGGAGCCATGACTGTTCACTCCTAAAAAAAAATAAACGTTTAAATATGTAAGATACAGTCCCCTGCACCACTTTCACACATAATATAGCGTTAATTAAGTTTTACACGGTCGTCTATGGTTTTATGAAGAACTGCACACTCATGAAAGCTACTAAAACACCTTTGCATGTATTATGAAGTCATAATTTGAGCTATGCTACCGCCTGACGTGGTGTCATGCTTGCGCTGCGAGGCGCTAAAAGAGCAACAACTCCGCGAGAGACGGCAGTACACGCGCGAGGACGCATTCAGCGCAACGCGTGCTTTATTCAGGTTTTCACACCTGACTGGTCCACGAGCGACGGTTTTAACATTTAAACCTGATGTATTTAAACGAGCACACGGGAGTATGGAGAATGCGATAGAGTACTGTGTGCTAAAATGGCCTTTTTATCTCTCAGTGAAGTATAATACCGGCAATACAGCCGAGTTCGCGTATGAAACAAGTTACACTTCAAGACTGGACTATTTGAATTATCATATGATAAACCGTTAATAAGGATTAAATCGGATAAACTTGATGTTTAGCCGGAATAAATGCACGTACCGTCTGTAGCGGAAAATGGCTGAAAAGGAAAAGGAAATGACAACGCGGTGCTTTATGGGAAGTGCAAAAAAGAGCCAATAGCAATGACAGACGTGCCGGTCTACCGGAAGTGTGAAGTCGGCTTTTGTGGTGACAAATAAGCACGTGGATGGAAATACATTAAAAGTCCGACAAATTAAATAATAATAATAATATATGTGTATATATATATATATATATATATATATATATATATATGGGTGATTTTAAAATTGCGGGTACATTTCGTGTCCCCACAAAAACAACGTCATTATTTTTTCCCTTTTTTTAATGGTTATGCTGCTCACATTGGGTTATTTAAAACTCTTTTTATCATGTTTTCATTAGTGTCCTGTGTTCTTAGCATTTATGCCAGCAAGTGGAGCTTTTGGAAAATTTAATAAAAATGTCGATTCTGTTACACTATTTTCTCCTTTGTAAGTCTAGATATGTAACAGAGTTGACCGGTGACTGACGAGGACACCAAATGCACGCGCAATTATAGAATGAGTCATATATTTTCAGATAATAGTTAATGACTAACTCTACCATAAACTCTGATGCATGATCGAGAACGTTATTAATTTAACACTGTAAACGTTTTTAACGCATACGTAGTAAAATCAAGAATGAATGGGCTGCTAAATGAGTAACACGATCATCATACTAAATAAAATCTAAAAACTGTTTGTGATGTTGAGTGGTTCTAAAATTAGCATAACATAAGTTAATTTGGTTTGATGTTGTCTTTTTTGATAAGAGATATTTTTATGCTAAGTCTTTTCATACTATAAGGTAAATTGTACATACACAAATGTAAAAGGTCAGAAAGGAAGCCCATCTCCCAATTCAAAGTTGATTTAAGGAACTATTTTGGAACTCTTCAAGGACTGTCAAGCCAGAAAGCAATCAGAACTTTGGGTACACTCCAAAAACTAAACTCTTCCTCTCTGGTATGATGATTATTGTTTACTCCCCACTTTAGTTTCTTAATTCTGTTCAGTTTTTTTTGTTTTGTTTTTTTTTCTCAGAATGTGAATATCTTAATTGCAATGCTTGTTGTGCTTTGAAAGTTAATTGTTAAATTCTTGCAAAATAAAAAAAAATGCATAAATATGAAACCAGTTTAATGCGTAACCCTGCATTAAGTTAAACTGTTTCCATTTAGTACCATTATGTTTAAACATAATTTGTGTAGAATCCGTTCTAAAAAGGCATACTTTAGAAGTGAGTAACTAGAAAACTATGTTTTTATTCCAATGACGTCTTTAGACACAATTCTCTAGTATGCAGGGAAAAGTGTGCTATGACTTATAAGCGATCAGGTGTACGATGATTGTACACCGGGCAAAAAAATCTACCAAAAGTTGCCCGCGTTGCCTTTGCAACCTTGATGGATCGTAGGTAGCAACATGCAAATCACCCCATTTGAAGAGGTTATCAAGCTGTGTAAGAACATACCCCACAGTGGAGTATAAGTTGTACCCCTGGGGGGCAAGTGCGCCCTAAAGTTGCCCCATAGACATACTATGGTGAGGGAAGGCCCTTGACACAACAGCTTTTTTCTTACCATGGTCAAAGAGTATTTATATAGTACTTAAGAGTATAGGTACTTCTATACTCTTTGCTATGGTAATTTACATAGGAATTTTCATTGAACATAACTCTGCATCACAATGTCATAGAGACATGGGGGTGGGCTCATTTTACTCAGCCAACCAATCAGACTCTCAGCATGACTGTAAAGCTGTCAAGCCACGCCCTAGCAACCATTTAGAGCACCCTAGCAACTGATCCCATAAACTGCCATTATAAAAGGCCCAGATGGATATCTTAGTATCACAGTGTCATAGAGACATGGGGCTTGGGGGCTAGACACTTGCTAATCATTCTAAAAACATGTTACCTAGCAACTGAGCGCCAAGTTTCGCCACGGCAAGCACCACTCACATTTTCTTCAGGAAATGTACTTTCTAGTCAAAAATGAAATCCTGAAGGTATATGTGGTTATTCTTATGCAATATTGTTAAACTTGTATGGTAAAACAAAGGCTTATATAATTATACATGTGCCTTTTACATTTATCTAATGATTGTCATTCATCACATAAGATCAAGATACGATCAGCCATGTTTAATTTTCTGGATAATTTTTACATGTCATTATGCCTACATAAAATCTTAGAACAGATAACTACACATGCACAACTATAATCTGTATTTAGTTACCAAAACCGTTAAAATGATAAACATATGTCCTTTTGGTCAAGGAGTTACTGTTTCCTAACAAATGCAAAGAAAGGTATCTGCAGTGAATTATTTTACACAGGTTTAAGTTTGGGGGTTTTTTTCAGGCAGAAAAAGATACTATGATCACCCTTCATTAATCATTGATCTCTGGAACACAGAAACACATCAGTATTTTAATCTCAGAGCAAAGGTCAAGGTGTGCTGGGCTGTTTTTTAAAGAAATTAACTTTTCATTCCCGAAAGGACAAATTCAATTGATAAAAAATGGCAGTAAAAATATTAATAATATTGCAAGATTTCCATTTTCAATGCTGTTCCTTAAAAAATAAAATAAATAAATATATATATAAATGCACACACATACTGCATATATTCAGAAAAATATTTACATGCATGTTACATTTACATATCTTACATGCACTTAATGCTGTCAAACGATTAATCGCGTCCAAATAAAAGTTGTGTTTGCATATGTGTGTGCGGTGTATTTATGTATATGTAAATACAAACGCATGCATATATATTTAAGAAAAATATGTTGTTAAACAATCATTTTTTCAGCACTTATTTTTGGTAAAATATAAAAGAAGCATTTGCCGTAAAGCACTTCAGAAGCAATGCTTCACAGTCATGTGTTAAACTGAACATTAATGAAATAATTCATGCTGTAAGTTGTAAGAATGATAGGTTATTGGCATGATAAAATGACTTCAGTCTAGCATGATTAAATCTGAACACATCAAAGTGATGCAGCAGAACACAAACTGACTCACAAGGTTATATTTTCGATTTTATTGCATGTCATGTTACATCAACATCACACACATTGACTTGACAAATTTACTATTTAAGACAATCAGCAGAACCAGCTCTCTCTTTGTTTGAGTCCATGTAAAGCACCTCAAACTGAATACAAAAGCCCTTAAAATATTTGGCTTTTGCCTCCGAAATACAAGAGTTTGTTAAACTAGCACATTACAAAAGATTATTTTGGTGGAAAAGAAAATTACAAAATCAAAATAAATAGATCTCAAAGAATAGCATTAGTACTAACTCTACCACCAGCATTCTAAAGTAGCCACTGTGAAAAATTATGATCGATAATTACAAATAACGAAGGTCTGAACACCTTTATGAATCGAGGGATTTGATGAATTTTTCATAAGAAGCTTCATCCATGAGTTCATCAAGTTCTGCAGGTTTCTCTATGGTCATCTTAATTAACCATCCTTGAGGAGGGAGAAATTAATGTTATATATTTCACATCCATGTACAGTATTGTGTGATTTCAGTTTAACAAAAGAAACATCTTCACTCACCGTCTTCGTAGCAGGCTTTATTTACTAGTCCTGGGTTATCGGTCAGATGTGTGTTGATTTCGGTCACCTCTCCAGTCAGTGGAGAATACAACTCACTAGCAGCTTTGACACTTTCTAAAGCACCAAACTCCTCTGAAAAAGAAATACAGGTCATCTTATCTGTGCTATAACAGGCAAAAGGCAAAAGATGGGCATTTCAGATTCTTCTCACCCATTTGTTCAAGCTTTGTTCCCACTTCTGGAAGCCCACAGTATACCACATCACCTAACGCTTCCTGTGTGATAGAACAATGCAATGCTAAAACATGTGTTAAGACAGACATTTGAAAAAAGACAGAAAAGTGGTTGTTTAAACCACTCTTCTTATTTTTATATTATTTCGTTTTATTTGAAAACTCGTATTATAATGAAATGGGTTGTGAATTTGATTTTAAGGTTCGTATCTTTGGGAAGTTAATTACATCTTTTTTTTCTCCAGAGATTCAGAATTCTGTAGTGCTGTCAAACAAATAATCACATCCAAAATACATATTAAAATGTGTGTATATTTATGATCTGTGTATAAATACACACACATGCATGCATAAGAAAAATGCACACCTATTAAATATATTTATATACAGTTTATATGAATATAATATTCATATGTACATTACAACATTTTATTTTGGATGCAATAAATCTCAATTCATTGTTTATATTATTGTTATATATCACTTGCAATTTAGTTTTTTGTTTGTCTTATGGAATAATAATCATTTGTATACAAAGATGAAACAATTGAAACTGAATTGACACGGTCGCTAAACTCATTTCTTTACAGCAAGGAGCACACCTGAGCAAAGTTGCTGATGCCAACCGTGCCCACACTGCCCTCCACTCGCACCCACTCGTGTTTGTCTGTAAACTTCAGAGCTGGGAAAACACAAGAAAATATGAATAAGATCATCATCAGAATAAACAGAACCAGCTGTTAATGTAATAATTCTCCCAAAACAACAAAGTGAACTTTCAATTACTTTCTTGTATGGTGTTATTTTAATATATACTACTATAATATTAATATAATAAAGTTATTTTATTATATATATATATATATATTTTTTAGCTTTGTGACATTTTACTTAAAACACTTATATAGCTTCAACATTTTTTGTAACCTCACATTTTTAAGTGCAAGTTGTTTTTATTCAATATTTATATTTCCATTTTACTATCATTAATAAAAGAACTAGGCTTTATGACGATTTTTGCACTAATTATAAATTTTAATAATGTTTTTGGGGAAAACAAACAAACACTATTTGACCTAATTTTGCACTATTTAGGAGTTTCCTTTCAAGGACATTTTCTTTTTGCCCAAATATTAACTTGCGTTCATGACAGTTTGATCATTCAAATTCCATAAGGTTAATGATGTATCAGTTATTTCCAGGTCAGCGTTTCCATTTCTCTACAGGTTTTCTGAATTAATCTAATTTTGAATCTGATTTAAATGTAGTACTGAACACCATGCAGTCCCCTGAGGGCGGTAGCAACTATAAAAGGTCAAGTTAAGGCATGCTGAATGGTGTACTTTCTGTTGCAAATAATTGCAAAACAACAACCAGCTTTCAAACAGGTTTCTCGAATACCCATTTGTGGATTTCTGTACAACAAACCACCAACCTCACAAAATTACAGCTACACGATAAAACTAGTGATTTAAATTAAACACTCCAGTACGATCAAAATAACATGATGGATTCATTTCCCAAGACATGAATCAGAAAAAAAACATTGGCTGCTCTTAATTTTACATAAATTTCATATCACCTTAATGCTTAGGAGAACAGTCTGGCAAACCAATGAACACCATCAACAGAGGACTCCCAGAGGAGCAATGCCTCACAGATTCCAGCATCAGCCCATGCAGAAACAATACAGGTTTAAACCAGATTGCAGGGGCTGAATGCTGAAGCATGGCTAAGCTTTATGCAAGACACTCCTGTAGTCATTTATCTTGACGAAGTGAAATGAAATCATGATGCATTAGTCTAATTTCATAGATTTCGTGAATGACAGATTTAAGTAAGATCATGTGTAGAGTCAGGGGCCTCTGGTCCAACTTAAAACCGTGCTACATTAGCTTTAAATGAAAAATATCAAAATAATTAGAGCCACATGATAACACTAGTCAAAAACTAGAGAAAACTAGTCAAGCCTGGTGAGTTTGCACTGACCAGTTAAAGAACATTATGCACTTTTAACACTTAACGTAAAGTTGTTACATAGTTTCAAAAATAAACAGGCAATTTAAACGCAAGATTCGAATTCTAAAATTCGAAGTAACTTTCCGCGAAAAAAAAAATCACTGGAATGTATAAAACGCATGCGGACCTTTAGGAGTCATGATGACGTAACAAACGAAACAAACTTACAATATAACAAACAGCAAATCCCAATACATATTCAGTTCATAAGCAAACCTCAGTCTTTAGAAGATTTAAGTTTTTTTTAAAGACCAAGATGCAAACAGGAGTGGCTGCGGTTCTTGCCTCAAAGCTAACGTTGAATAAAGAGGCGTAAAACAGAGGAGCCGTGGAGTTCTGTAAAGTTTTTACCTCCCGAGAGCCGCGAGCTTGTGTAAAGCGTCCTTAAAAAGTTTGGTCTTAGCGAATTTTGGCACGACCGGATATGTGCAGGTCTCGTGAGCAGGGGCAATGCTGCCGAGAAGTTCGCCGAAACGCATCGGAGCGCCGCACACATCGCCATCTTCACCGACTCTAGGCTTCAGTCATGAAATAACAGCCTGATGCACTTGACCGCGCGAGACAGGAGCGAGAGGCGCGCTCCCGTCCCACTGAACCACAGACCTCGCGGTGCTGATAACTTTGATTGAGAATAAAGATATCGATAACGAAAAGAGCACTGGCACCGACTATACGACCTGTTAAACAAAGTCCAAACATGATGCAAGAAAAAGGATGCGTATAGCATAATGAATAGAAATCCATTTGTTTTGAGAGCGATGGAAACACTACGTCAAGTTTCTTCACACAAGGACTTTAAACAATATATAGGCAATTCATATTTAATATTATATTTATAATGAAAAACAATATTTCAAATCACATATGCATGTAGCCCGAGTCGTATTTCACGCGTTTTCTCCATTCACATTTGCAAACGCAACACAAAAATGTTTAAGGCGCCTAGATTGTTTTTGCAATTAAACAAACTTAAAACTTTTTACCAATTACTATTAACTAGTGATTTCCACACAGGTGTCATAGCAGAACAGGTGTAATTAATCACATTAAACTCATTGCAGTAACATTTCACAAAAATAAGCGTCATACTATTTGAGTCTAATATTTTATGTAATGTCTATAAAATGTAAAAATATGTAAAATCTATAAAACCTTTTACATGTGCTCTATAAAACTTTAATGGATAAAAAAATACAAATAAAACGATTTGATCCACTTCAAATATTGACTGGTGTAGTTCAAAATTGAAAAATATTCCTATCCAACACAACTGCATATCTTTTAGAGTTATAAACTCATGAAAACTACAAAAGTGCTTTAATTGTGTGTGAAGGAATGTGTCTATTTTAAACAAAAGGAGAGAATACAAGAGAACTAGATGCAATATGGAAACAAAAGCCACAAATCATTTGACTTGTCCAAGTCATTATTTAATGTGATTAAATTGAACAGCCATTAAGCCTCTTAAAAAACACAGTTGGACAGAAGATCATAAAACATCCAAACATGGCTGAGAAACATGTTCAATCACCCCCAGGCCACGACAATGCAGGAAATGACAATGGATAACAGAGAAAGCACAGCATTGCTCCTATTCCCCATAAAACTGTGAGCTGTACGTAAAAACATCTGCAGAAATATTTCCCCTCAGTATGGACAGTGCATAGGTCTTAAATATTTAGGCTACACCCCCCCCCAAAAGTGACAATAACTTGGACAGTTCAGACTGAATCAAGAAATCCAGAGATGGACGAGATCCGCAGGTTTCACTCATATAAAGTCAGTTACAGCGTTACACTGATGTGCCCTCTGCAGGTGGAGCTGGTTTATTTTCTTCAGGTTTCATGGCCGGGAAGAGAAGCACCTCCTAAAGTAGAGCACATCAAGTCATGTCAGAAGCAGTTTTAATATGTATGCGTTTTCAGAATTAGATCTGATCAGTTTATTTACAGGACCAAAATGTCCATTGCTTTATTAATATACAAGTTGTTCGCAAATGTTTCATAGTCTGAAAAAAGGTGATCGTACCTTGATGTTGTTAGAGTCTGTGAGGAACATGGTGAGGCGGTCGATGCCCATGCCCCATCCCGCCGTGGGTGGAAGGCCGTACTCCAAAGCAGTGCAGAAGGTCTCGTCAATAAACATTGCCTCATCATCACCCTCTGCTTTGGCCTGTGGAGACAGATCGAACGTTCAAAGATACTTCCTTAGAAAAGAAAACGCCAGGTATGGTGAGACAAGCTATTTATAGCCATTTTCAGATGACATTACAATCCAAAGACTAGCAGTAAAAAATACTGATAAAAAATGTATTAAATACAGTAAAAACTGATGCATTTTCTTCAATGGATTCTTTAATGAATAGAAACGTAGAAGTCTATACCCTCACTTTTCATCAATTTATTCCATCCTCTAAAATATTTTGCTTCTTATCACCAGCAGCAAACATTTGTTTCTTTGGACCGAATTTAAATAAAACCAAGATATTCCCCTCCGAGATTAGCACAGAAAATGACATATTCAATAGTTTATCTTACTTTAGCCTGCTGCTCGAACAGTTCTCGTTGTCTGACGGGATCATTCAACTCTGTGTAGGCGTTGCAGATCTCCTTCTTCATCACAAACAGTTCGAATCGTTCAGTTAGACCTTTCTGTGATCTGTGCCTGGGGTGGAGAATGTGGTAGATCATGTGTGACTTAACCACACACTACAGTGAAAATTCATAAATGGAAGTTAGGCACATACCATTTTGCTAGAGGACTCATGATCTGTGGATGATCACAGATGAAAGTTGGATTGATGCATTTCACCTCCAGGAAGTCTCCAACTAACTGTCAACAATATGCCAAAATGAGATTAAAATGCATGTACGATGAGGAAAACAAACTATTTAACTGATCTGTTAGTGCGCATTGTGTGGCCAAACAAGTATCTGCCATTAAAAAAAAAGGTTAAGTAAAGATGTTCTTATATTTTAAAGATGTTCTGTTATAATCTTTTTTTGTCCAGTTCTTCATACCTTATCTAGAAGTCGGGCAGTTGTCCTGGGAGGAGGGCATTCAACTTCTTTCTGAGCACAAAGGTCATCTAGGAACTTGCGTGTTTCTTTAAACAAAAAAAAGCATGAGCCCAAGCACCTACGTTAGGATGTCAGTTAATTGTCACATGGTACTACTTATACTTCATAAAAAAGTAAAAAGCAAGTGGTTCACAGATGTTCTCTATGCCTGGTTCATGGACCCTTACCATCACTGTCATAGGTGTCAGGAGCTGGAAACTTTACTCCTAATTCCTTCTCCAGATCTTGAGTCATGCTGATCCGTTTGAAGGGAGGAGTGAAGTCTATTTCATAGGCTTGTCCCTCTGGACCTTCGGGATGATACGTCACCTTATAACCTCCGGTAATGTGCTTCACCATTCCTGTGGAAAAACAAAAAAAAAACAGTGGTGCAAATTACTGTAAAGTCAAAATATCATTAGTTTTGTCAACAACAAAAAAACAATCACTATTCTGTCATTAAATTTCTCAGGCTGGTCCAACCCTTAAGACTTGCTCTTCTGAAGACAATGAAGATTTTTTTGTCCCTTAACCAAAACTATGGTGCTTCTAAAGTTCACACTATATCATCCAATACATAGTCCATATAGAAATGTATACGTGAATGGGTTAGTTTTACAATTGTTAGAGATCGGACGATACACACCTCCCGATTCGACACTATCAGAATACTTGGGTGCCGATACGATATGTATTGCAAATTTATTTATAAATTTTGGTGCTACAAGTTTTGTGATTCAACACTGCTATTCCATGATCTGATTCCAAAATGATTCTTGATCTACATTTCTTCCCCCATTAATTCTTCTGCTGTGCAAAGGCATCTTTACAACTTCACATCTTAACCAAAATTGTAGTTTCTATGCTTTTTGTTTACAGTTAAAGCATCCGTGTGTCAGTACTGCCATCTTAAAAGTATGGGTGTAAATCTTGGTTTCACGAAACAGCCCAAACATGCATTTTAGTCTGTGACTAGCTTAACCCTTGTCTGTGAAACTGGGAAAATCACTTTCTCAGTTTTTATTATTACTGCACATGGCTACATTTTCATATACATTGTAAACCAAATTTATTTTGTGCAAAATTTACTTTTTTAAAAATGATTATTATTATTATATAAACAGGCTACTTTTTAAAACAATTGCTTATTTAAAATAAGCCTCTTTGAGTATTCAAAAAGTTACAGACAACAGTTCCTCTGCATTATTGCTGTTTGATTATTACTGATGAGATCATAGACAGAGGCAGCATTAACAGGCTTCATTCAGACTAATGAGCAGATCTCTTTCAATGCATCAGGTGTCTTGTTCTGCTCTGAAAACATAACTAACGCTGAGTACATCTGTTTCGTATAAAACTATAAAGTGCATTTTTACTGTATGCAACTTGTTCTCCTGAAAACATTATCAATTGTCAAAGTAGGAAATGATTGTTTCAACTCTCTCTTTTCATTATTGCACATTTTCTTGAAAGTTTCATCCTCTTCAGTAAAGGATGCAGACATCCCAGAGATCACAATCAGCAGAATAAAGCACAGCAGGGCTTTAACAAACCTGCGAGCAGCTTCTCTGTGATTTCCATCAGGTCATGATAGTCGGCGTAAGCCATGTAAAACTCGCATGTGGTGAACTCTGGGTTGTGTGTGAGATCGATGCCTTCATTCCGGAACTGACGTCCGATCTCATACACCCGGTCGATTCCTCCGACTACCAACATCTGAAACGTTGATATAGGTTAGATATTATGCAATATAACCTAAGCATTTCAATGTGACACATTTACCTTATGGTAATTAATTGCCATGCCAGCAACAATGCTTATATACAAATAAATAAAACATCTCAGTTTCTTTACCTTATGGTAAAGCTCAGGAGCAATTCTCATGTAGAGCTTCATATTGAGCTCATTGTGGTGGGTAATGAATGGTTTTGCTACAGCACCACCAGGTATCAGGTTCATCATTGGTGTTTCGATCTGTAAAACATTCACAAATGGCAAGCTTGAAGGAACTGAAGAACCTCATATCAGAAGAAAACCTAAATGTCCACTGCTGTTTTTTTTCTTCTCAACATCCTTACCTCGAGAAACCCAAGCTGGTCCAGAAAGCTGCGGACATAGGTGATAATCTTGCTGCGGGTAACAAACTTCTGTCTCACAAAGTCATTAAGAATCAAGTCCAGATAGCGCTGTCGAAATCTAGTTTCCTGAAGAAACAATGACAAAGTTTATCACGCAGATCAGTACATATCCACATTGTGAATGAAGAATAGCTACATTGCATAACACATCAGATAAATTCATTAATGGGCACCGAGGCATCTACTGATAAATGTTACAATCTGTAAAAATGCTAAACCTAAGCAATAATCACTATTCATAAAAACAATAAATACTATTTATAGATTTCTTGAAAAGTGTACTTAATTTAAGATGAAAATGAAATAACTTTTCCATTTCTGAAGTTTGCATTGGAATAATTTGAAATTACAAGTATTAAAGTATATTTTAAATAATGTCTTATTCTTTTGTCATGCTTTAAAATAGTACTTATTTTGATGTGTTCTTCAACATTCATCAACAAACTAACACTCAGGTCATCATTTAAATGTGCTTAATTGCAACCTAAATACAAATGTGTAATTATAAATATAAAAATATACATTTAAATAGAAAATTCATTAAAGTATATTTTAGTTTACCTTTATAAAGTATATCTGTGCATTCAACCATATTTCAAAGCAAATGTGAAATTACATAAACACGTTGGTCAAAAGGAGAACTCAAAATGTTAGTCAATCAAAAATAATATAATCTATAATACATTTTCAATTAGAAATTAACATGCAATTCTGAGTACAAAAATTACATTCCATCTGCACTTAAGTATATTCTTAAGCATACACGTTTTTGAAGCTGTGTTCAAACAACATGTTCTTTTTTGCTGTGCTACTGTACTGACACTAAAACATAAAGAAGATACAGGTGCGGAGCAAAACTAAAAGTTATTTTCAAGGTGTTTCAACAACTAAACTTTACCTTGTCTTTCAGGCCAAAGTGAAGGTGGGGAAGCATATGAAGACACGGAGACAGCAGGGTCATCTCGATGGGGATGATGCTCAGCTCGCCCTTTTTTGTCTTGCCAGGGTTTCCCCGGACTCCAATGATATCCCCACGCCTTAATTTGTTGTTGATGTGGACAAAATCTTCTTCTGACTTGTAGTTCCTGAGAATAGCAGACCAACAACTGGTTATGCTACTGCGATAACACAAAAAACATGACTGAATCGTGATGGGGCAGAGTGTAGCTCAGACCTGGAGTTGGCCATGACCTGCAGTTTGACTCCTTCTCCTCGCAGGTCATAGAAGAGCAGCTTGGCACCTGAAGCCCTCTTGGCGTGGACACGACCTTTCAATCAAGCACAAAAGAAGAAAATTAGCAAAAATGGTCTCTTTTTGTTCATTTATCACAAGTGGATGAAAACTATAACATCATTAACCAAATAAGGTTGAAGACCCAATATCAGTTCTTAAAGCTCTCTTTTTAAGTGTTTTGTTGATGCATGAATTCATAGCGCATGTGGCATTCAGAGCATGGTCTATGCTTTGTCAATTTTATCACATTTTATGATGCTCTTTAATGTAGTGACAGAACACTTTAGCCACAATTCAAGCGGCAACATGCAGTGCACGTAAACCAATCCTCACTTCCTCTTCACTGAGTTCCTCTTTACTATAATGTCTTTTGTAATTCATTTTTTAAAGACATCAATAAAACTAGTCAAATGTCACGTAACCTTACATTTACATCAAAACACTGCTAGAGAGGTGCATTTAGAAAAATATGCATTATATTACATTATTTCGTTAATATTAAATACAATAATAAATCTGTCATGACAACTAATTTTTAACAATTAAACTGCTGTTAATGATCAAATTAAAATCTTGATTAAGTGTACGCCAAGTTATCCGAATTGAACAAGAAACTTAATTTCAGTTTTATGTTTTGCTCAGTTCAGTTTATCGTCACTTTAAACTAGTGCTGTCAAATGATTAATTGCGATTAACCATATATAAAATTAAAGTTTGTTTACATGCATGTGTATAATGCACATATATAAATAGAAACACATGCATATTTACATTTAAGAAAAATGTTGTGTTTACAAAAAATATATATAAAAATGTAAGAATCTAGTATTTTTTAAATATGTACTGTATGTATTTGTATTTATACAATGTAAAATATACAGTTCACATACATAATGCAAACAAAAGGTTTTGGATGTTAGTAATCACGATGAACCGTTTGACAGCGCTATTTAAAACACAAGCAAAAAAACATCTACCCGATAAATTGAGGACGACATCTGTCAGGTGGTCCCCGGGCTGAAGGTTGTTATAACGCTCGATGAAGTCTGTGAGCGACAAGTCCACGTTGAATTTGTGAGGGTATGGGTCTTCAGCTGTTCCCTTCAAGGCTTGGATGGCTTGTGAACGAATCTTGAAGTATTGCTACATTGAAAACAGAAAAGTAAGAAGAACTCGTTCTGAATTCCTGTGCCAGAAACGTGACTTCTATAAATAAATACATACATTAGGGTCCAAGGTTTCTTCATCAGCCCCGTATGCATTTTGCTGTGACTGGTCGTTAGTCTCCTTCTGTTCATGCTGTTCTTTAACCTTGGCTTCCTTCTCAGCTGCTTTCTTCTCAGCTTTCATGCGCCTTTTCAGCTCACTGAGGACATATAAGAAAGAAGATCAGTCTCCGTGCTTAGAAACACTACAAGCATTGGTGTCGCACATCTAGCTGTGGGAGCAATGTTTTTGTAGTGACAAAAGGTTGGTCGCTTTTCACATGAAATGGAAACACCACCAACCTTTTGCCACTTCTCCAGCGACTTCCTTCAATAAGCAAAGGCAGGTTTTGTGAGCTGGGAAGAGCAAACGTCCGAGGCCTGAACGCTCGCAGCCTGAATATTCTGACCAGAGTCAACATGATGCGAACGTCCTATTTGATGAATCAAGAAAAATCAGGGTCAGATTCATTGCACCCCTTAGCGAAACGTACTTTACGGATGATACTGTATAGTGAGATTTTAGAACTAGTATTTACTGTTAGATATACTTTTGTATACATTTAATAATGCAGACAGACATGTATAAATTATGCTCCTTATTCTAGAATAACAACAATAACGCTGTTATGAAACACCTTTTCGTCTTGACAGGTAAACTACCTTAACCTGACAAATACAGCTGACTCCGAATGATTCGTTCTTTTGAGTCGGAACGATTCTATGAATCATTTTAATCGATTCGCAAATAAAACAGCCTATTCGTTGAATTCGGAACTGGTTACGCGTCTGTTATTCACTTGTGTGACAGACCCATAAAGATACTGCAGAAATTTAAAGAGTAGTAACTGTTATCTTCGCAAGGTAGGCTACTCTGCGTCA
This sequence comes from Enteromius viviparus, assembly GCA_032353835.1. Taxonomy (NCBI): domain Eukaryota; kingdom Metazoa; phylum Chordata; class Actinopteri; order Cypriniformes; family Cyprinidae; genus Enteromius; species Enteromius viviparus. The sequence goes on from JAUCNO010001819.1 coordinate 23,699,063, forward strand.
AAATTTTGATGATCCGTGAACCGATAGTGAAAGCATTTAGAGTGAACCGAGTAAACAAGCTACTTCAGTAGCCTAATAGCTACAATAATATAAGCCTACGCAGCCAAGGCGTACAACAATCTCTAAATCTTACGGAGTCACGGAAATAACTCGGACTAACGTTACTCATAAAAGAACACGCGCCATTAGCTTTCTGTTGACCTCCACGGAATTATGGGAAATGAAGTTTTCAGTTGGTCATCTCAAATGAAACTGCCTGTACCCTTTGCATATTTGCATATATAAAATAGACCTACTTATTCTTTATTCTATAACACTAGTCATGCTGAATCGGAAGCCCAGTACGCTGAGAGCCGGACTTTCTCACCACGTTGCCCGGCATGCATTCCCTTCATTACCACACATATCATGACGGATGCGATACGCCACATAACGCACACAGGCAAACTTAAAAGTATTATTGCGAATAAAATCAGTCTAAGCGCTGTACTGATATAAATGTAAGTACTTTTTGCTGAGTTTCTCTCCATCCACAGCTCCGTCTGCCATCTTCTCTTCGCCAAACTCACACACGCAGCAGCCGCGGACTGTGAAGCCGGATATAATACCGCGCAGCAATAACCCACGCTAATGTTTAACCACATTTCAACGCACAAGTACCGTTGCTTGGCGTTGCATCATTTCCCTTTTCTAGTAATTAACTTTTAGTTTCTTTTGAATAATTATTGCATATAAACTTGAACAGAAATGTTTATTTATCGACAGTTGATTCAATTGTAAAACTGTAAAATATTTAAAAAAAAATATAATTGTATAATATCACACACACATAATTATAATTTTAATTGTATATTTTTTTTGTATAAATTGTATATAACTATAATTTAGTTTTATACAGAATACTATAAAGCAAAATATACACACACACAAATGTAAATATAAACACACACAAAGTGTGTTCAATTTCACTTTCACTTAACTGAGGAAATCTTCTGTCATGTTGCATCAGTTCTGGTCGTTCTTTTTTTTTCAGTATTTCACCCCTCTCTGCACTTTCTTAAAATGTGAAATGTAATGGTGTTTAGTATATTTATCAGCATTTATTTAATTGTGTGAATTAAATATGTCTACACATCAACTATTGTTATATTTTCGTTTGAAGTAGCTCTAGTTTTATATTTAAAATATTTATTTATACATTTTATATTTCTATAACTTTACTGTTCTGTCTATATGTTCTATCTTTTATATTTACCTTGGTCATATGTATTTGATTGATACAAATAGGCCTGTGTGATTTCTCTTTCCTCGTCAGGCTGAGAGCAGGGACCTCTATTGCTCAGAAAACGTAACTGCAGTTTTCTTCATTCATTGCAAACACAGGAAATAGCATTTTACTTTAAAGAACAGAAAATGAAAACAACAACTTCGGAGTTATTTTTCTTTCACCTATTTTTATTGATACATAGCAGCACATTTACAGAAAAAATAGCTGCAAGAGTAAAAATGCCCCAACAAAAGCAAAACAGTTATATATAATTTTTTGCAATAAATTGTCAGATATATATTATCATCACTTCCAACAGAGACTTTGCAAACCTGACAACACATTATAGCAAACTGACACACAAAAGCATATTGCCGTAAGACTGATATAATACCTATGATCTAATGTGCACATCATTATGGCACATTAGGAATTATCATATATTAATAAGCATCAGAACCACAACAGTTTAGCTCCTCTTTGTTGAAAGATTAAAGTCCAACTGAATTTGAAAAAGCTGTATTTTTTCTTGCAGTTGTTCTGGCCATTTAACCGTTTAAAGCAAAGCTGCCTGCTGCACATAAATTAACAGAAGTGTGTATTGTAATAAACAAATTGTTAAATAATATTGCTTATGATCTAGTCACATTTAAAGTGATACATATGTATACCTATTAGAACATATTTTAAAGGGGTGTTGGTTTCATGTCCAGTCAAAACAGGCCATTTCCAGGAAATTATCTGCTTATAAGTACAAATCAGAAGGCACAGATACCAAGTATCGTATATTTACAATGTCAATTAATATAAAGGTTAATGATTTTAGAGGCATGTTGTTTAGTATAGACTTTGTGACTGGGATGAGTAGGACGTTTGTGTCTGAAATAAATGATATGCAAAGCCTCATTTGCAATATTGAACTGTGACTTTTATTATTTAAAAAAAAAAAGACTACCAACGGACAGACATTGCACTTGCACACTTTAAATTTATTGCTATATTTTATAATCAATTTATAAAAGTTATTGAATCCAAAACAGCTGCTTGGATTTCTTTATTGAACTACAAATAAATCATGATTGGTCCCAAGAATCATACAAAATAGACTTGTTAGGGGCAATGTTTGTTTTTATGGCTTGTATTTCCCAAAAGATTGATGAAATTGTAGGAAGTCTAGTTCTGACCAGCCAGATTAAAATCCCCTAAAAAACCAGAGTTGAGAACAATGCTATCCTTTTGCGAATGTTAAAGTACACACTGTGCACGATAAGGATGATGACTCTTAACAATGTCTGTGCAGCCTAAACATGATGTATACATATGTATACAATATACACACAGATTACGTTCCTTAAAAGATGACATTCTGTATGAAAGAAAAAACAAAATAAAAAAAAAATATATATATATATGGAATATGTCGTAATTATGCATTTTATTAAAAATTTAGGCATTGATACTAATTGATTCAAATTCTTGAGACAAAAAATCAAAAAAGAGGTATTGATGAAAAAGTAAATGTTCACATAAATATTGAGAATTATGGAAAGAAAATAACAAGTATTATTGTACACAATAATCACAATAAATGCTTTTTCCAGTTCCTGTTCACAGTTCTTCCCCACGCAAAGATATATGAGAGCACCCTTCAAGCAAAACTTCTCCAAAGAAGAGGATAAAATAGTCTCTACTAAAAAGTAGGCATAAAAATCACCCAAGGTTCTGAGCAAAAGAAAACGGTCAACAATTTGACATTGAATACCATAGCAGGCTCAAATGAGCCATTTCTGTGACATTACAGAGAACAGCTCCCTCATAATGCATATATATATATATATATATATATATATATATAATCATCCTGATGCTAACAACAAGACAATCTGCCAACTAAGTTTGGCAGCTTTACATCACGCTTGAACACATTCATGAGCTTCAAATATAAATCTCACGTAATGTTTCTCTACATTCAAAACAAACTCACTTCATAGCCGAATATACAAACCACCCGAGCCACAAAAATGGCTGATTTGGATTAAAAGGTTTTAACGTGGTCTTCGGTTTTGACATGCTGATGGCTAGTCCAAAGTTTGGAAACTGATAAAAACTACAAAAGATAAAGGATTGCTTCCATTCAGTATTTGTATTTACTGCATACCAGTATATTCACAGAACTTGCCGATATAATACTGGTCGGACTCTCCCTTCTGATTCGCCAATAAAAACAATCGGCTTTGTTCCAGCGTACCAGACACTGGCAAATAAAATAACCCAACCCATCACAATGACACAGAGTGATCTAAGCATAAACTATTCAAATTTTAGAATCAGTAAAAGAATACAATTTAATAATGACACACTTGTAGAGGTATTATCATAAAATAATATGTCACACATATGCATAGGACACTCAGACATGCAAAACAAAGCAGACACCAACTAAATTAGATGGCAAGAAATTACTCATGTAAACCATAATCAAACATAAATATCAGAAGCAATTCGCTTTTCAGTTTACTGATAACTTTTCTTTTTAAAGCAGGAATGAACATTTCTAATTGGTGTACTATTATACTAAATAAGAAAGCCCAAAGAGACTCTAGAATTATTAATACAGTAAACATGGTTTGAGATGTCAATGAGTCAGGAGTAACTAACCACACTGAAAACATATATAAAGTGCTAGAAGGAAATTTTTCACTTGGATATTTTTTCTTCCCCATTTCACTGCATAAAATAGTTTTTACAAAAGGAAAAATAGCTTATAGACACTCAAGTGTACTGAGACAGAAAGGTATTACCGACTGTTTACAAAAAGCGTTGAAAATAAAAATCTCACTGCAGACTGCTTCTATCGATTAATTATTTAGTTAAACAGCTAAAAATAGATAGCACAAAGTTATCCGAGGCTCACTGAGAAAATGGGGTGTCTACAAATTATGTTCAGGCATAACTGCAGTTGTCCCATGTATCCGGATCTTCTCTTTCCGTCACTGCAAAAGTAAAGAGATACTCGAGGCAGTTTCTCAGACTGAAAACCCTCCGGGGAATCTCTAGGTTTCCAGGTGCCTCAAATATCCTACTGTGTACTCAAGGAACTTCAATATATATCTCAGACGCCTCTATTTATGATGGGGTTGCTGCGGAACTAATGACAGTCTTTATAGCAGCAACATATGGGTTGCATTTTGTAAGTTCCTCATAGAAATGCCCTCGCATTGAGGTTCTCCAGATCAAAACAGAAGCTAATTGACTTGTGATTTTGCCAGATCTTGCAACAGGCCACTCTGCTTTCTCAGTATCAATGTGTAGAGTAAACGGCCTACTCTAGAAAGTCTGTCTTGCTATTTCTTTTAAGGCATTGGTCTCAAAGTCAATTCCTTGAGAGCCCTCCAGGAATTGAGTTTGAAACCACTATTTTAAGGGGTCAGAGAAAGTCATCTCCAACATCATGTATTCTCCAAATATCCAAGATGCCAAACTACCATTATGCGTGCAAGAAATATCTACAATCATGTATGGAATGGACTGGGCAGCCACACCTTAAAGGCCCTAGTAGGAGTGGGAGATGTTACCGCCTTGCTCCTGAAGGCTCACCAGAAGGTCATCAATCTTCTCCATGTTCTGAGAAGTTGTCAAGGTGGTCTGCACAGTTCCAGGGTCTGCTATAGACTGCCCAAGTAAAGACTGGATTTGCCCTTCGTTCTCTTGCTGACTCTGTGCAGACTGATTGATGGCAATGATCTGGTCAGACAGTGTAGAAGATTGGCTGTTCATCAGCTGACGGCACTCTGCAGGAAAATAAATTGTTAGAATAGGTCTGGACAATAATTGATTATTGGCTTTTTTAAAATGTTGCATCGACTGAAATAAAGAAATATTTGGTGACATGAATTTTGGCCTTATCATCCATGCCTACTCTAAAACGAATTGAAAAGGCAAGAAGAACAATCTTTTGCTGTAGAATATTGACTAACCGTTCTGAATCTCAAAGAGGAACAGATCTTGCTGCTGATTCTGATTGGGCTGGTTGAGGCTTCCACTCATTGTGGTCTGAAAGAGCTGACCAGGCTGTTGTACTGGAGAGGAAGTGCTAGTCTGAATTCGGGTTACATCACTTTGTGGTGCAAAACGGGGTTCTTGAGAAGCCATACCCCCCTGCATGCTGGATTGGGCCATGAAGAGGTTTACAGACTGTGAAGGGGCTGTACCAGAACTTTGTGCCAACTGCATTGGCTGCTGGTCTTGAAAGATGGGCTTATTCGAGGACGGGTTGACTACCATACTAGTCTGATTCTGAAATGTCATGGGTTCAGATGACTCCTGCTGCCTGACTGTAACCATGCTGGCCTGAGAGAAGGGAAGGGAAGTGTTCTGTTGTTCTGGAGAAGCTAGGCTGCTCTTGTTCATCGATCCCATCTGGACTTGGCCACCAAAAAGCAGGTTGGAGGTTTGCTCTTGTGTCACTGGAGAACTTAAGGATCCGAGGAGTAGATTAGCTTGCTGCTGCTGACCAGTGGGGAGTTTGCTTGGTGATTGAGAGATGCTCTGGAACATGGAGCCAGGTTGGGCTCGCTGGGGTGATTGTTGCTGCTCCATCGGAGTACCTTGTTGAATTGGGGACAGTTGGGGTGGAGCCTGAAACACAGATGGTGCCTCGAGCGAAGATGCCTGCATAGTTGTGAGAAAGGTCAGCTGCTGTGGCTGGCCAGCGTTAACAGCAAGTTGACCTGGTACAGCGTTCTGGGAAAGAAACATACTGGTTGCAGATGGCTGAGCTTCTGCTGACATGTTGGACCCACCAAGAACCGTGAGACTGCTTTGAAAAAGGGAAGCTTGGACCTGATCCTGATTGGTTGAGGTCTCCTGTGTGTGGAAAAGAGCCTCCTGTGGGCTTTGCGCTTCGGTCATGGCTGTAGGATTGTGAAACAGAGAAGGTGCAGAATGACTGGGCTGCTGCTGAAGAAAGCCAGTTGCTTGTTGAAACAAGGATGCTTGTTGCTGCTGCTGCTGCTGTTGTTGTTGTTGTGATGGGGTTTGCTGGAAGAGCGAGCTTCCATTCTGAACCATACCTTGGGAAGAGCTCTGCTGCTCTGAACTACAATGGATTTGAACCTGGGGCTGAAAGAGCTGATGTTGAAGGTTCTCCAAAGCTTGCTGCTGCTGGTGTTGCTGCAAATGGATTTGCTGCTCCTGTTGCTGGATGTGCTGCTGCTGTTGCTGAATTTGCTGCTGCTGTTGCTGGATTTGTTGCTGCTGCTGCTGGATTTGCTGCTGCTGGTGATGAAGTTGATGGTGTCTTTGTTTTGACAGTGAATTCTCACTCTGGAGATGGATGTTGCAGAATCCCTTCGCTTGCAGCTGCCGTACGGCCTGCTCCAGTTGTGCCACCTCATCTGGAGGTAGAAGAGAGAGCTGCTGCTGTGAGTTGTCATCAATCTGGGAGAGACCCACCACTGAACTGCCACTGTTGCTGGTCCTCTCCTGTCCAAGACTCTCTCTGTGCTCCAAGATGAATGGCTGAACTCCTTGCTGGAGAAGAGATTTATTAGGCACATGGAAAGAGCCACTGGGTGTGAGACTCTGCTCCTGGATGGTGCTGAATGGTTCTTTGTTGGAAAAGACAGAGCTCTGAGATTGATCCTGCTCTTGTGTTTGGTGCGCCAGCGGACTGGAAAATTTGCAGTTATTGGTGGAGATCTCTGCACTCATATCTAAGGCTTGCTGGGCTGAATTGATGACTTCAGAGGTCTGTTGGGTTGCAAACAAGATAGGCATTTATCAAAATATACATGAATAGGGACTGATTTATTGTGGTGGTTTCTGTTGTGTGGTATATACAAACCTTGAAGGCCGAGGGGTTGCTGGAGACCTCCATTGGAGTGACCTCTTCTCGTTTAACAAGAGGCAAAACTGGCGTCAACAAGGCAGTATCGATTACTATAAGTAAAAAAAAAAACAGATGGTCAGTGACACTTACATAACCATGGCTGTCATTATGTAATGCTAACAGACACACAGATGTTTGCTCACCTTTCATTTGTTCATAACAACAAGGTGTCACTGGAGGCAAGACTTCCTTTTTCACAGAAGAATCGACAACTGTAATAAAGCATGTTTCTAGATCAGTGATTTTAATGAATGGTTCCCAATCCTGTTCCTGGAGGCACACCCACACTATACTTTTTCCAACTCTACCAAAAGAAACACACCCGATTCAACTCTTTATTAAAAGAGACTCCAAGTCCTGATATGGATGGGTTAAATAAGGGAGACACCCAAAATGTGTACAGTTGCTGTGCCTTCAGGAACGTGGATGGGAAAGCAAACCTGTTGTAATTAAAAGACACATTTACGGAGTTTAACTGACCTGGCTCTGGAGTGTATGTAAATGGTTGAACATCATGGGAACGTCCAGCATTCGTAACAACATATATACCAACAGATACAGGAGATGTGATAGCTGTATTTTGATATGGAGGAACCTTGACAATAAGATGATTCTAAAAGGGGAAAAATTATTGCAGTTAAATCTGACTCTTTTTCCTCATAACATCATTAATAAGCAAAATCTCTGGTGTTTGGCATATATACTGTACAATATAATCAGACAGTTGTGATTTACTCAAATCACCTGAAAATCAAATAGGATCAAACCATGCATTTTGTTACAATTTCAATACTATCCAGAGATTTGTACTCTATTTTTTACATACATTTGTGTAAATATTTTTAACGCCATGCATACGCATAGAGCTAGAGCTAGCTGTGGCAGCACTCAATCTATTAAACACTGAAAATTACAAAGATCCCTCCTGGCATTTTAAAGTTAGTCATTGCAAAAGCAGATACACTGAAATTATTTACTCAAAAAGAGCTTAAAACGTATTGCGTACTGTTTGTTTATGTAGGTCATTAATCCGCCGCTCTCTCCATATTCATGTGAGGCAACAACTGAGGACACCAATGTCTGTAACCTGTGCAAAGCTGCCTCTATTTTTGCAGTGCTTGATCAGCCCACGTAGCCAAATAATAGACACAGCAGATGCTATGGCTTACCTGATGGAAAAACTCCATGTCAATGTCAGCCTCTGCCTTCCAGGATTTATCATCTGCTACAATCAAAGAGGCAGAGGTTAAACAGTGCAGGAAAATCTGCACAGAACAGGGCACAACCCTTTTTAACATGTAGAGATACCTGAAGCATTCTCCTGAAATATGACCTTGGTTCCTTTGAGAAAGTTTTTTCCAATAATAAAGACTTCACTCCCCCCTTTCACCGAACAGCTGTGCAAACTCTTCTTGAGAATCTCAGGTACTCCTGCAGGCTGGGCTATAAAAACAGAACCAATCGGAGAAAGAGAGAAAGCGACCATTAAGATACACAGCCAGGTAACAATGTTTCTGTGCAGCAGACTGTGACTAAATACTTAGTTTCCGCACATCTGACATTATGTGTGGGTCCACAAAGCCATTTAGCTTGCGACTAGAGAAAAACATGGTTGTTTTTTCTTTGTATCCACACATGGAAACCATGAGGGAACATAGGTATTATTTTGGTAGTGCATGTTAAGTAGGCAAGCTTAGCATTTTTACTATTTAATGCTGTGGTACAATTGCTGAATCAAAATCATCTGAATCAAAAATGAATTACATGGTAGTTAAAATAATTGCAATTAACTGTTAACCTACACATTGTGTCCTGTATTGTATTGTTGTCTGTATTATTTATTTTAGCATTTTACACCAAGAGTTTCACATCTTTACAACTGAATGATCCTGTGCAGTGAATGGGTGCCGTTAGACCGAGGGTCCAAAAATCTTGCTGACAAAAACATAATAATCCACAAGTAATGTACAGTACTCTAATCAATTAATGTCTTCTGAAGTGAATTTTTCCATGTTTGTAAGAAACACATGAATCATTATGCCATTTTTTAAAATTTAACCCACTATTTTGGCCCAAAATATCTTTAGCTGCAAACAACTGTTTGAAGTGAAAAATGTGTTGATGTTTTTGTTTCTTAAAAACACACAGCTTTTTATATCACAAGACATTAACACAGTCTCACTACCTATTCGTATGCATTCGTACAAGGTGGTAAATTTGTGCTAATTCGTACACATTCTTATGACCTCATTTTGTATGATTTGTCTAAACCCCAGTGACGGGTAGGTTTAGCCACCACGTAAATTATGTACGAATTGCTGTGAGACTGGGTTGAAGAAATTAACTGATGGATGGAGCGGCATAAAATACGTGTGGGTTATTGTGATGCTTTAATCAGCTATTTGGACTGACGGCACCCATTCACTGCAGAGGATTCTCTGCTTAACAAGTGATGTAATGCTGCATTTCTGATCAATTCTGATAAGAAACTAACTCATCTACATCTTGGCTGGTTTGAGGATGAGATTTTTTTTTTAATGTTCATTTTCGAATTAACTACTCCTAATTCAAATGTGTTTTTTGTCCTTATTAACAGATTCACAATAAATTGCTGTGATTATTAGCAAAATACTATGGATGGTGTCAGCTGAACTTAATTAAAATCAACTTAAAACACTCCTCTACCTGCTGGTAAAAGAAATGAAATTTCAATACAAAGTAGTGCAATTCACGCACCTAGTAGCTCTCTTTAGTAGGCACCTGATGTTCTGCCTTCGATTCAATCTTTTTTTTTGGCTCTATGGCCTTAATAATATAAACATTCATTATCCCCCCTTCTAATCCCTACCTCTCCTATGTGATGAGAGCACCAGCTGGGCTCGCCAGCGGGGAGATGCTATGAATAACCCAAAGCCACTCACTGCACAGTATGGGAGACGACAAGGTCTGTAACGTGAGCACAGAGCCATCCGGGCGTGGGATGTTGACTCGAAACACCAGTCTGGCACGGGTGCTCTTCTTCTTAGATCCAGCCACCCCAATACGGGCCTCCACATCGGCATTCCTGAGCTTTAGGATCCCCACGCAGTCTACACTGCAGAGACACCCAAACATCATCTGGTCATTGCCAATATCAATACTTCCAAGCACGTTTGATCATCTGACCGCAAAGTCACTGCTTCAAGACTTATAAGTCTGATGAAGTTGAATGTCGTTACGTACGTCATATTGCTGCTGGGATCCAGAGGCACTTCGATAACAGTGGTGCCTTCGATGTCCACTTCCCTACAGGCGGTCGTGTTACGGCCTGTAACTCTGCAAGCCTGGTAGAAGCCGTGGGGCTTTACACGTCCAGCGTCATTGCCCACAAAAATCTGCAGGACCACGGAGTCCTTCACACCCTCAAGCTGCGAGGATCACAAAACATTTGGTACATAACAAAGTAAAATACATCCTTTTATCAATAGTGAAAGTAAGAAGCATAAGACTTGTCTAAAAAGGCACTCAGTTTTGTCCTCCACATTAAAAGGTTTCACATAAAGAAATCCCTACACTCTTAGAAATAAAGGTACAAACGCTATCACTGGGGTGGTTTGTACCTTAAAGGTACATTCTAGTTCTTAAAGTGTACATGTTTGAACCTAATATGTACAAAAAAGTACCTTCTGAAAATGTACCGCCCCAGTGACAGCTTTTATACCTTTATTTCTGAGAGTGTATAGTGAAAAGTAAATATACTGTATACTTAATATACTTAAGTGTATTTAAGTGTACTACAAATACATTTACATATTATGCAACAAATACTCTGCAGTTGTACTTTTGATATCCTAAACTGGAATACTGTAAGTCAGTGTTTTATTGTACTTCAATGAACTTTAATTGTGCAGAAGTCCATCTAAAGATCTACTGAAGTATACTTAATTGTGCTAAAGTCGAACTATTTGCATTTAAAGAAGATAATATACAAAGACCACACAATCCTCATCAATAGCGACATTATAAAAAACATTTTATTTGAATTAATATTAATAAACATGCATTGTGCACACGTAATACTCCAAATAAAATGTAATTATAATTTGTATATCAGTAGTCTCTAGTGATAGGTAAATATGTTAATAGAATTGAAATGTAAATGTCAAATAAATCTATTTTAAATCCATTACAGTTTTACTAGGGGTGAATGGTATTCTTAAATCCTGTTTCTGGTTTAAATAACTGTGTGACCCACCTTGATAGTTGGGAAACCCTGCTGTGTTCTGTCTTTTACCGACCCACGGCTGCCTTCAGTCAGGTAACGTGCTCTATGCTGAGTCTCAGGCTGCACCACGATCTTCAGTTCTTTCCCTTCACATTTCTGAGGATACTGACAAGACAGTATCCCACCTTTAAGACCAGAAGCTTGCGGTCCATCGGAGCTATGAAACAAAGGTCGCTGGTGAACATCAGTTAAAAGCTACTGCAATTGTGGTTTAAAAACCTTTAATTTATCCAGAGTCTATTTTAGTTTGTCATTTATTTGTCATTGCAAAGCCATAAAAGCTTTGTTATTCTTCGGAACACAATTTAAACCAGGAGGCTTGTGATTCTGAATGAACGTCTAGTGCAAAAAGCATTCTCATCGCTTCATAATGTTATGGTTGAACCAGTGATGGCACATGGACTATTCTTACAATGTCCTTCATACTTTTCTGGACCTTAGCTGTGTTGATTACTTGTCAGTCAGTGGAACAGTGACAAGCCTCCCTGTTTTCATCCAAAAAAAGTGTGTTTCAAAGACGAACAAAGCTTTTAAGAGTTTGGAACGACATGTGGGTGATTTATGATAAAATAATCATTTTAGGGGTCGAGTAACCCTTTAATATAATTTTCAAAATAATACCAGAAAACTATCATTTAAACACTGTTTATGGAAAGTTTTAATGTTTTTAATCTTTAAAGGACCTTCAGAAATACAGCTGGGAAATGTTTGAATAAATTATGGATTTTTAATATTTGAGTGATCTAATCCTTTGATTAAATTCAGTATTTTAGTTCTTTCATATCTGTAGTGTTTATAAATGCAACCCATGAGGCCCAAAGTATACTGCAACACTAAATGACTCACCTTGCTTTGGAACTGGTCTTGCTGTCTGGGCCAAGCTGCGAGAGCACAAAGTGTGGACCTTTGGCACTGTCTGCATCAAAGACATCCATGCTGGACTCTTCAGCAGGGGCCGGCTTTGGCCCGGGCTTCTGACGCGGAGTGCACTTCCGGGCCTTGCGGGGAACTTCAGTGTTGTCGTTGTAGGAGCTGGAGCTCACAATGCTGAAGTTGGACACCGAGTTTTCTATCCAGATGCTGTTGCTCTGCTCCGAGTCGAGAAGCAGCTCATCCTGGCAGGACATGTGGCTGTCATCGAACAGGTCCTCGGGTGGAGGCGAGATGTTGAGGACAGGTCGTTTGGAGGGCGTCATCTGGTGCTGCTGCTGCCCACCTTTTTCTCGCCCAGAAAGCTTGTTTTCTGCAGCCAGAACCTCTGCTTTTCTTCGACCGCTAACATCTCCTGGTGTGCTGCTTTCATGCACGGCGAGCCGCTCTGAGGCTGAGGTGGAAGAGGTGGGAAAAGCACTGCGAGGACTTCCCATGCTCATAGCAGAACAGGCGGACGAGGCATCTGCAGTGTGCACAATTAGACAATGAATAAAGGCATCGACAGGGCATCAACATGAGCCAACAGTCCCAGTCAAGACATTTCTCATGATTGCGTTTTATCTTTTCTTTCCAATAGCTCCTGTTTTTAATCTATCATTAAGGCAAATGACAAAAAGCGGTTGAAATGCTGTGGAAATGAATCAACAAACAACGGGAGCAACATGATCATGCTGAATAACATCTGTGAAAAAAAAGAAAAACAAGCATTTCACAGAGATTTCTACAGAGCAGGGCATGACATCACTCTCCAAGACATTACGCAAAGCCCGCTAGCCATAATATCCTCTCATGTCTTGGCTTTTATTTAAGCATACATTGGAAATCTACAGTAAATGAGCTCTTGCATATGACCCTCAAAAATTGTTACATGGCATACGTTTATTCCGGTTGAGGGTCTACATCTCTCATCCAGATGTGTCAAAGGATGCAAGCAAATTCTTATACAAATTTGCACAAATTTTGATGGGAGTGAGCATAGCCACAGAAACAACATAAACCAGTGTCTGACCTATGAAGCAGAAAACTGCAGAGCATTTTGTATGCAGACACTCCCTGCTTCAGAGAGAAATTCCTGGAATGAAAATGAGACAACCAATGAGTAATAAAAGCTGACCATTGAAATATATTAAAATGAAGAAGGCTTTGTTCAATTTCATTTCTTTGTTTTTAGAGCATCAAATGGCTTTCTGTATTCATTTGCCTTGAAAATCAAGCTAAGCAACATCCACACCTCATTTAAACAAATGGATGAGGTAAAGCATTCATATACTGTAGTTTTAAAGAAGGTACATGAATCCTGTCTGTGAAAAAAAGGTAACAACATAAGTTAACATGAACTGCGAAAGAGCAACACTTCTACAGCATTTATTAATCTTAGTTTATGTTAATTTACATTATTAAAATCACAAGTTTTTGTGTTTCTGTCAACATTAGTAAACACCAACAATGAACATTTTTTATTAATGTTAACAAATATGAATAACTAATGTAATAAATCTATTGTTCCTTGTTTGTTCATGTAAGTTCATACATTTACTGATGTTAAGAAATGACACCTTATTTTAAAGTGTTACCACACTTTTTACGCAATATTTTAGCATCACTTTAAAGTAACTTTCCTCAACACTGCATATGAATTGAGCTGTTAAATCAAAGTCCTCTTGACCGCTTTATATAATGAGCAAATTTAATTTACATTAATTTCATTAACATTGTTTTGCTTTTCTTTCATGTTAAGCAAGCACGTTTAGCTTCTATTTGGGCTTTTTGCACATCCACTGACAAAAATGTTTATGTGAAATTCTTTAAATCACCCCAAAAATTGTCCAAAACCATCCTCTAAGCAGTGCTATGAGCCGCGACTAATAAGAAACATAACATGCATATCTACCTGTGGAGCGTGTCTCCTTTGTTTGGAAAAAGCATATGAACCATTACAATATGAATGATGTAATCTGAATGAGACATTGAGTAGACTGAATGACAGTAACAATGGGGTGAGCTTTACGCCCCACCTTATAAAACAAACTCAAATTCTGTATGCTGCTATCTCAGAATGTGCTCTTCACAAAAACCTCATGAAATGGATTTTGCATTGTAATCAAATCCATAAAATGCGTATTTGACTTTAAAAAACTTTAACCACAGTAGACGTGGAGAACGTTACATAAAAACATCATCATCAGTCTGATGAGAGTGTTTACATTTGGAAGACTGTAGTCTGGGCTAATCTGACCACATGCTAGTCCTCCCCAGTCCAGTCTTCCCATTCCAAGTGCTCAAATATGTGGGAATAATGCCTTGTTGCAACAACCAGCCTTATACTAACACTGTTTCACAACTTCTTTAATTCTTTGGAGAAAAGATCATGAATGAAAACAAATCTGAAAGAAATATAGGAGAACTTCATTGCTGGATTCTTTAAATTAGGAAAGGAAAGGACGTGACTAGTGGCCAGGTATGGTTTCCCATACTAGGAATTTGTGCTCTGCATTTAACCCATC
>JAUCNO010001819.1:23714020-23727672 GCA_032353835.1 Enteromius viviparus
TGGAGTCGATTCCGACACTAGGGCTAGTGAGAGTCGAGGAATCGACTCTTTTGGAGTCGACTCCCCATCTCTACATTCTCCTAAACGAGTCGTCAGCAATTTGAATCTTTTTCTGTTACGGATCTACGTCACTAAGTAACATATTTGCATAATCTCCGCCCACGTTCTATGTCACAAACACTTTGCTCCGCCCACAAACAGTACAATTTCCACGTGGATTACGTCATGTCAAGAAGACGCTGTATCCTGTGAGAGTAAATTTGTTTTTTATGCCCTTCTGAAAGATGAATCTACAAATAATGAGTGGTTAAGATTATTTTTTTAACAACACCTCAGCAGTACAGTCTCTTGTTGTGTTCGTGTCATTTTACTGATGACTGCTGTTCACACTAAATAAAATTATAAGTAACACTTTATTTTAAGGACCAGTTTTCACTATTAACTAGTTGTTTTTAGCATGCATAGTACTAGCATATTGGCTACTTAAAAGCCACATTAATGCCTTATTATATATGACTTGTAAATTCCTTCATCAACATACCTAATAATAAGCAGCAATTCTATTAAGGGTAAACTCTCAGATAACAGATAATATTTTTTACCCTAATCTAATGTGTAACCAAGATAAAAATACAAAAATAATGAGTTTTTGTGGATCAGCATTTAGTGTGAACTGAGCCATCCAGAGGCACTGAAAACACCTGATCATGAGCTGCTGGTGTGTAAATGAACACAGAAACATGTAACGCTTAAGACTAAATTGCAACATTTTGTGATTTGATTATTGCAACCAATTTTGGTTCGATTTTCATCAGCTCACATACCCCTGGCAGTTCCCTTGTTCTAGGTATTTTACAATCACTCGAGTTTTTGTCCACTTGAAATAAGTAAATAAATTGATAAAGGCACTGGTATAAACATTGGTATAAACATTTGACCTAGTGGCATCGAATGGAATTGCAAAACCTAACGGCTTACAAACAGGTTTCCCAAACCCAGACAAAAAGATAGCCACACCCCCAAGTCACGCCATTGGCTGAACAAGGCTGACATGTTAAACCGTTCCAACAAAGCAAGCATGTTTGTGGAACGCCACAATGTTTACTATCTACAAGTGGTTTACTTAAAGCAGCCTCTGCATATAGGAGACAAAAAAAGACTTTCCAGATCTGAGTACGTCTGCATGCATACACTCTTTCCATTTGCATGTATGATCTAATACCTCGTGCTCGGACGATTTCAAGCAGTCCAGCAAAAACTAAAGTGTGAAAAGCACTGGTGTGTTTAGAGGCCTCTGAGAATAAATTCATCTCTTATACGGCCTGAAATAGATGCAAACATGGGGGCAGGTAAAGGCAAATTCTGGGTATAGCCGTGAACACAGTTTACAGAAGCGAGACGGTGACCAACAGACACTCTCTGTTTCTAACTCAAACAAGAAAGTGGATTTTAAAGGCCTTGAGACCAAAAACATCACAGTTACGCAACCACCATTACATTTTCCAAAAATGTTTCCAATCATTGTTTTGAGGAAAACACTCATTTGTTTGAATTTACAGTAAATATATTAATACAGGCGACTATACTTTTGATAGACCTTGATTTGATATAGGCTTATTTCAATTTTGAGGTTTGCGTCTTTCCGGGGCTTTGCCATGGAAATCCAATCCAATTTGTTAGTGAAAGTTTAGTAATATTTTACAGACCTGTCATGGCATGTTGCTTATGTTGCTTATGAAGAAGGACCAAATTGCAGATCAATAGCACTGTACAAAATTCGCCTCTGAATCCTCCCAAGTCTGAATTTGAACTTTCTCTTGAGTAACTGCATCTGGTACCAATTAACATCAGTAGGTTTTTCTAATGCACAAAAACACATTAATCACTTATAAGACATGATAGTGCCCAAATCCTGTTCTTCCCCCTGCTTAACCATTATACCAATGTCTGTCTTAGGCTGGTCTGCACATGCAGGAACATGTGCCGTGTGCACAGGGCCCTTCAAGTAAACAGATTGCCAACCACATAGACAGAAAATATGCGCTGTACGCTAAGACTGCGGCTGCAGAATCAGTACCTGGACTGTTTCGAAGTGTTTCCACTCATTTTTAAGAGAGAAAATTCCTATTTTGCTGCATAGTTTCTTCCCACACAAACAGCGCACAGTGGTTGCCGTTCATGTCCCAAAACACAGTTTTTCTTTCACTGGGGAAAAAGAAAAACAAAGAGCAATATCATTAACTTGGTAAACATTATGATTTCATTGCTTCTACAAAGCAATTTCTCACTTTCCAGCTCCTTTCTTGTTCAGACTAGGTCTGGAGCCAAAACACACATGCACTGAAGTAAAGGGATGGTTCACAGTCATTTACTCCTCCTTGTGCTGTTTTACACGCAGAAGATTTGCTTTTTGAATGCAACAAAGCAAATAAATTTAGCAGAATCTTCATGCATACAGTATTTGGATGAAATGTCACTGTAATTCATTATCAGGTGTGATAACATAATGTACCAACCACCTGTGATAACAAGTGCTAAAACAGCTGCTGGATACATAGGAGAAGCTATTTTGCACCCAAATAAAAGCAGAAAAAGGAAAAAATTAAGACATTTACAGTACTCTTACAATAATTTTTGTTGCCACTGTATATTAGGTGCCCTTTATTACTATGTACTTACATTTAAATTAATCATTTAATACAATGCACTTATGTTTTTGCATTGTACTTATATATAAAAATACCTTTATGTAATTACATCCGTAATTAATTTCTGTACTACATTTATAATTACACTGATGACCCATCCTTTACATTGTAACCCACCCTACCAAACCTGTCCCTATAACCTTACCAGTATCCCACCTCAATACCAGCAAAAGCGTTTTGTAATGCAATATGAACACAATCAGTAGTTAAGGCCACCTAATACAAAGTGTTAAAAACTCATTCTCCTGGTTTCACAGACAAGGATTAAAGGGTTAGTTCACCCAAAAATTCTATCATTAATTACTCAGCTTCATGTCGTTCCAAACCCTTAAGACCTTCGTTCATCTTTGAATCACAAATGAAGATATTTCTGTTGATATCAGAGAGCTATCTGATCCTCCATAGACAGCAATACAACTGAAATGATACCAGGTCCAGAAACATCAGTAAAACAAGTCCATGTGACATCAGTGCAACAAGGTTTTGCAACGCTAGGAGAATACATTAAATGTAATAAATGCAAAACTGAAATGTCTCTTTGGGTGAACTAACCCTTTAAGCCTTGTCCTAGACTGAATGTAAATCTGAGCTGTTTAAACTGAGTTAAACTGGCACTGACTGATCTTAAAACACGTCAGTGGCTTTGTTTCGTCAAAATTGCTGTTTTACAATTATAAATATTACAATGTTTATTTATTTATTCATATATAAATCACAAACTTTTTGTAAAATTGTTTAAATCCCAGTCACACTTTTTATCAGAAAATTAATTCATTCATTTAAGCAGCCCTAAATAAAATCATGGGATGTGGTGCTAATCCTAATATTACAGATGTTTGGTCACACAAGGAAGATAGAATTGAAATCCATGCTTTCTAAACAGAAAGCTCAATATATTGGTTGTGTGCATGAAAGGAAGGAAAAAAAGAAACACATTCTGCAAGTTCATTCACACTTTCATTCACTATTGCAGATTCTTGGCACTTGTTCTGATTAGCCCTGGGTTACGCGAGAGTGCCAATGTTTTTGGCTGTTGGCCCTTCAAGCCCCCTGTTTCCCCCTCCAGCTCAAGCCTCTTGCTCTTCTCGCTTTATTTAACTAGTTAAACAGGTTTTGTGATGTGCCTGTGAGGCTTGTCAAGCAGAAATGGGAACTGTCAAATCAAAAGAGCATGCAACCAAAAAAAAAGACTGAGCTTATATAGTTTAATGCTCAGACTCAGTCATCCAGTTGTGATATTCAGGACCAAACCTGATATTATTTGTGAATTGATGGGCTTTACATGAAGCAGATCTCCTCATTTGGTCATTTGCAAGACCTTGCAATACATTGCAATGCTTTGACAGGAAGATTCAGTTTCATGTTCGCTATGTATCTCTTCTTTAGCTTACTTCCTAATTTAATAAACCTGGCATATTACGAGAAATGTTATCTCTTAGATAAATAATGAATAAATGTAAATAATATCAAATGAACGCATACAAAATAAGTTTTTGCTTACATTTTGTACTGTTTATATTTATTATGTATATATAAATACACACACATGCATGTATTTAAGAAAATAGATTTAATTTGTATGTTAAAGATATTTATATATCATATAACTTATATGAATATAAATATATACATATAAGATATGTAAATATATACATATAAGATATATAACATAAATTAATGTAAATATTTATGTTCTATGTCCATGTCAACACAAACATACATTTTTAATTTGAATGCGATTAATCATATGACAGCACTAATAATAATATTTTATATTTAAATAGGCGTTAACACAACTGCTACCTCATATAAAAATGTTACATGTATTGGAATATTACTAGAAACATATAAAACTCTCAGCAGCACAATTATTGCCTGTTTTTTTCAACATAAATGTAAGGCCTCCTCAAATGAGTTAAATTCCTTTCCAGAACCAGAATCAAAAATGTGCTTTTAATGCAAGCCAACAGAGGTGAGCAATGCACAGTATTTTAATATCTTTAATGGATCCTGGCGCCTGATGCAGACACTGCCTTTGAGGGTTTACAAGGTGAAAATCTCCATTCAAAGGACAAGAGGGATTTAAGCTGGGAATCATTTATAACACTCTACAAATGTTTATTACCTATTCCAGCCTGCTGCCGACGGCACCATAGCAACCAGGAGCAAAGCACAGCCTACATCTCCAAGTGTTCTGAGCATTAAGTAGGTGGTAAAGGGAAATTTAAATGGGTGCTCTCTATATGAGGGAAAAACACAGTAACTGTTGCTGCAAGCAAGGATTACCAGGCCAGTCTGAAGTTGTACATAATGTTGATCATACTGTGTGTATGTGTGGCATGTTTAACATTTCATAGATAAAATGAAGTTAACTATTAAAAAGATTTGAAAACCAGTGCTTAAAGAATATTTTGCTCAAAAATGTATCCGTCTTCGTTCAGGTCAAGATGTAGAGTTTGTTTCTTCATCAGAACTGATTTGGAGAAATTTAAATCTCTTGCAAACCTATGAATCCGTGAATGGGTGCCGTCAGAATGAGAGTCCAAATCATCACAATAATCAACAAGTAGCTCACCAACGAATGTCTTTTTTTAACATCAAATCATTGCATTTGGCAACACAAGGTCATGAGCAAAATGAGCAAATGACCTGAGATTACCAAAATACTTGATCTTAATTGTAAGCTGATAAATAACTACACAAAAATGAGGGCTCTTTTTGAGTAATGTTTACTAAATCGAAAATCAGTCCAAAATGTTTGGAAGTCGTGTCATGCAATTATTTTATTTTCACGATTAACCAATGGTATCATTTCTAAGTACTTCATTTAAGTATTTTTAATACTTTAGCTTTTAAATTTAAGCTCTTACATATTTTAATAGGAATGTATTGTTTCTTTTTTTTACCTTGATTGTCCTAAATTATCCTAATAACTCCTTATCACCATAAAAAGTTTGACCATGGGATTTGTACGATATAAATAAAAGACTTTTTTGAGATCTAAAGAAGATTTAAGAGATTTTAAGAGATCATGTTTCATGCTTGAGCTTTGCAATGATCTTTTGAACAAATGCTAACAGAAACAGGTCAAGGTCAGAGCAAGAAAACACTGATGGATGAAACAGAGATGCAAGCAAAATCTGCAGTCACACAGTCAGAGGAAAAAGTTATTAACGTCAGACAACAAATGTCCCATCGTTCTCTAACATGGGTCCAATCAGATAGAGTGAATGCTGTTCATTAAGTGATAGCACATTCAGCGCCCACTTCATCCGTTTAACCTCTGGACTGCTGTGGTAGGATCTGCCCCATCCCACGAGGCCAGTAGATAATGAGAACATCCAAGGGCAACAAAAAACAGGGCCAGAGGAACGCTATCAGACCAGCTACATTATTAGTCTAGTGTCAATTGCGCTGATCGAAACAATGGCCTAACCTTGAGGTAAATATTAAGGGGCTCTTTACAGACCATCTTGGGACAGGGTGGAGGAACCGTGGAGAGGATGTTTGTTTTGTTCTGCGTGCCACCACATGCTTTCCATTACATGTAGGCTAATGTATTCCATGTACACTCTTAAAAACTAAGGGTTTTTAAAGCAATGCCATTAAAAAAAATGTTTAATAATCTAAAGAAGCTTTTTCCACTTTGTGTGAAACGGAAAGATTCCATGGAAGTCGAAGGTTCTTTATGGAACCATTAATGAACGTGTATTCTGTATATTTCTGCGGAGCTTTGGATCCGAGGAACATTAGCCAGAGGAATTAACTGAATGTGGGAATGAGGATGGCTCTTAACAGCCTCTTTCAGCTTTCCACAGACACAGAGACCAGAGGAAAGAATAAAGGCACCTCCTATCATCAGAAGTGGATGAACTTTGCCAAGTTTTCACTTTTTGTTTCTGTTTATATGAGCCACTCACATCTGGCAAAAAAGTGTCTTTTAAATGTCCTCCTCATGGACCTGCTGTCTGCTGTCAAAATGTTTTGTGAGGAGGTGGTACACAAAGCGCTAAAAATTATGCAAACAGGAAAAAACAGCACAGGACAGTTTAATACATATATTAAATTAATGTCGGAGCAGTGAAAGATTAAAAAAACTAAAGAATTTAGATTCTATATCAGTGCACAGTTCTGGGGTCATTCGGGTGCCATTCTTTTTCTCATTGAAAAAAAGCACACTTGTTAGGCTATAACAGTAACACTTTACAGTAAGGTGTCATTTATTAACATTAGTTAAGGTACTATGTACAATGCATGTATTACAGTATTTATTCATCTTTGTTAAGGTCAGTTGCTGATTGTTAGTTCATGTTAAATCACAGTGCATTAACTAATGTTAACAAACACAACTTGTGAATTTAATAATGCATTAGTAAATGCTGAAATGAACATTAACAACGATTAATAAGTGATGTAGAAGTAGTTTCATTCTTAGTTTTTTTACTAATGCAATTAAGTAATGTTGTTAACTAATGAACCTTATTGTAAAGTGTTACCAAAATAGCATGAAAAAGAAGTGAAAATGTATTATTTTCAGACATTTAACTGGTATTAAATGATTTTTTAAGGTAAATCTTTTTGTGTGATTCTATAATTTTCAGAAAATGTACTAACAAGCTTTTATGACTAAATATCTATTGGCACATCATGTATTTAAAATTTTATTGTATGATGACATATTATATTAATAAATAAATACTCTTAAAAAGCATGCTAAAGTATACTTTTTCACTAGGTTATACTACCTGAGCATGACCTTTGACCTCCTAAATCTTAGAAACATGGTTAATTTGTACTGAATTGATGATAAAAATAATGCAAACACTACCTGCTCTATATTTAATGCTGCATATTTGTTTTAAGAACCTAAGGGGAAGTACATAAACTGCAACATGAAGTGTGAATTCACCTGCTGTGACATTTGTGAGAAGCCCGCTCTAGTTCTCAGCTGGATCTCAGCAGTGTGTTTTTAGCACAGAAACAAGTCTGTGTCTGCTGTGTTTACCAGCAGCTTCATAGGACGCCGGAGCAGGGGAACAAACAGACATTGGGCTCAGACAGAAGCAGCGCCTCAGCGCAGTGAGGAATTCATGCTGTTTACACAAGCATGGCCACTGCACTGACAGCCTCACAGACACACAAACACCCTCACAGACACAAATACAAAGCCATCCGGCCCTCGCTGAAAGAGTGACACTCCACATTTAAATCACACTAAACATTGCAACAAACACATTTCAATGCAACAAGGAAAGCCAACTAAGAGACCCACATTAACAGCCATTACAAAGTACCAAGCATAGACTGTAAAAAAAAAATGGACGATACGACACACAACCTAACGTTCTGGGTATGGCCGATGACATCTTGCAAAAATGACATAATTTGGAGCCAGAATCTGCGCTGTAGAGATCGTGAGGTGGAGCCGGGGAATCAAAGTCCTGCCCAAACTCCCACACACCCAATCACAAGCTCACAATCATGACACCACACCCTGTTATTATAGCATGAAATACCTAGTTTAAACCAAACTGTTTAGAAAAATGCACACATCAGCATTATAAGAACTACATTAAATGATGGAAACTCCCTTTGTAAAAAATATATTTGAAGTGTTATTTAATTATTTAGTTTGTCTCGCGTCTCATTACATCACATGGGTTACTGACCTATACTGCAGCCAGTCACCTGGGGGCGATCAAAGACGCGACGGCTTCACTTTTCTAGACTCGTGCTGCACACCCGGTACCAGGATCCACATCACAGCTAAATGCAAAACCAAATATTATATATATATATAGTCAAAACGCCTGACAAATATCTCTGACTGAAACACTGCTGTTTTTTAGTTTATGAGCAGGTTTCTTGCACAAAATCAAAATGATCTAAATTAAAATGAGAGTTATCTTGATTAGTTAACAGTCCTGATATTGTGTCAATATCATCATAGCACAATATTTCTTACTACAAAAATGTTACAAATGCAACATGGTCAAGGGTTACTAGCTTGATTGGTTTTTGGTTTAGTTTTTTGGACTTCCTTTTTGGTGTTTCCTTATTTGGTCTTGTTCCTGTCCTTGTTTAGTTAATGAGTTTATCCGCCCCACCTGTGTTCCTCACCTGCCACTAGTTCCCTCGTATATTTAAGCCTTTGTGTTTTCTCTTGTATCTTGTGGATTCGTTAAGGTTATTTTGGATGTGTGTAGATCTTTGTTTATTGTCTATTGAACCTAGTAAAGTACATGTTTTATTTTACTACTTTGTCTCTGCCTACTGCCAACTACAACACCTGTGACAGATATTAATGTATCTTTCACAAAATATTAAGATATGTTAGAGCAAGATATTTTCAGTAGAAGCAGTTCAAACATGCTTTTTAGTCTGTGACTAGCTCAAGCCTTGTCTGTGAAACCAGGAGATTATCACATTCTCCTTCAACATCACCGCACATGGCTACATTTTAAATCTAATTTATTTTGTGCAAAACTTTCTTTTTTTATACTCTTTTAAAACTACTTATTTTAAAAAGTGCTCTTTGAGTATCCGAAAGTTTACAGAAATAGTTTTGATTTTAAAAGTTGGATTTTTCTTTTTCAGATTATTACTGTTGAGATCATAGACAGTGGCAGCTTTAACAGACTGTATCCAGACTAATGCGCATATCTCTTTCGATATATATCAGATGTTTTGCTCTGCTCTAAAAACATTCGTATAAAAAAATTTGAAAATGCAAGTGCATTAAACCACAGCCACTTCAGGACAAACACAAATTGCGCGTGACTGTCAGTGACGTCTGTCAGCGTGTAGGCTTCGGGCATCTTATAACAATGCATGTAATTTTTTTCTCCCACCCCTATTTTTCATGGTATTTGTGATTATACTAATTGTAAACAATCTGAATGACTATAGTAACATGCATACAGAGCGCGTGATCCAGCTCCCAACCCAATTTTTTGAATAGATTATTGGCTATTTTTAGCGCTCAAAAAGAATCTTAAGTTAACACAGCACGTTAACGCCGATAACAGCCCACCACTAATATATATATGAGACCAACTTATTTAAGCATGTTTTAAAAATATATATTTTATTTTAGAAATAGCGCAACAACTAAAAAAAATAAACCTCCAACAGATTATAAAATTATGATTTGGAAGTACCAAAAGGAGGTGGGGTTGTTTTAAATTATTTATCTATTTAACTTTAAAGGAATTCTTAAAAAAAAAAAAAAATCCCCTCATAGCGCAATCAGTTTTAGAGAACTTCCAGTTCACAAGTTCAAATTAAAAGGATGTGAACGTTATTTACAAGTAGGGCTGGGTGATTTAATCATCAATTAATTCATGCGTGCATTAAAACTTTAAAAAAATGAGTGAAAAACGAAAAAGCAGCAGCATCTGGCTGCATTTCAATGATGTCGGAGACTGCAAAGCTGAGTGCAAAATTTGTCAAATATCTGTTAGAACAGGGTCAACAACAAACATGCACAGGCATCTAAAAACTGCTCACCCATCCATGCAGCTGGTGGAGAGAGAGCAACTGAGCATGCCACCCACTGGCCCTGAGCCAAGTAAGTTTGCTGCAGGTTCCTCTGTTTTGCCAAAGACTGCAGGTCGAACCAATATGAGCATATTTATTCTAAAACAAATGACCCCAGCCAAACAGAAATGTGTGGATGAGGAGCTGCCTAAAATGATAGCCAGTGACTTTTAACCATTTTCCATTGTGGAGGACAAAGGATTTAAAACATTTGTCCAGGCCTTAAACCCCACATACAGTATGTTCTCCCCAACAGAAAAACCTTGTCCCAAACAATTATCCCACAACTGTATAACACAGAGTGTGCACTGTGGCAAGACAGGGTCAAAAAAGCTTCAGCAGTTTGCCTGACAATGGACTGCTGGACATCCAGAACAACATGCTCATACATTTCTGTCACTTGTCACTTTATTGAAAACTTTAAGATGGCATCTTGTCTTCTTGACTGTTTTAAGTTTACCGAGAGACATACTGCAGAAAACCTAGCAGAGGAGCTACTGAGAGTGGCAGGTGGATGGCAAAGTGGTTTGCTGTGTTACTGATAATGCAGCAAATATAACAAAAGCCATAAAAATGTTGCAGTGGACCCACCACGCATGTCTTGCACACACAAAAAACCTAATGGTTTATTGAAGGTGGTGAAACCAACTGTGGACAAAGTGAAGGCTATTGTAGAGTTTTTCCACAAAAGCACGGTTGCCAAAGAGAAGCTGAAATCCACACAACACCATTTATTTAATGTTAGTAGTAATTAAGCACATATTAATACCTTATTCTACATTTCTAATCCTACCCAATACCTAAACTTAACAACTACATTACTAACTATGCATAAGCAGTTAATAAGGAATTTATAAAGGAGAAAGTCATAATTAAAAGTTGCAGTAAATGTACTTTTTATAACTGTAACATTTGGTGTGGGGTGCGGTGTGTAGTCATTTTGTCAATGGAGCACAGAGCAGAGGACACGACAGATTAAATGCAAAAATATTTAATCAAAACAAAAACTCCAAAGCACAAAAAAGAACAAGCTGATGGGCAGCAAAAAGACAAACACGTAGAGGAACACGACAGCACATTACATTACATTAACAAGACCTGAATAAAACAGAAAGACAACGGTATTTAAAGGGTTACAAATCAAAGAAGGCAGGTGTAAAACAACAGGTGAAACAATCAAACTAATGAGGGAAAAACCAAAATCACAAAGACAGCGATGGAGACACGACAAGACAGAGACAGAATGTCACATTATGCCCCCTCCAAAAAAGGCGCACCTGCGCCGTGCAAGATCAATGGGGAGGGGGGGCTGGGTGCTCTGGAGGGAGGACCCCAGACCGGATCAGGTGCCCTGGCAGACAACACGGGCTGGACAATTCCAAAGAGCACCGGGTCGGGTGCCTTTGCAGGCCACACAGGTAGGACAGTTCTAGGAGGCACCGGGTCAGGTGCCTTTACAGGCCACACAGTCTTAACAGTTCTTGGAGGCACTAGCCGTGGTGGTTCCCCAACAGTCCATTCCAGAACCCCAATCCCGCCCATCCCCTCCAAGGTCCACCACTTACTGCCTTCCCCCAAAATTTTCTTGGGGAAGCTCCCCAGGAGGCACACAGGGGGTAGCGCAGCAGGTTCTGAAGGAAGCACGGGGTGCGGAGCAGGTTCTGGAGGACGCACTTGTAGCGCGGCAGGCTCTGTAGGGTGCTCAGGCAGCACGGCAGACTCTTTAAAGGAAGTCGAGCCAAAAGAGCTGAATCTTGACCATATCAGCAAGTCACTCCCCTACACATCTCTCTCCATGGTGGTAACGGTTACACTTTTATATAACAGGGCTGCAAATCAACCAAACCCACTCAAACTAACTTTAACATAAACACACATAACATCACTAATACAAAAACCCAACTGTCTTGCCTACATGACACAAAACTAAGCAAACTCTAAAGAAATACCCATAATGCACCAGTCTGCTAGCGCTGACTGCTGGATCATTACAGTATTCTTAATTGATTCTCAATTATTGAAATGACTACACTATTAATTTTATTTCGTGTTTTATACCTGATTTTATTCTACTCCAAATACAGTGGAGGAAATAATTATTTGTGCCCTTGCTGATTTTGTAAGTTTGTCCAATGACAAAGAAATGAAAAGTTTTAGAACAGTATAATTTTAATGGTAGGTTTATTTTATTAGTGACAGATGGCACATCAAAAATAAAAATTTAAAAATAACCTTAAATAAAAGATGGAAACTGATTTGCATTTCATTGAGTAAAATTAGTATTTGAACCGCCCTACCAACCATTAAGAGTTCTTGCTCCCACTGAGTGGTTAGACACTCCTACTCAATTAGTCACCCTCATAAAACACACCAGTCTTAACTAGTCACCTGTATAAAAGACACCTGTCCACAGAATCAATCAATCAAGCAGACTCTAAACTCTCCAACATGGGAAAGACCAAAGAGCTGTTCAAGGATGTCAGAGACAAAATTGTAGACTTGCACAAGACTGGAACAGGCTACAAAACCATTAGCAAGAAGCTGGGAGAGAAGGTGACATTGTTGGTGCAATTGTTCGAAAATGAAAGAAGCAGAAAATGACCATCAATCGACCTCAGTTAATTATTGATAAAACCATTATTAATTATTAATAAAACCACACACAAACACACTGTTCCTAAAACCACGATAAGTGGTATGTGTTGAAAATGACCAATTTTAAGAGCAAGAGTTCTGACAATTTATCCCCGCCTCCAAAGTCTGAAAATTGCATATTTAACTAGATAAAAAAGTTTGTTTAGACAAACTTTAGGTTGGCTTGAGAAAGCCGGAGATAGAAGTTTGAAGAAGTTTGAAAAGTTTAAGAAGTAAAATTTTTTTTTAAACAGTTTAAGTTTATTAAGTTTAAGAAGTTTAAGTTTGATGTTTTCAGTTTGAAAGAGTCAAATAGAGTCAGATAGATAGATAATCAGATGATAGGTTGATAGATAGATAGATAGATAGATAGATAGATATAGTCAGATGATAGATAGATAGACAGACAGCATGTCTATGTATGTCAGCTTGATTAGCATGTTACTAGCATGTTGCTAGCATGTTTCTAGCACAATTAGCATTTTTCTAGCATGTTGCTACCATGATTAGCATTTTACTAGTATGTTGTTAGCATGATTAGCAAATTACTAGCATGATTCTAGCATGACTAACATGTTGTTAGCATGGTTAGCAACATGCTTGCATGTTTCTAGCATGATTAGCAAGTTACTAGCATGTTTCTAGCATGATTAGCAAGTTACTAGCATGTTTTTAACATTTTTCTATCATGATTAACAAGTTACTAGCATGTTGCTAGCATGTTTCTAGCATGATTAGCATGTGGCTAGCATGTTTCTAGCATAATTAGCA
>JAUCNO010001819.1:23760672-23775740 GCA_032353835.1 Enteromius viviparus
TTTTTTTTTATTAGCCTACTTTACAATACATTTGTGATAGTATATTTGTAATATTAATTAAATGTAAAAAAAATTATTTAAGTTGAATGCATCTTGTGAGCTGTTTAAAAACGGAAGCCATATATATTTTTTTTTTGTGAGGAACAGAAAAAAAACTAAAATAATTTTCCTTAAAAATCTTCCTTTTCCCATAACATTCAATCATATATTACATTATATTATATTACATTACAGTAGTAGTATATTTATAATACTAATTTAATTGAATCGAATTTATTTATGCATGTTTTGAGCATTTAAACACTGGCAGAAGCTATAATGGACTCGTTTGCATTCAGGTGACAATGTCACACAAGCAGCTTTTCAGCATTACAGCACAGTCTACATAGTGAAGTTTCCTGTATACTGATGTGACAGTATAAACTTTGAGCACCGTGCTCACACTACCACGTCACATACATTTAATTGCTGTGAGCCTTGGGAACAGTCTTGTATGAGGATATCACTGTTGACATTTATTTTGACAGGCTCAGAGCGCAATGCCATCAAATTATAAAGCAACACTTACTAAATAATTAGAAATTTGTCATGGACTAAACACAAGGAAGCATCTTTTTCCACATTTCTGTATTTTGACAACTTGAGAGAAGCGGTGAGTGATGTACAGCAATCTCTCTTGTGTTTACTGGGAAAGATCATTCTTCTATGGTAGTGATGGATGGCACAGTATACTCTATTGGTTACAGGGGTCAGCTACAGCAGCCAATAAATCTAAAGAGCACTTAAATGGAGTGCAGGGACAGCCAGTAAAACACACCCATCTGCTGCCCACATCAGTCATTTTTACATCCTAGTCTTGGTGCGTTTTAACCTTTCTGAATTAATCCTGCTTCCTCTTGGCTGCAATATTATCATTGCATCTATACGCCCCTCTGTAAGTGATAGGAACATGTTAGGTCATCAAGTTAAGTGAATACTAAATCAAAGATTAGCCAGAGATCTGTAGACCACTGGGAAGAATCCAAATCATTTTTGTGAATTTTGTGAAAGTGTGTCATGATACTAGTGAGGATGAAAATACTTTTTAAATATATATTAAACCTATTCAAATTTAAACATGGCGAGAAAAACAAACAAACAAACAATTTACAAATGCAAAAACAAAATTATCATTAATTTTTTTTTAGATGTTTGGACTTTAAATCAGATTTTTAAATCAATATTATCAAATGAACATGCAAACAAATGAAACTTAAGCCAAATTTTAAACCATTTACAGCTGAACTGATATTTGAGACCCTGGACCACAAAACCAGTCAAATTTTCACAACTGAAGTTTTTGTATGGTTTGTTACGACAATATTTGACTAAAATATGGATCATGGATCTTTACTTAATATTCTTATAGTGTTTGGCATAAAAAAATAAAATAATTTTGACCTATATAGTGTATTTTTGGCTTCTGCTACAAATATACCTGTGCTACTTATGACTGGTTTTGTGTTCCAGGGTCCAGTCATAAGTAGTGCAGGTATATTTGTAATATCTCTTATTGACATAACAGTGACTAGATATGACTGAAATTATGCTAAAGTTGAATCCACTTTTTCGTCATTCACCTCCGAATTCTGTCAGATTTTGCTTTCTTCGTTACGAACACCTCTCTTGCTCAAACCACTGACAGTCTTACATGTTCATTAGCTTTAAATTCATCCGTGCTGAATGACGGGCCTGTGGGTGGATTGCTCACTGATTTTAATAGCAGTAAGTGATCCACAGACACGTTCCTATTTAATGATACAATACGCTTGCATGTGGGAGGCTTGTACTCCCTGATTGTTGCCCTCTCTTTTTACTATGTGTTCCTTGTGAATACCTGCTGCAGCCCATCCCTGAGGCTGTTTATGGTGTAATTATGAAGCTGTCCTTTGACACGTCTGAACTGATTTTGTGGTGGCAGTGATGTAAAGTGTATTAGCTGGCTTGCAAAAAGGACTATAACTCTTGGTTAATAAAGCTGGATGTGTGTTTGGATGTCGAAGCTCTGTTGATGTGGATTTAATCAGCAAATACAGAATTAAAAAAAACACATAAATAACTCTCCCAAAAGGTGACTGTACTCACGGTTGATGCCAATGGAGTTAAGCATGCCTTTAAGCTAATGATCTGCCCATCAGGAACAAAGCGGGACACCTTTCTGGAATCAGCATGATACCCTAATAAGCACAAAAATCAATTATTAATATGCAAATAGATGTATGAATAAAGATGAGTTATATTCAGTATGCAAATACTGATGACATCATTCCAGTTGAATCCCTGTAAATTTTAAATGACTAGGATCTGTCTTTAGTCTTTAATAGTTTAAAGATGTATGGCTATTAGTAGTATATTAGACGCAATTGAATGCCTTATTCTACGTGACCTTATTCTATATCCTATAACTTAACAACTACCTTAGTAACTGCTAAGAAGCAAATTTATTGAGGGAAAATTCATAATAGATAACAAGTGTTACCTATTCTAAAGTGTTACCATAATGTGTGTGTGTGTGTGTGTGTGTGTGTGTGTTGTTTATTTTTTGTTGTTGTTGAAGTTTTTATTCATTCACACTCATATACATAGTGTTTGGGGTTTAGAAGAAAGAAATCCTAAGCAGGATTATTAAGATTAATATGGTCTTTCACTCTAAAAATCTGTCTTAGATTAGGAATAAAACTATCAACAGCTGTTGACCTCTCAGGCCTTTTGTCACGACACACCCATGACTTCTTGAGCATTAATAATGCTTCTGCATTCAATCCTCCCACATTTAAAACTCTTCGCCTCCGTTTTAAATGTCAGAGATAATTCATGGAGCAGCTGATGCTGTTTATTCAATAACGACATAAGCCTTTAAAACAGAGAGAGAAGAACAACACTTGCAGGTACTTAGCATCGTTTGAGCCACATCAGCAGCCCGAACAGATGCTGGGTAAATGAAGATAAAACCAGACGCAGCTGAGAACGGGGTTTTGTAATGGGTGATCAACGGCTGGATTTGCACAAGGTACTGCTCTGAGACCCACAGTCAGCTCAGTAATTGGTGCAGAACAAAGTACCTTTTGCAAGCGCATCCAGCTAATTGAATGGAAACGGGGAGCATATGGTACCTGATAGTGCTGTACTGTATGAAGTATTGTTTTGATGATGCATGCCACTTTATTGCACAATATTTTGGCGAGCAGAAGATTCCCTAGATAAACACCTTTCTGTGGTTTTTTGTTTTCATTGTTAGATTCCTGACATTTGCGAAAGTGTTTTTTTTTTTTTCCATGTCCTTGTGACATACCGTTTCTATAAAAAAACAACTAAAAGCAGCGTTTTCTGATCTACGCAGAAAATCTTGGCACTCTACGTTCACACAGCAGCAGAATATGGTTGTTAATCCTGTTTTTGAGTCTTTAATCTGGTTACATTCATACACAATTCGGGTAATTGCATTCTGTAACCGAACCCACACCTGGAAATTTCAGGACTCACAACCGCATTCTAGGAACACACAAGCTGTGTGAACAGAACAGGACTGGACAACTAGTTGTCTTTAACATCATACACTGCAAGGGACAGCTGCTCTGCCACACAAATGCGCGTCTACCGTGTAGTGCATGTTTCCATGCATTTTTTTTGGTAACTTACAGTAGCCAGTTTTCATCCAAGGCGTTTTTGCGAAAAAATATCAATACCAATATAGCTGATGGAAATGCTAATTATCGATAAAATTTTGTAAATGTCGACATGGTATTTTTCTGTTCAATTTTAGCGTGTGAATTCAATTCAAATGTTGCAAAAAATAGTTTGGAAACATCTTTTGTTGAGAAAAAGGGCTTTAACGTAAATACATCTAGTGTCACATGACAGAATTAGCCAATTGGCAGCTTCCGTGTTCGTGGTGTTGCTCGCGTCAAAGCACCTTAGTCTCGTTCAAAAGCACATTAAATCATATTCGTATTATTGCGTCTAAAATTTTATATATGGTAAAAAGATGAGTTACATCTCAAACATAAATATCTTAATTTGATGTTTCTTTTTAATACTTTGAAAGTTAAAATTTATTGAGCTTAATTTTGTTCAGGATATAGTTGTCGAGTTAGTAGCTTAATTCGAAATTGCGCGCAGAGCCGACAGGATCCCTTGATTTTTTTCCCTTTATAAAAGTGGAAACAGCTTACTATACTCATTCAAGAATAAGACATTATTCAAAACTATTCTAAATATTTATTTTCTTTGTATACAATCACAATCAAAATGTTTGTGTTTCTGTAAATAATTGGATGCTGCTTTCAACAGCGCATCACAAGAATTAACTGAAATTCTGCATATAGGCTGCTACTTGTTTTTTTTTCCTTTCATTTTGTTAATTTATTATTTATTTACAAAAATATATATTTGGCATATGAGCTTTTCTTTCTTTTATAACTTATGTTTTTCTCTGTTCGCACAAGCTCTGTTTGTGATGTGAATCCTCATGTTCTGTTTATGCTGCTTTTTTCATGTATAAAATGTATCCCTGGATACAAATTAAGCTATTTTTAATGAATATATATAGCCACATATCAATTCAAATTGAATTAACTTGTAATTTAGCATAATCTTGCCGGTTAATAATAAAATAACCTAAATTAACATTTATATTCCAATACAGTCTAATAAAATTTAGGGAGTGCAAAAACATGAAAACTCATTAAACTTGTTATTTTTATGTAGCCCTCCATAATTTAATAATAGGCTAAAGTTTTACTATTAAGAACAGACTATTTGCATTTGATTTGCGCAATAAGCGAAATTATGTATGGAAACAGTTTAAGAGCAATTTTTTTTGCGATACACCAAAACCTAAATGAAAATTCATTTATTTAAGGAAGACATCATCACGAACACCATTTTATTGGTAAAAGGCCATTTGGATGGAAATAGGCTGGAGATAGTAAATTTCGCAAATATTTTTCTTCCGCAAATTCTCTTTGTAGATAACGAAACAGTGTAAAAACTGGATGGAAACTAGTGAGAGAGAAATAATCTGCATTTTATATTAAAGTTTTATCCCATCAGTTTTCCACCTGAGCCGCTTCCCTGTCAGTTTGGTGTTCTGCGCGCACCTCGCGATTCAAATGCTTCGCTCTCTGCCCAAATTTAAAAGCTGCTGTTGGTTAATGAAGGCTTGAAGAAAGAACTTGCGGCTAAATTGGACTCTTGTCGTGTCAAAAAAAAAAATTATATTACTTCTGTCACTGTCGCTATGGTTACTAGTAAGAAATACAGACTTGACTCTCGTTGCTTGCACATTCATACAGAATTCTAAACACAGCTGAAAGCTGCTGTGTAAACAAGACATTTTGAGACTCCGGTAAAGAAAATATGATTATGCTGCTGCGTGAACGTAACTAAGGCAGTCATTCTGTTTTAAAAATAAAGGGTCCAAAATGGGGTTTTCACTAATTCCACCGATTAATTATTGTGGTTCCCTGCACTCAAAAAAATTATTTCCCAACACTGTTCAGTTTATTTAAAAAAACATTTTAATTTAACACAATTATGTTGGT
This sequence comes from Enteromius viviparus, assembly GCA_032353835.1. Classification (NCBI taxonomy): domain Eukaryota; kingdom Metazoa; phylum Chordata; class Actinopteri; order Cypriniformes; family Cyprinidae; genus Enteromius; species Enteromius viviparus. The sequence continues at coordinate 23,766,255 of JAUCNO010001819.1, forward strand.
TTCCCCATTTAAACAACTGCATTGTGTTAAATTTACTTGAAACAGTTTCGTTTTGTTTCAACTCAATATTTTCAATTTAAAAGAACATAAATGAATTTAATTGTGTAACTAGGAAGTGGATTTCCCCTTCCCATCATGCTTTGCAAAGAGCAGGATAAGGATATGAAATCTTGAAATAAAATGTTATTTTAGGCATTTTCATTAAGATGATAAAACTAGGAGACTTGTTAATGTTTAATGCTATTTTATGTTTTTATTTAAAAGACCGTCTGCTATGTTAGTATTTTTGGGGGTTACCATTGTGGTTAAGCGTAGAGTATGTGCTTAGGTGCTAACATGAATCAAGTTGTTTTAATAATAATAATAATAATAATAATAATACTTACTGGCATAATAATACTGGCATGCCAGTTTCAAAGTCATCTTATGTTATGCATAACAAGTTGGCTAATGCCTAAAGTTAAAAAAATCAAACATATCTTCTTTTTTTTCAGTGTAGACGGATGTCTTCCTATTAATTTATTCTTTGGTTAAATGTTTTAGTTTGAGTTCAACAACCATAAAATGTATCATTTTCATATATTTGATCAAATTAAGTTCAACTCAGCTCAATTAAATTTCATTGCATTCATTTATTTTTTATGAGTTGGGGCTAAACATTTTTATTAGATGGAAATCCTGCCTTCAATTAAATTGAGTTCATCCAATGAATAATTGTCAAAGGACCTTTCAGTAAGCAATTCGTAAAATAACCATTTTTACTTACTATGAAGAACACTTTAATAATCTATGGTAACTTTTTCCCACTATAAAGAACCTTTTGTGCTCCAGGAATGTTAAAGATTTTTCATCTAACCACAAATGTCAATAAAGAACCTTTATTTAAAAAAAAAAATTCTAAAGTATATAAAATGTCAAGGTTTTCTATTTAAAAAAGGTCTTAAATCCTTCATATGGCTTTGGAAGACTTCTGAAGTGGAGCTCTCATACACCTTAATTATACTGCAAAGAAAGCCTCAATATTCTTAATAATTCACTTGTCTAAGGCATACCGTCATGGTCAGTGCTATGTCTCAATGTATTTTCCCAACTGTGTTACTATCTGTCTGTTCTCAAATCGAGTCCGGCATCATAAAACATAAAAGAAAAATAATAACCTGCCAAATACAGGACCATTAGCACCATTCTACTTTTTACAGTTTAGTGTTTAAGATCTTTTGAGAAACAGATGGTTCAGAGATGATCTTGAGATGAGATAAAGCCTGACTGCCATAGATGTAGTCCATGACCCTTCGCTCCTTTAATTGGTGGCAGGATTAAGTCATTTAGCCCTTAGTAAAGGTCAGCGATCTTTAAACAGGCAGCGGATGAGAAGAGAAGAATTAAACCTTGACCTGCTTAAACGAAGTCAGATCAGACACTGAGCTCAGAGGCATGACCTTTAACTCCATTACACATGGTGAGAGTGGAAACATGACGTTTGATGCATGCTTAAAACTCTGTCACAACAAACTCCTTAACTTGAGCTGACCTCGGTAAAGTTTGTGGGGAAGTGGGAAGCATTGAATTCATGAATATTCCCAGGATGGCAAGGATTGAACAGTTGCTGCTTTATTCTTTAGAGTAAAACTGAGAGTGGCAGAGAAAGAGAGTCCTCTGTCTCTGGAGTAATCAGAAAAGATTTACATCAACCTACCGATCTGAAGTCCACTGAAGTAAGGCCTGCTTGCTCTGGGACTTTCTCACTTGAGTTATTCCTTATGTGGAAAGTATCTCACAGAAATAGAGCTGATGCATGTTTTACATGCCAGTTGTTGACTCGCATCCCTCATGAAGAAGATAAAATCATGAGTTATCTAAATTAAAGTCACAAAACAAGAAAAGTCAAATTATCATGCATGATAAATGAAACTGGGTAAAGATTTAAATGGCTAATTTTTACACACACCTAATATTCCCTAACCATGCACTGGTTTATTGGTAAATGACCGAGAAGGACTTCTTTATGGGTAATTTATTTATGAATTCAACCCTCACGGGACATTTAACAAAGTCCATTTGCATTCTTTGTATGGTGAAATTTAATTATCATCAAAGCTTAATAAGTGAACTATCATCCACAAGCAAAACACTGTCATTCATGTTAATGCAAACATTAGTAAGGCCCCGGTTTGCATTTCCAGTGCAGTTTGAGAATATAAAATGAGTATCATCAACACAAACTACATAAAAAAAAACTTAATAATTACAGAAAGGCCAATTATTAATTTTTTTGTTAAAAGGCCTTGTTGATGTTTTAACTAAAAAAGAAAAAAAGATACAATTAGGTATTATAATCAATTAATAGCCATGCAGAACCTGATTTTGCTGAGTTTAGCGTGTCCCTGTGGATCAACATTGTGATTAGCCAATCAGATCTGAAGAACCAGTTTATAGTTTTTGTGAAGTTTAGGCTTACAATCAGTGTTTGGTGCTTGTACAGCAGTGTCAGTCATCTATCATTTCCTCTGGTTTTAGGCATTACTCATGGGTAGGGTTCAGTTTAGGTGTAGAGGTATTCCAAAAATTTTGGAATAAAATGTTGTTCCAAATTATGTTAACCCAGAAACATGTCGAACTCAGCAAAATCAGGACATGCTGAGGCACCCCAGTAGTTAGATGTTGTGCTTTGGACACTTCACCTCAGATTGCTCACCTGGTTGCTGGGATTCGGTTTAGTTGAGGATTGCTGCCGCTTGTTTTTCTTATTTGACAGACAAAAATATATATTTTTGTTCTTATAAATAAATAAGAAAAGGAGAGGAAGGATGGTTTCCCATACTAGGAATTTGTGCTCTGCATTTAACCCATTTAAGTGCACACACACACACTGCAGTGAGAAGTGATCAACCATGCACCCGGAGCAGTGGGCAGCCAGGGGAGCAGTTGAGGGAACGTTGCCTGGCTCAAGGGTCTCACTTCAGTCGTGATATTAAAGGTGGAGAGAGCTCTGCTTATCCACTCCCACCCTCTACAATCCCTGCCAAACCTGGGATTCAAACCCACAACCTTTGGGTTACAGGTCCGACTCTCTATCCGTTAGGCCACAACTGCCCTGTAAACAAACAAACAACTGATCTGAGACTGTTTTTTCTTCTTAGTTCTTCAAAGCTTGGTAATGTTGGTGGATAGTGGCCATTATGTTTTTTAAGCAGGTATGTAAAATATGCCTTTGGGTCATTTTCTTATGTCCTCTATAAGATTGGTGGGTTTTTGTAAGTTTCTATACATTCTCTTCTTGAATGAAGTGTACAGGTCAGTATGATTAGTTTTTTCCCTCATCATTCAATCCAGCGTCCTGTCCTGAACTAACAGCCTATTTTCGACTTCACAGTTTGACATGTTGGACATTCAGAAATGCTACTCTTTGTAGCGCTACTGTAGCATGTGGTTTTGACTTCTGTAAAAGCCATCCTGTCAGCTTAAACCTGTTTGACCATTCTTCGCTGACTTCTCTTCAAGGCGTTTTTCTCCCTGAGAAACAGTTTTTTATTGCTTACGACATTATCTGTAAACTCTAGAGACTGTCATGTGTGAAAACCCCACAGGTTTCTGACACACTCGCGTACAGTAGATAGCATTCATTTACACATACTGATGTTTGATTTTAAACAAGAACTGAACCTCTTGTCCATGTTTTCATGCTTTTATGCATTATTTTTCTTTGCCCGTGTTTACTTATTTCCTTGCTGCCTGGAAAATTTCTGGAATCAAATCATTTTGTAGTTAATCACAAGACGACAAACTGTATGCTTCTTTTATGCTTCTACAATATTCTGCAAAAAGATTATAGATTGTAGCCATAAATTTACTTCATTTTGAATATTTTTATCGCAGGTCCAGGCCAACTTTGACTTCTACGAGCTGAATAAGATGTGCTGGACTTTATCTGCACCGAAGTACATCAGTAGCAAAAATTTGCTCATCTCAGGGGTTGACACCTTCAAGGTCTGGTGCATCTTCAACTTTCTGTCAGAGGATAAATATCCACTGCACATTGTCACAGAAGAGGTTGGTTTTAGGGTTTTAAGTGCTTTTATATATTTTTCTACTCACATGATATCAAATGCAAATAAAAGTGTATCTTTGTATTGTAACAGCTCGAGTACTTCCTGCGCATGCTGTTTGCAGCAATGGGTTGCAGTTGGAATGAGGACAGGTTTGAAGAGTACAAAATGCAGCTCAGTGCAAAGAAAAAGCATCTGAATGCTTGGGAGCTGATTGAGCTTATTGGCATGGGACATTTCACCAAGGGCTTAAACCCTCAGACTGTCACCATGGGCATCAATGAAGTCTATCAGGAACTTGTTATGGATGTTGTTAAGCAGGTGGGAGTCTGTGTTAAAGCCAGTGAAAATATACACTCTCCAAAATTGGAGAGATAAGCAGATATGCCTTGCAAGTGAATAACTTGGATGTTTTTTTTAATTCATAAAGGGCTATATGATAAAAAAAGGCCATAAGAGGAAGAACTGGACAGAGCGATGGTTTGAGCTCCATCTCAATTACATGTCCTATTATGTGAGTGAAGATCTCATCGAGCAGAAGGGATGTGTTTCACTTGATCGCAACTGCTGTGTTGAGGTAAAACCAGAACATTTGTTACAGTATTTGTTGTATTTTTCAACGTTGTCATTTACACACCCTCATATTATGGAAGCTTTTTTTTCTGCCACACTTTTTTTTCTAACAATTCAGGCTTTTTTCACTCATAATTGTGAAAAAGCATAATTCTGAGAAAATATGTTGCAATTGCCTTTTTAATTTTTTTATTCTCTGGCAAAATTAAGCTTCCAAACGTTAATCCAACCCTGTACGATTTCTTATGAAAGCAGATGTTTAGCAGAATGTTCAAGCTGCGCTTTTCCAGTAAAATTGGGATGAATATTAGGGCAGTGAAATGAAAACAAGCAGCTCATATGACATATTAACTTTTTTTAATTAATAGAAATCAACACTACAGAGGAAAAGCATACAGGATTGAAAAAAACAAAATAGGGAATAAATGTTGACAGAATTTAGATATTTGGATAATCTGTTCCTTTAAATATCTTAATCTTTGCAGTCTTTACCAGACAAGGATGGAAAGAAAAACCTCTTTATTATAAAATGTGTTGAAAAAAGTTTTGAGATCAGCGCATCGGATAAAAAGGCAAAACAAGAGTGGATTCAAGGTATTCAATATCTGTGCTGGTTACACATAGAGTTTGCACTTTTGACTGTGAAATATTTCCCTATTCACAACAACATCTGTCCATGTGTATTCAGCCATCCAGGACTGCATTGTCCGCATAAGGCAGGGCCTTTCCTCCCCGCACCGAGAATCCAGACAGAGACGCAGGGAGCTGAGAAACAGGATGAAAGCTGAACAGGAGATGATGGAGAACAGAATGAGACAGCTGCAGATGGCCAACGAGAATAAGCAGGCCCAGCTGGAGGCCATGACCAAGGTACTCTTATTGAATGATTCAAATGTTACTTGCTAAAATGTCTTATTTCAAGCTTATTTTGTAGAATCTCTATTGGAGATATTGGAATAAAAGTGAATTTAGTAGTTCTGTACCTAACGGTAGCATTGCTGTTCATTGAAGGTCTGTGACCACAGTTGTCCTGCCTAGCAAAAAAGAAGCAATTTTGGGCATCATATTACTTCATATTTTCTTCATCATTAAATCTTTCCACCTTTTGACCTGGTTCTCAAAAATATAATTTTCCATCCTCATCTTAAATCTCATTGACAAAGGCTTGCTACCACTTTCACGAATCTGAGCAGATGGCCACTGCTGTGACTGATGAACGTGTGTTTTTTTAGGGGTGTCTCCAACTAAGGATTTTCAGTCGAATCAGAATTTTTTAATATTGAATCTAGTCGACTGATCATATGTTTGGTCATATGCAACAGTTATCATTACTGATGTTAACACGTAGGGAAAATGTGTTACAGATGCCTTGCAAATGGAATTAATAATGTTTTAATTAAAAGATAGTTAACATGTGACGTCGTTGAAAACCTAAGTATTTCACAATTGCAAGAGTTAATAATGTTCTGCATTTCTGTATTGAGTGCTGAAGACGATCCGTAGAATGAAGCAGGATTTTAGTCAGTGGGATTTCATTGATCTCATATAGAATACGCTTCCTTATTTATTCAACATGTTAATATTATGACACAACAAAGTGCAGAAACACAACAGCTAATCTCTAAACATTCAAAGCGTTTTATTATAAAAGTGTTCTCATTATAATGTTATGTATATGACTTAGTTATTAATATTCTTTACTGTTTGTCCAGCTTGCGCTTTGCTCAGAAGATATAAGGGTTTCGTAAGTCATCCAATAAATATTTTAACCTGTGTGAATAAATCCAACCACCCCTACAGGTTTAAAGATAGGCATGACGGTAAAAATAAACTTTAGATCTTTTAGAAGGATATGCCTAGTGAAAAATAAATGCTTTAATGTATTTATTTCATTCTAAGTATACTACAAATGCATTTTTATGTTTCTGTACTCAGCAAAATGCTAACTATACTTAAAATGAGCTAAATGCATTTTAAATATATTACTTTTTACTAAAGATGCACAGGTTTAGTGGTGAAGTTTGGACAATTGAACAGGTTTGTGATTGAGGGACAGACATGAGTTGTTAAGAGCACAACTTGATCTATATATACACATTTAGGAGCATGTAGTGGTGTTACAGAAGGGTGGGGAGTTCCCTATAAAGGTATGAAGCTTGCAGTAGCTTTTCCATTACAATATCATTTTCGTTTTGTTCTCTTTTTACTGTCAGTTCCCCTTTTGGCTCATTTTCATTTACTTATGTTTTTTATAGTACACTATTAGTAATTAGAAACTAATGTTTCATTTCCTTGTCTGGTTGTTTTTGCCCACGTTAAACCCCGTTAAGCCCCTCTTAACTGAGACTGATAAATGTGTAGGTATTTCTACAATATTCTTTTTCTGTTAAAACTGCCATTGAAACCATATCCTTGAGGCTTGAAGTTGCTCTTCTTTGACTGTCCTGAAAAAGAAGTTCAGAAATATAACAGAAAAACAGCTTTGCACCAGCGAAAGAGCAGTCTTGTCCAATGAAGCCACACCTTCTGTGTACAGGCGGTTTTAACAGTCACTAGTTCCTGTTCGATAACTTCAATCTCAAGGGATAGTTCTTAAAAGCTGTACTTTACCGCTTGTCAAGCAGGAAATAAGGGCGTCAGGAGAATAGTGTGATTTTTATCAGCTGTGTTAAACATGCAAAGCCACTAATCTTGGAAACTAATGAAAAAAAATCATTTACCGTCTTCGCTTTACTTAGTTTAGTCGTGGCCACGACTTATTAACTCGTGGGAACGTGTTATTATGTATTATGTTATTATATATTTTTTCGAGGTAACAACATCCTTATGTCTTAGCCTTGAGATGCTATGGTGAGGGAACGACTTCCATTTCTCGTGGTCACGAAAAAAATATGTAGTTTTCTCAACACAAGAAGTCGTGGCAACCCATAGCAAATAAAAGTCAGAACGTTATGTAAAAAGATCGAAATTATAAATATAATAGGCTAATAATAATGTTGTTGATGTTAATGATGATGCTGATAATTGTTATGAAGACGGTGCGTTAATGGACATTTAATATTAATGTAATATTTATGTATGATAAACTTAATATAAATGGTGTTTAGCCTACATTGCATGCAATATAAGAATTGATATAATAAAACAAATTATTTAATTTATATAGCGCTTTTTACAAAACATAAAAAATATAAAATATTCTTTATAATACAACCATTCTTATAATAATTAATATTAATTCAAAATAGAATAATACAGAATCCATTTTGATGCTAAACACCATTTATATTCAATTTATCATAAATAAATCATAAGTAAATAACGCATCGTCTTCGTAATAATTATCAGCATCATCAACAACAACAACATCATTATTATTATTATTAAATTCACATAATTTAAAATGCAGTTTAAAGCTTTGAATTAAATATATTTCATTTTATTTCTGAAAATTAGGTCTACTGTAAGTGAACTATTGTAAATGTATCTTTGTTTTTTAGAAACTGAGGGACATTCTTTTAAAGTTACACATTAAATGAAGTCTGGTTGTTATTTTATGTTTTAGCAACTGTACTTTGTCATATGGTGTTGCTAAAAAGAACATTATTTGGTGTAATGCAAAGTGTTTTTGCGACTTAAGTTTAAAGAAACATTTTCTGCATTATTCTTACTCCTTTATGCCCTGCCTTCCTGAAACGGGGTCGATATGTACAGAGATCATCATTCTGAGAAGCGAGCTGTGTTCGAATTGCCCAGCTATCCATTGTGTTTTGATTGGTCCAGAGAATCGACAAACAGCCAGCAAACTTTTTAAACATTTTAACTTTTATAAAGAATATCGCTTTGGTTTTGAGACTTTTCAACTTTAGGGATCTTAAATATGCACAAACAGCTTGTAATATTTCAAAGAGAAAGGCAAACCTGAAATCTCATCACATGACCTCTTTAATCACAGATGCCTTTCACTTTGTTAGGAGAGAAAGAATTGTATAAACTTTTTGGGCGTCCGACCAGAGGAGAAGTCTGGTTGTCCTAACCGTCTCTGCATTTGATAATAAACCGTTTAATCTTGTCATTGTACATTACCATCACTCTGTTCTCATATTTGATAATGTTCAATGCTTAGCTACAATCTGTGTTGTTAGAAGCACTATATAAATAAAAGAGATTGATTGATTTTGTGGCAGAATCTGCAGGAAGCATCAGTGAGGGGTGATTTGGAGGAACAGAGAAGACTTAAGACCCAAAACGAACTTCTAGACCAATACAGACGAGACCTGGAGCAAGAAAAAATGGTAACCGCCCAACATGTCCCACAAGCAGACATCTCACCTTTTCTAAAAAGGACCAGGAGTTTCTTTCATATTGATAAACGAATACCTGCCACCTACAAATGATATGCAACCCCTCTTTAACTGAGAGAGAGAAAGAGGGTCCAGGGTATTAAAATGCATTTTTAGGGTATTTAATCAGATTTTGTGAGCTGATGGGCATTTTACTTTTCCATCTGGTAAACGTGCAATCCCCTTTGACCAAATGTGAACAAGATAATTATTCTCTTGCTGCCAAATTTAAATATCTTAAATAAAGTTGCACTATCCACATTTAATTTTAGAAACTTTATTGTTTAAATTTAGGGAGTCAACTAATTATTTACTTGTGATTATTGTTGCTATTATTATTATACTGTAGTGAACATGTCGATGCATTCAATTCTTTACCAATAAAATAAAAAACAATCTGCAGTCTGCAGTTACACTTATGTGCTGCATATGTGTGAAACAGGCCTGGGGGCTCATTTATAAAGACTTGCGTAGAAACCATCCTTGATTTTATCTAAGAACTTTTCTGATTTGATCGTAAGAGC
>JAUCNO010001819.1:23803349-23818384 GCA_032353835.1 Enteromius viviparus
GCGCCAGTGCGCTCACCACACACCAGCTACAGGTGGAGAGGAGAGAGAGATACAGCCAATCAATGCATGGGGATTATCGGGAGGCCATGACAGACAAGGGCCAGTGAGAATTTGGCCAGGACACAAAATGAAAGTTCTGTCATTATTTACCCTAAAGATGTTCCAAATCTCTGTAAATTTCTACGAACACAAAGGAAGATATTTTGAAGAAAGTTTGTAACCAGGTTGGAACTACTCGAGGTGAGTAAATGAAGAGTGAATAAACTATTCCTTACATATCTGGCTTTCTCCAAACCTCTCAATCCTAGTGTCTCACAGTTTCCACAAAAATATTGTGCAGCGGCACTGTTTTTAATATTGATAATAATAAATTATTCTTGAATAACCAAATCTGCATATTAGAATGATTTGTGAAACTGAAAATATATAACAGAGTAATGATGCCTTCACAAAAATAAATTACATTTATTTAAACTGATTTTATCAAATAAATACAAATATAATACTTATTTATTCCATGTAATATAGATTGGCCAATAACCAAAGTAATAACCTCAATAGTATGCAACATACAGTTATACCATGTTTCTTTGGAATCACATTATCATATAGTTTACGGAGCGCTCTTCTAATGCTTGTCCTGGAGGGTTGAGTTTTGTCTGACTGAGACTGAATGCTAGCTCACTCAGTAAACAGGGTCAATGCTGTGATGATTCAGTGCTTTGTCATCAGCTACTACAACACACTAAACGTTCAATAACATACCACTGAACCTCAAAACTGCAGTCGCTACAGACCTGCCAGTACAAACTACTACAGAAGTGGTCTTGCCACAGTAAAGTTTACTTCAGGAAACCAGAAAGGTCAGTGGTAACATCATTGTGGTAGAAGTTTCAGACGCCACAGAGGCATGGATAGAGGTCAAAGACAAGCTGAGAACATGGATTAAGTGAAGTATGGATTAGGTTAGCAAGAATGAGTAAAACAGAAACTATACCTTGATTGTGAATTCGTCCCTTAGCTGAAGCTTTTTGGTTTGAGTGAGTGAATAGTTTATCCCTGTACCCAAGTACTGGCAGATTAAAGGTTGCAGGAGTTGGTGGTGGCACAGAGAAACGGGAAATAAAAACAGAAAACAAAATTCACACACATGCAACAATAACCCCCTCTGAAGACCAGATTATTGAGACGGATAAGAGAGAGAAATGCTGCAGGCCTGTATAACGTTAGGGTTTAGAGGTCGACTGATTTATCGTTTTTGCCAACTCTTTGATACTACAGGAAAAAATTGACATTTCAATATTGACTTCATTTATATTATGATTTATGACTAATCACATGCAAAATTAACATTTTGTTTACATAATATGTGTGTGCACTGTTATTATATAAATACACACATGCATGTAGATATTTAGTATAAATGTTTAGTATATATCAAATGTGTTTACACATGGGCAAATGCTCACTGCAGATCTTATTGGCCACAATAATTATGTACAATATCATTTTTGAATATATTTTATTCATACAGATTTGATATATCCATAAAGGTTATCAAACTGGCAAAATCCAATATTGGTCGACCTCTGTTTTCGACTGAATATAGAAAGATGAGGCATCAATGAAGACAATAAGTTGGTTTAATGAAAAAAAAAAAGATTTACATGAATGACAGGAACTTTATGTCAATGAGATGACTGTATAAATAAGAAGAGATCAAAAAATACAGAAAAATGTACGTATATGTGGAATACTTGTTTTTTATGTAAGTGGCGGTTGTCTCATACAATGGTAAGGTGTTGTGAGTGATGGCCAGGACATCATTATGTGGTTCGCAGGGGATTCTGGGTGGTTATTTACAGATCCAAGTCAATAGATTTAACTGTCAAGTCTCTAAACTGAATCAGCAACATTGAGAAATAATTTATATAGCACAAGATTCAAGTGATATGGTACAGTCAGTTTTCCCTTAAGGAAACTAATCTTATGCTGTAACCTAACAGAGAACCTTCTCAGTGTATGCATTACTATAATTTTAGAGGTCAAAATGAAGTACAAACTAAACACTGATTGAGTGATTACATTTCAGTAAGTAACTGTTTTTAGCTTAACGTCTGCATTCATTCATGTTAACATTTTGTGCTAAAACTAGTTGTAAAGAGTAAGAGATGTTCGCTCCATACTGCCATTTGAACTGAAGTGTCTAATGTGGCCTGCACAGCACATAAAGTAACATAGCACAAAGCTTACTGTTCACATATTGACAGAAAACTATGATATCACTTCAGCAATATAAAGATGCATTAAAATCGATGAGTTGTCATTTTCAAAGCCCTTAAGCAAGTATGAGCAGTATCGATTCTGATGCTAATATAGCTAAAAATAGTGTTGCTAAAAATAAGGAAGTGAAAAATCAGTTCCACTTTTCCGTGAAGAGCACATGATGGGAAATGTCTTAGCCTGCACCTGCTGAAGTATATTTGGCTGTGTTAAGAGAGATTCATCTAATTTCAGTGCAAAGACATGATTCTTCAGCAGCAGCTGCTATCTATAACCCAGATTTCAAGAAATATGACGAAAACAACATAATCATGAGGTCACCCTCATCTTTGTTAAAACCATGAGCCTTTTTCCAAGAACTCAACCCATCATGAACTGGCATGTTTTATACTTAGACATAATAGACAAATACAAAAACAAGATTTCATAATGGAATCAAAATTCCATTTCTTCAATTACATACACTCGTGTTGTTTCAATCCCTTATGTCTCTATATGAGTGTGAATTAATGACAGAATGTTACTTAATGTACATCACCCTAAACGTCTCTTTGATCTGAGATGAGGTTTTAGTAAATGGGAGCTTGAATTCAGAAGATGAAATCTGGATCTATGTAATACCCATTTCACATGATGTACATTACAATAAAGCACAAGCGTTTTTTTTTATTTTTATTTTTTTTACAGCAAACACCTTTTAACTTCTTGCATGTAATATCGTATTCAAAGAGAGTGTGCAGATATTGACCTATCTGGGGGGGTGAATACTTTTGCACCACTACAACTTCGAAAAAATCATTCACAACGGGTGTTCTGAAAGTATCTACATGGCCAGCTTTTTGGATTTTATGAAACACTGTGTACTTTGGAGAAATGTGGTGACAAATATCTGCAAGTTCAGCAGAACCATCACCGCAAAAAATGAAAGAGCGGGCCAAAGTCGAAGCAGCATGAGTGTGTGTATGCGTGTGGGAAGAGTTGTGGTCTGTGACAGAACACAGATAATGAGATATCAAGACAGAAGACAGTCGACTAACGATATCAGATGAAAGATGGGGAATTGGTTTGACGCTAAATATCTCCTTGGAGTCAACGGAAATGAAGAATAGAGGCCCACTCACCTCCTCTGGCAAAGCTATTGGTGAAGGAAATGTCTAAATGGACAGGGGCCATCTTTGGTATTCTTGATGCTCTTCTTTCGCTTGCTAGAGAGATAAAAACATACACGATGCATCACATACAAACATGCCATCATAGCCTTTTTCGAACCCTAGTGAGCTGCCAAGCACAGATACAGATAACATCCTATCCCACATAAAGATATAAGGTAGATATGAAGATAGATATAAAGTAGTAGCCTATATATTTGCTGACTTGCTTTTTGTAAAACTTAGCCAAATACATGCTTGCAGTTAGTAAACATCTGCAGGCCATATCAAACATGCACTGTTATGGATCAGTTTAGCTTATGGATGCTGGTGTGGCTTGCATGCTGTGAAAGATCCATTGCAGGGTTTAATTATACAGTAAATGTTTTAAGGACACAACACTGCTTAAGTCTGGTTCAAGGTATCAAGACTGTAGGCCTGATTTGAATTTAGAGGCCTTAATGCCATGAAGCACTATCATCAGAACTAAGATGAGCCATTTGCTGGTGAGAGGAGGCTGCTTTTAACCCAGCAGGTAGGGATAAACAGAACATTACAGTGGTGACATTTCATAGCTGACGGGGCAGGATCTGTGTGGTCTGAGCCATCTGCAGTACGGCTGTGGAGAGCAGTGAGTGCAAGGAGAGTGATGGATGGGAGGTGACCTCGTCATGTCCTGCTCTCCTTACATAACCATACAATTGTGCTCCAGTTCCTTTGGAAATCAGCCCAAAACATAAATAACATTTTGTGCAACCAAGAGGAAACCAGGAGGAGATAAGAGCCTCGAAGAACACACAAAGGGGCAAAAACAAGTCTAAACGAGAAAGTGAAGAAATAAACACTGAGTGAAGGGATGCACCTGATATCTTTGCAATACCTGGGGACAAGCCGATGAGGGAGCGGTTGGTCAGAGTGTTGCTGCCGTTGGTTTTGAAGTAGATGGGGATGGAGCTGAGGATGGCCTGCAGGTATTTTTCTTGTTCCAGACTGCTGGAGGTCTCTGAGGAAGTCGGAGCTGATAACAGCAAGAGAGCATCATTAGGACAGTCGTTTCTCTCTTGACAATCTCGCATTAATTATTAAGATAATTAATAAGGAATTAAAACACACGCACAGATGCACACACAAAATCTAGATGTAAACAGAAGTATTTTCCTCCCTCAATAACTATTATTTGCACTGGAAAACACGAAACGAATCGTGTTCAAACAAATACATCAGTTTCTGTTTTTAAAAATGTGTTTTGAAAACAAGCAGATGTGTCATAATTACAGCAGAAATCCTACAGGAAATATCTTATGGCACCAATATTTAGAATATTATGTTGAACAATCAGGGGCATTGTGTCAAAAATGTTGAGAACAGGACTAAATGGCCAAAGGTCTGGTCCACATTGTGGCGTATTCTGGCCAAAAACCACCTACGACAGGAAGACACTGAATCAGACATTACAAAATGACCCACCGCAGTTTGTTTTCTTTACGTTTCGTTAAGGAGCGAAAGTAATTTTTTCTGAAATTTTTTTTTTCTGAAAGTAATAGACAGCCATAAAAAATATTTAACAAATGCTGTGGAAGATTCTATGAAAAGTCAAATCAAGTGATTATTTCATCTCTGAAAGTGCTTGTTGAATCAAACTAGTACTTTACAAACAGAACCCTTGTGTTCTTACAGTATATTCCCGAAAGTTGCATGAAGTCATCCAACCAAGATCAGAGCATGCCAGATCAAGAATCACTGTTCAGTGTTGTTTGCAACAAGCGTTTGATAGTTACTGAATATAGCAAGCTATCCTGGGCTGAGACTAACCTTTTATCAAAATTATAATCTTAGAGCAAATATTTACAGCCCTGTCTGACTGTAAACCATCCCCAAGGCTGCTTGATGTAAAATGCATATTTTACTGCACAAACGTACCTGCTGGAGAAGGGTTCTGAGATTTGAAAAGTCCAACCACACTCTTGCTGTGAAAACCCCCCGAACGAAGTAAAACTGCTTTGGTGCGAGGGTGCTTCCAGCACACGACTGGCAGACGGTTGTGTCGGTAGCAGCGGGACACCTTATGGAGACTGCTGTCCTGAATGGCTTGAGGCACCACCAGAAGACCAGGGTAACTGTAAACCAAATATCATCACCATTTTAGAAAAACATTCATGATTCAGCAGTTGAAATTCCTTTGAATAAAGATTCAAATGTATGTCATTGTTTATTATAGGGACTCCTATACATAAAGAGCACTTAAAAGTTTAAATGAAATGGAAGAATCCATATTGAGACATATCCGAGCTAAACAGTTCAATTTTTTAAATGTGAGCATTGCAAACAAAAGTGGAGTGAAGAGCACTATGCCTGAGTTGTAGGCAGCAAGGTGGCTCACTAGGTTTGGTTACAACTTGCCTGCGGCACAATGAGTAGAGTCTGTTGACTGCCGTAACACGGAAGTGTTCTCCGCTTTTAGACCGTGTGGAATTAGTGCTAATGGTTCCCAGTCCCAGCCTCTGATAGTCGCGGAAACAAGCTCGCTCCACTAACTGCTCCATAGTGGACTTCTCTGAGGCCTTCAGTGTGCTGCTGGCGGGGAGCTCACCATCATCCGAGACTGAAAAATCAACATCAGACAACTGAAAGGCCATGACTGCTGACATGGAATATTTTTCTTACATTGTGAAATATACTTACTGGAGATGTCATCATCTTCATGCCATGTCATGCGACTGCCCTTTTCGTTTTTCTTCATAGTGGACTGCCGGCCCATTGTGATCTTCCCTGCCCTTTTAGCCCCTTTCACAATGGTCTTCGATAGTGTTCTACAAGAAACAGATTTTCATTTAACTGAACAATACACCCAAAATTCTATCATTATTTGCTCATTTTGATGACCCTCATTTTGTTCCAAAGCTTTATGACTTTTTTCTTCCATGGAACACAAAAGGACAATTTAACAACATCTTGGCCACTCTTAAAGTGACGTGCCTGCTATATTCCGAAACTGCAATATGACAGCTTTGCGTGAAGAACTGACAGAAAATTAAAGAGATCGTCCACCAAAAAATGAAAATGATTCTATGATTGACTCACCCTTTAAGCCATCCTAGGTGTCCATGGCCTTTATCTTTGAGAAGAATACAATCAGAGCTATATAAAACAAAATATCCTTGCTCTTCCAAGCTTTATAACAGAAATTAATTGTTGTTCGGATTTCCAAAAAAAGGCTCTATCCATCAAAATGAGGCTCTAGGGGTTAACAAAGGCCTTCTGCAGCAAATCAATGCATTTGAGTAAGAAAATATCCACAAAACTTTATAAATGAGTGGTGTTCAGTTTTGCTCTTTCCTTGTGTACTTCCATGTTTGTCACTTCTCACTTGAGCGTACGCTGTGCCTACTTCCTATATCATCTTCTGGAGAGCAACTTTCTTGTGAACGCATGGAAGGAAACCAGTTTATGTACGGATATTTTGATTGTAAATTAGCGATGTAATGGTATCAAAATATCACAGTACGGTAATAAAAATGATTAAACCTTCCACACATCTGATTGAAAACCCGCTTTAGATTGCTAGATGACGTCATATGTCAATTTGCATATTCATTACGTCAGTGCATCATATTATCTTGCTTCTCTGTAGTTACATAATGTTATTCAATGCACCCTAATTCTCAATATAACTGTTTTCACAGATATATTTAATGGTTTTTGTTGTCAGAAAAACTGAATGAATATGAAATAGCGACTGAAATGCACGAAATTATAAGACCTACTGAATTAGCTCTAACTTACAAGATTAAAATCCTTACTTATAATAGTTTATAATTATATAATTATATTTATAATTCATAATAATGAAACCAAGTACACATAAGATATAGACAGTGGCTATGCTGTGATTTTGGCTATATTTGCATGTAAAATAGAGTTAGAAGCAACATAGTATCTATTTTAATGGAAAGCCCTGCTCCTCTCAGCCACTCGCTGAACAGAACAGACGCAGAGAGAGGTGTGCGAAAGAAAGAAGAAAGTCAAATACACCTAGGATGGCTTGAGGGTGAGTAAATAATGGGCTAATTTTTTATTTTTAGTTGAACACAAAATAATTAATTAAAGGGGTCATATAATGTGATTTCAAGTTTTTCTTTCTCTTTGAAGTGTTTGCCAGCTGTTAGTGCATCCTCAACAAAAAAAATATAGATTACATACAATATTATTTCTGCTCTTATAACAAATAATACACTGACCGGAAACCTGTGTTCCTTTCTTTCTGCTTGGGTAATATGAGCTGTGGTGCCGTCTGTCCTGCTGCAAAGGCAAAGGTGCTGAAGATAGACTGTGGGTAGCGGATCCGTTGCAGGTGTTTCCTGAAGATCTCTACCATCTCAGAGCTCACCTCCTCATCAAACGCCACCTTAATTAGCTAAAACAATGCAAGACATACAATCAGACCAGTTGTCCAACTGCTATATTCTAAAGAGTGATGTAACTAATAGAGCTGCCACACCTTCATGAAGGAAGAAAATCTGAAAATAATCATTTGAAATTTTTGGGGGCAAGAGAAATTACTTGCAGAAGTGCTTTGAGCTGGATAGCAGTATGGAACAAGATCTTTTCCCACTTTTCTGGAGAAAACATTCCAAAACGAGGTTTGGCCGCGCGAACGCTCGTCTGTGTGACCCCATATCCCCTCTCCATCTCCCCAGAACTCCTCTATCTCTGCTCCTCAGGAGTCTGACCTTAACTCTTGCATGGACTGCAGCTCTTAATGAGCGCCTGATAATATACCCCAGACACCAACTGTTGGCAGCCACACATGGGCAGACCAGCACAAATGACCCTCGCTTCCATACAGGGCCTGATTTTATAGCTTAAGTTAGTAAAACGATAGGAATGAGCCATAAAATCTTTATGGCCCTATAGTCCATGCATAGTGAAGAACACAACATGTGCTTCTCTTGCTCTGTCCTCATCCATGAAGAGACTTGTTGATAATGAGTCAACCAGAGAGACGTCTGAGACGTGCACATTCCTCTTTTGCGAACATCAGTTTAATCAAATTATTCCTAAAGAGGCTTTTCTAAATAAATGCTCTAATAAAAAAAAGTGCTTTACAACAGTTTGCATCTGGTTCTCTGAAATCGAAACGACTTTCTGATGAAAACGGAAAGGTTGAGGCAAAACAGAGAAGTTGTAGATTCAAAACCAAATTACAGGCAATAAGACAAACTAACCACTTAAGATTAACGTGATGTCTGCTTTGGTTCACTGACACAGCTTGCCCCATATTAGGTGTTTGTCATGTTAAGGGTTAAGAAGAATAATTGGGAAATATGCAAACCATTTGTATTCCAAATAAAAATACATGAACAAAAACACTATCTATTTACTGGCTACGTATTCTGTGCATCAATACCTGGAAGGAGGCGGATCTTAGCTGAAGCCCCTCCTGCATGTTTTGCTGTAGCTGGTTCTGAATGGTGATTTTTTTCTCCTTGGTCAAAGTGGATACTGGAAAACTCCTGATCACGGCTTGTTCGCCAACTGAGCACACACACAGACACAAACATAAACACATCATTACAGCAGGGTAAAACTATCTAAATATAGACTCTCTAAACTCTTTCAAACAAAGTTCTTTCACCAGCTACTCATTTGTTGTTGCAATCACATGAGAGTTAAATGAAAAAGATTCAAATGCATTTAGAACCAATTTTGATTGACATCAAACCTGGTGTGACGTGGATTACATACAAATGTGTATAAATGTATATATGGCCTGTTCATTGTTAAAAGGACAGTTCATCCCAAAATTTTAATTCTTTTATAAAACTTAAGGCCATTGCACACTGGGTACAAAATATTTCGCATAAAATCAGTGCCAGACTTTGGAAAACGCATCATAAAATTCAAGAAAGTTACAAAATTGTCTTTACCTAGTTGGTCATGAGGAGTGCCTTTGAAAACAATACGGTAAGTGGTGAGGAAGAGTGCTCCCTCTGCTGGCAGGATGTGTGGCCCTCCCAGAAGGCCGCCGGTGGCCTCTTCTCGACCATCAGGGTCCAAGACCACCCGTAGTCCCTCGGACACCAGCTCCTCTCCGGGCAGCAGGGCAGGCCGCAGGATCTTGGGCTGGGAAAAATCAGTGTCATTAGAGTCTGCTGAAGACCAGGAGCAAATGCTTTGGTACGGAGATGATTCACTACCTTTCTCCTAAACAGAAATATAAGATTACACTGTTATTCAGTTTGTACCAGAAAAAAAGCCAAGTTTTTGTGGTCTGCTTTTTGACAGACAACAAACGATTCTCTTGATGATGGCGTAAGCATCATTTATTAAGTTTAGCTCCAGGCACAGTAATCACACTCAAGCCTTGTATGTTTACCACCAGAGACACAACCCATCAATTTTTACATTGTCCAGAAAGCGTGTTCAGTCCTGGCCCTGTCCTGGGGTCATTATCTAGCTCATTAGCTGGATTCAAAAGGGTGACAAGAACTGAAACGGAGCCGATTAAATAAAAAAAAAAATACAAATTGGGAACTACAGCAAGTATTTGTTATGTGGAAATCTGCGGTATTAGAAGAACAGTCCACCTCACACTGGGGATGCCAACTGGGATCTCCATCAGTTACTTCCCTGGATTTGCACACTAATAAACAACCTACCGAGGTTACTTTTTCTTCCGAAAAACAAACTTGGTCCTGTACAGGAACCAGGACTTTATCCAGGCTAGAATTCCCTCTTCAACCAAAGCATCTCAGAAGAGTCTCCATTAATCATCAGCTTTGACTACACACGATTTTAGGCTTTTCACTGAAGTCAGGCAGTATTTACTGCAGAGTTCTTAAAAACAATACTACATTGGTTAAATTTTGATGCATATAATACAAGAAACTTGCCCATCTTTAACTACACATAATTTTATAGCAATCAACAGTTTAAAGCAAGAAAAAAAAAACCATATTAATGATAGATTGATTTCACAAAAAACATGCTTCCTTTCACGTTACAAGACATTAACTGAAAGCCTGCATCCATACAAAGCCAGAGCTATCTTTTTTTAACTTGTTCTAAAAAAACACATCTATAAACACGTCTCAAGAAATATCTGCGTACACACATTAAACTGACGTAAAACAATGCAGTATACAGTACATGCCAGACCAGTATATGGTGCTGCAATTCTGCTACAGAGATGCACTAAAAACAGAAAAGAGACTGTGTACACAATGACATCATCATTTAACGAAATGTACTGTAAGCATTTGCTGTAGACATGAAAAACAACTAGAGCCCAGTTTAAAAAAATAGTGGTTTCAGGCTCTCAAAAAGCTGGATCTGTGAAACCAATGAAACGCCAATATGACAATCTCCCCCCCTTATACAGCCAAATGTGTCTCTTTGCGGAAAATTTGATAAATTATGGATTACTGTGATATTTGTATCAGCTGTCTGGACACTTATTCTGAAAGCACCCAATCCATTGGTGAGCAAGTGATGTAATAACCAAAGCATATTGAATACCCAAGACGTGTCGCATTTGTTTTGAATAGCCTATCGTACGAAGCCCTGCCTTCTGAGCAAAAGAACCAATCCCGAATCAGTAAAGTCAGTGCGTGACTGTAAAAGTCCCGGTTGCTATAGAAACAGTAAGCATTCTGAGACATGCGTCTAAATAAGACTGCACATGTGTACTAGCCAGTCTAGCCTAAACAACAACACTATTTGAGCAGATTTGTTGTTAGATTTCATTGGCGATTTCAAATATGTAATTTTATTGAAAGCGTGGTGTACATTTAATCCATTAACGAGTCATTTTAACCAATTCATTAAAAGAACAAACATCTTTTTCCTAGTGGAGAGCAAGTTCTTACCTTCTGAATGGGAGGCAGTCGTCTGCTTTCTCTGTGGACCGCCTCTAGAGTCTCCATCTGCATTGCCACAAGACCTTAAGAAACAGATGCATACCTTATTCAAGAATCTCTGTGGACAGTCACTGGGTAACAGTACTATCCATTTCAGGTTCATTTTCCTACCAAACTGCTTAATATATTGACTTGTCCTACAGAGTGAATCCATTTTTCTTTGAATGCCATTTTTTATATTATACATTGCAACTATTTTCCATGCTATTTGTGATGCAAAAAATACATTTAGACTGAACTAGTACTTACAATCTTTATACAAATGTATCCATTTTAACCTAAAATCGTAATGTTATGCAAATTCATGTCCGTGTACAACTCTCAATTTGTTTCAGTTTGTATTGAGTGACTATGCATTCATAGTTTTACCTGGAATCATACTATGCAGACTCTTGATATGGTCCTGCGTCACTCCACTCTCTGTGCACACTTTGTCAATGAAACGAGAGATAAATCTCCCCACAGAGTTGGCAACGTCACTGGTCTCAGAGTCTTCAAATCCACTCTCGGTGTCGAAGCTCTCGGCCACACTTCCTGCAATACTGTTTTTTATTGCACGACGCTAGTTAGTGTATAGCAGGCTTACAACACAACCTCAACAAAAGCAATGCTACTCTCAAAATTCTTAAAATAACACGCGGCTATTTAAAGAAGCTTTGATGTACTTCTGCTACTTTAGTTTAGAGACCCGTCACAATTCAATGTCTGTTTAGTCTGTCGCACACAATTGGTCTGAAATACCACAGTTAGGAAGCAGACGGCTCTGATATCTCCTGGTCTTAGTGCACATTGTGCTGGTGGAAAAGTGACGCAATTTTTACATTTTGTAAAATGTAAATTCTGCAGAATAACTTTTCATTAACAAGACTTGCTGGAGGTTATTACATTTTATTAAGAAAGCTAATTATTAATTATATTGAAAGTAAAATTAAAATAAATATATGGGGCTGCACAATAATCATGATATAGCTAAGTGTGTTAATGCTTAATTTTAGCTTCATTTAAATAACTGTATAGTTTTATTTTTTTTACTTTTGTTTTTTATATTAGTTTTTTTTATTTTATTTTATGGTACATTTGTAATTTACAAAAGTAAAATATGACAGTAAAAGCACTACTTCTACTTCGGTAACACTTGACTTTACAATAAGGTTCATTAGTTAACATTAGTTAATATGAGCTAAGAATAAACAATACTTCTACATCACTTATTAATTATTACATTTATGTCCATTTCAGCATTTACTAATGCATTATTAAAATCATAACATTAGTTAATGCACTTTGAATTAAAATGAACTAACTGTATGTTTACTAAATAACATTAACAAAGATTAATAAAGTGTGCAATAAATGACACCTTATTGTAAAGTGTTACCTTTGCTTCTAATAAACAAATAATTATATATATATATATGATCAATATCAGAAAACAGTGAAGATGCATATGTGTCATTAAACTATTAAAATATTAAATTCAAATCTATTGTTTCAAATAAATATGTTATGTCTCAGCAGTTTGGCTGACAAAAAAAGTTTGGGATTTTATTGTCTAGCAGGTGAAAATGGTAAGTCCGATCGCTCAGCAACATAATAGCATACTTCTCAACAAATGAGGAGTCATTTACAAAATTCCCTAATCCTGGGTGTAAGAGAAACTAAAATGGTATGCTTGCCATATCAAATACCGCTAATTAAAAATAAATAGTAGAAGGAAAGCATGTGAAACTTGAGACAAGCACTTAAAACTCTCATCGTGCGGTTATTGGCCTTGAAAAATTCTGAAAGGAAGAGAAAAGGACAAGAGGAGGAAAAGATCAACCCCAGAGACATGCATTTGGCTAAACATCACCTGTTTTGACTATGAAGCCTCCCAAAACTCACACATATTATTATTACTACAAAGCTCTACATCCTGCTCCCTTCATCTTTTTTTTGCTTATGGCTGAGTGCTCCCTCCACAAACGGCCAACTCATTTCTCCGTTCTGCTACAGCAGGGCAGCACTCGGGCTACTGGAAAGGCTGAGAAGGATGTGTGGGTGTATAACTGGACAGGGCTCTTGAGGAACTACATCAGTCTACGTCTATTTACGTTTTCAACTGAATCAACTGTATAGTTTTCTGCTGAGAAACAATCAGCTTGATTTATATTGCAACTATAGTGTGTTTCGTAACCGAGGTGAAAGGACAGCCGGCAGCCCCTGCTGTGCATCTTTTCCATTTTAGCTGATCTGATTTAAACCAGACGTACTGGAGCACCACTGACCTGCAAAAGTGTTTAGAGCTAGAACCCGTTCTCCTACTTTGCAGGACTACACATGACACATTGAAATTTTCCTTCTCTGTGACATTTTTATTTCGAAGCAATGAAACCGATTGGAATTATTTTCAAATGATTATGTAATGGTATAAAGCTAATTGTGCTTGAAATATGCTTTAGTTTTAAGAACCACCTTAACAAAATTATTTGATTTAAACACTTTTGGATGACTTTAATTCCAAGCTAGTCCAATGAAACCATTTTCAAATGCTGCTACAAAATGTTCTTCATCACAAGCTCCATTATTAAAGCTGCATTTGATTTCAGTGGTTTATCTCCAGATCCTCTAGACACTGAATAAAGCAGCCACATCTAAACACACATAATGACGTATATGTTATAAGTTTTGGAATTGGCAGAACAAACAAATGCCTAGGAGGTTATGCACTATCATTTTAAACAATGCAGATTCCCATAGCATCATTCTGCCGCCCCATATTTCACTATATATATCGTGTTTATGAGTTTGGAGAAGCATTAATTTGCTCAGATGTCAGATCTCATTTGAGCACAAAATATTCTCTGCTATAATGAGTTACTATTAAGTCTTTTGACAAACTGTAATTTTATTTTACCCAGTTCCTTCTGAGTTTTGTTCCATTCGCATAATCCTGACACATTATATGGGCTGCTGGATCTTTAATCGGTACTGAATCTCCTTCATATGTGATCACTGACCTCTATGTGGGTTCTCCTTGATCGCACAGAGAATTTAGAGTGACGACCTTTATTAATCAGTCTCTGGGAAGTTTGTTGTAGTGGGCTTTCTGAAACACACAATTTTCCTTTCTTCCTTACGCTCTAATTTCAGATTCACAACTTACACGATGATCCATTAAACTTAGGGGATTTTATGTGGAGAAAATGTGGAAGATATTTTAATCATTTGCAGGTAGAGGTCAATCGTAAGGCAAATGAGTGCGCAAGAAGCATTCTTAAAGGAACCGTATGTAAGAAATATATATGTAATAATCATAAAATGCCTCTGTTATGTTCAACAGGCATTAAGAAATCATGTTAATTTCAAGTACTTATATTGCTGACAGCAGTAGTACAGCCTGGATATTGTCGTTTAAAAAGCGCAGTTGCAGCCCTCAACTGATGTTTATGTTGTCATGTTTTGTTTTGGTCTCTATCTCCCAATCACGAAGTTAGTAACGTTTCATCATCCAGGTTGCCTGCTCTGCATAAACACAGCGCATTCATTGTCATTGCGCTCGTTCTAGTTGCTGTCTTCAATTTGGCAACCTGCATGTGCGTCAAGTCTGAGTAGGAGGGGCCGGGTGGAAAAACATCTCCAATATTTTGAATTTGAACTGCAATACCTAGTTCAACCACTCGGTGTCAATCCTACATACAGTACC
>JAUCNO010001819.1:23818484-23845825 GCA_032353835.1 Enteromius viviparus
TACAGATAATTGCTGAAAAATCTACTTGAGTAAAAGTATAAGTATGCATTATTTTTTTTACTTAAGTAAAGTATAGACGTATAGAATTTACTTAAGTACAGTAACGAAGTACAAATACTTCGTTACATTCCACCACTGGTTCTGTCCTAACATCAAATTACATCAAATTAAAGTTTATTTAATCAGAATTATAGATTCATTATATAATTTCACAAAGACCCTTGTCAGGTTGATTTAATCATGAAACTGGGAAAATTGTACAAAAATAAAATAAATAAAATAAATAAATAAAAAAAGAAGAATTATTTATAAATAAAAAAATAAAAGTATAGATGAGTTTAAAGTTTGGTGCAAAAAAAACCCAACAAAAAAATACAAGCAGAAATTTAAACTTTACATTTGAAGATAATTTCATTAAAAGCTTTTCAAGACCACATGAAACCAATTTTATTTCTGGAGACTCTTACTATGTCAATGACTCATATGACACATCCTCGAGTTATTACATATTTAGCTCAATATGTAGAGCAATCGCACACATCCACTTATATGCCAGTAATGAGACATGTCACTCATGAGGTAAATTACCATCAAGAGGTTAAGACTGGTCAGTAGAGTGCTGTTTGTCTGCTGCAGGACAGCACGTATGTAACTCCTCACTCATCCAGGAAGGAGGGAGGACGTTGAGTGACTGTGACTCATCACAAACTATACGTGCTGCTGCACAAGTGTGAGCAGTCTATGCCATGTGGAATGAGACACGTAGTTTTCTATAGTTCAGTCTGCTATGGGATCCGCAGTCACATGATGTGACTCATTTGCATCCTGTTGCACCACTCAAATAGTTGCACTCGCACACTGTTCGCTGTGAGGCAGGAAGGGGAACGCATCAACTTCCTCTAAACCAAAAGCTTTATTTTGAATGCTTTCTAGGAATAGCTTCACAACAAAATTGTTTTTCTCTAAAACAGAAGTTGTGATCAATTTAACTGTATAAAAAACACGCTACTACTATTCCTCATGGTTTCAATTTTGAACTTGAGCTACGTAAATGGACGATAAACTACTGGTCAAATATTAGTAAGTCAGTAGTAGTAAAGATTTATTAATTTTTTTAAATAAGACATATGCTCACAAAGCCTGGATTTATATTATATATATATATCAAAAAATTAAGTCAAAATGTATTATTATTATGACATATTGTGAGAGTTTAACATTTAAAAGAGCTGTTTTCTATTCAATTAATTTTTCTAACTCAAATTTATTCCTGTGATGGCAAATTGTATTATTTAAACATGATCCTTCAGATGCTGATTTGCTGCTCAAGAAACATTTCCTGCTATTATCAATGTAGTAAACAGTTTTCGCTGCTTAATATTTTTGTTATGGGAACCAATCAGAAACTTAAATAAGATAAAAAAGAAAATAAAACATAAAATTAATAAATTAATAAAAAAAAATTATTACCAAGACACACTAAATCCATTGTTAACTTAAAAAATCAATTGTGCCAAGGTTTCCATACATTAGACAAACAAACATTAGCAAAAACTGTTCTCAAAAATTATTAATAATTGAACACCAACTGTTATTATGCAACAAATCCGCAATTCAAAGTAATATCTGAAGGATCATGTGGCACTGAAGACTGATGTACCGCTTAACCATAACAAGAATTAATTACATTTAAAAATGAGATATATTAAACTAAAAATAAATGTTTCTGTTGTAATAATACAAAACAATATTACTGTTTTACTCTATTTTTGATTAACTGCATCAACTTTTCTTTTCCAAGCAATCAAATTTTACACTGATGCTGAGATCAGAGCCAGACACACAAGCAGCACCCTAGCAACCACCCAGAAAACCTTAGCAACCACACAGCAATGATCAACAACCTACAATGGTGATTTTCTGCAGAGAAAAGAAGTCATGTGGCCTCCTCCTGTTTACCTGGCCTCATGGGAAGGCATCCTGGGGAAGCTGCACTTGTTCAACATGGGAATGATGCACTTCACAACTTCCCAGCACATTTATTTCTCCAGCTTTCACAGCACATTGCGTAAGTTCATCTGACCACAGAGTCAGATATCATGAACTGAATGCTCTTTTTCCAAGAAAAAGAATGGAGAACAATGGATCTCCCGCTCTAGAGTTCACAAGCAGCGGCGGCAAAACAACTGCAGACAAATGAGGAAAAGAAATGAAATCAGCAGGTGGTTCACCTAGACCTAGGCTTTAAAAGAAGATGGTGTGAGATCCCAGTGTGCCTTGCAACCGACTATCTGTCAGTCACAGAACTCATCTGAATGTGCAAATAAGTTTACTTTAAAGGGATATTTCACCACGAAATGAAAACTAACGTTGTGTGCTCATCTTAAATGTCATGCCCCATGTCATTCTAGTTTTTAGTTCTTATAATCGCATAAGAACGACAGCAGATTTTTTTATTATGCTGTCAATGCACATGCACAATAAGGGCTGTCATGATAACAAACTTTAGTTGGTGATTTTTCATTCAAAAAGCTGCAATTAACTTTACTATAAATTTAACTATTATGTCACCTAGTGTAACACTAATACTAATTTATTCATATTTAGCTTATAATCATATACTGTAGTAAATTAGTGCCTTTACATTTCCTGAAAAGAATGTGAACATATTTTAAATATTATGATTATTCAAATATTTACAATTATTTAAAATGTCCTTTCTTTAAAAAAATTATAGTAGCTCTGCAATATATAATATAATATAATATAATATAATATAATATAATATAATATAATATAATATAATATAATATAATATAATATAATATAGTACTGGTGAAGTCCATAAAGCAATTGACTTTGACACAACATATGAATTATTTCAAATATTTCTCTTCTTAATGAACTAGTTGTTATATTATAATATAACATAATTTAATAATGGAATTTGGTATAATAAAAATACATATTCAAATATTTACAATAATGTTTCTCTTTTCGATAAACTTTACAATATAACAATTTGATAAAGTATTACAAATATTATGAAGTAAAAATTTAAAATGCATTTTAAATATTCAAATATTTATTTTGATAAACTTTAGTTATAATTGAGGCTGTCAATAGATTAATACTTTTAACCCTTTTTGTGCAAATTATCTGATTAATCACACTTACCATGAAATTAAGCATACCATTTATCTTGTATATAATTTTATAAATATTATAGAGTCAAAATAATAATTGTCTTTGACATAAATGCATTTTTAATGCAATTTTCAAATGTTTATTTTAATAGTTTAATAACAGTTAAAAATATAGTAATTTAGATAACAGATAGTAATTTTCAACCCTTTTTGTGCAAATTATCCCGATTGTATTATATTAATCACACACTTATCATTAACTTAAGCATATATATCTTGTTTAATACTTTCATCTTGTCATCAATTGCTATATCTAAAGGTTTTCTGCAAGTATTTATAATACAAGTATTTTCTGCAAGCTTTTGTTAATACAAATGTAGATACTTTCCAAAAAAGGATCTAAAGGGACAGCAAAGAACCTAATAAAAGAAGTTTATATAATTGACTAATTTATGCACACCAAAGAATACAAAAAAATGCTGAATTCTCAGTGTATGGTATTTACACAAAGAGCTTGAGATGTTGAATGATTACAGAGCACCTTTAGCAAACGGCTGCTGTATTGTACTGTTCCTGCAGTTTGCAGAATAGCTCTGATCCGCTTCCCTTCACCCCAGCACAGCATAAAGCAAATGTGCGTGTGACTGACAGGCTGAGTAAGTGTTTGGAAGGGCCCCCCGCGGATCAAGCAGGCCAGAGCTGGCCCATAACCCTGCGGCACAGGAAATGTCTGGGATGCCATAGTGCATCTCCACTTCATCGCATGCCAGACCTCTGCTGGGCTTGCACAACACTCAGCTCCAGAGCCCGCCGCAGCTGGACCAAACGCACAGCAGAAACAAACAAGACTCTGGAAATTAGTCTTTTTAATGGGCTTGTTATGAGCTTGTTTTAAAAATGATAAGGTCTATCATATTTATTGTCTGGTGAGATAAGTCCAGTTCAAGAGCACTGCATCTGAAGTCCTTAATGTTAACGGTCGGCAACAGCAAACACCCAAAAAATGCACAACAAATGTGTGTTAACAGCTTTCTGATTTTCCAAGAAGTTGCGTAAAATCAGGCTAGCTCTGCTGGGACCGCCAGATTCACGAACGGACAGATGTGGTACCATGGCTCCGTCTTCTGTCGCACACTGCAGAGCTGCCGAACTCAAACAGTTGGAGCCAGAGTTCAGACGCCTGAGGTCACCAGTATGTTTGCATGACAATTATATTGTCTACATATTATAACAAACACTTGGGGAAAAAACAATAAATGTCATCTAGCTTTTAAACAAAAGCCATGTGACGATTCAAGGAAGCAGGAACGGATGTGACACACGTCTGTCAGCGGCGTGTGTGTGATTTATTCCTATGACGCTTGCTGCTATCAGAAATACAAATGGAACGCACACAGGTTTAAATATTTGCATATCTTTGTGATTTCCTTCCTCTTCTTTGTGACTGAATCTGACTCATTGAACAAATAAATATATTCGCTTAACCTGCTGCTCTTCTTCATGATTAATAAAAAAACACTTCTTTTTTGATACATTTTGTAAATTAAGCTTAATCACTTATTAAATATTTGCTTATTATGATGCTCTTCTTCATGATTTATTTATTACTTCTTTATTAGTACCCTTTGTAAATAAATCAGATCAATTTACCAAATAAATATTTGATTCTGTTGTTCTTGATTATTATAATTATTATTATAATTATTATTATTATAAAGAATATTATAAATAATTGTTAACTAATTGTTACTTAATTTACCAAATAAATGCAGAGTTCTAAGTATATGCTGTGTATATATATATATATATATATATATAAATCAATGAAATATATTATGTCAACTAGCATAGGTTACATTATTTTTCTTCATTATATTGTTATGTATTCACTCATATATTAATACATTTTTTAAAATATAATTATAATCTTTTCAGCACATTTTTATTTATATTATAATCATATTTTTATTATTTATGTTTCAGAATTTCCTACACTGTTTTTCCATGAATGTTGTAAGACAGCATGAAACCCTTGGCATGAAGGACCTTATCGAAACTCTCTTGTCACAAGGATATAACAGCCTTAAATAAATGTCACTGCATATGCATTTTACACTAAATCTACATTGTAGGAAAGTAACATGCATCAAACACCTAGATTAAACTAGGCCGTGCAATGTGGCGAACGACTAGACAGCTTTATTATTGCTACACTTGACAGTGTAGAACATTTCCTAAAGGGAACATTCTAGTTTGTTGCATTACTCACCGTTTACATAAAACTCTAACACAGCAGCGACGATTACACCGAGTCAGAAAAACAGAAAAAATGTGCAATTACATCTAAAGCTATTATTAGTGTAGATTTAAAAAACAACAACAAAAAAAAAATCACTGGCGTCTCTGCTTTCTGTCGTAGCTCTTCGTTGGAGGCGATGAGAGCACCCACAAAGTAATATGAAAGCAATTAGGGTGTCCAGGCAATCTGCTATTTTTGTTTGTCTTACAGCTCATCTGAGACAAATCTATTGACCTCGGCGCCACACATGAGACCAAGTCATGACAAACTAGCTCGAAAATGTGAAGAGCTTTTATAACTCTTGCTGTCTTTGCACAATATAGCACTGCTACATTACCACAGCCAAGTGATTGAAAAATTCTTGCGATGCTTTCCCTGATCCTGTGTGTAATGAGCCAATATTTAGGCCATAAACATTATTTGCTCTGCTGTTCAAGTTCTGTTCTTCGAAAACTGCGCATACCTGTCAGGAACCTGAAATATACGCGAGCTCCCCGACAAAACTCAAATACCGAAGTCTACAAGGAGAATTAATCTTTCCACTGACATTACCTAAATGTCAGTGGAAAAGAAGTAGTACAGCTCTGCAGCCTTATCTGAGCTGGAAGATTTATGATTAAAAAAAAAATTCAGACAGGTACGGTAGTAACAGCGTCAGTCTGATGCGATGATCTCTGTTATATTAAATGGGGAGGAGAATATTCCTGTATGTAATGCGTCATATTCACCAAAATAACTACAATAATGACTATATTAGTGCCCACACCAAAAGTCTTTACTATAAGTGTGTCATGGATTTTGATTGGCTGTCGCTTAAATCAGCCAATTTCATTATTCTGTACTCTGATAGTAATAGTCTCTGCTATCTATTTAACCCTTGCCATGCTGTGCTGAAAATCCTAATCTGGTGTTCCCATTCAAACATTACTGACATTTTGAAAATAGTTTGTGCATCACTCGTTTCATTGGTACATGTACTTCTTAGTCTTGGTCCTTTAGTCAACTTGTTTTCTTAGTTTTTACACTAATTTTTATAACCGTTTGCTCACAGGCCTAGATGCTCTGAGCTTATGAATCTCAGTTTTTCAGTGAAATATGAATAATAACTAGTGCTCTCAAATGATTAATCGCGATTAATCACAACCAAAAAAATAATAATCTAACAATAATAATAATTTCTGTATAATATATACAATAATTATAATATATAATAATAATATATATAATGTATATTTAGCATGCACATATAAATACACACACATAAAGCATATATTTTGAAAAAATTACATGTATATATTTATATTCACATAATTTATAACACATATACATATAAGTATATGTTATATTAAGCTTTAATATACAAGCATAGCATATATTTTTTTAAATATACACATGCATGTGTGTGTATTTATATATACATATTTTTGGGGTTTTTTTGGGTTGCAATTTATCGATTAATCCTTTTACAACACTAGTAATAAAATAGCAAAACAAGAAATTGGTAAACAATTTTTGTAAAGACTATCCATTTTTGACTGGGAACACCCTATGGGACAAGGCAAAGAAATAATAATAATAAAAAAAAAAAAACATCCCCAAATGACCCATTTTTTGTTATACCTTGTGTCATTTCAGGAATTTTTTTTTTAATGAATATTAGAATTAATTAACTGTATTTATTGATATTGGTATACTTGGGTCAGCGCTGTGGTCCAGACAAATAAACCATCCATATGTTCTTCATATAGCTTGTCATCTTCATCCCTGTTCTATGTCACTTCGTTGCCTTTTTGTGCCAAGAAACCTTTGTCCTTGACAGAGTCCTTGGAGATCTACATGAAATCACTCTTGCTCGGGTTCGTTTCTGTCTCTCATCTTGATTAACAGACTCTGATAACTGATAGCACGTGTGTTTCATCTTTTGAAAGCTGCTCCACATATGTATCTCATCTCCCAATGGAAAACAATACATCACAGGCCTACATACAGCTTAGCTATCAGGTGACACAACTATATGAAACTATTTGAGCGGTATTGGCTTTGAATTTGTCTTACATATAAACGTCAATTTTTCCTTAAATTTTGTTTTCAAAACTTTCTGATCTAACAACCCTGCTCTGCTCGGCTGCAGATGTTGAAATCCACGGCCCAAGCTGGTCTGTATTATTTCGACGAAAGTATGTTGGGAATGTCCAGTGACTCTATAAAAGTCGCTAGCTGTTTAAACTGCACAGCATCATTAAAATCCCCCCAGCCACACCGACGTGAAGCAGTAAAACACGAGGAACTACCAGTGGGACCCTACTCTGAGATTAATAGCAATGTGAGCGCTTATAAAGGAATGTGATGGACTAACACAAAATAAGTCACGAGGTGCTATGACAAGAAAGACAAAGTTACGCAAAACCTAAACAACTTCACATACATCAATCGTCCAAGGAAGCACTAGACTTATAGATCGCACCAAATTGTCACAATAAATAATACTTTTCTGAATTAAAACAGTATTATATCCTATAGTGTAATAAATCAGTATTGTAGTAAGTCATGCTGGCTCAACGCTGGCTGAAAAATTCTGGAAAAATCTGGAACTCTGAAACTAAAAGGTTCATTTCGATTCGCCTTGTCAGAGATGTTTGTTTAACACTAAATCTGCTGTTCTCTTTTTAAAAAGACTCCAGGCTTTGCATTTAATGAATAACCTACTTCACGTCACGGATCCTATCTGGAGGTCCCATCGGCAGTATTTTAAAGGGAGAACAAAGAGCTGCAGTTTTTTTCCCTAAATGGCAATTTGTGGTTTCCCCTTAATATACATTTAAGAGACTCTTTCCACGACATGCGTAAATAACATTCTTTATCCCCCATTAACCTGCACTATATCTATACAGAGCTTGACATGTTTAATTGCTACTCTATTAGTTTGTCTTTTAATCTAGCACTGTGCTTACTTTGCATGCTGTTTAGTAAATGTGTGTGTGTGTTAAAATTATATCTATTTTAAATGTTTTTTCTCCCCCAAATAAAAAAAATGTAAACCATTATTCAAATAAATTAAAATGTAATGTAAAGTGTTTTAAGTATTTGCATTCAAAAATCAAAAATCTCCTAAATACTACAGCAAAAAAAATATTTTGCAAATATAGAGTATTTGAAATATTAAATAATTTTTGTTTGTTGGTTTTTACAATGGCAACCACTGAATAATTCTGCACAAACTGCACTGAAAAAGTTCAATTCAATGTTTTAATTATTGCTAAAAATAAAATTATTATTAAAATGAATTAAAATGCATTTAGAATTAAAGTGCATTTAGTATTTGAATTTAAACTTAGAAACTTACATATTTCCTTAAAAGTTTTTTAGGATCTTTTCTAAATATTATAGTTTTACAATAAACAGTAGTTTGCAAATATATATTTAAAATATGATTTTTTTTTTTTTTTTTGCCATGGCAACCACTGAATAAAACTGCAGTAAACTCTGCACTGGAAAAAAAGTCAAATCCAATGTTTTTAGTGTAGCAGCATTCCTTTATTTTGTGATCTGGAACTCTGGCAGGAGTAATGGTATTACTTGACTAACTGCTCTGGTGCTTTTGCTTTTAGGTCGCTGCGGTAATAAATTCTGGTAATACTGATGCCCACCTGTAAAGCGCAGTTCATCATGCGAATGATATGATCAAACTGCTGGTGGTCCAGGATAGCTCGGTTCTGCTGCACGTGGTGGCTGAGCTCTTCGGTCAGGCACTGGCGGGCTGCTTTGCCTTTCAGGGCCCGAAGAGCTGCAGGGAGTGTCTGAAAGAAACAGCAGCATCAAGACATTACTAAAACATAGCAAGCTTTCTAAGTGCTCACCGTCCACCTAAACCAGACCGGCCACCCTCATCTGAATGCAGTACTGCTGTTTTTGCCTATGCAAAGGGCGCAATCGCTCCAGCTAAATCCAGCCAGTTGACCTCTGACCCAGTTAAAATTCCAGAACGGTTGTTATTGATGAGATTTTACGTCTAGACGGAGGCAGCACCCTCCGCTCAGGTTTACTCAGGCTGATGGAGTAGAGGTTGTGTGGAGGTGATGTCTTTACTGGCTCAGAGAAGCCGTTAAACCGCAAGCACAACATTTTTACAACTGTAAAGGGATGCAAGCTTGCATTGTATAACCTACTATTTTAACTCAAATGTGTGCAGGTAGCTGGCTACCATTGCAACGCAAACACACCAGGGAGAGTTTACGAATGATGGCAGACTCCAAACATCCTTTGTGAGCAGATTTCCTTTGCTACAGGTAATTTGCGCAGAGTTATTTAGCCTAAAAAAATGTTAAGATGCTTTAGACAAACAGCAGTCACGGCTAATGTTAGAATAATATTAGTATTAGTGATAAGGGCAGGGAAATTAGAAGAATATGTGTGACTGTTTGTTCACCCCTTTCCTCCTACGTTTGTACGACTTGCAGCTGGAGAGCTCTGCTTATCGTGCTGCGAATGCCATCACTAATGCATGCTAATCTGCATGCTGTCTTCTTCCAGATGTGCAAGTCAGTGTGTGGGTTTAATCCTTCTGTCATCACAGAAATGATTGCATCACCTTCTCCGTCTCCAGAGTCTTGTTGTCAAAGATGAAACCGATGCACGTCCGGACCACCTCCAGCCTACGAGCGCTGTTAAAAACCGAGCTGGGCTTGCCCATGATAGACACTGCATAAAAGACAAGAACAGTTAACACTGACTCAATTGTGGTTAAGCACAACACAAAGAGAAGCGTTTATACTATAAACCTCTTAACCGTGATAAAAATCACTGCTACACACCCTCTCAACTGGCTTATTGCTATAATAACAAGTCAAAAGCAAAATAAAAGACACTAATGTTACACCTTTTAAAGAAATAATCAAACAGCCCCCTTGAGGATGATACAAGGCCCCTGTGCCTCACATCAGGATCCTGATCACCCTTGTCAAGGCTTATTTAGCATTAGTGATCAACAATTCGACATTGTTTGAATTACTTAACAAGTAAATCATACATTTAAAATTTTACAATGAAATGAACAAAAATTAAACTTTATTACTGTATCATGCTTACTAGGGTTGGGCGACGCCGACCAATTTGGCATCGTACGATGTCTAATGTGAAACATCGCGATGGACGATGATATCGTCGTAGGTGGCGGTTGGGAGGTGTTTAGTTGTAACCCCATGACTGACAAAATTAACAGTATTCGTGTGAGCAGGTGAGAGAGGATCGAGCGCAGGAATGATCGCACGCGAATGCTTCTGAAATGAGCCCGCGGACCCGTTTCTTCGCATGTACATCTGTTGTCCTCTTGCGGAAATTATTTACCGTGCTCGCCAGGATCAGTGGTCGCTCGCTTATTAATGGCATAGATTTGCCGCCAATAGATTAAGTGTATTTTTTGCGAGCTTGGTGCTGCTGCGGCGCGGCGGAAGATCAGCATTGTGATGTCTATCGGCGACGGACGATGGTATCGTCTGAATTTCAAAATATTCTTGCATGTTATCTGATAATAATTAGAACAATGTATTTATTCATTTTTTTAAAATTTAAGTAATTTGTAAAGTGACATTACAGATACATAGATCAAATTACCTTTTTATATGTTTTCATAAAATTACGGTAATTTATTAATTAGCATTGCCCACACACTGCCAGTCAAAATTGTTGTTGTCTAGGTTTTTTGAAAGTCTACATTTCATTGGTTAAAAAATAGATAAATAAAATTGCGAAATATTTTTACAGTTGAAAATAACTATAATTTAGCAGGGGTGCCTTAAAAACACAAAAGTAACATATAATGTTTCTCTTATTTAATACTTTTATTTTTAAATAATGCCAAACATGTGATTTAACAAAAAATCCTGAAAAAATGAATCACAAATACACAATGTACATGTTTAATATACAAATATTATATTAGTATATTAACCATTACTAGTAACTAAGCACAAATAATTGATAATACTGTAACTGAGCACTACATCAGCATATTAGACTGATTTCTGAAGGATCATGTGACACTGAATATTGGAGTAATGATGCTGAAAATTTAGCTTTGCATCACAGGAATAAATTACATTTTAAGATGTATATAACATTTTTAACAAAAACTGTTTTACTGTTTAATAAATCAAAGCAAATCAAATACTGCAAACTTTTGACCAGTAGTATATGTATCACTAGTTAATATAATAATTCATTTAATAATATTATTTTCACTCACCCACAGGGGGTCCAGCAGGCACCACACACTTCCTCTCTGGACGGTTATTGATAGGGGCAACGTGCTGCTTAGAAAGGCCCTCCTGTATCAACTCCTCCACCCTCTCCTCCTCCAACAAGGGAAACGGCACCACATGTACCCGCAGGTGTGAGCCTTCGGTGGGCCGAGGCACTTTCTGGAAGGCCATGTGGGGGTTTGGGTTCTCCTACACAAAGCATGTCAAAACAACTGTCTATATTCAACATTAAGAGCTGCAGCTTAATGATTTTCCTTCATCATCAGTCATCAAGAGCATAACTCTACGAGCACTACAGCCTCCACTGTGAAAATCTGCTTTTCGCAGGCATTCATGCTTTTGTATACTGTGAGTGAAAATTTCCAATACCCAGGATAAACTTAGCAGCATTTGAACCAAAAAAGTGAGCCGGTTTCACGTGAGTGTACATCCCTTACAAAACATTCATCAACAGTCTTTTAAGTGCAAAACTTTTAAAGCGCCATTATTATGGGTTCATATTTTGGTTTTAAAAGTCCCAAACAAACTGTTTAAATGCATGGAAGGTCAAAAAAACCTTTAACACTTTTTCAACGACTCCCAAACATTTCATTCAGTTATTCATTTTTCTAAACCCCTCCAGTGATTGGTCGATTTTATTTAAAGCTGTGTTTGAGCTTTTAACGCTCCAAAAGTGGCACCTAGTGGCAAAAAATGTATTTGCATTTTCAATCAGACCAACTCGGAAATCAAGGTCTGCACTTGCAACAAGTGGGTGGGATAATATGTTAATGTTTCATGTTGACGTCAACATGAAACTGCTTGGGACTCATTTTAAAAATGACTAGTTTGAATAATTTACAGTCAACTCTTTCAGTTCGCTCTTTATATACGGCGAACTTTCAGATATAAAACTTTGCAGAATGTTTTCATTCACTTAGAGCGCTGTTATACACTGCATGAAAAATCCATCATAGGGGCATTTTGCTTAGGTTCTAAAATACATCAATGTGACAAGGGAGACAACTATCTTGACAAAAACAGAAGGTCAACCAGAAGGACAATGCATCAATGCACCTGAAGGAACTGACATTAGAGGTGGTGTCATGTGCTTACGTTTTTGTAAAGTTGCTCGGACAACTCTCGCAAGCGCTTCTGGAATTTGACCAGGTTCTCCTCTTCCTCCTTAAAGCAGTCGACATCTAAGGCCACCAGCTACAGAACAGAAAGAGAGCATTTCCATGAATCTGTGGTTACAATGTGCACAAGAAATCAGTTTTTCCACCTGTAATTGATTTAACATTACCCAGAACAATAGCTGGAATTTCACTCAGCTACACTGAGTCACGCATGTATTATCTTCCTCTTGTGGAATGATGTTACTTAGTAAGAGAGTAAATATTTGCTCTAACAATGATTCGATCCGATTACAGTTGTTTACTGAATCGTGCCATACAGTACATGATGAAATAGTCACAAAATGTGTTCTGATTCCATCAGATTTATTTGGTACAATCCTTAATTATTTGTAAAAATATATTGAAGACACAAAAAAGTGGGCTCTGTTTCAATAGCAAGCAAGATTCCTACATTGGCAGCATCCTAACTGAAATAAATCATATAAGTGACTGATCTGGAACGCTCTATATAATGTAGACAACAGCATGAACAGCAGAGAAGACATTAATAAAAACTATGGATTATATAGGCATCTTACTTACCTTATTCATGCACTACTCTATGTCATTTGTATAAAAAGACTTTAAATACCCAGATGAAGTGAAGATACTTGCGCGGTAGAGAGGAATGGCACCAGTGTAGAATGCCAAAATAACGTACACAGTAGTATTTAGTGCATAGTATATAGTGCGTCATTTGGGACTTACTGTATTTATGGTGTTAGCATGTTGCTACGCTAACACAGCAATACTCAATTAGAGTAGAGATTTGTCCAGCTTTAGGTCAGACAGTCTGTTTTTGAAACACTTTGTT
Organism: Enteromius viviparus; assembly: GCA_032353835.1. Lineage (NCBI taxonomy): Eukaryota > Metazoa > Chordata > Actinopteri > Cypriniformes > Cyprinidae > Enteromius > Enteromius viviparus. The sequence continues at coordinate 23,832,158 of JAUCNO010001819.1, forward strand.
AACATACGAGCACAGCCTTCACAGCCAAACAATCATTTGTCCTCCTTTTAAGATAATAACTATTTAAAAAACAAATTCAATGGTGTATAATAAAAATAAAAATATGTTAAAAATAACATACTAAACCAACAAAATTAGCTCCAAAAAGAGTCATGGCAAAACTGTTGCATCTCTGATTGTGTATGAGTTGAGTTTATGATTCAGTGATCTGTTCATAAAGTCATTTGTTAAAAACCTGAATAAATCAATTGTTTTGAATGAATCGGCTGAATCAATGAATCAGTGACACACTGATAATGACTTGCCTCCCCTTACTGGCAATTTAAGTTTCATACTTGAAGCATTTTTTCCAAAATTTCATGTTTTTGTACTCTACTTTTTATTTAAAACAATCTCATAACATTTTACCTAAAAAGTTTAATCTAATCGATTTCATAAAAAAATTACATGTAAAGATTTGAATTAAGCTCAACTGACTGAATTAAACATATATTTAAACTATAACACTTCAATTTCGCACACATAGTAAGTATAATCTTTTAGGCGCAGTATATAATAATAATATACTGTAATATATGTAATAAATAGTCTTATATAGCATACTATTTGTTCTTTTAAGTGTTGTGCTTATATATGAACAAGACTTGATCTTTTTGAAAAAATGATGACATAACCTGAAATGGTTACCTTTTTGTCATTTTAACAACAATTATTCTTAAACTCTGAATAGTGTGGATATGCAGCCACTCACTGACAAGGTGAGACGAACTTATACATTTAAATGTATAATATCATACATTTTAAGGGATAGAAAATCTGCCCTTGTAAAGGCAACAAAAAATATTTGTAATTTGGAAATCAATTCAAAGGGGGCCAAAAATTCTACCTTAATTCAAAAGTTAATTTAATAGGTTTTCTCCACCCTCTTGGACAGACTTTTACAAGGCTGTCCGATTGTTTTTAGGGATTGTATTTTTCACTGCAAATAGCCAAATGTTTCCTGTGTTCACAAACAGCTTTTGCATTCGGAAAGCGCCCAAGAAATATCAATTTCTACACCCCTGTGTGACTTAGCGGGCTCTGATAAAGAAGTACCGCACCTCATCGAACAAATCACAGGCTCTGTATGGAGGTCCCCGTTCAGACACGAATCCTGCAAAGGCCATGCCGTCCAACACCTTGGTCAGGAAGTCATTTTCTATCAGGCCGCGCTGGCCCAGGAAGGCAGCCTATTAGGGAAAAGAAGGTCAACGATCAAAGAAAAATCGTGGCTACAATTCCACTTCAAACCGGCAGCCAAGTTCAAATGTCGCAGAGAGATATTTCTAAGCAAACCAACTTCCAGAAGAAACAAAGTCAGATATCTGTTATCTGCATCAGCAGATACTGTACATCAAATGAGATGGGCATATGTATATTTTAAACAGATCCCCTGCAGCACCAGCCAGTAAATTAAGGAGCATTTGGCGGGACAAGCCTCTCGGTTTCGAGATGTGAAGCATTCTTGTGCTATAATCTGAGCCATGTGGGGTGCTTTATGAGGGACGTATTGAGACGTTGCCACAGAGACATCGGCCGACACAAACAAAAACAGGTTGGGGGGTGAAATAACACTTGCGAATACAAGTTTGATACTTTTCATATGGCTCATTGCGAGGACAATCCGACAGACCAAAGTGTTTTAAACAAACTAACCGCGATATCATCGGCATGAGTGCTTACGTTTGCACCGAGGCACTTCAAAGCGAAGCGTGGACGAGGCAAAGCTCAGTGCTTATCTACTGAGTTCATTGAGATTATTCTTTCATTCTCTGGCTCTGACCCAAAACCACGGTGTTTATGAAAAGGCAGGTGTTTGTACAAGTGCAAGCTGCCTTGGGTTAAGGTAAGATAAACAATGCTGCATTTGTTGTTTGTACCGTCTGGCAGTCTGTATATAACATGACATGAGGTTAATATTTATTTAAATCCTCCTAAGGAGTTCATATTTACGAGATGGGTAGTAATTACAAACTCGGGTGCGTTCAAATCATTGCATTCGTAGCAAGATGCAACCTTTCTACAAAAATGTAGTTCTAATTCAACAAAATGTGCACATCATCCATGTTAAAGCTTCTTTTATTCAGTTCACCATGTACTTTTTCATAAATGTAATAAATTTGACTCTAGTTGTTTAATCGCTGAACATTACGACAATTGTGTTGTATTACAAGTTTAATAATGTTATGTCATTTAAATTTTAGAATAGCATTATGTAATTAAATCTATTTATTTGCATACACTTCCAGAAACAAAATCAGGTTTAAATTTCCTGTATCGTATTCTTTAAGGTTTTTTAGACCTCTTTTTTAATCACTAACAAATCATTCAACAGCTAGAATATTTTTAGAAATAAAATATTATAGAAATTAGGAAAAGGATTTGAATAAACTCCCTTGTGGTATATAAAAAGATGTGTACTGTAATTGAAATCTACACATGCTGATAGATAAAGGGTAATAAAATAAGCTCTCAAATTTGTATCTTATACGTTTTCTTTCTGCTTGTCTATTTTAACCAATAATTGTGTATTTTTGTCATGCTACAGTATTAGCTTAGAAACATTAATGTCAGGTTTTGAGTTTGAAATACTGTAAATCAGGTTTTAGATGCAAAATATTGCAAACAAATTTGTACAGGTTTTGAAATAACATGAGGGTGAAGAAAATGTCTTTAATCTACTACATTTACAAACACATTTTTAGATATTAGTTTCATGCTGTATATCTGTCTACGGACGCCTGCTGAACTGTTACACACCCATCACTGACATAATTAGCAAGAAGATCCTTCTCGAACAGTCATTATGCAAGCACTTGAGTTTACTGGACTGATCTGGCACGAGGACAGTAATTGCTCCTAATCGCTTGTGGGCTGATGGGCCTGATTACTCTCCAAATGAGGTTCAACATCATAAAGCGGCAGATCAGCGTCTGGCTCTCACCTTATGAAAGTGAATCACAGGTTCGGAATGGATGCGAATGAGTTGCAGACAGGACCTGTAGCCCTGGAAGAGTTGTGCAAACAAGTGCAGGAAGACCGCCCTCACCTCCTTATCCTGTCAAAAACAAGAAAGCCAGAATAGAAGCGACTGAGAGACATTCCAGATAAACGTATGAGGATGGAATGAGTCAGAGTGAAAATTTTCTCGCCTCAAAATAAACTGCGTACGTGATGGGAGTTCGAAATGAACAGATTTTTCAGCCCCCTGAAGACCCAATAAGAGACTCCCATGTGGGCCACATCAGTGTCAGCCACACATTCCGTCTAACCTTGCGAGATTGTAAAAGCGAAAATAGACAAACCGGGCTCTTACCAGCAGTTTGATGTTGGATGGAGCAGAACGAGGGGGTGGGAAGGCATTATCTGCTCCTTCCAGATCTGGGTGCAAAACCTGAAGACAAAGAAGGTATTTAGAGTGAGGAAATATCCTGCTATCTGAGGGAAAGAGACAAATGCTGCAAATATAGCTTATGGAATGTCTTCTTTCAATAAAAAAAAACATCACTTTATAACGGTGCAAGAAGATATGTGTACGTATCTTGAAAGTGCTGATTAGAAGAAAGATTATGAAATATGATGATTAAAGATTTTCTATACCACTAGTGAAATAATTTTTTTTTTTACAAAATTTAAATTTTAAACTTGGCCACCAAGAAACTAGGGTTACCAGGGTATTGATATGTATGTGCTTAGTTACTACACTTCATGATGGTTTCTAGGTGCTTGTTTATTGGCTCAAATCAAAAGACCGCAGTCTCAAGCATCTATGATCTGGTTCATATCATTGCTGTCAGAAGAAAAACACATATCTCCAAAAAAAAAATGTTTTTCTCAAGAGCAACACTGATTTTCTTCTCATAAACAACCTTACCAAACGAATACAATTACAATATAAATTGTCTCTTTTGGCATATTAGCATATTGCTACATATCTGCTAGACATTTTAGTTTGACTATCAATTGTTTGAGAGTTTATTTTTGAATACAATCTGATCTATCACTTACTATTTAAGGTCAAATTCTACAATTTTGAGATTCTGGGTGCAATGCATGAACTAGAGTCTATAGTTTAGGCTAAGATAAGGAAACCTGAACATAAATGGTTTTGACTCTCATTTTTCAAAGCCAGTAGAGATATTAGTTTTATAAATAACCTGATTAAACTTCCTTTTAATGGAATTTCAATGCACAGCCCATCTCTGGTAAAAGTCAGCATTACCAAAAGTAGAGATGAGTGCTTTCCATTAGGCAGCAATTATGTATAATAATTATTAATATGTAAGCCTTACTGTATATCTTAAAAATATTAAAAGATCCATCCTCAATGTCTTTAAAAATAACCACAAACCACAGTGGTGCAGGACAGGTAATGCTTTTAATGTATATTTATGCTTACGAGCGTCCTCAAATGTTAAAAATGTATTTTACCATACTATATATAGACTATATACTATATCGTACAGCCTGTGATACAGTTTTTTTTTTTATTTGAAGTAATAATAATTAAAATATGCATGCAGTGTCTACTTGAATGCAAGCTATGTGACACTATAATGTGTTTTTTTTTTTTTTGTACCATGGACAGTGCTTTTTGAGTATTGTGCAACAGGGGTTCGGGGAGCTGGGAGAGGTGTATACACTCCGGTATTTTAATTGTTCCTCCGTCAAGGTCAGCAATGATCACATCGAGCTGTAAACAGAAACCAAAACCCAATCAGAAATTACAGAATGTGTCAGAGAGCAACGTTACCACAATCTGAAAAATGTCTTTCTGTAAAGCCTTGAGCTCACCAGCTCTTGGATCTCGCTCTGGAACATGGAGTGCACTCCGATGATGAAGGGCGTAGGCGAGCTCAACACCTCTAGCAGTCGAGATGGGAGGACGGGAATGTAGGGGTAGCTGTGGTCCAAATCAGAGTTAGGCAACCGCCATCATCAAGTAATCAGCAGATGTTAACATCAGACTGTTCTCATTACACTAAAATAGTACATCCTATTGCAAAAGACTCTAAAAATAGAACGATCTGCAAAACTACACGCTTATCATTTCTGAAGAAGACACATTAATTCAAGCTCTTCTTGGCATGAGTTGTCCTAGTTTTCGTGCACTTGGATTGAACTATTTGCTAATAATGCAGCTAACGAAGTAAGATGCTCTTATCAAGGCAAACGAAGGTCAAATATTCTGGGTATATCAGTAACGGTCGATGTTGACCCACCTGTATTTAAGAGGAAACATGAGGGACTCTAAGGCACGGCAGGCCTCTCCTAGTCTCTGATAGCTGGAAGAGTGGAACAGAACCTTATGCTCTGTCAGAACCGCACAGAAGAGACTAAGAACATTCTGGATCCCTGCAACACATTAAAACAACACAAACACACAATTCTAATTCAATGTTTGCTCAGTAAAATTTTGATTAAGTATATTCAAACATCTCTTCTGAAAAGTTAAGAGGTTACTTGGGCTAGGTATTGTCTGCAATGTCACAATATCATATCACAATACACACATCATAATACACTAACCATCATATTTACATTATTGGATCTTGACTGTCACTGCTTCATTTTTTGTACCATGTAAACTGACACACATTCAAAAAGGCAAGAAGACCAAATTTAAGATTCATTTTCTACTGGGCATAAAAATCTTGAATGGTAACATAACAAAATATGTATAGATTTAAAATTAACCAAATATTTTTTACTGTTTAAATAACACAAGCACAAATTTATTTCTAATTTCTTATTATATTGCTGCACTCTTTATCTCATCTTTTGGCCAACTGATTTAAATTGATATATAATGCTGTGTTTAATTAGGTTTTTTAAACTAATCTAAAAGGAATTAATAAAATAAATAAATTCCTTTTCGGCAAATAATTAAAAGACAATTTAGAAGCCACTGGTTCTTATCTGTGCTCAAACTGGGATCTGGGCTTGTTTCTGCCCATTTACGTAATTCCATCAGTGCATCTGGTGCTAAAACAACATCAAGAATGCATGCAAATAAACAACGCTATCAGAGGGTGCGATTCACTTGATCATTTGATTCATTTGTCTATCACAATGATGCAAAAAATCCTAGAGAATGGCAAATATGTAATGGGGACATAAATTACACACACTCCTCAATGGGAGTCAAAGAAGAGAGAGAGAGATAAAAGTTTACAGTTCCTGTTTTTGTTTGTCATCAACATACCACTGAGGCTATTAATCACACGCTCTGCAGAAACAGAGACAGCCAGCTATTAACAGACGTATCCGCAGCACTGCCGGGGTCAACGTTCCCCATTATGTCTGTGTCAAACTCTGATATGCACCAATAAACAGGAACAAGATATGAAAATTCACACTGACTGTCCTGTTGAACAAATGCCTGAATCCAACAATGAGCAAAGAGAGGATGAAATGTTTAGGAACACATCATTCCATTCAACCCATTTCAGAAATGCAGTAAGTCATTGTAAATGTTTGGTTTCTAGCGTTTGCTAGGGTCCTGAACATTTTTTGGAATCTCAGTGTCGTCTTCTGCCCCAAAAATACCACAACACATTTCATAATCTTGTTTGCAAGAAATCCAGTAAAACTCTTCCTGACCTTGTAACATTTACTTATCTTTTGGAACGGGTACACATTTCTGACCCATGCACAGAAAGGGACAGACAAAGATGCAAACAATATACACTGAGCCTTTTAATGGAAAACATGCTCTTTTTTCTTGATTCCTTAAGGTCTGAGACAGGTAGGAAGCCTATAACCTATAAAATACAAAATTAATAGAAAAGGAAGGAAAGGACGTGACATGTGGCCAGGTATGGTTTCCCATACTAGGAATTTAACCTATCCAAGTGCACACACACAGCAGTAAGAAGTGATCAACACACACACAAACACACACACCGTGAACATACACAGAGAGCAGTGAGCATACATTGCTGCGGCGCCAAGGGAACAGTTGAGGGAACGCTGCCTTGGTAATGAAGGTGGAGAGAGCGGCTATTCACTAACCCCACCCACAATCCCTGCCGGACCTGTGACTTGAACCCACAACCTTTGGGTTACAAGTTTAATTCCCTATCCATTTTTTAGAAACTAAAAAAGCCAGTAAATGTCACTGTCATGTTGATTGATTGATGGATTCATTAATTCAACCAATTTGTTCAAAACGGCTGACACATTCTGGAATAAAACCAATGACTATCTTTAGGAATGTGTCACTGTATCAGTGAAAACGGAATTAAAGACATCCACTGTCAATTTTTTTAGTTATATGTCATTGGGTAAAGTATAAAATATGATCTTAAAATGTAGACCACTGAGCATCTAGCCTGATGGACATGGTACTAAAAATAAACATTTGTTGAGCATTTACTACTATAATTTACTTGAGTTTCTTTCAGCTGAGAAACATTGGTAATCTAATGGTTGATGGTAACCACTGAATTCTACGTAACTTTGCTCCATACTATGGCTACCATCAACTGTTTGGTTATCAACATTCTTTTTGTAACTTGAAGGTGAGTAAATGATAACAGAATACTCATTTTTGGATGTACTGTACTTTCCCTTCAAATACCATCTCCATAAACCAGTGCAGCTTTTGAGCATTTTTACCTATCATTACTATTTTCTACATCATCCAAGCAGTATAAAATTAATAAATAAATACATTGACACCACCTAAAAACTGCACAGACGGCCACAGACACAGGCCATTCTTCAGAACTCACTCTGAGACAAAGGAAATGAAGTTATTTTGAGAGGAAACAGGTGACTATATTTTGACAGACAAGTGTTTCAGTCTTCCCCCATGATGCTTCTGTAGAGCACCTGAAGCTGAATGTGATGTTTAAGATGTTATTGCCACATAATAGATGAAACAAGCGAATGGCAGACAAGAACAGCATTTGAGAACACAGCTTTTTATAGGTCATTAATGTTGACGTAACCGATCTGAAAATAAAGTCTAATCAAGGATGAGCTCTGAGCCAGATAGGCCTGATCGTTGATAAATCTGTTGTTGATTCACAGAGGAGAACAATGGAGAGGAGGTAGAGCGTAAATTATACAAAGAAGTTCAAGATGACATTTTATTAGCTCATGTTGCTGGGATATTACAGGCTTGGGTAACCTTTAGATCAGTCCCAGAAGTACCGTGTATCTGGGAGGATGAGACACTAACATGATGCTCTTATCAGAGACCATGCACGCAGAATGGTATTTGGGATGGTGTTTTCTCCTCTGTTGGGTCAAAGACTATGGCTGCCTTACAAACCCACTTGTGAACTTTCCATTGCAGTACAAAGAGCAGGTACTAATGATCTTGACAGGCATCCAGGAAGGTCGGTTTGTTTCTCACAGAACCTCTTGAGACATCTTGGAAAGCAAAAGATAATGTTTTTTGCCTGAATGCAATTTGAGAAAAAGCTGAATTTCCAGTAAAACCAGTAATTGTTTATTATATACAATATTACATAGTAAAATATTAAACACATACTGTCCTTCAAAAGACTGATATCACAAAGTACTTTTTTTTGTCTATTCAGAAAAAGATGCAGACTTCTTCAAAAACATGATTACCACAAATGTTTGAGTGTGTGTGTGTGTGTGTGTGTGTGTGTCTGTCCATATATATATATTTATACTTATATTAACATGTTGAATGCTTGAATCTGATTGGCTGACGAGCGTTCTGAGGTGTGCAATTATTTTCAAGGAAAAGCACGGAGAATCAGCTCCAGGCAGCTCTCTTGACCGCATTACAGTTCCATATCACTTCGCATATTTAACTGTAATAATCACACGTCCTTACACACGCACACTACGGTTACACACTCACACTCACACCAAGCGCCCTGACGATTTTATCAGTTAGTCTAGTGCAGCAACTTAAAGGCTACACATGACATTTCTCACTAGCGAGGTAATAACAGCGCTGCATCTTAAAGCAGACTTACAGTTTAGAGACGGTGCTTTTAGATCCATAAAAGCGCTCTCTCTCTCTGTTTCTCTTTCCCTGTGTCTCTATCACTCTCGCTCTCTTTCTAATAACTTAATTATTAACTGCATTAGTCTGCTATCAACGGCTCAAGACTTCATTGCCAGCTTTAAAACGACGTTTTGGAACGAGCAAAAGAGTCATTGGATGAGATGCAGAAGAAATAATCCTACTCACAATAGCGATATAAGTAGAAAAACTGGACGAACTCCGATTCGCGTTGTGACCGCATCACCACCTCGGGTGTGCATTATTTTTTTTAATAATTTAACAGTCTGGAGTCAATTATTCCTTACATATATTACAGCTGTCAAAATAACAAGTTAACGGCGACAATTATTTTTTGTCGTTAATTACGTCAATTGTTTTTACGCATTTCACGCGTGTGCATTATGACAAATTATTTGTTATTTGTAAATTATTATTAAGTGGGGCAAAACGACAACCATTGGAACCACAATTCGTCTTACACGCTATGAACACATGAACTGTGTCGCTCACATGCTGCAGAGAAGTGTCTCATTGAGTTTTGCTGACAGCAGCTTTGTGAATGCTTTGGTCAAGGCGGCGCAGCAGCACGTAGCAGGAGTAGAGCAGAAGCGCCAGTGCCACGCACGATAGTTTCGATGCAGAGTCTATTTTTGCTGCGCCGCTTACGCTGAATTAAAGTGACAGTGCATTGTTCTTGATCTAAATTCAGGTGTAGTTGCAAATAGTGATTAATTCTGATTAATCCACTGAAAACCCTGATTAATTTGATTTAAAATTTTAATCATTTGACAGCCCTAATACACACATATATATATATATATATATATATATACATATATATTGCAATTCTCTCTTCAGTGATTTTGAATCCATTCTGAATATTTCACATTGCTTGCCAGTGTGTGCTTCCACTTGCTGTGTTGTACTTTAGATGTAAATGCTATTAGATATATATGAACCTTACGCACTGACAGACATGCAATTAAATGCACTTGCATTTTCAAATATGTTTATACAAAACAGTTTTTAACACATTCAATTATATTTCAGAACAGTACAAAACATTTGATAAATCGAAGGAGATCTGTGCATAAGTCTGAATGCAGCCTGTTAAAGCTGCCACTGTCTATGATCTCATCAGTAATAATCAAACGACAATAATGTTGAGGGGAAAAAAAACTATTGTCTGTAAACATTCAGATACTTGAAACAAGTAATTGTTTTAAAAAGTAGTCTGCTTATATAATACAAATACTTATGACATAACTTAAAATATGTCAGTGTCATTGTTCTGTGTTAAGATGCACACCTGTAATGTTTAGTAAAATTTAGTAAAAGATGCTTAAATATCTTAATTTAACTAAGACCAAGTCCTGGCTTAAGCTAAGCCACGTTTGTGAAACGATTAATGATAATCGTAATTGAATTAAATCATCATCACACTCTTACTTTTAAGATGGCAGTACTGACACAGATATTTTTAAAAAACAGTTTGTGGAGAGAACAAAGAAAAATCACGCACACTTTACATTTTCCTTATTTTGCAAAAAAATACACTTTTGTTGTTACTGAGAGTGAACTCAAAAAAAAGTAGACATTTAACAGATTCGAATGGTATATAACACTTACTCGTGTGACCAAAATCAACCGAGTTATATTAGTGTACGGCCGAGCTCAGAGGGTTAAACTACAATCAAAAAGCAGAAGCTGTAAAGATGCATTTGCACAGCAGTAGAATTAATTGGTGAAAAATTGTAGATCAAGAATCATTTTGGAATTGAATCGTGACTCCCAGAACCGGAACTGGATCGGAAACAGAACTGGAGAGGATCTGCAAAAAGGTATAGCAGAGGATCCCCAAATCCAGGTGTGAAAAACTTCTTTCCCAAAAAGACTCATGGCTGTATTCGATCAAAAAAGGGTGCTTCTACTAAATACTGAGTAAAGGGTCTGAATACTTAGGACCATGTGATATTTCAGTTTTTCTTTTTTAATAAATCTGCAATATATCAACAATTCAGTGTTTTTCTGTCACTATGGGTTGCTGCCGTGTGTGCATTAATGAGAGGAAAAAATAACTTCAATAATTTTAGCAAATGGCTGCAATATAACAAAGAGTGAAAAATTTAAGAAGGTCTGAATACTTTCCGTACCCACTGTATACAGTATACACATATACAAAGGCTCTGAGAATTGGGAGATTGGATTTTTGTTTTTTGTCACAATGTAAAAATATCTTGACAGTCCAAAAAAATTATGTTTCCTGTTTGAGGCAGATTTTGTATCGAAATATGATCTTGACAGGATTATTAAGATTCACCCTTTAAGATGACAAGGCGACTGTTGCTCAAATCAAAGCTCTCAGAGAGACAGCCACGTGAACAACTAACAAACCCACGCTGCTTTAAGGGTCATCAGGCTCATAAAGAGACTCTGAATGGTTTGTTTAGTAAGAGAGTCATTATTCAGAGATCTACATTAATCCGTAAAAAATGAAAAACCTTAGTGAACTGTAATGAAAAACTCCACATTAGCCCACATCTAAGTTGAATAGTTCACATCAAATTCTGGCCAAAATAAATCATGACCAATCTTAAAAATAGTACAGAGTATAATTACAACACAGATGATTTTATATGACATGAAACGGGTGAAACGGGGAAAAGGGTAAAACTGCTTTCACCAGTTGCACAACACAATGTGCAGAATATACTGAGTGCAAATACTCCGATTTTATTTGACAGCTTTAGAACATGTGCTCCGTTTAATTTAAGTCTAATCTTACATGCTGACAAAAGCCTTAAGGACATTAATGTGGTGTTAATTAGCCTAAGAGTGATTTGCAGCTGGACGGTAGTACGACATAATGCAGCTGTTATAAAACGGTGCGTGCACATCTGTCCAAATGCTCTGTGTTGTGCTCCAGCTGAACATGGGACAGCATGCACACCATTAGTACATTCCTCTGCAGGTCACTACTTAAGGTTGCCATGCAACATCATTCTTTTATAATAAGTAACTTATTTTCATCTCGCTTAATAAGAACTGTGCATGTCTTGAAATATATTTTTTTGTGTTTTAAAATCGGACACATTTGACTGAACTCTCTACCCTTTCAAAACCATCTGTGCATTCATAGATTGTGAAAGCTCGCTGAGTGGAAAGAGTTGTTTTGTTGTACTTCTGCATACAGAACGAAAGGTGCAGCCAATATGACTTAATCAGAGCCGAGCTTCATCAATGTGCACTTAGGAAAATCTAACTTTTTTTTGTACAAGAACAGAAAACAAATCTATCAACATGTCTTCGCATATTTCATTGTTTTACAAACGAATAAAAATGTTTCAATTAGCAATTATATTATCAGCATGTCATCTCCTGAAATGAACTGCACACATTTGTGTAATGCTGGTGATCATGTTCTCCAGCATGATCTAAAACGCAGGTTGTTTTTTTTAACGGTGGCAAACATTTCTGACAGTTTGTATAAAGAGATCACAATGTTAACAAAATTACTTGATTTTACAAAATTGACTGTGACCTACTGTAGAAAAAGTTTTAAATCTGATTTTGAACATCAGGTTTTTGTGATGCAGTTTTAACACACTTTGGCCTCAGAATAAAAATAAATAAATCTGTCTTCCTCAAAATTGAGATATGAACTCAGAATTCTACAGTTCTTTCTTGCAAATCTCAAAATTGTATGTCACAATAACATTTTTGTATCCCATGTTGTACAATTCTGTGTGTGTATACTCTATATACATACACACATATACACACACACACACAAGCATATGTGTAACACCATGCACGTATGTTGTAGTATTTAAGTTTTACCAAAACATGTTACAACTGCCCCTGTTCTCATCTATTATTCTCATTCAAGTCCTCTCTACAAAAACATGTTTACAGGAAGGGACATTAAGCGGAACTATAAAGGACAGGAGATGTCTGCATAAATATGGAAAAGATAAAAACAAAATGAGTCAGTCTAGTTATAAGCTGACATAGAAGTATTATACTATACAATATTCACTATATACAGTACCACTGGCCTAGCCCTAATAAAGGTCAAAGACACCCACCTAACTGCTGGAAGAGGAGGGCTACACTTTTGCTGCTGACTGGCAGAGTGTCATTGAGTGGAGTCTGGATGAGCTGCCGGTCTCCCGCTCCCAGTGAAAAGAGCTTCTGAAAACATCAACATAAAAATTCAGGTCTGGACAAATACATAAGAGAAATACATTCACAATAAATACCAAATAATAATTCAGAATTACACCAAATAAAGGCCAAAGCATATCAAAATAATTCAACTTGAAATGTTATTAAGGTTATACGTTTCCACAGAAACCCTTTATTTTAGGGCCCAATTCTCACTATTTACTAGTTGCTTATTAGCATCCATATTACTAACATATTGGTTGTTTATTAAAGCACATATTAAAGCCTTATTATGCATCATCAAAGTTTAGATCCTTTAACTCTACCCCATACCGAAATATTATAAGCAACAAAATTTTAAATTTAAAGGGTCACAACACCCTAAAACAATTTTTTTGAGTTGTTTACAGATATATACATGTTGTACATTGCTTAAAACAGTAATATATGTCACTACAAATGTTACA
>JAUCNO010001819.1:23845925-23861661 GCA_032353835.1 Enteromius viviparus
CCCCTTTTCAGAAAGTTTTTCAAACCAGAGGTGTGAAAAAGCACTCCTGAAACAGGGGGGTGTTGTGACCCTTTAAGGCAAAGTCGTATCGAGAAATGATCTAGAAACGAATGTGTGACCGTTTCTACAAAATATTTGTAAACGCTCCATTTAAATGACCTTTGTGACCTTTTTGCGAGTGTTACTTAACAATGGTACAAAAATGCAAAGTTGCTGAGCACTAAATAAAGCTTGGCTTGTGAAATGTGGACACTAAATGAGCTCTAAACAACCCCTTCTTGCAGTTCAGTCTCCAAAATTGGGTGAAAAATTCATTTATATTTGATATAATATGCTTTTATGATATACAGTATATACTGTACATACAGCCTCTGAATAGTACAAGCTGACAGCTCTTATATTTTAGCAGGTTTACTTTTACTTTTTAAATCTTGGCATTGAACACATGGACTGTTTAATGAACAGATGCGGGCTGGAGTCTCCTGACACGTTCCAAGCGGATAGAGTTAGACACTGAAAGATGAATATATACCTCTCCTGAGGTCTGTTTATAACTTACACCCTGTTTGATCAGCATGATGCTACAACCCAGCTGGGAAAAATAACGGTTTCTGAAGGAATTTTTAAATGTATTGGTGAATTACACCAAAAACAACATGATTTCAACACCAGAGCCTGCAAAACTCCGCGGTCTGCATTTATATGTTTCCCCTGAAACCAATTTCTAAATTGTTTAACAATATTTGTTTGTTGATTTATTCATTTAGCTTGATTTATATGAGCGCAGTGCACCATAAAGAGTGGATTTAGAAACGGTGTTTAAAGAGAAAACATACGTTTAAGAGATAAATCTGACACCAAAAGAAAAACGAGACACAAAGTTAAAGAACTGCGGCGCTCAAACCAGAACATGAGAGCTACATATAATAATATTTTAGCTCTAAACAAAACATCGGGATTCTCTCATTGACCCCTAAAGCCCTTTTTCCCTCTCGGGAGTTTCCTGTGAAAACAAAATGCAATACGAGACACTCTGCTTTCCTCAAGGTACACAGGTACACAAATGAACCCTCGCTAACCCTCAGAGTGCTCGAGTATCCACAGGGGTCAGGGTTCGAGACATTCGAGGAATTCTTTGGTTAAGTAATGTCTGACCTGGGAACCTCCAGCCACCGGGACCAAGCATGTGAAGAGGTTTGCCACCAGCCCTTCCAGAGGGAAGTTCAGACTGTCAACGTACACAGTGTAGATCAGACCCAAGCAGCCCTAGGAGGAAAAACAACAACATTCAGCTGGTCTCTGACACAAAAACCCGTTTAAAACACTTCTGTACTCAATTATCAATGTGAGTGGTGCAACAATACTACTCTTGACCTAATCATTTGTTTCTGTTGCCAGAGTTGCAAAGTTTTGTGGGTGTTTCTGAGGGGATCTTTGGTTGTTGCTAGTGTTATACAGTTTGTGTGGTTGCTAGGGTGCTGTATAGTGTTCTGCATGATTGCTAGGGTGTTGCTATAGTACTAGTTCAAGATGATTTTTAAGGAGTCATTGATTACAGTCTAGAGCCCAACCGATAAAGGATATTGAAGGCCGATACCGATACCGATACAAACATTTGTTTTAATATTCTGATATATTGGACAATATTTTTTATTTATTTTTTAAATTTCAGAAACGCGCAACAAAACATTCACAGATTTCCTTAACATTAGTCATTTGTAGTTATTTATGGGTTTTTACTAACATAATATGATAGATATGATAGAACTATCAATCCCTCTTAAATGAGTACAATGAGAAACTAACATTTGTTTGTTTTTTCACCAAGCAAAACAGCTTAATTAATGTATTCCCAGGCAGAGCTCATGCCAAATTCATGAATGTAGGCCAAGAGCCTGCATAAAACTTTGGATGAGAGCATTTCCTGCTTTTGACCTCCTGTTATATTCCTCTCTGTCTCTGTAATCCATGTTTTTATTCCATCAGCAGACATAAATCTTTGACTTTAATGATTTAAGAGCTGATCATCAATATCCTTCTCAACCCAGTGATGGTTCTAATTATCCTAAATCCAATTACAGCTCATGCATGAAAACTCCTAGTTATGTACGGATGATTCACATCAAAAATGCGAGTAAAAACTGGATTTTTAAAGTTTTTTTAAAGTTATAAAACTCAGTCACTAGCTGGCTGCTCTCTTCTGTATCCTAATTCTTCAACTCAATGAAAATCATAAAGCTTTTAAACTACACATTCCTGGCATCACTAAAATTTTAAAGTGTTTCTTTGAGAGGTGGTATAATAAAATGCAAGGGACAAACAGATTTTAAATTACTCTAAATATTTCTGGGTAATCCAGCCTGGAGACGAGAATCAAACTTTTGGGTGCAAAGATTTGAGCTGGCTGGATCAAACCATTCTCCTCCTCTTCCTCGTCCACATCCTCAGCTCCATCCCCATCTGCCTCCAGCGTTTTTGTGCCCTAAAACAGAAAACAATAAAAAAAAATTGGATTAAATAAAATTCCATGTGGCAGAGGTACTCTTCAAGTTGGTGAACAAGTACGGAGCAATCATATGAGACAAAGCCTGGAAGTGGTTCTGAAAAAGAACCAGCATCTGGGTCAGATTCAGTCGTGACTCTAATCAGCTTGTTTGTTATTAGTCTAAGCTCCTAACAAAAGAAATGTGTGATGGGCTTCTAAAATTAGTAGTTGTGATTTTTCATGTACAGTGTAAACAGTTATAATAAACATGGAAATTTTCCAGTTTATATTTACAGTTTTTTGGTTAAAGGTCATTACCGACTCCTTCTTCAGTGTAAAATATAATGTAAATTAGATTTTTTGGCTCAACTGTTCCTTTCAGGCTGTCAATTAAGGTTTGATCAATTAAGGGAGAAAAAATGACACAAAATTATTAATGCAGTAAATGCAGCAACCTCAGATCTGTATGTCATGTGACGTACATGTAGGACGACAAGTGACTACATGATTAATAGAATGCCTATGCTTATTAGAATGCAATTATATGCGCCTAGAATTCAGTATGAGGTACTGATACGCCCCTGTATGTTTTTGTTTTATACATTATAAATATATCTTAAATCAAATTATATAGTTTAGCAATGTCTCACATGCAAGTGTTTTTTTCCCTGAATATTTGCACAATTGCATTTATTTAATTTGTTTCTGAATAAATCAGTTTGAAAGAATCATTTGAGTTTATTGGTTGATTGATTCACTCATTAAGACTCAAAATCACATACTGTTTAAATAGGTACATTTGAATTAAAATTACAAAAATAGGGAAATACTTGATTTTTGACTTGCTGCCACCTACAGGTGGTTTTAGTTTCAAACGTATATCATTTCATCTCATTGTTTTAAGAATTAAAAAAAAAACTTTTAAAAACCCATTTATTATGATTATCCAAGCAACAGTGATTGATTGCCATCCAATCTAGCACAATAAAGGCTCCAAATGATCCTTGGGAAGCAATTTATCAGCTGAAATTGATGTGTGATTAATTTCCAATCGGCACATCATGTTATTATGATAAAGAAAGAAAATGCATTGCTCAACAATGAATTGCTCATTATCATTACAATCATTATAGCATTAGCAGACATTCACAGAGCTTCATTTCAAGTTTATTTAGATTTGTGACCAAGAGTTGTTTACTGCCTGACGGTGGAAAAAGTACAGTAAAGAGGGACATTGAAAATACATAAATCCTCAGCGGATATGGACAGAGTGCCTGATGGGGGATTGCAGGGCTCTCTGTCTTAATTCTTTGTTATTCAACACTGATAAATATCTGAGTTGAGGAGTTGAGAGAGCACTAGAAAACAATGCATAAAGATCACACGATTACATGTTCTCAGAATTACTGATAAAGCTGAACTTATGTAGACAAGCTTAGTCTGTATAAAGTGACTGTCGCTCGGTATTCAGGCTCGATCCGGTTTCCTCAAAGAAACTAAAAACAGCACTGCACTTCAATATGTGATAATGGTCGTGAGGTCAGCCGAACAACGCTGAAAACAATAACAGGAGCAAATTAAGTTAGGGGTCCTGCATACCTATCAGACGAAAGCGTGACAGCCTGTTGACAGAGTTAGTGTCGCAAAGGATGGAGAAAGTTAAGATAGGCTTACACGATGAATAAAGGAGTGACCCATGCTGGTTCATATGAAACCACAAAGGGAACCTGGAGCAAAACTGAGGTGCTGGTCTATTTATAGATTTAGCTTTTGGAAACTGGCTGGGTTTTTGGGTTTGTTTTGTTCAGGGGTCTTGTCCCGAGGGCTGAGATGCTATTTGAACTCGTTTAGACTCGCATTACAGTCTTGCTTTAGTGTATGAATTAAATGTGTGTAAATTGTCTCCATGTGAGTATTTGGAAAAATTCAATTTCCTAAATCAGGTCCAAAGATGCAATCAGCGAAAAAACAAATCACAGTAATTGCAACATGTACAACCCAAACTGAATTTATGGGACAACGGATTAGGTTTAAGATTAAGTCAATGATAAACTATAGGTTTGGCAAAAATGCAGTAGGTCACAAACTACATATCAAAATGAAATTAATTTAAGGCTTATTAGAAATGTACTCTTTGCACTCGTTTGGGAATCACTTGGTTTAGTTTTCCTTTTCCACAAGAACCTCTTTCAACAAGGTTACATTAAAGGACTAAACATTAAATGAAGTGAAAAGCATTAAAAGATCCCTTCACAAAAATTTACAACATAAACTAACTTTGCTTAGTTATAAAAAGTCAAATGGTCCGCAAAAGAGCTACTCCTACTTCATTAGATTAGATTAGATTAGATTCAACTTTATTGTCATTACACACGTACAAGTGCAAGGCAAGGAAATGCAGTTTAGGTCTAACCAGCAGTGCAATTAGCAGCAAGTGCAGGATACAGATATAAGTTATAAGTGTGCTTATAGCAGATATGTACAAGCAGAAACTGCATAATATTTACAGATGGATGTACAGTAATATGTGCATAATATACAGTTTGTATTAACTATAATCAGGAATATATTGCAAGTAAGCATTTACCATATCACGGTTTGAAATGTACAAGTGTACATGTGCAATGGATATGTACATTTACAAGTGGGTATGTACAGTGTAGTGCAATGAAGGTTTTTCAGGAGGGTTTCCAGGTTTTTCCTGTGTGCTGATTGTACCGATAATAACAATTCATAAAGACCTTTTTAACTTTAAACCATCACCATTATAATCCATAATAACACTTCCCCTGTTCGCATACAAATCTGATATATGATTAAAACGGCTTTCGACTGTTTTTGTTTGTAAACATGGCTAGAATTTGTGCATATTTCTCTCCTGATTTAAATGAAAACAGTTATGACAGTGGACTTTGGTGTGAGACTGGAGTTTTCCCTGGAAGAAGCATTATTATGGATTATGAGCCATCATTTTGGCCAGAAGCAAAATTAATAACCGCCCTGATGATGAATGTGTTTCATACCAACACAGTTCTTCACAAGACATTAAATTGATGCACTTTAGTTACTGTACGTGGATTACTCAGCTGTTTGGACTCTCGTTCTGACTGCATCCATTCACTGCAGAGGATTCATTGTGAGCGAGTGATGTGACGCTAACCTGTTCTTATTAAGAAACAAACTCCTCTACATCTTGGATGGCCTGACGGCAAGTAAATTTTCTGCAAATGTAAATTTTGGGGGGACCTATTCATAACCACAAAGAGACTTCATTATCTTCCACCGATGAAAAGGAGAGGTTTTGCCTGAGTCAAGCAATCTGCTTCTAATTGTCTCGTTTTGAGTCTGCGTCAGGCATTCAAGCTCATACTGATGTCCACCTCTCAAATTCTGCCGTCTAACTCCCTGCGCTGGAGCCCGTTTGATTTGCTCAGACAGTGAAAACATGCCACAAGATCCACCGCATCTTATCAGTGGGAGCACAGGATTAAAATACCCCCACAGATGGGAAACACATTTCAACCTTATTGGGAGGATTTGGTTCAATTATGAAGAAAAATACATTCCAGTGCTGCCTCTTCCAATCTGATAAAAGACAAATATCTTTTAGTGTGTCATGATTTTTACATTAAGTGGGTTAATGGTGTAGCTTTAGGCAAGTACACAACACCTGAAATGCTGAGTCCCTGCAGATGCGTTAAAAACAATGAACGTATAAAAACAAGCCTATTAAATAGTGTGAAATAGAGAGAGTTTTGCACTTTCAGTGACTTTACTCCAAGACTAGCACATACACTTCACGATACTTATATGTAAATACTTGCATTTTTCTTCCTATGGGGTACCATTCCCATCAATGGATTTGTAATACCACAACCATAGAAAATAGTCTGCGTGCCCCCACTTCCTTCTACAATATAAAAGTGAAGCCAAAACATGCCAATGGCGTCATTTGGAGCCTGATTCTGTGCAGTAGTTATCATGAGGTATCAAGCTGCAGTATTCAAGTTTGGTAACACTTTATTTTATGGTTAAACCTATTAGATGCTTTTCAGGATGCATATTACAGGAATATTAGCCATTTATTATTAGTAATTAAGCACATATTAATGCCTTATTCTACATCCCAGTCCTACATTTAACAACTACCTCACTAACTATTAATTAAAGCAAACAATTAATCAAGCAAATTAAGAATATTTTAAGGGAAAGTCATAGTTAATAGTTAACAAGAGTCTAAAGTGTTACCTAAAGTTCCACCCAATCTCCAGAAGACCCAATCACAAGCTCTCTATCATTTATGTCACACTCCATTCTATAGTATGAAATAACAAAGAAAAAGCAAACGTACTAGAAAAAAAAAAAAAAACACATCACCCTTAGGGATGTCAATGATTAATTGGCGATTGTTAAGAGACGCAATCGATTAAAACTATCGATGGTCGATTAAGCAGTTTCCTTTTGGGCTGAGTGACGGGGCTGGATATTTGGTGAACATAATTCACTAACGTACAAATTACGCTTGCAATGTGATACAAACTTATTAAAACAGAAACAATACAAGGCTCTTGTTTTATTATAATTTCTCCATATAACTGTCCAAGGACAGATTAAATCCCACAAATTGTTAGTTCCTACAACTTTTAATTTATGGTCTCCACAAAGCCCACGATTTCACTAAAATGAGGGAACGACTTAAGGAACAAATTCTTATTTCATGACCATACAATTTTTCACTTGTCCCCCACGTTACTTTGTGAATGGGGCTAATGTTGTTGGCTGAACACTAACTGTATGTCACTATTATAAGTGACCTAATGACAATGCTTGAATGAATGTTTAATATATATTTTATCTCTTCTGAAGTGTAATCGCTATCCCACATTTAAGCCCATTTAAAGACTTGGAGGGGTCTGGACAATTTTTTACTCCGACTGGATTCGTCTGAAAGAAGAAAGTCACATACACCTGAGATGCTCCAAAGGTGCGTAAAAGACATGATCATTTTAATTTTTGTGTGAGCTATCCCTTTGAAGAAAGTTTTGAGAAAATGAAAGCCAACAACAATTTATAAGGCAGGACAAGTCAATGACATTTATAAGGCTGAGCTAAGAACTGTACTAAACACAGAATACTCTTTTTGTGAAAAACGTTGTATAGTTTTTTTAAAGCATTTTTTATTTGTGCTGTCCCAAATCTCCCTTTAAATGCACAACAGTTTGCTATAATATTAGCTTGAATTCACACTTTGAACTTCCAATAGAAATAGTAGACCATTTGGGATGTTTGCTTCAACACGCTAGAAGTTGGGGCACATTAACTTCTGATTATCGTTTAGGATAAATAATATAAATATTTGGACACTCTGTCTAGCACCTAGTCGTTCCTAAAAATGTAAGGAAAATCATCCAGAAAGACAAACAGCATAATGAGATAATGGGCTATCATGGCCATTAGGTGAAAAAAGCCACCCTGCATTACGAACCTCTGGATAAGCGTATCAAAGAAAAACAGTGAGGATGAGACAAAAGCAGACAAATTGAAAAGACCTTTCTGAAGACCTTAAGACACTGAGCCTGCGATTAAGAACGATGCTTCAGTCTTAATGTGCCTGATGACACTGTGAAGTACTCTTCATGGGTGGGCTTCTCTCTTAATCTCCCACGAGGCTCAGTAGTAAAGGACGCAATATAAATAAAGAAGATTAACAGTCTCACTGTGAAATTGAGAGACCGAAAGCAATAGACAGACAGTGGACACACAGTCGACTCCATAGAGAAGGACAGCGCCAGCCGACAGCTGGGGGTCATCAAAGCTCAAAGACATGACATGCCAAACAGTGTTGTAACCTTCTGGAACCACCAGCCTCTAAAGGCAAAGAATTCCTGCTTTTATTGACCATTTAATTACACATTCTTTATCCTGTCATAAGTTGGTTTATTTGTACTCAGCCAGTAAAGCAACAGGAAGTTGACAGTAAGTCTGCATGCTGGCATCTATGTAGATGCTTGTGGTAAAGGGGCTGATTCATAGTGAATCTGCAGAATTAACCTTCTAGGCATCTGAACGGTAAGTGGCCTGCTTAACAAATTAATGTGACTCACAGCATTGAAATGCTTCGTTTTGGGTCATGATGACCACCACATCCTGAATACTGAATTCAGTTAATTACACGAAATGCCACATTGCCGGTACTAGGATGCCGTCCTCAATAGATGTGGAATGCCGGGATGTGATGAAGGGGTTTTATGCATGATTACATTTCTTATCATTTCCACAGGTAAAAGGAAAAAAAAATGGATCCATTCCAGAGCTTCCATTTCAGCACAGTATTACGAATAGTATATAATTTTCCCTCTTATGATGCAGGGAAATTCCACAAATGTTTATTCACTCTTACGGTTGAATCAGTAAATCAATGAACACAGATGAGCAGATCAATCAGTAATTTATAACATTCATGGATAAGGAGGACTTTCCCCCACTTCCAGAAATTACATTCAGGCCCTGAAATTTTGAACACTTGAAAGTAGCTGATAATTAAACTTAAAAAAAAAAATGCGACATTCTAAATGATTCAAAGCTGTGGAGCCAATTTCCTTGAAAAACTCACCGCTCTTTTAAAGGCCTCCCAGAATTGAAAAAAAAAACAGCATTATTGCATTGTCTAAATTGGAATGAACTTGAACTGAGAAACTTGATTAATGCACATCATGAACATCCCCGGAATTACACAATCATCTTATGAAAAACATATTTACAGTGAGTATGAATGTGGCAAATTTATTGACTTGACTCACAAAAAACTAAGGAGAAATATAGATGGAGGCAGCAATACATACATGTACTATAAAGCATGATGCCAAAACCAACAGACCAAACCTGTGCCACACTGCACTGGACATACACTGTAGAGTACTGGCAATGAAAAATATCAATATGAATACGCTGAAATTACAACTTTCCTCCAAACAGATCTACTGTAGGTGCTGAAATAGACTCCCAGCCGGAGGAAGCAGAAGAATACGCCAACTTAAACAACAGGGACTACACACCTTCTACACTTGGCTCGTAATAAAATACAAAAAAAAGTGCTTTTGGATAACAGTAGAGTCACACAGCTGTGCTGCTTGAAATCTATGTGTGCTATCAGAAAGACAGTTGATGTGATGATACTCATAACAATCCTGCATCCTGTAAAACATGGCAAGCAGGATGCAGTGTAATTAATGACACACTTCATGTTCTGTGACTGCAGAAGTAAATGACTGGCAAAACACTTTAATATATAAAAACCAAAACAGCCAAACGTGACAATAAAACCTGTCCGAGCAGAACAGATGCTGTCGATCCAGTTTGTGTCCAACAGTTTATCTCAAAAGATGCTGGAAAGTTTGAAGCCGGTTATATTGATCTGTAGTGAGGCCTGCAAGAAATGCACATGGCTGATAAAATTTAATAGGCTGCCGGCAATCTTTTTTTCTTAATGTGTCCAACTGATATTCCAGTAAATTAGCACTTGTAGCAAAGAAAAAGCGTGTCAAATTTGAACTTCCTTACTCCAATGGATTTTACGAGATTCTCCTTGTTACAGCCTCCCTCTAAGGGTGAAACTTGGCATGCGTTGTCCTAACAACCTGGTGTCCATGTGTAACTTATTTGGACATTCAGAAGATGTAGGTCCATTAGTCAATATAGGCCTATTGGCAAAAATTAACATCCTTGTTTCTGCAGATCAATCAAACTTGAATAACCTACTTTATGCTTGAGACTCGTATTTATCCTGAAAATGTATAGAACTGAATCAGGCATCAGCGTGCCCGAGGCTGGTCCCCCCATGGTGCATTGCTTTGCCAGATTATAGAGCAAAGCCACAGCCTGGATTGTTGTACTACTCTTTTGGCAAAAACTCTTATTTCCATTTTTGGCCTGCTAAAGTATACTATTACAGTCAAAGACACTGGTGCACTGGTTCCTTGCACTCCAGGACTTCCACATTGTGCTGAAACAACTGAAAATCTTCAACAGGCGCTGTTCCTCTAGCCTCATTATCGCTGGAAGGGCCTAAGGTTGGAACCCTGATGGGCGCTGGGCAATAGTTAGAAATTACAACTGCATTCTTTACATAGCATTCTTGCAGCTCTTCTTTCCTTCTCCACTCTGGACAGTGAACTTGATGCTGCAGTAAATTTAGTCCCATCCTGATTACAGCTGCCATTACTAAAAGGTTCTCAATATGGTTGACTGATTGAAACATACTTTCCAATCCCAAATATCTTATTTTATGTTAAAAGTAGTCTTTTCTGAGGCCATAAAGACCTGTGAAAGGTTTTGCATTGCTATGGTACTTTGAGTGTTTCACTGACAATTTACTGCTTCTATGACTCGCTATTTCCAATGGAATGCAATGGAAAAGTCTGTGATAGGTTGCAATGCCTGAATAGCCTAAAATTTATGTGTCGGCTAAAGGATGGTGCATTTCAAATTCTGTGATATGGACAAAGGACAGAAAAATTGCTAATGGTTCTACCGAAAATAAATGTTATGTTGTGTTTATGGTCTCTGACACTTGGATTTTTTTAAGTCTAGAAAATAACAAGGGAAAAGGAACGTCAACACAAATACGACAGCAGAAATGCCTGGACCCCTAACTAGACTCTGTAATAAAAACATGGCCTTAATCTCACCTGCAAGTTGACCTCTGCCTCAAAGAAGGTCAGACAGGAGCAGAAGTGTCGTTCCGAGTCTATGTCTGTCAGCACCACTGTGAAGAATGTCGGGAGCTTCCTCTCACGGGACAGTCTCCATCCACCAGGCTGGCAGAACTGTAAAAGCACAAAAAAACAAACAAACGCTGTCAGACTTAACTCTACAGGAGTCTGGTATTACCAGAACATTCGGGCGGCATGAAAACAACCGGTACATTTTGGTTACCATAAGAAATCATACGCACAGAGAAAATCACAGGAATTGAATTTGAGGTTGTTGAAATTCGGTTCAAACAGTTTTCTTTGTTTTAACGAGGCTTACTGGAATGCAGTATGAGGCTGTTGAGGTACGTCATTGTGCAAATGGGCTAGTGTGTGATCATATGCAGGATGTGCCACTTCAGATAGAACATCCTCTCATCAGAAGGCAGGAAACGCCACTGACTGCCTCATTGCCCTTCCAAAAGCCCCTCCACATCCATTCTGATACACAAAATATTCTAATAAATAAACCGGGATAATATCCTGCAGCTGACTAACTGGATCCGTGCTGCCATAAACAAGCACCACAGCGAAAGAAATGTTTGAATCTGGATTGAATGTGACAAAAAAGCAAAAAAAAAATTATTGGAGTTGAAATTAAATCAACTGGAAAATGTGTACTCCTGCACAGCAAAATTATGAAGATTTCAGAAGCAACGTGGTTTTCCTGTAGCTCAAACTAGTGTCACGGTACCCAAATATCAGCCGTTGCTGCCAAAAAATAGACTATTGTATAACTTTTTTTTAACAGTTAGCCTATCATTAATACATTTACAAAAAAAAAATGTAATCAGTAAATTATATATAATATAAAAATTATGTTACACTTTATTTTATGGTGTCCTTTTTCCATTGTAAATAATACATTTAAATACAGAGCAATATTAATTAACTTCATGTACTTACTATATGGTTAGGCTTTGGGTTAGGTTTACTTGATATTGTGCAGAATTTACTGTTATTATAATAGCAACATGCAACGTGAAACAAGGACATCTTATAATAAAAGTGTAACCTATAATAATGATTAATTCTAAGTAAATAATAGCATAAAATAGAATGTAGACTTCAAATATTGTTCAGTTATGCAAAGACGGAACTGAAAAAATCAAGTGTCGATCAAATCAAGAAAACGAGGTCATGGGTTCAATTCCAAGGGAAAGCAAGAACTGAAAAAAATTAAACGCAATGGAAGTGGCTTTGGATAAAAAAATGGCAAAATGAAAATGAAAATGCATGCAATAGATGGACGCTGATAAAGACGCTGCTCTCCTGGCTAGCGGTAATAAGATAGGAGAGAACGAGACATCAGACTTCTGTGTGTGTTGGTGCTCACGTTCAAAGTGGTTTGGCAGGAGATAGATGAGGAAGAGTAACAGAGAAAGTCAGGATCAGAGATGAAAGAGAGTTGGGAAACTACTGCATACTGCACAAAGACTAGCGTTAGACAGCTTTTGACTCACGGCTAGGCAAAAGCGATAAGGTGAGTGGGTGGAAACAGATGATGAAGAGTGAAGGGAGAGGGAATGAGTGCCAGAGGGACAGCGGGAATGAAAGACAGACCTATACAGAGTGTGTTAGATTGACCTCAGGGCTTGAACCAGGATGTTAGCATCCCGCTGCAGCCACAATAGAAGGCAGGAAATCTGGAACGCTGGCAGGCAAAGACGGAAGAGTGGGATGCTCCTTTCCCTTGTCAGATTGGGACAGGTTCCAGGAAAATATGAAAATATTCAAAGTATGCGATAAATTCCCAGATAAACAAATAACGAGAGTGTGTACGTGGGGTTGATGAGCAGTGCCACACAGACCCAGAACGACACTGTACATTTGACAACCTATGTTCAACCCACAGTGAACGTGCTGTGCTGTTATTCCCCTTAAATCGAATGTGACTAGGTCTGTAATTGTGTATTATTACACTTAAGCTACATCAATACTTCGTTCCTCAGGCTGTTATTATTTGAGTGGTCAAAGGCTCTTAGGTCTGGCGTTCAGTCAAATACTACAAAAACCAAGCCTCGGACTGAAGTGTTCTGCACGTGCTTGGTTAAGTTCACAAGACAGAACATCCAGACATACAAGAACTGTGAAAAGTGTTCCAATGAATAATCATGTTATCTGACGACAACAACAACAACTACAAAATAACACTCTGGAGCCCAAACATGGTCTCAATTCTTCAATCATGACTGGAAAGAAGTCTTTGCTTCTAAATGCAAGACTAAATGCTAACCAAAATTAAAATTATAAACTATTTTTATTCATTTATTTTCATAACAATTACTGACAAAAATCCTAATGTGCAAGATATAAATGACAAGTCATTCGCCTGCCAACAGTTCAATGTTATATGTTAGGGAATCGCCTACACTGGTTTCAGTGTTTGCTTTTTATTCAGAAAAAAGATAAATAATCATCTGTTCAGGATCAGACTGGCTACATTGGTCATGCTGTACGGTTTTGATTTGATGAAAAAAAAAAAATAAAAGAATTATTCTGAAAAAATGCAAATGCAAAGCATTGCAAAGGATGTATACTGATAATACCGTTGTAATATTTAATCATTTGCATAGAATATCAAGCATCTAATATGTTGATTATTCTATGATGATTCCCTGAAGTCATACGTTTTTAAAATAAAGCTTTTATGTACGTCCTATCTACCTTAACATTTACACTGGCACCAACAAATTAAAATGTCCCTCTTCTAACCTCATGTTACCTATGTAATGTCACTTAATTTACCCCCTTCCGTAAATTACATCAATAGATGCAGTATTCGAGGAATTTTCTATTGTTTTCACCAAGAGTAGGCAGAATTCCGAGTTTGAAGCTGTCTGAAATGCATAGAATAGCTGTACTTTGAAACGTCAGTGAAAACAGACTCAGAGCTGAAACTACCTGAACTTTGAGCTGCACATTACAGTGCTTCACCTGCTGACAAGTCAGCTTGCCGCTTCGCTCCAATGGAGGCACAAGTCATGTGAAAGTGTCTCAATTGTTCTCCAAACCGTTGCACTTCTGCAACCGTGAAACAGCTGAGTCATATCAAAGAAGACAGACCTTTTCCTTAAATTAGCTCTCAGTCAAGTGACAATGGCACTCCATAGTGTTCTAGCAGCCGTGATGTCAGAGGGCTTTGGGTTACACTGCTGGCCTGTCAGAGAGAGTTCCTCATCATGTGAGAAATGAGTGGCACGTCCACTCCACAAACAAGACACAAGATCTGCAGCTTGACCTCTTAAGAATCAGTTCAGCGGCTGAAAGCATGGAGGACAGAACAACCGTATTAGATCCTGGTCTGCCTGGTGCTGTGTTCCGTTACTTGCATCTCTGTTTAACGACGGCCATAAAAGGCAGAGGACCGCTGCCCCAGTTAGCGCACAAAGAAAGAGCCGCAGCTCTGATTGCTGTGAGTTGTGTAACAGTGCCAGGCTGGTTCATTCAGTGCATGTCACAGCAGAAATGTATTCCTTGATTCAAACTGACCTGATTTCTATGGACTATTTAATAAGGCTTTACAATTAATCAAATATTGAAGGTTATGATTAGAGCTGCCTAAATTGAAGTAGTAGTTCAAGCAGAGAAGACAAAACCTTTTCAAAATCATGGTGGCCACCACTGCTCTCCTTCATGCTCCATTCCAGTAGGTGGCAGATTCTTCTTCCACGTTTGGTGTTTTAATAGCAGTTGGCCAATCAACATTTTGGACTGGAGTGTGATGCACTGGATGGAGAGCAATAGAGCTTTACGGTGATGGCGTATATTCTAGGCCAACCCGGAAGTTTGTGTCATCCTGGTTCTCTGGTAATAAAAACACAGCAGGATTTTCCAGTGGCCTTTGGAGCAAATGTCTGAGCTCTGCTGACCTGGCCACTCTCTTCCATGGGATGACAAGCACACTTTAAACTTCTGCCACAAATGCACTGTTAATACTCAGACGTCAGGAGTAAATGACGACTGCTCTATTTGTTATTACATCCAAGAAAAACAACAAAACGCCTCTATCGCCTGAGGGGAAGACACATCTCATGTTCCCCTAAGGTAAGGTAGCATCAGCCACAGATATCAGGACCACAAAATTTGGCTAAACGTCTGATGCGTAGGGCTGTGCGATTATACGATCTCGATTTGTGATCCCGATCAAATTAAGTTTGATCACGGTGATCAGCTGTGGGTATACTTTCTCGATTATGTGCATAACATGCTGCAGTAAAGTGGACGACAACAAATCACAACCCGCTTTCCTGGCACCGCGCTGTCTGCTAGAGGTGTGACGATCGCGAACGAACCGATTCTTTTGAACGGCAGATAAAGATGAACGATGAGAGCCGAGTTGCAGTGGGAGCCGTTCTTTTTGTCCTTATTTTTTTCCTATGTGTGTTTCACACAGATGCACACAAATGATCTCCTCTGCGAGACAGAACAGTTATAGGGGGTGCTACTGCCTAACAGCATCAGTGTTGCCAACTATTTCCAATGAAAAGTAGCTGTCTGC
>JAUCNO010001819.1:23885965-23906754 GCA_032353835.1 Enteromius viviparus
ATTTCATGAAACATAATCTTCTGGCATACAATCCTCCATCAAAATGATATGTGCAATTATTCCAGCTGCTGTGAGAAAAGGCTATAAACAATTTGTGTCCAACTAGCTGAGACAACTTTATGTTAACAGATGTAATGTAATGATGCAATGTTTGCGAATACCAACCCAAACCACTCAAATTATTATAAACTAACTGTTGTGAATCGTTAAAGGACTGACAATAGTTTTGAACATTGGCTGGTCATGGACTAGCTCAAATATTGATTTCGGCCCCTTTGACACAGTAATGCCAGTAAATCATAAAATTTGTTTATAATTTAATTTTTGTGTTAAACATTGACATTCATTTAACGTTTTTGGCACTGAGACTTAACATTAAACGACTTCAAACTTAATTTCACAGCTTGGAATAAATGCAATGTTAAAATTGCTCCAGAGTTCAATTTTTCAATTTTGGCTCAGAGTAAACGTTTTGTGTCACGTCTTTCGAACTCGATCGTGCTCATACTGGTCATCTTTATTCCGCGTTCACGCACAGCATCATTCCCTCAATTTACTGGTAATGTCACAACTTTCTTCACTGGTAAATTTTACCAGTTAAGTCTGTATTTAAAAAGGGGCTTATGATTCCTTTGGCTCACCAGTGTCCTTGTGAAGGATTTGCCATAGGTTTAATTAAACATAAAAACAATGTAAAGATATACACAGCTAATTTAAAATGATAGTTCACCCAAAAATTCTAATCCTGTCATTCACTCACTAAATGATAACAGAATTTTAATTTCATAAACTATAAACGAACCCTTCATAAACCCTTCACTTCAGAGCAAACACTCTACTACTCATGTATGTCTACTGAAATGTTGCCAGTACTTAACTGTGTATATTTATAGAATATTAAACTGAAAACTTTGAAACAAAAAGTCACACTGTGTTGAAAAACTAAACATTTAGAAAGTTTTATAATTGAAACTGAACGCAAGGCAGAATCTATAATCACATTCATGTGGATCGTTTTGGAAAGCAGTCTACTTCTTAAAAAGACTAATCTTTAGACTTTACAGACATTCATTAAAATAAATCGAAAAAGCCAAGAAAACATTGCTCATCCACTAACACCAACAGCTAATTGTTGCCAAACTCCAATCCATGAACCAGCTAACAAGAAACTGAAGAATCTCCAACATTACGGTCCATGCCTCTATTCCCAATGGTTCACATCTGTCACATATAAAAAGAGAGATCACACAAACATCTGCTCATGGAAATGCTTAAAAACACCCTGTTTTGTTCATGATATATTTAGTGTCACACACCAGGTTTTACTTACATTATGCAATTCATTTTTCAGCATGCAGGTTCAGGATCTTGTAAAGAAATATATCTGTAACTCAATTAATGATGATGCAGAGGTTTTCTCTTTTTTTCGCCAATGATCTGTCCTTTAAACAGCAGCATAATTTATAATAGCCAATAAAAAGGTCACACATTCAACACACACTCAAAAAATGTGACGCTGTCCACTTTATTTAAACAATTCATTTTGATTTAACACCACTGTATCGGGTTTCTCATTCATGTTAAGCTGACTTGTTTGAAAGCGCATGTTTTAATCAAATAGCTTAAAATAAACTTTTACACTTCCCATCATGCTTTGCACAAGGCTGGCTTCGGGGAGAGCAAATGTGAAAAGGTTTTATTTTTCGCATCTGTACCTGTCAGGTACATTTTTAGTTGTCCCTCTGCCACTTTCACTGAACAAAAAAATCATATTTTGCTTTAATACACATCTGTGCATATGTCAGAAAAATACACATACACAATACACATTTATTAGCTTTATCTAAAGGGGATAAAAATTCCAGCTGTTCCAGCGAGGAAGATGCGTGAATTCACGCAATCCCCCACAGACATCAGGAACACTGAGTTCCTCAGCATAGCACAGCTATTTATGCACTGGATAGCTGTAGGAGTCGAAACAGGGGATGCTCCGCAACTATGCCACAAGTGACAGAGACGATTCAGCTAGAGCATGGAGGAAAGCCAGCTTATCTGATGCTCTCAGTAGAGGCTAGTCAGTGTGTTTGAGCTACTGAAAGAAAGGCCTTACTCATTTGAACTCTATGGAGGCTTCTCATTGCTGAGAAAGACACCGCAACATCACCAAGACTCCTCCACAAACATAAACAGTTGTCTATTCAGAGAAGACACAGGCTGGAGCTCGGCTCACAATTAAAGAATTTATGGGTATGGGTGTTTTCATAATTGAGTCATGGTCTTTAAAATGAACAAAACTAGATTTAAGTGGACTAATAAGTATGTTTCCATTAGTGAAACACCAAATTCAAGCAGGAAAACAACACTGTCAACCTAGCACCACACAGCTGACATGTTTACCAGTTGTAGTCTATCCACATTGTGTGCAAGCAATAACTAGCCTAAACGCCAGAGTTTCAATCAATGATTTTGGCTGCCCATAAAACAATTTTCTGTTGTAATTTATCATCATAGCTAGCATGCAAGATGCTCCAGCATGGACCCTCAAGTCTTCATTTGTGGGATAAGTCATTTTAAAAGGCTTTGGATCATATATAATCCAAGAGTGAGAATGAAACTATTCATTGTTCCTCTGTGGCTTTGAACAAACATTGAGAGCAACTTCTTAAAGGAGACCGACCCAACAATTAATCTCTTGTCACTCTGGGTGGAGAGTATCAGCAAAATCAACTTTCGCTTTCAAATTATTGCACTGTTTCTAAAGGAGAAGGGTGATATCAAGGATAATAGCATGTCTATGTCTAAGTTTGCTCCTGCTTAAGCACAGATGACCTATTTTGCACAGCTACTTGACTCCAAAAACAAATGCAGTCAACCATGAGCACAGTCTCAGCTATAGTGGGCTACAGTCGGACACGAAAGAGCGTTGATGTTGCAAAAACTGACTCTGTTTTTATGCAAAACCATACAATCTGGCAAGCAACAATTGCATGAAGACAAGGGAATACCACGTGCATCATAATTTAGTCAGCTCCCCCACCTTGCACTGATGGAGATGCAAGATAAATGTAAGACCAATCTGTCTCTGAATATTGAGTTCACACTCAATGAGGGGAAACATCTCTTTTATTTAGCTTGCACTGTAAAACAGTCAGATCTCTGTTACAATATAGCAGACTACTTATAGTAGTATTGCATAGTATTAGAAAGATATTTAAATAGTTTGTGATTTATGTGGCTTGAGGGAATATGGGGGCAAAACTTTATGTAGTCTACTGAAAAGAGAGATGGACAAACAATTGTTCGCCAAGCAAAAATGACTGTGCTTCACTGAATTCATGCATTCCGTTTAAAGACTTTTGAGCCCGTTGAGTTTTTATTTATTAATTTTTAGATACAAATTGCATCGAGGTAGAAAATTGCTTCTACCGTGATAGAAGATTTTGGTGAAATCGCCCACCCCTAGTACTGAACTTTCTCCTGTATTCTACTTTACAGATGCAAATTTACTTTTTCTTCAGCCTTTCTTCGTAACACTTTTTGGTGTGCTTTTACATTAGCTATAAATAGATTTTCAATAGATATTCAAACACTCAATCTCTGCCAATATTTAAAAAGTAACACAAAAGTAACGTAATGCATTATTTTCCATAAAAAGTAACTAAATAATGTAATTAGTTACTTTTTTAGGGAGTGATGCAATATTGTAACGCATTACTTTTAAAAGTAACTTTCCCCAACATCAAGTAAATCAAAAGTTGCTTCAGTTCAGTGCATGACACATTACTTCGAATATAAAAGTTAGACTGCTTAAAGTGCCCCTACTATGCATTTTCAAATATGATCTTTCATGCAGTGTACCATGACCTGAAGGCGGACGTTTTAGAAAGTTATTTTTACTTGCTAAAAGCTATGAACCAATTAGAGGGAAGAAAGCATGTAGTAGGATAAGTAAAACCGGTTTTGATAATGTTGACAGTTCAGATACCATAGACATTGACGTATATCAAATATCACCCAAGTAGGTTTATGTGATTAAAAAAAAGTTATTTAGATTACTTTTTGACTATAAAGACGTGTAAGTATTGATTTCCCTCACGACAAGATTTTCAAGAAATTAATTTTCTTTTGACAGGTAAAGAGTTAAATGAGTGTAATAAGAGATAGGCTACTGAACATGACTTCACAGCGTCGTTTTGTGTGTTTTCAGATGACCTGACTATTTGCGCATGCAAATACGCTCGTGAGCTGTAAATGAGAGCAGCGTGGAGCACCTGTACACTCCACACAGCTAAAGACACGTAAAGTCCTGTTTCCTCTGCATCCGCTTTCCACAACACAGGAAGAGCTCGCCGGCAGATCCGTATGAAAGCGCACACACATACAGAGAGCACCGGATCGCTCCCTATTGACCCAAACCTCACGGCTAAATGTGGAAATCAATGCAGCGTAGTGCGCTTAAATCGCCATTTAGAGATCGATGCGCGCGGCTTGACAACAAATTGTAACAAGCGAGCGCGTGAGTCACCGCGCTGTTTACATGTATACACGCGACAAATACAGTAGGTGTGTGCTGAGATTTACTCAGTCAATGGTGGTAAAACACTCATACGGCAAACAAAACACATTGTAAGGCGTGTTATCACGAAAACAGTGGTGTTGTGCATGCACAGTAAACAATAGCACCACACCATCCTAGCCAGCTTTCTTTAAACCCCCCCATTTAGACAAACACGCACTAGCTGCTTAATTCATAAACACAAACAGCAACAACCAGAGGTGTTCCCTGCTAAAACCGACACATACTTCATCTTGATAGCGATAATAACACGCGAAGGAAATGGAAATACATCTTTTAATCTCTTGAAGCACAGCACCAGCAGTATTGGAGTAACAGTTAGTAGTTGTTGCTAACGGCCTAAATAAATCACAACACTCCTCCCCTCACAAACGCAGCAACTTACCACCCTTGTCTTGGTCGTATTCCACCACTATGAAATAATCAGCCAGCCTAGCCATGGTTTCCTCTTTTGGCGAAATTCTGCAACACAATTCAGCATTTTTCTTTCTTCAAAAGCACAGCCATGTTTGACACAGAGGGAGCCAGTGCGCCTGCGCGGACTCGCGGGTGTCTGTTCATGGGCGTGGGTCCTGCATTCAGTGACAGTACACTATCAGTGAAAGGATTTTCTTGGACGTGAATAATGTCGTGTAGTGTTATAATATTGCAAATTTAAAAACAGTTTATTTAGTCAGTTGGTCTTACCGTGGTCTAAGCAAAGGTATGTATTCAGATAAGCGTCATGCCCTCAGAATCGGAATTCCCCAGTGTTTTTTTAAATGTAAAACTTTTAAAATAATATTTCATACAACGTGAGATCAAAATAATCTCTAGCCTCTTTTTTTCCTCAAAAGTGCCTATATCTAGATCCCTTGGACCAGCTAATGAACATCATCCAGTTAGTAAACAAGTAATACCAGCTATCGTTAACACATGTAAGCTCATTTACGCAGAAAGGAAAAGTAAAGTATATAGCAAATATGTAGACTGTTTAATATGGCAGCTTATATGTAGCTCAGAATAGTGAAAAAGTGTATAATCCACTAGAAAAGTTAAAACACAATATTTGTTCTGCATCAGACCATCACAAATATTAATTGAGTGTATGTTTTTGTAATTAACCACTAATTTGTCACTAAAAAAATAAACTTCATATTCCTTATCCTCGTTAAAAATGAGTGCCTAAAGCTTTAAATTGGTTAAATTCTAATAAATCTGTACAACAAAATAATGCTGCATAACTTTTAAAAAAGTGCAACTCTGCTAAATATGCATATAAATGTGATGATACTTTAATATATATAGTGTTACTCAGTGATTGCCATATTCATGTAATATTGTATTTAACGAGGCACTACTAAAATACCATAGTAATATAACGTTCCTTTTAATTAGTGAACTCTGTTCTGTTTTCAAATGTCTTACCGTAGTTTACAGGTGATCACTTTAAACTAACAACAGTATAAAATTGCCGATATAGAGAAGTCATCATGACATCAAGGTGTTCAGTGACTCACTGTAACTGTAGCATTCCTAAGCATGTAACACACAGGTAGACCTGTTTCCCACCTGCATTTGTGGGTTCCCTCATCATAGTTCATCAAATATCAACAATCATTGTGATGGCTGTGTCATGATTGATTTAGCAAATATTATTTACCATATATGGGCTGAGAGGCAAACAACTGGATGGTGGCCGTGAGAGATTGTTGTGCAATCTTCCCATATAAGGATAAACCAGAGTTTCACAGTAATTAACATGAGTTAATTACATTTTTGTGAAACAGATATAACTATTATAGAAATTGATTGTAGTAATTTTTTTAACAGAAGAATTTTATTTAAATTACTTGAATTATTACAGTGAAGGGGAAAACATTTACAAACCAGGTGAAGGTCAGTAGGCATTCTCCCAAAAAAATATAAATGTGCCGTTATCTTTGTTTACACATCCAGAAATAGAGAGTCTTACCTCTTACATAGAAAATCTGACAGGTGTAACTCAAAAGTACTTTAGTAGTCATAGATCAACTGTCAATTAGAAAATAATCACTATTAATATCAGTTTAATCAATTTAAGCTTATTTCTAACATTGTAATTGTAATTATATTTTCTTTCAATATCGATAAAAAAAAATCTCTCATACTAGTTTTATTTGATCTTTTTGGGCTGTTAAAAATTCTATATTATATAAAAACCAAATAATTGCATTGCCCCTTTTATTTTTATGCAGAATGTTAATTTTAAGATGATAAAGTTTTGTCTTTGTCTGACACACAGATATCATTTTTAGTCCCAGCCAACACCCAGATTAAAAAAACATGAACTATGTATTAGAAAAAACTATACAATGTAACGTTGGGAATTTTTAAAGAATTCCCCAGACTGGCGGTTGCTTATTATTCCCAGAAACTCTGATACCAATCCATTAAGTTATTTCAGCAATAACCCATCAATTTTCTCAGTTTCGTTTTCTTATTCTCTTTCATTCTCTAATTGAGGCGGCCCCCCCCGATCTACAGAAATGAATAGCTGGGGTGAGAGCGTGTTACTTGCCCCTCCCATTGTCCCAGCAGTATAAATGCACTTACGCCTGCTGTGGAGAGTCAGACTATTAGCAGAGTATCACCGCTGCCACAGCACTAAGAGCAAACGTCTCTGGATTACTTTCTACACAGACTTCTGAAGCCAACCCAAGAGTACTTCAACACAGGTATGCATTTTAAAGGAAGCTTATGTGTTTCTGTTAGCTGCTCAGTGTCTTTTCTTTTAGGGTCAAGGCTTATATGCACAGGTTATCTGTAAAAACTGAGTCTTAGTTTTGCATCTATAAGCCAGGGAACTTGCCTCTATCTGATTTGAAGGGAATTTGAGTGACTTTTTAAATTAGGTATACTGATGGGGTTAAATCCACAGTTTTATACATCCCTGTCACTTTGACTGCTTACCATAGATCCCTGAAGCATAGTTGCAAGTTTACTTATTCATAGAAAGTGCGACCTCAGCTTGACATTGTAAATAAATGCATGATGAGTGTAAATAGCTTGGATTTTGGACTCTTGTGCAAGCGTGAGCAAAGCATGGTTGGCACAGAGTAGGGGAGTTGCATACAGGTGATTGGAGGTTTCTTTCAATGTGGATATCTAACAGATGATTCATTTGCTTTTTCCTTCAAGATTTCCGTCACGATGCAACTGATACTGCAGTCAATCTTCTGCTGCTGCCTGCTGGCCACCGTTGCTCCCGGTGTGGACAGTGCAAAACATGACCTGAAAAGAAGGTAAGCTGGTGTCTTGATTTGATTTTAGGCTTATAGTGATGTTTGAAAATGATTGGAAAGTTTCTAACCAACTGGTTTTCTCTTTTTGATACTTAATAGTGTCCGGCTGCAGAGATCTAAAAGGGATTTCAGCCTTGCTGCACTGAGGACTTTAGACAACAGCCAGTTTGTTAGACCGGACGATGTCAAAGACAGCTTAAGGCCACATTCCAGGTAAGAATTTGCAAGCATTACCAGCTGTAAATTTTGTCATTGTTTTTTCTCTAAGTTAAGTGTGGTTTCACGTGATGAAGTACAAACTTGTCAGCCCACGAACGTTTAACTAAGACTGCAAGCCAAAAGCAATTGCTCAGGAACTCCGGGCAGGCATTAATGTCCTCTTCTCTTGTGTGCCTTTCCAGCACTGACATCAGCATTAGGACGAAACGCTCCAAGAACTCCATCAACCGGTCCAGGAGATCGGGCTGCTCGCTTGGCACCTGCACGGTGCATGTGCTGGCCCACCGTCTCCATGACCTCAACAACAAGCTGAAGATCGGGAACGCACCCGCTGACAAGATCAATCCCTTCGGGTACGGCCGGCGGCGAAGGTCTGTTCCAGAGAAAGTAATGACGCTGCGACAGGAGGGCAGCAGGCTGCGGACGGTGTGGAGCAGCTCAAACTCTCAATCGCGGCTGCAGAAGCTGGAAGCGCTGCTCAGACGGACGTGAGCGCATGGGGTGGGAGCGCTCGGGGACGCGGCGACAGAGGCTCGCCGGCCAACTATGAAATTCAAGAAATGCCTCAGACTCCTGCCAAGAGTTCTCCAGCGCATTCTTTTCCAAGCACAGAGGCTGGCCTTCTGAAGGCTCTCTTCAGAAGAGAAATCAGCAAAGGGAAGCGCAGAAACAACAGAGTGGGAATGGAGAAACAGATGGAGAAACTGAATGAGTGTGCCTTGCATATCATTGCACTGAAGTGGACTGGCCTCAGGGAAAAGCAGAACCACCTCTCCTGGGACAAATGGACTGCCCTCCGTGGGATTACGGCCCCTAGTTTAGCTGTTTCTGTCCAGAAAGTCTTTGGACTTCAAGTCGATTCAATGGGGAAAGATTCATGAATCTGGAAAGGAATAAACAGAGAGACTTTTAAAATGCCAAAGAAGGTGTTTCTGATTTGGAATCACATTTTATGGACACTGTAAGCAGGATGAATGCATTTGATTAATGTGCCAGTCCACAAGGATTGTATTCTAACTTACTTGAACATTGTTGTTGTTATTATTTGTATAGAGATATGTGCAATCTATTTCATTTTTATTGCAAGTATATGTATATTTGAAAAAAAAAATGGTCAAAGATATTACTATTTAATTGTTTTATATTACTTTATACTACTTACAGAGATAGAGCTATTTTTGTACAGGGAAAAAATAAGGGCATTGAAGGTAGCGTTATATATATTATTCATTTATGTCGAGGATATCTCAAGCTGTGGTATAGGATTACTTTTTATGCAGTTATATATTTGTAAAAGGGATCTATTTTATTTGTGTGTGAAATGGATAAATGTTGTCATTCAATAAAACCTGCATACAATTAAAGCTGACGTCTTCTGGAGCTTGACTGTTTGTTCCACAGGAAGTGAAGGTAGTAAAAGGAAAGTGTCTCTCCATTGTTCTTCGTCCGGATTGCCGAGTGGACGGACAGATGATCAGCACCTGGTCTGGGTTAATACATGTTAAAGACCCTGGGGTGCCTGGCAAATGGGGTGCCAAGTGCATTCCTTCTTTCCGTTTTCCATACCTACTCACTTCATATGAAGTGGGTTATCTGTATTTGAAGGGGGAATGGGCCAGGACTGTGTTTAATGGGACCTCTGCAGGGGGGGTGGGTTTGTGGGATGTAGAGCAGAGGTGAGAGGCGCTCCATAGGACATTCCACTTAAACACATCATTTTCATTCCTGTCTTAATGAGATGGAAGTTCAGAAATGCACTATTTACCGCTGCGCTCATATAAACCTAATATAAAACACCACATGAAGCTAATCACAAACGAACAGATACAAGTGTCAGAAAAACTGAAAACAAGAATTGACCATTAAATGCAGGATGAAAAGTTAGATGTTCCTGCTTAAGCCTCCGGTTAGTAAGCTATTTTCTCTAAAGTTGCTTTGGTTTTTTATGTTTAAGTGACAAATAAGTTTACTTATGTAGAGTGTTCAATAATGCTGGAAAATGTGATACATTCTACAAATTCCAAAAAGTTTAAATAAACTGAATATCCACAACAACAACATACCACGATAGTTTTTATGTTTTCTCAGTGTTTCTTTATAATCAGAATGAAAAGTGCACTGTTGCTATGGTTACCTCACTAGACCAACACAATTTCTGACAGTCTGTTTACTACCAAGTTACACGTTGACTAACTTGTAAACAAATTTTGGTGGGGAAATTTGAAGTACTTACCAATACAAATCATATTTTGGCAAATACCCATTTGAATTAGAAATGAAGCCTTTTTCACAGTGCTCAGGCGCTCTCAACCAAAATATGCACCTTGCAGCTAAAAATAATGTGTTCATTCAGTCAAGCGTCCTCCTCTTTTCATATTTTAATCCTACGGCTCCATCTAGTGGAAAAAAATTATTAGAGTTATCATTCTTTTGCCAAGAATTTCCAAATGTGTTCTGGGACTGATGCCCTCTGCCTCACTCATTGACACCTCATAAATCTTCACTGTTGTCTGTGAATATGGACCAGCAATCAGCACAACGATTAATTTACACTTCGGGGCCTACGTATATTTAGATTAGGTTTTGTTGTTGTTTGTTGTTAGTTTTGGTGTACCTGATTAAATTAAATCCATATGATTGAAATCTGAATGAAATCTGGAGGAATGAACCTTCCTCCTACAAATGCAAACACTAGCTTGTTGCTAATGCTACCAAGTGTTTTCTTTCTTGTTTAACTGTGTTTGTTTCTTCGGTTAATGACATCAATACTGTACATTTTTGTTTCCAAATACGGTTTGTCTCCACAAGGGGGCAATAATGAATTTTATTAGAACAAATAAAGGGACATTTTTATTTTTTTAAATCCTCCATAACCTATGGCTACTTAAATAATGGTAAACAATTGTGAAAGACGAGTGACTTTGTAGTTTCAGCCCTGTGTTTTGATTTTAGGGATAACGTGGCATACTGACTCTGTCTCTGCTGCTTTCTTTTTGCTAAGTAAATTCCATGTGCCATATCTTATACATCACTGGGGGGCAGAACTGGGTGTTTTTTTCCCCTTTCCTTTCTTTCCTGGGAGAACTTCATGGGTTTATAATTGCAGTGCAGCTGCAGAGAGGACACAGAGTTCTGGCTGGTAAGTGCTTCAATAAGATTACTAACATTTAGAATATGATAAAATAATAAATTAACTGACTTTTCTCTTCTTAATGCAGCACATAACCACATTAACATGTGATTTTTAAAGACCTTAGTTTTTAAAATCATAATACATTTAGTAGTTTTGTGTTTTCTGTTTAATGTTAGCCTTAACCAGCAATGAAGACTTGCAAATAGATGGCACTTATTAAACATGACATCAAATCTGTTGCAACAATGCTAATGTAAGAAACTCATCGATTCATTCCTAGTCTTATTCTGCTACTTTACATGCTGCTCTGTCTTCTCACTCTCCAGGCCTGAGCACACAGGAAATGATGCAGAGACTCCAGACACCCATAGTGAAGCAGCTTTCCAGCCCATGTTTGGGAAAGGGTGAGCGTTAATGATCTGTCTCTCCCTATCCTTCAGCAAGCATCAGTATCAGTAACATCAGTATTTTTCATATCAGTCATTTTAAAATGAATATTTTTATATCAGCACTTATTTATATTCCATCACTGAAGTACTTACTGCAGGAAGGGTTTCTGATTCCAACCTGAAGGGGGCAAATAGGAATGTTATTCTGGACCCTAAAAAAGGAGTTATTTCAGAAACATTGCTAATTTAGAAAAAAGGAATGCTAGGCACAAAAAATCCATCTAAGGGGACAGTAACATGAGAAGTGCTGCAATACAAATACCATTTCTAGTCAAGTCTGGAGATGTACATTAGGTATGAAATAGTAATTGTCAATTAAATACTTTTTTTTTTTTGAGAAAAGCTAACATTTTTAACTCCTTCCATGCCAGCATTTAAAAAAAAAATTTAATGATTGTTTCCTAAATTTGACAGCCTTTAGAATATTTTCTGCTATGTATATATGAACATATTATATATCGAAATAAAGAACCAAGTACCTTTTCAAAGAAATATTTTTTTTTCTATCATTCCATTCTATCTTTATGTGTTCATGTTTTATCATCAGTGCAGATAGATTTAATCAGCAATTTTTTTTGGACAAAAAAAATTTAGAAAACTTTTTTTTATCAAAGCAGTGTTTTTTATCAAAGTACTTCATTTTCAAGCTAAATACATTCATATAATGTATTCGTTCACCTGTAAATAATTACAGTATATGGAAATTTAAATTATATTGCATTTATTAATAAGAACAAACACACACAAACACATACGCACACTCATGCATACATATACTTACAAACACGGATGTGCATTAAGACTGCATATGTACCAATATACAGGTGCATCTCAATAAATTAGAATGTTGTGGAAAAGTTAATTTATTTTAGTAATTAAACTCAATAATATTCAAATAAATTCAATGCACATAGACCTAAGTAGTTTAAGTCTTTGGTTCTTTTAATTGTGGCTCACATTTAACAAAAACCCACCAATTCTCAACAAATTATAATACTTCATAAGACCAATAATAATAATAATAAAATAATTTTTAGTGAATGGTTGGCCTTCTGGGAAGTATGTTCATTTACTGCATATATACCATATACTTGGTAGGGGATCCTTTTGGTTTAATTACTGCTTCAATTCGGCATGGCCTGTAGGTGGCATGGAAGCCCAGGTTTCTTTCACACTGGCCTTCAGCTCATCTGCATTTTTTGGTCTCTTGTTTCTCATTTTCCTCTTGACAGTACTTCATAGATTCTCCATGGTGTTCAGGTCTGGTGAGTTTGCTGGCCAATCAAAGCACAACAACACCATGGTCATTTAACCAACTTTTGGTGCTTTTGGCAGTGTGGGCAGGTGCCAAATCCTGCTGAAAAATGAAATCAGCATCTTAAAAAAGCTGGTCAGCAGAAGGAAGCATGAAGTGCTCCAAATGTTCTTGGTAAACACAATGGACCAACACCAGCAGATGATATTGCACCACAAATTATCACAGATTGTGGAAATTTAACACTGGGCTTCATGCAACTTATGCTATAAACTTCTCCGTCCCTCCTCCAGACTCCAGGACATTGGTTTTCAAATGAAATGCAAAACTTGCTCTCATCTGAAAAGAGGACTTTGGACCACTGGGCAACAGTCCAGTTCTTCTTCTTAGCCCAGGCTTCTGACGTTGTCTGTGGTTCAGGAGTGGCTTAACAAGAGGAAACCAACAAGTGTAGCCAAATTCCTAGACACGTCTGTATGTGGTGGCTCTTGATGCCTTGACCCTAGCCTCAGTCCATCCCTTGTAAAGTTCACCCAAATTCCTGAATCAATTTTGCCTGATAATCCTTATAAGGCTCTCAGTTGGTTGTGTACACTTTTTCTCTTCCACTCAACTTTCTGCTAACATGCTTTGATACAGCACTCTGTGAACAGCCAGCTTCTTTAGAAATGAATGTTGGCTTACCCTCCTTGTGAAGGGTGTAAATGATTGTCTTCTGGACAACTGTCAGATCAGCAGTTTTCCCCATGATTGTGTAACCTGAACCAAACAGACAATGTTTACATGCGCATAAATAATCAGAGTAAGGACTTAATCACAATATGATGTTTACTTGTCAAGAGCAAGCAACTTCCATATTCTTATTATTCATTAAGAATTGTGTTAATTTTGTAGGACATAGGACACGGCGCATTACCTACTATCAGGTGTTAAAATTTATTTTACATCTAATGCAAAACACTTGGTTGTACTCCATGCTGACGCTTGTTTCGGTTCGGTGCATGCATGCGTCACACGGTTCGACGGTGCATGATATGCGCAATGTAGCCTCGTGCCCCGTATGTGATGTCAGCGTGTTTTCCTTTCGCGTGAAAGAATTGAGGTGTCTACAGTGTAGAGTGAGTGCTGCAGGTCACAATACTGTAGAAATGGCAAGTTGGAGAGAAAAGGAAGGCTGCCCGGAGTTGAAGGATGCGCTAGCGTCGTATAACTCT
Source organism: Enteromius viviparus (assembly GCA_032353835.1). Lineage (NCBI taxonomy): Eukaryota > Metazoa > Chordata > Actinopteri > Cypriniformes > Cyprinidae > Enteromius > Enteromius viviparus. The sequence continues at coordinate 23,900,075 of JAUCNO010001819.1, forward strand.
GGTGTGTAGGAACATTTCATGTTGCCTATGAATGTGCGACTGTTATAACGGCTCATCTGTTTACATTTCTGAACGCCTTCCTACAGTTGCTTAATAAAAGTGGGCTTTCCACACAAAAAAAGTGCATGTGTTATTAGTATGACAAAAAAATGTGGTTACAGCTCTGTCGGACGCGGGCTGGGCTCGGACAGAAAAATCCGCGCTCTATTACCTTTGATGACAGCGGAAATAAAACAATAGATAGAACTGCGACTGTAAGCAAGTATTGTGCAACCCGTTGTGCTCCCATTGAGTTTATGAATGATTACATGATATAACTTTTTTAATACTGTATCCTAAATTGTGGACAATTAAGCCATATATAATATGCTGAAGTACATTTCTGGAGTGTTAAAGATTAAAATAAAAAGAACCGCACAGAACCGAAAACCGTGATACAAACCGAACCGTGGGTTTTGTGAACCGTGCCACCCCTAGTTCTTACAGTGGTCTTACAAGCTCAATCAAGCAATAAGACATGTCATTAAATGTATGCATCTATTTTATATACAATTACACACATATAAATTTACATATTTATTTACATTTGCATATCCTGTTAGCTAACGTGACTCAAAATCTGGGGATAACAAGCAATTTCTCATATCTGGAGAATTTCAAGAGTAAAAAAATAGTAGCACAAAATATGGAGAACAAATGTACCTGTGGAAAAGTAGCAAAAATAATATTGATGGCTATGATGTCTTTTTTATTTAATTTTTAAATCAATGAAGTTTCATTGACTGTACTACTGAACTATAACCTGATACGTTGCTTGCTATTACATTGTACACAGAGCCTCTTGATAGCAAAGCACCATCAAATAGACCCACAGGTGCAAGAAAACAGAGTGGTAGTCATTTATTATTTACACAAACATTTACAGCCTCAGTGTAGAAAGGCATTCAATAAAACTTGCACAGCTTATATTACAGATCATGGCTCAGTAGCTTCGGTTTAGCTTCTGTACTCAACAACTCTGAGCTGAAGCCATTAAGACCTGCCTGTACTACATTAATCTCTCATAAACCTTTGCACCACACAGACCCTCAAATCCCTTAGTCACATGATCCTGAACTCCCTCTGATCGATTAATGGGGAGATTTTCAAGCTGCACCTTAATTCAAGCCAAACAAATCCACGTCCGGTTCCTCCCCCAGCTCTGTCCGAGCAGCCTGTAATAATACCCAGCACATCACTAGGATTGTGAAGCGTCCACGTGACCTGTTTCCAAGTTTCAGGTCAGGCTGAAAGGCACACTTGGTCTGACAGAGTGAGCTGGGTGGGTTTTGCTGTTGGAGCTCCAGTTGGATAAGGTATGAGATAAAAGCAGCTGTTACAGGAACATAAAGGACAACAGTCTGATCAGGTAAACCTACTTCCCCTTTGTCCCCTCACACTAAGTTTTTACAGTCTGCTTTCCATATCTCAGGATGTGTGTTTGTGTGTAAGTGGATCATGCTGTGTGCTTCAACAACACACCGTGTCTAAAAAGACAAAGGGTGAGACAGTTTGTTTATTCTATGGTTTCAAATGGATGTGATACAAATAGATGCTGGGCATGCTTCCTTGCTCTGGGACAACATGGACAGCACGCTTTCTGTCAACACACAGTTTAAGCTCTGAAGCAACTAAGAGGTATCAGTTTCAGGGGTGATTACCTCTGGACTTTTAGTGACATGTTGCCCCATGCAGACCCATGATAACGGCCAGCGGGACTGTTTATCTGGGGCTGAAATGATACGTGTCTATAGCAAGGTCAGAGCCAGGATTAGAGGCTGTTTTGGGGGGTGAGGAATAGCTAAAGCTGTCAATGGAGATGCTGTTTTGGCCAGAGATTCCATTCACATAGACAGTTGGGTTTCGGAGATCAGCTCTAAGATTTATGGGCTGGTTTTTACGAGGTAGTGAGGGAGTAAATCCCAAAGAGTTGGGAAACCCGTGTTTGTATGTACGCATTGGACGGGCTGGGAGGATTGAACCAAGGTGCTGCTTGAAAGCGGTTCTCTGTAGGATTCAGGGTCACTTTTTGTTGACAGGCGGTGGTGACATATTCAAAGGATTAGTAGCTCTGTGGACATGAGGCTTTCAACCTCTTAAAATAGAGAGTGAGAGAGAGAGACTCTCAAGAAAACAAAACGGTAGTCAACAGCAGTTTCTCAGAGTGCGACTGGACATGGCCCACATCAGACACATGCACACGCAAGCATAACCCAGTAACGCATTCGAAGTCTAGCCGCTAAGAACAGCCAATGCTGAGATGGCAGTGACAGAGACTGAAGGTAAGAATGGCAGCAGTGCATGTCAGGTCACCACAGACAGAAGCTAAGTGCTCATTTCAGAAGCAGTAACTATTTTCTGATAGGTCTTGTTTGTACAGTGGCAGTGTAAGGGGACTTCCATGTTGTCCTTGAAGTGTTTTGAGTGCAGTTGTCCTAAGCAAAGTTTGGGGTGGAAACAGATGCAATGGTTTGTCAAAACAAAAACAGTTCGGAGAAGCTAAGGTCATGGCCTTGAGTCAGCATCATTTTTCAGACTATTTGGTGTAAAGTTCTGAAGCTTATGGAAAGAGTGATTGTAATTAAATATTTATGGTAATTTTATTTCTCAATCAATAATGGAATATTTGTGCTAGATATCCTTTGGCAGGTTCTCGGATGTCTACAGCACCTATGGTTATGCAGCTGGCAAGTGTCAGTATGACGGGCAGAAACTTTACTTTATATGGGAGTTTCAGAATAGCTTAGAAGAATGGAAACCTTGACAAAGGGATCTGGTCCTCGCCAAGGATAGCATCTGATGTGGCAACAGTGGACCATGTTCAGGAAAAAGTCACATCCAGGGCTCAGACACTTGATCTGTCCTCACACAGGCATAACTGTTTTATAGGGCAGTGTCTCTGCAGCAATGCACTGGCCTACTGACTGACTTTGCAGGCCTGAATCAATGGCCTGGGAATGCACATGGCATCCCTGGACTATTTACAGCAAGCGTGTTGATATGAGCCATGAAACATACATCAAAGTGTTGTTTTGAGCAGTGACAGCAACTCAGGAACTAGTACAGCAATTCTGTCAATGCTTCTTTGGTTTCACTGTGACTTAAAAATGAGACCATGTTTATGGTATTGGCAGACATAGGCCTTGGGAGATGACTTCATGAATTCAACAGCTTAATGTTACTGAAGTGTGTTTAAATGTCTATACAGATATGCCACGGCAGTTCCCAAAGATTGCACTGAGTGATGTGGATGAGGAAGTTCGTCTGCTGGCGGAGAAGGTATATGCCTCGGCACTGAAGGAAGAGGACACAAAAGATGCCCTGTCCATGTACACAGTCCCTGAGGACTGTCCCATAGGCTTGCAGGAAGCCAAACAGAGGGAGCTACTCAGAGAACTGGCTGAGCAACAGTCAGAGGAAAGTGCCAAACGGTGAGCATCAGTCTTCAGTGTAGATTACTATCGGCATGATAGCTGGTGACTGATAGTCAAATCATATATTTGGAGGCGGGCAAAAATACATTACTAAGAGTGAAGTCAGACATTGGATAGTCATAATTACTGACGTAAACACACAGGGGAAATGTGAAACAGATTCCTCGCAGATATAAAAAAAAAACTCAAAAGCTGTACTTAAGGATACTTAAGTGTGACAATTTAAGATATAGGAGTCTGATTTAGCAAGGTATATTCAGAAAGCTTAGTCCTGACTGAGCAAAAGGAGGAGTTGGGGATGGAGGTGGGTAATTTTCTTAATGTAATATTGAAAAGAGCTTATATAGTAACATTTCTTTTACAACAGTGCACTCAATATAACGTTATGTATATAACACTAGTTATTAATGTTCTGCATTTCTGTTTTGAGCTGCACAAGCTGAAGATGACCAGTAGAGTAAAGCATTGGATAGGATTTTAATCAATGGTATTTAACTCATAATTTATCTCATATAGAATATGCTTTGATATTTATATGACATAATATTACAACATATGCTATCTGCGTGGCTCTGAATGAACCCCTGGATGCATTCTTCACACAACAATGTGCAGATACATGGCAAGTAATATCTACACAATATACACCTTTTGATTATAATGGTGTTCTCATTATAATTTTATGATAGTCCCAGGCGTAGTCATTAATATTCTGCATTGTTGTTTATACTGCTTGCACTGCACGCTGAAGAGATGATCACCATTACTACAAAAAATGATGATGGCATCAAAAATCATAACAATGGAAGAAAATAATTTATAACAAGGGCCAGAACAAGTACTTTACTCTGTGTCAACCTTACAGTACGTCATCATTCTGGATCATAATAGCCAAAGCATCTGAACTGAAAAAAAGCCACGCTGAAATGCTCATAGCAAGGCGCTTTGGTGACCAGGCAGACTTAAGGACGAAAACATGTCAAATCAGCTATCATCAGGATTTAATAGGGCAATTAATACGATACACATGCTTAACTAATTTATTATTTTTGCTTTAATCCCTAACAGGAAGAAGAGTTTTAAGATGATTCGATCCCAGTCTATGTCACTGCAAATCCCATTAACTGTAGATAGTGTCCGGGGTGTGGTGATGCCCCTCATTTCCCCTTCATCTACCTGTTCCTCCATCTCACAAAATTTTCCAGAATATCAAAGAGTCACGATAAGTGGAGACTACTGTGCTGGGGTGTGTATTGTTAGAATTTACAAACAACCAACTTTCTCTACTTCCTGCCATAATGTGTTGAAAGTTCATGTTTTAACAATTGTCTTTTGTCTTACGATAACTATGTACTTACAGATTACGGTTGAGGACTATGAGCAAGCAGCTAAAAGTCTGCTAAAAGCTCTCTTTATTCGAGAAAAATACTCAAAACTGGCATATCACAGATTCCCACGGACAACTGCACAGTTTCTACGTAATGCCGCAAATGAAAGGTGGACAGAAGAAGATGAAGTCCATCCAGGTACATCTGTATTTGCTCAAAATACTAAATCTAACACTACACTGGAGACTATATTCTTTTTCTAGCTTTATTTTAGGCTCTATAAGCATTTCAATGGAATTTTTTGTTTACAAACTATATTTGCCCAATGTCCCCTTTCAGTCCCTGCCTAATGTCCCAAGACTTCAACGCTGAGCTAATTTTAGAAGACATAAAAGCTGACATGAGTTATGTGCAGCTCAACTAAGAACACTTGAAAATTCTGTGGTAGAATGGGAACAATTCTTTCTCATCTGATGGCAAAACCAATATTTTGTTATGCTAGTCACCAGGGAGGGATGCTGTACTGGTCTACTGCTGTTTTCCATACTAACTTTATCAACCACCTTAATCAACTATGTTTTGTTTTTTTTTCATTCTTTTGCTCGCCACAGATATCTGTCCCTGCCCTGGTGAGGGAGAGGACCCTTACAGCATGGAGAATATCCCAGACAACCTCAATTATCAGATGAAAATGAAGGATGGCATTATTTATGTATATGAAAACACTGAAGCTCTGAGCATGAACAAACCACGTTGCCTGCCTTATCCAGACCTGGAAACATTTGCCATTGATATGAGTTATGTGCTGGCCATGATCGTTGATGGGCCTACGTAAGTCCCCAAACAATAGTCAATACATGTAATTCTTATCTCGATACCTGAGATTTCTGAGATCTAAAGCTGTATTTTTTTTAAACAGTAAGACCTATTGTCACAGACGACTAAATTTCCTTGGGTCAAAGTTTTACCTACATGAAATGCTAAACGAAATGGCGGAACTAAAAGAACTCAAGGGTGTTCCTCATAGGGATTTCTACAATGTTAGAAAGGTATAATTTGGCACATTCATTGGTATATGCAAATGTGATTTCCCCTGCTAACTAAATGTACACACCTGCTAACCTACAGGTAGACACACATATCCATGCAGCAGCATGTATGAACCAAAAACACCTGCTGAACTTCATTCAAACCACCTATAAAACTGATGCAGAGAGAGTTGTCCTTGAGAAGGCGGGGCATAAGCTAACTCTCAAACAGGTGTTTAACAACCTGAATATGGACCCTTATGATCTTACTGTAGACTCCTTAGATGTCCATGCCGTAAGTAACATCTTATCTATAATATATGATGTATATGTTACAGCCTAATGATATGCTGGCGGCTTGTACTGTACGATTCATGTGTAGTCCTTTTACAGGGCAGACAAACCTTTCATCGCTTTGACAAATTCAACTCCAAGTACAATCCAGTAGGTGCAAGTGAGCTACGGGAAATCTACTTAAAGGCTGACAATTACATTGAAGGGGAGTATTTTGCCCGCTTGATCAAGGTACAGTCCTTTTGTCTAGATTTGCACTTTGTTTTCATCAACACAGATTATATTAGTATAAATATTAATGCATTTATTTGTGTTCTAAACTTAATTGATGTTTGTGCCTGAGCACAGTTTTGTGTCAAAACTGTAGACAGTCTAGATATGACGACTGTACTAGTTCAGGGTAAATATACAGTTCAGATAACTTAAATTTATTAATTTTTTTATTATTTTATAACAGGACTTTATTCCTAAAATGTATTCTATTACATTTACATTTACATTTATTCATTTAGCAGACGCTTTTATCCAAAGCGACGTACAAGTGGGGAAACAGCAAG